>OW052079.1:5645357-6893214 GCA_932526445.1 Phragmatobia fuliginosa
GAACCTAAATTTGTGTATTCATCATTAATTTACAAAACAACAACAACAAAAATATTAAAATATGGAGTTGATTTGACGGTTATTCTCCGTAGAAATGACGTTTTGGAACCGAATACCTGGAGTTATTATTGAAACGAGAACCTTGTGAAGATTTAAAAAAAAGCTATCTGGTTTGAATTTGAATTTGAACACGTTTTTATGCCTTACCACTTACCAAATTTATTTTAAACATTCTTTTACCAATGGAATACTATAGAACCAGCAAGTCAAAAAACTTCTTACCGTGATAACTGATATAAAGTTGGTTGGAGCCGCCGACAAAAAATATTTCTTAAAAAAAATTAATTAAATTAGTTAAGAGAGTTATATATTTAAGGTTATCAAAGTGACTCTACTCTGCCTGATGGATGCTTGCCTCATTGTGAAGATAGGCACTGCAGCATGGTGACCCATAAGATACCGACCTGGTTAGATGTTTTATTTGAGGGTAGTACTGTCCCAGTCGAGCCGGCCCATTCATGCTGAAATCAGCGTGGCTCTACTACCTAAATTTAGTAGTACATAATTACAAAAAATGTTTCTGTCTTATGAAGTTATGAAGAGTGAAACAGCACTAAAATACATTTTTGAATGCAGTGAAACACAGTAAGCAAATAAATCATCTGTATAGTGAGAGAGACGTATTTTCCGCACAAGCTTAGCTCGCGGCTGGGGGCGATGTATCACAACTGGTGTGCTCTAAATAATTGATGTAAGTTTGAATATGTCCGGTGCGTAGCCTCGGGTATACTCGGGAACACTAGACATCTTTATTATTAATGTGTCCACGGTTTTGTCATGGCCGTTGTAAAAATATAAAGCTGACAGAAATATTCGAGCACAGTTTATTTTTAGATGCATTTTAGCACTCCACTCACTTTCGTTACATATAGACCAGGGTAGAAGTCTCTTAAAATAACAAAAAGTGAACATAAATTATAGTAGGATGAAACCCATTATAAAAGGAGGAGAATAGTACAAAAATTAAAGGAAAAATAAATTACGGGCGATCTGAGGTCGGGAAGGGGGAGAGAGGGGGGTTTTAAGGGAAAAAAATGGCTTATCTCGACTGCCGGCAAAACTACAAGTCCTATGGAAAGAATTTAAATGGCAAAGTTGTAGGTAATAAAAAGATCTACAACTTTTGCCTTCAGCCGAGTTCAACTGGGCTTATCTGAATAACTGTTTTTTACACGTAGCACCTAGCAACAGACCTCCATTACCCTGTGGGTGAACTGATTTCGAAGGTTGAACTATTAGTTCTACTAGTCAGTATATTTGAGGGCACTAACTGCCCAATAATGATTCCCATACATGTTAATTACAACCGGGACCGACGGCTTAAGGTACTCTTAAGGATGTAGAATGCTGCCAAACTTCCATACTTTGACCTGTTATTAAGAACTGCTTATAAAGAAACCATGGAATTGAATCCGAGTCCTCTAGGTGAGCTGTAGCTTTCTTTTTCTTCTACCTAGCCTTTATTCCCAATACGGGGTCCGCTTACTAGTCCAACCGGTTCTATCAGAATTTCAGTTATTACACGGGGCTACTAACATCGGAACTCCGCAACCCTAAGGGAGAACTGAAATTCGAAGGTTGAACTAGTTGTCAGTATATTCGAGGGCACTGACTTCCCAATAAAGATTGCTATAGATGATCATGACAACCGGGACCGACGGCTGCTTAACGTGCCCTTCAAGGCACGGGCATGAATCTCCTCCGGGCTACTTTTAAGGAGCTCGTGTAAGAATACCCAACATCACTTTTTTTGGCCTGACCCGGGATTGACACTAGAACAAGCATTTTTTTTTAAATTGTAGCATATTCTAAAATTAAAAAAAATATTAAAAAATATTTAATATTTATGATAGGGAATACTTTCTGTCTTTGTAATATGTATTCGAATACAAAATTTATCCATTGTTTACTCGTTACGTTATTCACTTTCATTATTATAATGTTCTATAGACATTCATAAAATTGACGTAGGTTTGTTTACTTATTTGTTTAACTTGGTTTACACACTTGTTTACCAATGTGGGTAAAAGGGTATAGGTTTATTTCCTGACGTCTTGTTTCTTTCACCTTGACATCTTATGACCTGAAAACCTATTTATTGTGTTATTCATTGTATGAACGATTACTATATCAACGATCATTGAAAAATATTGCTACTTTTTTATGCTACTGTTATATTTGTTACTGTTTTATTACCTGTACCTAGCGTTATTGTAAGGTTAGTTGTTTTTGAATCGGATGTTGTTTACTATTTTATTGATTTTAATTTTATTGTAAATAAAAGTAGTCTAAGTTCTTTTTTATAATATTAACTATGTGCCGTTGAAAGTCCCACCAAAATCACTACAGCTGTTTCCTTGATAAAGTGGAATAAACAGATATAATATTGTAAGTACTTCCATACGTATTTAGTGAAATGCTAGTAATTTTGAATTGCAAATTGACAGTTAAATTTTGTTTATTTGTATACGTGTAAACATTTGAAAATTATTCTATCCGACTGTATGTAGCTACTGCCGCCTTTAAACACCTGTCTTTAACGGGGTTCCATTTCAGAAATTTTCTTCCCGAAGCGTTATCAATTCTCCGGCCAAAGTGGCCAGCCCACTGCTATTTCACCTTTCTAATTTGGTGGACTTTATCGATGACTTTAGTTCTCTGGCAGATTACCCCATACCCGATTCAAACGAGAAATGAGCATAGCCCTTACCATAGCACACTAAGGGACCTTGAGCCTGTGGACCTAGAGTATCAAAATACTGTAGCGTGGGGCGTCCTTTGGCCAGATATCGGGACAACTAGCGTAAGAGGTCCGGCCGCGGCTGGATGCAAAAAGCAACAGACCGGGCTTTGTGGAGTGTCTTGGGAGAAGCCTATGCTCAGCATTCGACTGCAATGAGCTGATAATGATAGATTATTATTAAGACAATGACTGAAAGTTACAGGGCTCCGAATTTGAGGCAATTACCAAATCCAGTAACAAGTATGCGATCCTCACCTGCTTAACTTAAAAAATGATAATAAGCTCGCTACCTATAACAATAATGAACCGTAATTATAATTGGCATATTATGGGAGCCTAAAAAAAACACTAGTTAAAGATATAGTAGCTAACCATGATCCAACTCGATGCTAAGAAAATTTACCAAAGAGAACTATATTACTGTCACATAAAACCCATGAAAACAATTTTATACATTTATATCCCAGGTGACATCCTTGGTCCAAAATAAATTTGACCCTGACCTTACATTTTGCCCAAGGTTTATTGGGAAAAAAGCTATTCCATAACTTTATTACGAATTGCATGTTTCGAAACCCACTTTCTAACATCCGATTGATTCGATAAATCTCGCCGGTCCACAAACGTCCGAAATTTCCCTCTCATTCGCTACATATAAATTTTTTGTACATAAAATGCACGGGAAGTTGATAAATGTACTCGCTAGGAACCGTGTCGACCGACATTTTTTCTGACGGCCAACGGAAATATAACGGGGAGAAATTACATTGGCAGTACTCTGCTACTGTTATTTATTATCTTGACATCTTTCAAATTTGTTTGCTTTGTATAATATAGAACTTTATGCATTTCAAACCAATTTTTAGGGTTCCGTAGCCAAATGGCAAAAAACGGAACCCTTATAGATTCGTCAAGTCTGTCTGTCTGTCTGTCTGTCTGTCTGTCTGTCTGTCTGTCCGTCCGTATGTCACAGCCAATTATTTCCGAAACTATAAGAGCTATACTGTTGAAATTTGGTCAGTCGATGTATTCTGTGAACCGCATTAAGATTTTTACATAAAAAAAGAAAAAAAACAATACATTTTGGGGGTCTCCATACTTGGAACTGAAACTCAAAAATTTTTTTTTCATCAAACCTAAACGTGTGGGGTATCTATGGATAGGTGTTCAAAAATGATGTTGAGGTTTCTAATTTCATTTTTTTCTAAACTGAATAGTTTGCGCGAGAGACACTTCCAAAGTGGAAAAATGTGTGTCCCCCCCCCTCTAACTTCTAAAATAAGAGAGTGATAAAACTAAAAGAAATATATGTTGTACATTAACATGCAAACTACCAACGAAAATTGGTTTGAACGAGATCTAGTGAGTAGTTTTTTTTTTAATCCCTACTTAATATTATAAATGCGAAAGTACCTCTGTCTGTCTGTCTGTTACGCTTTCACGCCTAAACCACTGTACCGATTTTGATGAAATTCGGTATGATGATAGAACTGAACTTGGGAAAGGACATAGACTACTTTTAACTGCAATAATCGAGATACAAAGACCAAAGCTAGGTGATTATAAAAATACATAAATCGAAGATGTCAAAATGTATCACTGTTTACCTCCTGTCAAAACTTCACAGGTTGCTAGGAATAACACTTGCATGGCAACCATAATGATAGTTTGTAAATGACATATTAGTCCAAGAGCCAGTGCGCAAAAAACTGTTTGAATTTACTAAGGCTAATTTTTTTATAGTTCATTACAATGGTTGCGTACACAAACATACTGCGGTCAGTCAAGCGCACCTGAGAACAGGTGACTCAGGTGCGCTATCAAAGATGTCGTACCTGCCGGGGTAATAAATGAATTTACTGAGGCTGAAAATTGTTATACAACTTGTATATTGCACATAAATTAAAGTTTGAATGGTCAGTCAGCAGAATATGGGGACAGAGCTGGTCAGTCAGCCGTAATGTATGTGCAAAAAATAAATAATGTGCAATTCATTTACTATACTTCAAAATTATTGTATGCGTATTAAATATTGTTTTAAACATAAAAAAAAAATAGTCAGTCATCGATTTAACGGGACAAGGCCCGTCAGTCAGCAAAAAAAAGAAATAATAATTTCGCGCGCGCGCTCGGCATCGCAGGTGACGGCTTGCTTCTTTTTCTACTATAATCTTTATGTATTGACTTTAACCGACTAGATTAATTAAAAAAAATATTAATTATAATGTAATAAAATTATAACTTTATTATATACAAAATATACAATAAAATGAATATTGAATCATTCATTATCGAATTCTTCCTCCGACTCATCAAATTCATTGATGTCATCGTGATCGGAAATGTCAATGTCGGTTGTTTCCGATTGAGTTTTTGATCGAGAATCTGAAAAATTAATATAACTGATGCAATTATATATAATACATAATAATTATTTTTTACATTGCCAACTATTATTTGCATACCTGAATTTTCGTCTGGAGGTTGAAGGACGACATCGTTGACCAATTGTGGTAATTGATCACCTTGAAACCAATCGAATTCATATTTTTCCTCGCTTATTTTCCACCCGTGATCGATTGGAGACAGTACGGTTACAATTTTCGCATGAGCATTGCGCCAAATATTTGCTATATAAGCAGCTCTTAGAAATTGTTGTCAACAACGATTGTCAAAACAATTTCTACCATAGATTATTCAAATTTAATTTAGTAGGGTTGACCAGTTCATTCCTGTTCAATCGTGAACGAAACAGTACAGTGAGAATGGTAGATTTCGACGAAATAGACCTTATTTAAGAGGCATACAGTGCATCCGATTTCCTGACCTACGCATTTTTATACAAACAGCAGGCATCCGATATCCTGTCATCCACTGGTGAGTGGTTAAGCAGAAAAGCCGTTATATTTTGGAGCAGAGGATTCGGTGGTGGGGACAAAAGTCTATCTATCCCTATACTAGACGTACAATGACCCCCATTTATTGTGTATACCTTCGACCTCTTCCGTGCGAATATACCTGCGCTCTTACCTGTTCAAATCGCTTTCAACGCCGAGCGCGCGCGCGCGAAATTTTTATTTCTTTTTTTGCTGACTGACGGGCCTTGTCCCGTTAAATCGATGACTGACTATTTTTTTTATGTTTAAAACAATATTTAATATCCCTACAATTTTTAATACGCATACAATAATTTTGAAGTATAGTAAATGAATTGCACATTATTTATTTTTTGCACATACATACATTACGGCTGACTGACCAGCTCTGTCCCCAAATTCTGCTGACTGACCATTAAAACTTTAATTTATATACAATATACAAGTTGTATAACAATTTTCAGCCTTAGTAAATTCATTTATTACCCCGGCAGGTACGACATCTTTGATAGCGCACCTGAGTCACCTGTTCTCAGGTGCGCTTGACTGACCGCAGTATGTTTGTGTACGCAACCATTGTAATGAACTATAAAAAAATTAGCCTTAGTAAATTCAAACAGTTTTCAGCGCACTGGCTCTCCGTCTATATAGACCAGTAGACCAGAGTAGATAATTTTTGAAAACAAATAAAATTATAGTAGGATGAAACCTATTGGAAAAGGAGGAGAATACTATAAAAATGAAAGGAAAAATAATTTACGGGCGATCTGAGGTCGGGAAGGGGTAGGGGGGGGAGGTTTTCGGGGCGTGAAAAAGCATCTCACTAAGCCGCCATAGTGTGGGCCGCCATACATTATTGTCCGCATTCGCAGCAAGTGTGATAGCCCCGACTCTTGGATTCTGCTCATGCTTTCCATCAGGCAGGGTAGAGTCAGATTGGATGGCTAAATATATACAACAAAGGGTAAAAAACGGTTTATCTCGATTTCCGGCAAAACTACAAGGAAAAAAGTTAAATGGCAAAGTTGTAGGTAATTAAAAGATCTACAACTTTTTAGGGTTCCGAAGTTTATGACTTCGAACCCTTATAGATATGTCATGTCCGTCTGTCCTTCCGTCCGTCCGTCCGTCCTCGACTTATCGTCCAAACAGTAAGTGCTAGAAAGATGAAACTTTGCATGAATATGTATTGTAATTACGTCGACAAAGTGCTACAATAAAATTATGAAATATATTTTTATTTAGGGTACCTCCCCTACACGTAAAGTGGGGTTTTTTTTTTTCTCATCGCTACCCCATCATGTAGGGTATCATTATATAGGTCTTTTAAAAACATTAAGGGATTGTTAAGACGATTTTTTGATTTAGGTATCCGTTTGAGAGAAATTCCACTTTAAAGGCCACTTTTTTGTAAAAACAGGCCGTCCCGCCCGCCGAAAAATTTGTGATAGTGGTCCATATAATGAACTTTAAATGAAAACTATAACAAATTAGATGACTTTGTCAGTTCAGGAGTTATAGAGGCTTAACTTTTACAATGCGCTTACTTGGAAAAGTCGTACAAAATCAACGCATTAATACGTAAACATAACAATTATCCATTGGATACGATTTCTAATCCACGTACCATTATGGGTGACTGAGGAACCCTTTCCTATGCGTGGCCTGACACGCACTTGGCCGATTTTTTATGTTATTTTGTGTTAGTACTTATAATTCTCAGGTGACTATGCGACTATGCTATGCTGGTAAAAATGTGCAAGACGAGAGAAGACTCGTTTTGGTACTATGCTTTTTTAAAAACTTTAAATTTTATCGATGTTCTGCTTTTTACAAAATTTAATCTGAAAGGCTCTTTCTTTAACAAAAATAAAATTACAAAAGACAAAAATAAAAAGTTTGTACAAATTTCCTGAATTAGTTCTAACAAAGTTGCTCGTTTCGACGCCGTTGTTCACCTGACTAAAGGTAAAATTTACTAAATCTCTTTCTGAATATTTGGCTTCTGATTTAAACTTGATAATGTATGCACAGGACGGTCATGCTAATAGAAAAGTAGTACTAGGGCACATATTATGAATACATAAGTTATCGTGCATTGTAGTAAAAAATATAATTCGTGGAACGTACTTACTTTTGTTGTTGTTAGTGTCTGTACTCTCATGTTAGTCTTATATGCTTATATAAAATTACGTACGTAAACCTCACGTGAATTTATTCACAGGTATGGAATTATTAATAAATTATTATGAACACAAAGTTTTTCGTTCAGTTCAGTTTGGCATAACTGAGTAGTTATGCCAAACTGAACTGAACGAAGTACGGCTCTTTTATCTGATCAAATTTTGAATTCTGATGCACACTATGATTTAAGCAACTCAAATATTTTAATAGAAAGTCATTGTGAATTGATAAATATGGAGCTAAAGCATTAGAATTATTTTTTACCTCAAAATGTAGCAATGTCTACTTAAGCTAATTAGATTTAAAAACTTCTTGGTTCTTAACATTTTGAGAGTTACAGCGTACAGCATTCCCTTAAAATATTTTCAAGTGAAAACTCTTAGAACCGCCTTCCTAAGGAGAGGTCTATAAATAATAATAATAAATATTTCTGACATCTGACACAACGCCATCTAGTTCTAACTAGTATAAATACATATATATGTACATATATATTAGTAAATACCCTTACATATATATGTATATAAAATATACAGAAAGAATACCCAAACTCCGAAACATATGTTTGCAGGTCATACAAATATTTGGTTTGACCCGGGAATCGAACCCGAGACCTCTGGCCACCGAGGCAGTCAGACTATGTTAGTGGACTACCCAAAAGCGATAATAGCAAAATAAAAACACAACTTCAATAGGCATCTATAGTTTATTACTAAATTGCTTAAAAATAGTTCATAAGTACTGCAAACTGGTTACCGGTTGCATAACTAAAAATATTGTTCACAAGATCGTGTAAAACGTTTTAATTTTCAATTTTCAAAGAGCTATAAAACGTCAGTTCTAGTTCAACATATGTAAATTTAAATTTTAAATTAATCTTACAGAATTATGTTAATTTGGATTAAAACTTTTGTTTTAATCTCCACATATGTTTGCATCTATTAATGGGGGACAAACTTTGACTAGAAATAAGTAAAGTTGGTAGACAAATGACTCTGAAACATATTCATTTGCGAACGAGTTGATACCAGACGTTGTGCATAGTTTGTTCATTTGAATAGCGAATTTCAAGTGATTGCTACGTTAAAGAGAACTGCATTAATGAAAGTGCATCACATGTTTGCAGTAACTACAGTAGATACACGTTAAATTATATTCGGATAGAAGATATATCAAAGTGTATTCAAAAGTAGATCAAGAAGAATCCCTACTAGTCCTTACTTAATATTATGTATATAACTCTGTATAACTCTATCTGTTTGTCGGTTGCGTTTCCAAGCCAAAACTATTGAAAAATTTAAAATTGGAATCATATTGAAATAATTAAAATTGGAATCATATTGAAATCATTAAATTATTTGAAATTGAAATCATATATACTTTTCAGAGTAATGTATTCGGGATACATAAAGTTGAGCAATAATAATAGTGACAACTTCACATATTGATCATACAGGAATGTGATCTCTAGACACTGTATTAAGCCTGTACTATTGTAACCTTTTGATGGCTACTTAAAAAAACTTAATAGAAGACATTTCAATACTTCCTAAATAAAAGTAAAAGTTTCAAATATCGATTTAATATTATTCCCATAATTTGATACAAAACTCGTATTAACATAGATTGATGATTAATTACGTTAAGGTAAACGGTACTCAAGAAAATTTCAGTTGAACAACAAAATTATATTTATTATTGATTAAAATCGATCAGAGTGGTGTGCAATGGGAAAGGTCTATGTCTAACTGTGGACTAGTGTGAACTAGTGGACTGCGATAGGCTGATGATGATGATGATGATGATGATGATGATGATTAATTAATTTAATCAAGCTTTCAGTCATTCATTCAAAACTGGTTGAACTAGTTTCCGATACCAAATAACCTTGGGAATTATAAAAGCTAGGAAGATGTTTTAATTCATTCACTCAGCAGTTGATATTGGCAATTGAAAATACTATAATTATAATGCATTCTTTATTCCTTTACTTAAATTAAGTTTGTATATTAAATCTTAACCTTCAATGACGTTAGAACTTATTATTATTATGTGTGATTCACGTCCCTGGACGGTTCCAGCAAAGTCACATAAAATTTATTTTTCTATCTCCAACAAATTGTAGTCAAGTTTTAATAAATACTCGTTAACAGAGAGAAACATATTTTCAGCTGTTATCTGTCAATTAAAAATAATAATTTAATTCATCTGCACTCATGTCGGTAGAATTCGCCACATACGATTCATCGATCAATTTGTGCTACACTGAATGTATTGTGCTGTAATGTAATGTGTCACGTCAGGATTTGATGATACAGGTGCAGAATCTGGTCAACATTGTATTTATATTTATTTACTAAAATTCACTATGTCACCAATGCTTCATTTATTTTTAATTCTTGTCTGTCTGGTTGTAAATCCTACTTCCTACTAATATTATAAAAAAACGTGAAAGTTTGTGAAGATGGATATATGTTTGTTACTCTTTCACGTAAAACTACTGAATGGATTTGGACAAACTTTACAGTAATATAGTTTTTAAGTCGGAATAACACTTATGCTACTAATTACTGCGATAACCTGATGACATAAACGCGGGCGAAGCCGCGGGCCAAAGCTTATTTACCTATAATATATGCATATATATTATAGGTAAACTATACATATGTATAAGTATGTTATGCATGCAGATGGTATGTGAGATGAATAGGCCAGCATATTTTTGTCACACGTTATTGTGATGAGCCTTATGGGAGACACTAGCTCATCTTTGGAACTCTTTCGGCTGAGATTTCAATTAATTCTACGATATTCACACACTTCAATATTCAGACCAGAATTGTTGATACCAAGAAAAGGAGGGTGGACTGTACTCTCACCCTTCATCTAATTATATAAATTATTGCCCAACACTTGTGACAGTGTGACACTCGCTTTACGATTTAATCCCAAATACGAAATTATGTGGATTACGAGATAAGGCTGAGAGCACACTTAAAACTTATTGATGAGCTTTTGAAGAGTGTTTATGGCTCAATCAAGTGAAGTACCGATTTAAGTGCCATTATGTGTATTTTTACTGTAACAAGGTGCAATAAACAAGAAATGTATTCTTTTGTGGTATTTTTTGCTAACTGATGATATCTATATGATAGATTGTCATCATCAATAATGTCTTTAGTAGTTCACTACACGACAAAGGCCTATTTTCGGAATGGTATATGGTTATAGTTTTAGACTAGCCACGTAATAATGTGTCACCACGGGTTGCTTGGCTAGAAAGTCTCCACGTGTTGAATCCTGGTATTACTGGCGATGGCACTGCGTCTTTCTCTATGTTATTTAGAGGTAAGCAGACTGCCAACGGCTAATATTCTAGATCATATTGTAGCCAGTAGAGCGACGCCGATTTCAGCTTGACCGGGGCAGTACTACCCTCACACAGAAGACCATCCTAATAATGACAGCATTCTTGCCGTCATATTTCGTTTTCGAATGTGAGACTGGAGGTGCAATCATTCTGCATCATTCTCACGGCCTCCGGAAGCCGGGAGAATGATGTGGAGTATTGAGAAGGAACACCTCGTTTGAAAAATCATGCATCATGGGTCTCCTTTTACTGATCCGAGTTCATTCGCTATCAGCGGTCGGGAAGGTAGCACGACCAAGGTATGTACCTACACTGCCACCGAGCAGGTATACGAAAAAGATTGGAAATAAACTCATAACAAAAGCATTCATGTATATCATTACATATTATAAAAGAAGGTCATCTGCCACGTCTGTCTGTCTGTTAATGGATAGATTTATTCTCTAGGAAGGTTTTAGTATATAGTTTATTAAGTTTCAAATGAATTTTAAATATCTATATCTACCCGTACAAAGCCGGGGCGGGCCGGTAGTATATTATATATAACTAGCTGCGCCCCGCAGTGTTACCCGCGTATTTTCGGGATAAAAAGTAGCCTCTACATATGTAATTTTCCAGAACTCATTTTTAAATTAGCCATTTAGAAACTATCATTATGGTTGCTATGCAAGTGTGCATAGCAACCTGTTAAGTTTTGACAAGAGATAAACAGTGATACATTTTGATATCTACGATTTATGTATTTTTATAATCACGTTCTCGATTATTGCAGTAAAAAGTAGCCTATGTGTTATTCTGATATATAAGCTATATTACTATAAAGTTTCATCCAAATCCGTTAAGTAGTTTTTGCGTGGAAAAGCAAAACAATCATACATACACACATACATACTCACAAACTTTCACCTTTATAATTTATGTAGGATAAAAAATTCTAACAATTTTATGTAATAATAATGTTTGTAATTATAACCATAAGGAAAGCTTCTTATAAATTCTAATCTTAATTAAATTACCGTCGTAGTCACTCAAAACTTTATATTCACAAAGGACTCTTAGTCAAAGGCGAATTAGTAAATAATTAATGTTACAGATTTTTTTTCGTCCTTAGAGTACACAATTTATGAATTGTATAATACTTTACAAAAATCTTTGTATTACAGTGGTTTTTAAAGTAAACTAAGAATTAAGCGAGTTTTCTTGGTGACAGTACCAACTGATACATGTGAATCGTTCTGTGTTCTACCATGCGTAGTTTCAGTACATTACAGAGGGAACGCATATATCTATTACAAGAGAATTCACTTGTGTGTGATGTTGTACCATGTGTAATGCATTCTCTCAGATGTATATGTATATCACAATATATTGAATGCCTCGGTGGCGCAGTGGTAGCATATGCAACTGCTTAGCTTGAGGTCTCGGGTTCGATTCCCGGGTCGGGTCAAATTTTTGTCAGATCCACAAATATTTATTTCGGAGTGTAGGTGTTTTGTATGTATAATATGTAGTCCTCCTTTTTTTGAAGTCGGTAAAAAATAATTAATAATTGTTCTATGCTGTTTGATAAATATTTGAATGACATTTCTTGGCAACAACAGCTGATATCTGATACCTATAGAGTTTTCTGTGTTCTACCATACGTACAGGCGCATTTTCATTGGTCGTTAGAGCCCTAGTCCAGTCAATAAAACCTTAACTTTGCCATTTTGGTTGAACACCTACAACCAACGCCAAAATTTCCGTAAGTCTTCGTAGATTAATATACTAAAATTGCAGGGTGCTGCAATACCGGCAAATGGTGCAAATACATTGCAAAAGGGTGCAAAAACAACATTTTCGTCTATATCTCGCGATTGGCTGGAAAAATAAAAAAAGATCCTACTACCAAATTGTAGGAAATTAAATCCCCTACAAAAACTTGGAAACATATTTTCGCGTATCTCTCATAGTTTTTGCACAAAATGCATTTAAAGGTGCAAAATGAAAAAAATGTTACTATTAATCTTTTTTTTTCATATTGAAGTGATACTACATGTTTCATTTGGATTCAAATGATATGTTTCGGGCATTTTTTTTTATTTTTTCAATTACCTAATAATCTTGGAAAAAAATATATCTAAATTTTATTATATGACTAGCTGACCCGGCAACCTTCGTACCACCTCAGAATAATCATTAAAATATTATGCTTAGTTCTTAACTGATACTGATAAATTGACAGCAGTGCCACTTAACGGGCCTCGGCCGGTACCACCGGTACCTTTGTTCCTGCATTTTAAATCTGTAATATCTTCAAAAATATTAGTTTAAATTACATACTGTAAAGGGTCATTTTAATCTATATTAGATGCACAAAGTATTTAAGGTACTTAATTGGATAAGGATTAATACTGTATTGCTTATAATCGTTTCGTAAATAATCCATTATTTCTAGTAAAAAGAAAGAAAGTATTGTAGAACTTCTTAAAGTGTACAATACTGCAGTACATTATTTTGATCTATCTCGTAGGGTACAGCCAGCGTTTGCAATGTCAGCGTAAAAAAATGGGTTTATTTACGACATCACATTAAAAACCTCTAAAATTATCAATGTTTCTCTACTTTTATGCATGTATTATACATATAAACCTTCCTCTTGAATCATTCTATCTAGTTAAGAAAACAGCGTCAAAGTCCGTTGCGTAGTTTTAAAGATCGAAGCATTTATACGGACAGACAGAGAGTGGAAGCGACTTTAGCTTATACTATGTAGTGATAATTTAATTTTAGTTTATTTTTATTGCATTGGATTCAGAGCAAAATTACATTTCAAACGTATATTTGCAGTATATATTACCTCTCCATTTACCTGAGCTATTATAAATTTAATTTCAGGGGGACGTTTATAATAATATATCACTGGCGGAGAAAGAGTGTTATATATTTTATATTATTCTTTCTACTACTATTCTACTCTTTTGCTTCCACTGATTCCAATTTTCTATAGTAAGAGTCTTCAATATAAGAGTGAATAGGTAGAATAAGACAAATATGAGACCCTTGCGCTCGACGTTTTTTTTTTTTTTTTTTTTTTTTTTTTTTTTTTTTTTTTTTTTTTTTTTTTTTTTTTTTTTATATTTGAGCCTGCCAAAGTGACTCTACTCTGCCTGATGGAAAGCATGAATCCAGGAGTAGGGGTCACCATGCTTATTGTGAGCGTAGGCAATGTAGCATGGTGACCCTTACCATGGCAGCCTGGTTAGATTATTCTGCATCATTCTCCCGGCCTTCGAAGGGCGGGAGAATGATGCAGAATGATTGGGCCTCCGGTCTCACACTCACCAACGAAATACGACAGCAAGAATGCTGTCATTATTAGGATGGTCTTCTGTGTGAGGGTAGTACTGGCCGGGTCGAGCCGGCCCATTCGTGCTGAAATCAGCGTGGCTCTACTACCTTTGGAAATAGTAAATAATCCCATTCAAGATCTATAGGATAGGATCGAAAAATAGGACCCATGTGCTCGAATAAGACCATACGTTTCCTAACAAGAGCGAAAGAGATAGAGATTCAGACAAAAATGAGAACCTTGCGCTCGACGAAAATAGTACCATTGAGAACACACACACATGAGTTTGTTTTTCTATCTCGCTGAGCGCAATGAGTAAGACTGCAGCAGAAAATGCTCAACTAACTGTTTGTCACTTACTGTCACTATACTCCAAACTGTCGTTTCAGGGATATTTCGTTTTTGTGCGTCTGTCCAAAAGTGATTTTTTACAAAATAAACTTGATTTCCTGTTTTCAATTTAAAGGAAACAATGAATCCTTCATTTTTATGTTCTATTTGTATGAAGAAAACGTAAGATGCAACAATTGTTGTGAAAAGATGGTAGTGATTGGTATGGTAAAAGTGAGGACCTCAGTGAAAATCTAAGAAAACAATTATCACTGTATGTGCAGAAATTTTACAGGACTAAATAAACTCGTTACGAAACAAAAAGTTTTCTACTACCGGACAAATTCCCTGATAACGTTGTATCAGAAATACCTTACTATTAACATGCTTCATACATAAATTATTATTAAATGATGAAAATATCGTGTGAGATGAATGTCCTTTTATCCCAAAAAAAATATACTATTGCCTATAGTATTATTTCAGCACTTCGTCCTAAATCCTTCATTCGTTTCTTCAACTAGCTGTTGAGACATACATTTATCGAGAAACAAAATCGATGTTAGTTATCAATCTACTAAGCAAACTTTGTGTTTGCACATCATACCATAATATTTAGCTTCATGAAGCTTCATCAATAATTTAACCTCAGAAGACTATAATTACTGATGCTTTCGTTCAATATGTCTTTGATAATACTGACCGTAATACAAGGTGGGCCAAAAGAAATCACCCTATTGAAAGATGTCAAATCTGTTTTGACATTTGTAAACTAGACAGATGTAGAATACAAGTGAACAAGCCATGGAGCGATACACTCCCCGCGGAACGCGGGATAATCGTGTCTATTCTTTTCAATTCGTCTGTGGTGTTGGCGCAGCGCGAGTTCCATCGCTGATTCCCTGGTCGTCCGGCACTAACTGCGCAAACACTGCGCCGTTTGGCCAGGTACCACAAGAGACGCTGCCAAGAGTGGCCGGCCCCAGAGCGCCTATTCTGCCAAGAATATCGCAGCTGTTGCTGAGGATGTCGAGCTGTTGCCAGAAACATCGACCAGACGCCGTGCCTCGTAATTGCCATCAGCCGTTCGTCCCTAAGGCGAATTTTGGTCAAAGACCTGCGCATGTCCGTGCGTCAGCTGCTGCCTGTCGACCACCAAACGCATGTAGCCTACGCCCATGCGATTCTCAATCTCGAGGACGAAGTAGACGATTTTTCGACCAAAATAATAATGAGCGATGAGGCTCATTTCCACCTCAGCGGGTACGTGAACAAGCAAAACTATTGCTTCTGGGGCACCGAAAATCCACGAGTGTATCACGAGGAGCCATTATAATCGCGAAAAGTGACTGCATCAAACGACAACAGTGAGCGGTGCGCGCTATATGGCCATGTTAACCGAGTTTTTTCTGCCACAATTGAATGAATTAGGACCGGAGGACATGTGGTTTCAACAAGACGGAGCAACGGCACACACTGCGCGAGACACAACCGATATTCTGAAGGCGGCGTTCCCGGGTCGCCTCATCTCTCGGTTTGGCGATTTGCACTGGCCCGCAAGATCGCCCGATTTAGCCGTTCCAGACTTTTTTGTGGGGTTTTTTGAAGTCCCGTATTTATGTGAACAAGTCCGACACCCTGGAAGCCCTCAAGGACAACATTCGACACGAGTGCGAGAATCTGTCGCCCGAAGTAATGAAAAATGCCATAAAACGAGCCCGTATAGCAATCGATTGTGGCTGCGCCCATTTGGCCGATATCATTTTCTCGACTTCACTAATAAAATTCTAAAGGTTCAAATAAACATAATCAAAAAACAAAATCGAAGTTTTTCATTTACAAAAAAATTGAGAGCCAAACAACATCGAATGACTTCTTTTGGCCCACCTTGTATAAAAACCTCAGGTAGTCAGGAGACTTTTCATTGTTTAGGAGGCATAGCAGTGTACACACCAGCAAGTAGTGTTTGATATAAAAGAACTCCAATCAAATGTAAAAAAATCTGCAGCGCAATTAGCAGCTACAACAGATATCACCGATGAGATGTTTGATGAGAGATTGCTTTCTGGATTAAAAACATCACCTATGCAGATCCTAGTAAACTTTGTTTAGGCATTTCACCTCTTGTATCACCATCGTATATAACATTTCTATCAGGCATATTACATGCCTCCCGTTCATTAGATGACCATCCTCTCAAATTTGAAAATTTGCGCTGAATCCGATGGAATAAAAAAAATAAAAATAAAAATATCATTTAATAAAATTGAAATGAATTTTTTGTCAAGATTATTAGGTATATGAAAAAAGGTATAAATAGGTAAACAAAAATATTAATTAAATCCCAAGGAAACATGTAGGATCGCTTCAAAATGAAAAAAAAAAGATTAATAATAATATTTTTACAATTTTGCACCTTTATATGCATTTTGTGCAAAAACTATGAGAGCTACGCGAAAATATGTTTCCAAGTTTTTGTAGGGGATTTAATTTCCTACAATTTTGTAGTAGGATCTTTTTTTATTTATCCAGCCAATCGCGAGATATAGACTAAAAAGTTGTTTTTGCACCCTTTTGCAATGTATTTGCACCCTTTGCCGGTATTGCAGCACCCTGCAATTTTAGTATATTAATTTACGAAGACTTACGGAAATTTTGGCGTTGGTTGCAGGTGTTCAACCAAAATGGCAAAGTTAAGCTTTTATTGACTGGACTACCCGCATGCGGGGTACGGGAGATTTTTGTTCAAGCATGCCATATGGAAAGCATGCGTAAGCCGTTTTCATTAGTCGATAGGGCCCGCATGCGGAGTGTAGGATATTCCTTACCGCGCATATTTAAATTATTTTGGTATGTCTTTAATCAACTGCCTCGTTGGTCTAGTGGATAGCGTATGCGACTGCTAATCAAGAGGTCTCGGGTTCAAATCCCGGGTCGGGCCAAAAAGTGTTTTTGGGATTTTCTTAGGAAATTCCTAATAGCTGCCCCGGAGTTTGGAAGTTTGGCGGTGATTCACGCCCGTGCCTCGGAGAGCACGTAAAGCCGTCGGTCCCGGTTGTCATGAACACCTATGCCCTCAAATATACTGACAACTAGTTCAATCTTCGAATTTCAGTTGTCCCTTAGGGTTGCGGAGGTCCGATGCCAGTCGCTCCGTGGAAAAACTGAAATTCAGGTAAAACCGGTTGAACTAGTAGCCGACCCCAAATAAACTTGGGAATAAGGCTAGGAGGATGTCTTTAATCAAGAGATCAGGAATATTAAGCTTTTCTAAAATCCTTGTACGCACTTTTTCTCGTATTTCGGTTTTCATATAAATCACTTGTAACATTTCATAAACATGGGTAGTCTCGATACGTTTCTACTAAATTCAGCATTAATTTGTTAATCAGTAAAACGATCAGTCATTATACTACCACACAACGTCAGTTCTCATCTAATAACATTCGTAAACTGAGTTCCCGCCGCCACGCTTGCTTTACACCGACCGATGAGTTTCATTGGTTGTTGGGCCGCATACGGGGAATACCCGCATGCCGTATATCGACCAAGATATAGATAGCCTACTTTCATTAGTCGATAGCCCGTATTCGGGGACTCCCCGCCTGCTGTATAACGACCGAATTAACGACCAATGAAAATGCGCCTTACGGAACACTAAACAGTATTATGTTCAAAGAGAACCTAACTGTGAATACTATAAAAATGAATGAAGTTGTTCTCTACTCATTCTATGTGTGTCGTATGAACCGCAAAAAGGATAAAACTATGTGTAAAGAGAAGGAAAACTTAGACCCACTAACTGACAGTAGGCTAATGCGTCTTTTCAAAGAACAGGCCTACGTGCAATTACTGACTAACCTAAGCATTATTTAAGCGAAAAGCACTTGAGACCGTCCTCCTGACATTTGTGTATAATTAAACTAGTATATCTGTTTTCAAAGTTATAGTACTTACAAAACAAGATATTCTAGGAAATCTGCGTTAAAATGTCAGATATTTCAGCACATTGAACTATGACCTCTGATAGTCGTATCAGGTTTAATAGGCGACGTAAATTTATATTGTTTTAGCAGCTGAGCAGTAGTTATCAAAGAGAGTGACTAAGCTGGTTACACTACCTACTCAATGTATGGTTTGAGCATTATGTCAGAGTTGGTCAAATATGGGCTTTTTACCTTTACAATGTTAGTTACTACGCTTCCTTGAAACGGCTTGATAGATTTTTAAGTAATTCTGTGTTAATTAGTAAGTCTGAGAAAAAGAGATAAACTATTTTATATTTTTTTATATATTAATAAACATATGTATATTTATATATATACATACATATAAACAGGGTGAATTTTTGAGACGGGACAGTAAGGGCAGGTACCTTAACCGTTATAGTTACAGGAAAAAGAAAAGAGTGGCCGAGAGTTTTTATTGCCATGTTCTTTTCTCCGGCTTTACCTATTGTTTGCGAACATGGCATAAATGTACATGTAGAATCTTGACCTGTCACAAGAGATGTATTGCATCCTAAGTGAATGAAGAATTTTGAATTTTGAATTTTGGAAAACGCTTTTAGAAGACTATCCATAATATTTTAAGATTTTCTGAACTGCATTTACAAATTTTGAAAAAAATGTACAGCCAGTAAGAAAATGGCCATGTTAACAAAAACTTTTTTTGATGTCAATGGATCCTGTTATGAGGATCAAAAGTCTTTACTGCACCGACTGAGGTTTCAGTAGTAGAAATGTCAGAAATCGCAAAAATATTTTTATACATTTGTACGGAAATAAATCATTTTAATATGTACTTTAGACACAGACAAACATAACTTACAGTTAGATGATTTACGTAATAACTTATATAGAATATATAACTTATATACGTAATACTTACGTAATAACTATATATGCTAGCTGAGGCAAGCGGGTGGGTATACATTATATGAAAGAAATGATGCCACTAAAAACTGATAATGAAACATACAAACTATATGAAACCGTTTCGGTGAAACTAATTATGTAACACAAAAAAAAGCAGCCAAGTGCGAGTCGGACTCGCCCATGAAGGGTTCCGTATCAGCAAGTAACATCACATAAAAGTTCTTGTAGTTCGTTGTAACTTTAATCGATGTCTTTATACTAGTGTATTGACTGGATGAAAGGTAAACTGCGTGTAACGATTTATGAGGTATTAAAAAAAAACTACTCACTAGATCTTGTTCAAACCAATTTTCGTTGGTAGTTTACATGGTAATGTATAACATATATTTTTTCTAGTTTTATCACTCTCTTATTTTAGAAGTTAGAGGGGGGGGATACACACATTTTTCCACTTTGGAAGTGTCTCTTGCGCAAACTATTCAGTTTAGAAAAAAATGATGTTAGAAACCTCAACATCATTTTTGAACACCTATCCATAGATACCCCACATGTATAGGTTTGATGAAAAAAAATTTTTTGAGTTTCAGTTCCAAGTATGGGGACCCCCAAAATGTATTGTTTTTTTTCTAAATTTTTGTGAAAATCTTAATGCGGTTCACAGAATACATCGACTGACCAAAATTTCAACAGTATAGCTCGTATAGTTTCGGAAATAATTGGCTGTGACATACGGACGGACAGACAGATAGACAGACAGACAGACAGACAGACTTGACGAATCTATAAGGGTTCCGTTTTTTGCCATTTGGCTACGGAACCCTAATTATACACATATATGTAGGTACATTAGTATGTAGCAAACAGTAATTTTAATAGTGCATTGCGAAACAAGATACATGAAAGCAATCTTCTGTGTACTAGGCCAAAAGAATTCGAAAAGGAAATTCAATGGCCTCGCCAAGTCGTAATACTGCAATCTAACATCAAAAGGAATCATAACATATAGAAAAATATATATACAATGATAATTTTTACTCCTAAACTTATTAAAGTCATCTTCCATATAAGTACCAAATAATAGCAATCTCAAAATACAATTGTTGCTTGAATGAACATATTAAAAGTCATATATTTCATAGCGCGACCATAACTCACAAGTTGAGGAAACGAGTTAAACAGAGAACAATGATAGAAGTAGTTATTTGTTGTCGAGAATTTAATCGAAAACAATTCGTACTGTAAACGCTCTGTTATGTAGGTTTAGGTGTTAAGTTTGTGGTACATTGAGCCATAAATCAAGTTTCCACTGAGATTAATGGTGTTTTAGTTACCAACTTATGTAGTTGTAGCTACAATGATTCAGTGGGTGTATCACTGCCTCAGTGGCGCAGTGGGAGCGTGAGGTCTCGGGTTTGATTCCCGGATCGGATCAAATGTTTGTGTGATCCGCAAATATTTGTTTCGGAGTCTGGGTGTTTTCTATATATCATGTGTATCTATTTACAAAAAAAAAGTATGTTTATGTATTCATTTCAGTTGTTTAGTACCCATAATACAAGCTCTGCTTAGTTTGGGACTAAATGATGTTGTGTGTAAGTAAAAAAAAATCAATTTTTGCATTGTGTTATGTGTCTTGTAGTTCACAATTTCGTATAAGCCCATGCACATAATTAAAAAAACATACTGCCTCTCAACATGATGATTATTTACAACTATTATAAATAAAAATTATACTTTCATGCTCAATAACCAGAAAATATGCTTTACACTTAGAGTGGTGTGTCTCTGCTGGAAACTGGCTGTCAAAGTAGTGCTCATTTCCTGAGAGGAAACTGGATGCGAGGCACTTCCCCTAAGGTCGGCATATAGTGAATTTCACTACCAAAGATTATTTATGTACTGAAGAAGCGATTTTACTAATAACAAATGTTTATTAAAGTTTATGGTAAGTGGTTTATTGAAATAAATATCTATTATAGAAAGTTTTAGTTATTCTTTAGTTTCCTTTTTTAGTTCCCAGATCAGTCTGTTTTTTTTGCATACCAAAAAATAATAAGCAACAAAAGAATAATTAACACAAAAAAGTTTAATTCAGTTGCAGTTAACACTTAACAAATCTGAAAGCCTTCATTCATAAATCCCTGCAAAGCTAAAGAATGCTTACGGTTATTTGACGGAGATATGTGTCAATTTATTTAAAAACTAAGCTAGCTAATCTCTCTTACTAAATAGCCTCTTATATTTTTCTTAGGCGATTCACACACTGGCGACGCGCCCACGCGTTTAGGCGCGGGGCAGCAGATCGCAAATCTGCTAGCGGCACGCGCTAATGCGTCGTAGCGCGTTTTTGGTGTGTTGGACCTGGCGTGTTTTCTATACTAATAGATGTACTTGAATACAATATTAAAATCTGCCACTCCACGCTACGCTACGGAGCGCGGGGCAGTGTGTGAATCGCCTTCTTACCACAAATCGGGTGGAGTGAGCTGGATACGATAAGCCTAAATTTGATAAGAGTGGCGTACAATGGAAATGGTTTATGTCCAGCAGAGGACTGCAGACTACTCGAACTTTGAATACAATCCATACCTCCATATGAAATATTTAAAATAGAAACGTTTTACTTTGGACAAAACGTTCATTCTGCACCAATATTTTATTCTATGATTCTTCAACGAATAAAATATTCTCTAGAATCTCATTTACTTATATAAAACATTTAACAGTCATTCTGTGTTTCAAAAGTCACATTATACTGCTATTTCTAGTACAATTGAAAAGTAATTTAAAACTGATTTCCTGTAGTATAAGAGTAAACTAATTCCTTTAGCTGTTGTTTTTCTCTATTCATTTTTTTTAATTCTCGAAAGTCAAACAAATTTCTGTTATGAATTAATGATTCTTTGACTACTATAAACAACTCTGGTAATTCTTAATATATATAAATCTCGTGTCACAATGTTTGTCCTCAATGGAATTCTAAACCACTTAACCGATTATAATAAAATTCGCACACCATGTGCAGTTCGATCTAACTTGAGAGATAGGATAGTTTAAATCTCAAATTATAGTCGCAATTTTAATAATCGCGGGTAACACCGCGGGATTCAGCTAGTGGTATATAAATATTTTATTTACATTTGTTGGGAATTCTATACGAGTCAGAATAGTATTAAATTAAGAAGGAATTACTTTTTATAATTATAATATTTTAAGTATTCACTTAAAGTCAAAATAGTTACGTAAATTATAGTTAATTATTTATGTTATAACGAATTCTTTGAATAAATTAAGTTTGAATATGTAATATTACAATGTTTTAAAGTTCTGTGGTATATTGAAGGTTGTATTGAATTGGGTTGTATTGAAATAGACGGATAAAATGATATTTTAAATGTCACTAAAATAAATTCTTATTGTGTAAAGTAACTTAGTTTAATAAATAAATAATTTTCTGTAAATTTGTCAAGAGAAAACTGAAAAATGACATCACTGCAATTATGATTTGGAAAAACAAGAAATAACTCGTTTGAAAGGGTAAAAATTGATAATTTGATGAAGAAGAAAAAACTATTTACCTACTAGATAATCGGTATTGCCTTTTTAACATCGTAATTACAATTTTAATACTATAAATCCCAAACACTCCATATAAACACAAATGTAAAATCATTTTAACAAAAAGGTACCGACTTCAAAGAAAAACTATTCCGAGTACCCAAATCGCGGCAATTGTGCCTATGATATTTGAGGACTTCCCTCGATATGGTGACGATGGGACCACCTGTAAGCTACGCCCATTCCAATATTTTTTGAAATCGGTTCTTAAACAACGAAATTATCGCTGAACATACATAAAAAAAAATAAAAAAAAAAGATTGAATAAAAAAATCGAATTGAGAACCTCCTCCTTTTTTTTGTAGTCAGTTAGTAATGAATTGATTAAGAAATTAGATAAACCTAATCGTATTAATTTGGTCAATGGGGCAAAGTTTCTGTCACTGAGTAAATTTATTTAGGCTATGGACTATTTAAATTCAATTATGGAGTTTAAAGGTACAAATGGTCCAAATTGTATATTACTTGATTGTAATACATTTGGATTATTGGCTCTTCATCATCATCATCATCATCAACAGCCTTTAACAGTCCACTGCTGGACATAGGCCTTTCCTTTGAAAGGAGGTTTTGGCCTACTATACCACGCTGGCCAGACGGGTTGGTAAAGGGTTTGTTTCAAGTTTTCCTTCTCTTGGCCACTGCCAAGAGAAGGAAAACTTGAAACACTAACAGCAAACTAAGCAGCTAACATCACTATGTTAGCTGCTTAGTTTGTTTCTTTAGTCGCCTCTTACGACTATTGGCTCTTCAATGCAGTAAAATGATGAAGAAAATTAAATTTAACTAATTTTGAAACGCTTTTCTTTATTAAATGAGAAAATGAAGTGAGTTTCATAAATTCCCAAAAGTAATCAGAAACATTTCTTCTGTGAGCAATATTAATAATCAAATTACTTTTTGCATTTAATTACCACGTAATACCATGACAAGATCAAATTAAATACTAAAATTATTTCCATGTGGGTTGTTATATAGTCACTTTATAATATTTATGACATTCTCTGTCCTGTTTGAAATCAGCCAGCCACTGACGTATGTAGAGATGTATGAAGTTATATTATCTGTGTAGTTCCAAGAATCGGTCGGCCCTTTAAGATAAATAACTTATCTATACATTCTATACAAATCAATAAAATTGGAGTGTCTGTATGTAATATCAAATGAACAACTTTTAACTAAATGCAAAATTATACGGTACGTTCATCAAAATGGCAGTTTTTTAAATTTGTTCCGGCTAATCTCCGAAATATCTAGACCGACTTCGATTGAACTTTCACTGTTACAAAAGTAACTTACTTTCTTTATCCACAACAATAACATGGATAACACCGTGGGGCTCAGCTATTTAAAAACATTTTTTGATATCAGTGTTGTTTGATATTATGTAAATATTCAAGTTTCTTTAGTTAAAAGCTGTTATTATGATGTTAACTGACTTATTTTGTAAAGCATGGGATACCTCTATGCTGGAACATGGTGTGATGACCTGCCCAGAAATTGATTGTGTGTGAGCCTATGTCCAGTATCAAACATCTTTCAGCAGAGATGATGATGATATTATTATTTTAATATTAAGGCCTCCCAAGTTGACCTTACTCTGCCTAATGGAAAGCATTAGTAGAATACAAAAGTAGTGGTCACTTCTTAGGTACTTCTGTATCATTACAACGTAATACTTAAATTTGATATAAATAGCTAACCAATATCTGCCCACACATGTTCCAGCTAAATCCATGAATATATTTCCTACGTATTGCACTTCCCGACAGATGTCACAACAGATATTACAACTCAAGGAACAAGAACATTGAACACCTGATTTTCCCGTCATGTCCATTAGATGTTGCTGTCAATAACGACTGTTGAACTGGTTCTATTTAATGCTGTTCATTGGATTTGGTTTTTAGGTAGAATTGAGGAACAAAATAAGAACAAGATACAAAACACATTGTATGTCATTTCTGGATAAATTAGATTCTACTTTGTCTAATATTCACGGAAATCAGACCCACGGAAATAGGTGTAACATTGTCACGTGATAGATTTTGTCAGACATATTTTGAAGTTAATTAAATGACTAACTTTAAAGGGTCACTTCAGTTGTAGGAGCTATTCCTACATGGGACAAATTCACAAATTGTTGTTCGAATTCTGTCAGTCATTTGTTTTCCTTTAAGACAGATTGCAGTAGTATTACAGTTGCAGATTGCAAAATATTGGGTCCTTCGCCACACAGTGTTCTGACTGGCGAAGGACCCATATTGTAGAGGTTGAGGAGGAAGGATCAATTCAGTGAGTAATGTAAAGCATGACGTTGCGTGACTAAGCACCATACAATACGATATACGGCTTGAATTAACCTTCTTTATGAATATTGTTTTGCACTATTAGATTTAATATCATTTTTTGAATTTAATTTCCTAGTACAATAGAACTTTAGCAGTAGATGATTACAGTAGATGGGACTTATAGGCTTAACAATCTCCTGAGAGGCGCTCGAGCTCAGCGGTGGTTTATTTATTATATTTACATTAAGTACTGGGAAATTGCCAATCGTCAATTTCAAATTTTTTTTAAGGATTTTTATTTCCTGTTACTGTGTTAATTACGATATTAATTAAAAATATATAATAAATGTAACATTTTTAAAATACTTAATTTATAGGTGATTCTTTGACTGATAAAAAGCAAGAGTTCTACTCATGCTTTCTGCTTTGATTCTTCAAAGACCCTAATTTATACTACTACGCCACTACACTCTCAAGCAAAATGTAGATAATAAAAAACATTATCTACAGAATAAACCGAAATCACGTGAGATTCACATACAATATATCTTGTCTTGCGACTACTAGACTTAATTCCCCTAGTCTCTGGAGACTTTAGAGGCTTGTAGTGTTCCTAGACGTATATTCAATCAGTAATTAGTTTGCTATTATAATACATCTTTGTTTAGTAATTGACAAGATTTATCACTTGAAAACTTTATTTAGATTGTATTACAAAAAGAGTTAGGGACATAAATTCCCGTTTCATGTTTGCTGGAAATACTGGTTTCTTACAAAAAGATTTTCGTACATAAATTTTCTCCTTTAAGCTTGATAATAAAGTTACAACAATGTGTTGAAATTATAGTAAATATTGTTTGTCATAAAAATTTCAGTGTTGCAACGAGAACTTGAGATGTTTTTCTTGTTCATTTGAATATTTCAACACCTAAATAAATTTCAAACAACTGTGTCTAGTAGAAAGATTTTCTGAAGCGTGTTTGAAAATAAAGTCCATAAATAAATAATGATAAATATTTCAGACATCTTACACATCGCCATCTAGTCCCAAACTAAGTAGAGCTTGTATTATGGGTACTAGACAACTGATATAAATGCATAAACATACATTTTTTTTGTAAATACATACATATTATACATACAAAATAGTCTAGTCGACAAGTTGAAAATGGTACAAAATAGAGATACTGCTCTTAAAATTATGTTCGATAGCTCATTGCATCCGGAGTGACGCCTAGAAAAATGTGCCAAAAGCGTGTATTAGCACATAAAAAATTGGAAAAGTTATAAACAATTAAAGATGAAAATGGCATTTCGTTTTTTGCCACTCCTCTCCTCTCCTCTCCTCTCCTCTCCTCTCCTCTCCTCTCCTCTCCTCTCCTCTCCTCTCCTCTCCTCTCCTCTCCTCTCCTCTCCTCTCCTCTCCTCTCCTCTCCTCTCCTCTCCTCTCCTCTCCTCTCCTCTCCTCTCCTCTCCTCTCCTCTCCTCTCCTCTCCTCTCCTCTCCTCTCCTCTCCTCTCCTCTCCTCTCCTCTCCTCTCCTCTCCTCTCCTCTCCTCTCCTCTCCTCTCCTCTCCTCTCCTCTCCTCTCCTCTCCTCTCCTCTCCTCTCCTCTCCTCTCCTCTCCTCTCCTCTCCTCTCCTCTCCTCTCCTCCCCTCCCCTCCCCTCTCCTCTCCTCTCCTCTCCTCTCCTCTCCTCTCCTCTCCTCTCCTCTCCTCTCCTCTCCTCTCTTCTCTTCTCTTCTCTTCTCTTCTTTTCTCTTCTCTTCTCTAATCTCTGTTCTCTTCTAATCTGTTCTGTTCTGTTCTGTTCTGTTCTATTCTGTTCTGTTCTGTTCTGTTCTGTTCTGTTCTGTTCTGTTCTGTTCTGTTCTGTTCTGTTCTGTTCTGTTCTGTTCTGTTCTGTTCTGTTCTGTTCTGTTCTGTTCTGTTCTGTTCTGTTCTGTTCTGTTCTGTTCTGTTCTGTTCTGTTTTATGTCTATCTTTTAAGATAGGCTCACTATAACCTTTTTTCAGGTAAATAAATTAGTTCACGCTGTATAATATCACGCATTTAAATGTATACCGGCAGTATGAAATATACAAAGTAGTGTGGGTCAGCTAGTATAAGCAGAACTAGGTTTTAACTAATTTTAAGACTGCATGCAGCTTTGTTTGTGTTTGTAAAGGTAAACGTTGAAAAAATATGTTTTTATTTTTATCATTATCTAATTTTTTTCAACCTAACCTTACTCAATGATATCAACATTAGTACTATATCTTCCATGCTTTAATTATTTCCGACATCATTTGGGATTGGCTAATAATTCAATCAGTTTTACCTGAATATGAGTTTCACAACGGAGCGACTGGCATCGGACCTTCTCAACCCTGAGGGTGAACACAGTTCGAAGGTTGAACTACTTATTAGTATTTTTGAAGGTATTTACACCCTAACAATGATAGCCATAGATATTTATGACAGCCAGATCCAACTGCATAGCGTGTAAAAAAACGTAAATACAATCGTAGTAAAAAAACCAACGACAGTCCCAATCTAAATGAATATGATCAACGAGACAGCAGAGGCGTGTTTAACCACTAAATTGTAAAAAAAAGGTTTTACATATATTTTTTTCCTAACGAAAATACAGTCTCTTTAAATAATAAACAAACTGTGGTCTATTGAAACAATGTTAGTATACTTACATATCCTTTACACCCCAGCAGCCTTTCGCTCTAACCAGAAACTTTCACTGAAATAACTCCCAAGGAAATCATTACTCAAATAAAACTTGTGAGCATAGTCAATTCTACGTAGTACGTGACTACAGAAAAGCATGCCTCAATAATAAAAATATCTTGATTGACAGTATTGAAATCGTTCGGATTTCTCTTTATGTTGAGAAACTTTGGGAAAGTATTTTCGCGGTGAAGTTGGTTAAGTTGATCATTTTTACTTTGTGAGGATTTAGATAAAAATATATCGAAGATAAATAAATGGTAATAAATTTGACGGCAGTACATTCTTAGGGTTCCGTTGCCAAATGGCATAAAACGGAACCCTTATAGATTCGTCATGTCTGTCCTGACAGGAGACTCGAGTCCATCAGTTGGATGCTGTGGGTTGTTGGTTAGTGATTCTGACTTCTATGCCAGAAATTATGGGTTCAATTCCCACCCCAAGACACATGTTTTATCTGATCTGCGCGATCACCTGTTCTGTGTATATGTAATATATCCATAATAATGTGTGTATTTACAAATAAGTAAGTATATTTATCAGCAATATGCTTACCATAGTACAGTTTCTGCCTAGTTTAGTACCAAACGGCCGTGTGAGACAATTGTGCTAATATTATTGTTTTGTAATCCACAAGGGAGTTACTAGAATAGTGTTGAACTTATGGCAGTGAGGATAGTCATAAAATACTTTTGATTTGTTGAGACCTGAGGCCTAATGATTCAGATGGATCTCAATAGGCCACCATGGTGTAGTTCACTATATTACATTGCCTGCATTCACAATGGATAAGGTGTCTACTACTTTTGAATGCTTTCCATCAGGCAGAGCAGAGTCATCATCATCATCAACAGCCTTTAACAATCCACTGCTGGACATAGGCCTCTCCTTTGAAAGGAGGTTTTGGCCTACTATACCACGCTGGTCAGACGGGTTGGCAAAGGGTTTGTTTCAAGTTTTCTTTCTCTTGGCAGTGATGTAAGCTGCTTATTTTGTTCCTTTAGTCGCCTCTTACGACACCCATGGAATGAATAGGGGTGGTGACACTTTGTATTCTTAATCCGTCATCAATCATTAACACAAATAAGTCTTTAATAATTCAGTGATGGATATTGGTCCTTTCTTTAGAATAGATATCGCTTATATTCGTAGTGAAATAGTTGTCTAAAAATATTTACACCGAGTCACTGAATAGAATTAACTATTTAAAAATTGATAAATAATCATTATCATCGTAACGTAGGGCTCGGGTCTCCTCTTAGGAGAGGGTTAATAGGGCCATACGTAGATAAATGACATTTATTTCTGTAAGTAAATCTTTTACAGATCAAATCATTGAACTGAACGTTTTCAATAGGCTTAACTCGGTTTATTCGATTTACGTGGACTACTGGATTTAATTTTCCATACTTAATTTTACATAAATTAATGATATTTTTTCCATTTAAACGTTTTCTTCTTCTACTGTCTTTATTCTGTTGTTAAAAATTGTCAAAGGAATTGTAATATCGCGGAACGCTTACTGCTTACGTTTAAATGTATCTTAATTAGTAATTAATTCAGTGCTAACACTGGATATGTACACGTGAATGGTATCGTTTTACACACAATTGTGATAGAAATTTTACTAAAAGTTGAGACGCTTATGTAAAACAGTGGACTGCAATAGGCTGAAGAAGATGATTTGTCAATATAGTAAAACCGAATGAGTATGCCTGCTTGATTGGAATTGTACCATCATTTCACTGAATACCAACATAAATGACAACATTCTAGTTGTCGTGTTTCGTAGGTGCGTGCGAGGCCGGAGGTCCTGTGATGCAGAGGCAACTCAACAGGTAACCAACCATGGTTTTCTAACCATGTTGCATAATTTGCATTGGTAAAGTAGTTGCTGTTTCAATTCTGCTCATGCTTTCCATTAGGCGGAAGAGTCACTTTTTTAGGTTTATAGAAATAAATTTAAGCTGACTCATCATCATCATCATCAGCCTATCGCAGTCCACTGCTGGACATAGGCCTCTCCCATTGCATACCACTTTGATCGATTTTCGGCTTCTCGGAGAAAGCCCAAAATCGATCAGCTGACTCATGCTGGTAGTTTATTACTTCAATAGTTTTAAAACTAGCAATAAAAAAATCCAGTGCAATGGGATGCGGCCTCTGGGTCTTTTACCCTCGATTATGCTATTTTGGTCTGTACATTGCGCTGGACAGACCAAATTAGCTCCTTTTTCAGAAGTACGATCCATGCTACCCTGCATACTGCTCAAAACTGACACAAATGGCGAACCGCCACTCACAAAACTCTATTAAGTATGGGTCACGACCCTCAGAATCGAGGAAAACGACGCAAGGAGGAGGAGTAAAACAATAATTAAAATTACAAGAAAATAAGTGAATACTTCTTGCCATTATTATTTCAACGAGAAAATAGGAAATTACATCTTTTTTTATCATTCTACTCTTCCTAATGGAAAGTAGAATTTAAATACAAAGCATTTTTGACGAAAAGTTCTTAGTCTTTTTTTGCTTAAATGTTTATTTTATCATATGCATTTTAATATGTTAGATATTCTTTGCAACGTCATTAATTAGATAATACACTACCCTATCAAAACTTCGACGCTCAAAGTGGTTTATAATAAGGTTACGCTTCAAAATTCAGAAATTAGTTACAGTATATTGATGGATTTGCGATTTTCCGATTAATTTATTCGATGCTTTCAAGTACTCCAAGCTGATTTTGACTACGGCCGAGCCAATTTTAATGAAGGTCAGCAAACTGCGCAGGATTTATTTTAGATAGTATAGTACGCAATTATGTGGACAAACACAAGTGCACTCTTTGATCCTTCATTCACATAATCCGATGGGAGGACTATCTTCCATGACCTCAAGGAAATTAAACGTGGGACCGATATATTGACGAGACGTGACTTCAAATTTCGAGCTGCTATAAGTGTTTATGTGATTATAACACTTATAAAAACTTTTTTGACTTGACTGAGATCTTTTGATCGGCAGTCGCATACACTAGAATAGCGAGGTAGTCCTGTCCGGTCGTGGCACCATAGACTTTCTTCCATATACTTATAGTATGTATCCTTTCTTTGTTCCAAACTTACCAATCCATGGCTTTCCTGTTCCCCTATTCATAAATGCCAAGTTGTGGGGATTTGCACTACAGTGCCATCTGTCGTACCCCACAGATTTGAATCACAAATTACAAACTATAGCTAATGTTCTGTGTAATTGTACGATTCTTTCCACTCTGAGACCAGATTACTTTAAGGGATTAACTAACTAAGGGTGGTCGGCTAAATGAATGGGTACCCTTTTTGGGGTAAGTATTTCATGTTGATTAAATTTGGTGAAGTGATGTCTTTGGTAGTGCATATAATGTCACAGAGAATAACCTCATTCTGACCGAAAATTATGACCATAAAAATTCTTCTTCAAATAAAGAAAGTATCATAGAAAAATATTATCGGCATAACTTTATTTACTGGATTTAATATAAATGCACTATTTTTAGAAAGTAATAACTTTTGCCTGTTCCTCTGACCTCGTGTCTGTAGGTAATCTAGGCCAGACAGAGTTACTTTCAAAATATAAATATTAATTTATTAATTAGGCTAAACACACCGCTAAAAAAACGCTAAACTTCCACACGTAATTATGAATTTCTCGTTCAAAACACCCAGTAACATTTTAAACCTGACTCTGAAATCGAATCTTTTTGATTGACAGTCACGTACTTAATTAAATTAAAACCAATTCCTAAATTACAGCGGGAAATGCAGTAGTAAAATATAAAAGGTACAAATAAGTTTCACATGTAAGTTAATATTAATAAGTGGTCTGCATTGTTCGCAACCACAACAATTAACTGTCTGTGTTGTGGCATTCGCTTCATTAACACTAATTTTGTTTAACCTGTTTGTGGTAAAGTCGGCCTTATTATGTCCTACTTGAGTTAAGATTTGAGTGGTTTAATATCAAAAACTGGTATAATCTATCCATGAAGAATAGTTTTGGTTTAAAACATAATATATGGTGGCTTATTTCAGGTGAAACATAACTAAATTGGTTCTTTTATAACTATAATAATAATTCCGGACATCATACACACATCGCCATATAGTTCCTAACTAAGCAGAGCTTGTATTGTGAGTACGAGACAAGTGATTAAAATACATAAACGTACTTTTTATTTAGTAAATACATACATAGTATACATAGAATTCATCCAAACTCCGAAACAAACATTTGCGAATCACACAAACATTTAGTCCGACCCGGGATTCGAACCCGAGATCATGAGAACAGCAGTCGCATACTCTCCCACTGCGCCACCACAGGTAGTCGCAGTTAAAGAATTAAGGAATATACTGGTAGACCTAAAAACTTAATAATATTTTGGGGCATAAAGAAATTGCTGGACAAGCGCGTATAAGTAAAAAACTAAAGGGGACTTCTCTTGTTTTAATTATTTTCAAGTGCTACTTTATTATAATTATTATATGATTCTTATATAAGAATTATTTTTCTTCATCTTTTTAATGCAACTTTCGTAACGAACAAGAGATCTGTAATAAATCTTTATATATATAATTCTTGTGTGAGTGTGTATGTCACTGAACTTCTCTCAAACGACTGGACCGATTTTGATGAATTTTTTTGTGTGTATTCAAGGGGATCTGGTGTAACGCTCTTGAATATTAATACTACCTAATCTACTAAATCAATAACAAACAATATCGGGTCTCACTATATGTTTCGCGACCCTCGCATCGGAGAGACCGAATGAGCAAAACAGGTTTTGCGACCGCTGCGCGCGATGAGTGGATGACACTCGACACCGAAAGGATTTCATTGTGATTACGGACGTCTACCGATCATATGGTATCCACCGCTGCCTACTAAATCAAATATTTTAATTTCTTTTAGTGATATATTTAAAACTATTATAATTTCTATGTACCTTTTGGGAGTACCTACTCCAAATAGTACCGTATCTTGTGCGCCGTGTTACCCCGAATTGGGTGAGTGTTGCTTTTTATTATCTTTCACGAGTAACTTATGTAAAGTGTAATAGTTCGGATCTTGTGGAAATAGCTGTATCATTATAATGGCGATCGTATTTGGTACGATGCCCGTAGTTGTTAAATTATTGTTATCAATATACTGTTGTGTAGTGTTATAAATGTCTGTCGTTATTAAATGTTCAATTGTGTACTGTGCGCGGTATAGTAGTATGTCCGTCATTAGTAAATCCTTATTTATGTACCGTTTTGTAGTCTAAATGTATTATTGAACTAATTGCTACCCGCGACCTCATCCGCGTGATAGCGTAATAATATTTCCCGACCTTTTACTAATGCTCCTGCAGGGTTTGAATTGAATCTGCATAAATTTAATTCAAACCTTGTTTTTAATTCAAATGTGGTTTTTGCGTTTTGCCCGGACATACATACCGACAAACAGATAAAAACTCTGTAAACTAATTTTCTAGACTCTGTATTGTTCTGGAACATGCAGGAAGTATCCCTCCAAAAAAATAAAATATATTAAATGTACCTACCTACAGTTTTTACTTTGTTACGATTTTATTACTTATATATGTGTAGAATAGTATTTGTTTACACTTATTTTATAATTAATTGGTTGACTGCCCATCATCGACACTATCACTTGCCTATCACGCCAGCTGCTTCTGCTTAATGCCTTGTGTGTGTAGTTGGTCTCGGTCGTGATGTTGCAGGCAAACAATATGAATGGGCTATTCATAAAATGGCTGGACGTGAATTATTTCAGGGTTCACCTACCAGGCTCCGGACCCTAATTGTGGCACACAACGACGCTGCCGTTGCTACCAGCCTATCCAGAAAACTATTCCGCGACAACCGGAACGGCCCCCCTGCGACCGGACTACCGCGGATATTAACGCAGGACAGTGGCGTTTCTTATTATCCGTTAATTACACCATTTCGTGTTGTGGGTGTTCCCGAACCCACCCCTGGGACTAATTCTTTAAATTAACTACCTATTAATTATCCTACTTAATAAATTGTAAAAACTTTCCCTTTTTTATTTCTATCCACCTACTTCACGGAAGAAATGTTACACTGGGAATGGTTTAGATTTGCAATTGGACCCGGAAGGTGGCGCTGCGATCAAGTTCTGGAATTTTAAAGTTGGGCGGTACGAAGTTCGCTGGGTCAACTAGTCTTTATATATATAATTCTTCTGTGAGTGTGTATGTCACTGAACTTCTCTCAAACGACTGGACCGATTTTGATGAATTTTTTGTGTGTGTTCAAGGGGATCTGGGAATGGTTTAGATTCGCAATTGGACCCGGTAGGTGGCGCTGCGATCAAGTTCTGGAATTTTAAAGTTGGGCGGTCCGAAGTTCGCTGGGTCAACTAGTTTTAATATATAAAAACAACATCCAGTAAAATCCAGTTTACAACAAAAATGGATCATACGAAATCGATGAATAAATCAATACATTCAAGACCTTCATTGGACATCTACTCAATTCAAGGCCTTACTTTAGCGTCAGTCAATCAACGTAATCGTGTATTGCAAAAAAACTGATTTCTTTTACATAAATCAGTTCCTCGAGGTAACTTTGACACCGTACTTAACGTCGCAGCGGTAATATCAAATTTGTATCTAAATTAACACGTGACAGAAAACTTTGAATGAAAATGGAGTGGACAAAGAAGTACGAAATTTTGCACACTTATAGTTTAAGTGGTATATTATTTTTAATATGCATAAAACTACATTAAATCAATAAATAAAACGTCACACACGCTACCGTGATTTGATTTGTGTATTTGATACAAACACGCATAGATAGTTTGTCAAATTAACATTGTAGCGTTGCAACCTTACTTTCTTTTTGCCATAATCCTGTTAATTGAACAACGCAAAAACTTTCAAACAAATCTATATTCAGCACGTTGATGCTAATGTAAATAACTGTTTACATGCCTATTTATTGTAAAAAATTCTTCCCAGTAATAGAACTAAGCTTAACTCCCAAGTGAACAAAACCTACAGCCAGATGAAGTCTGTTATCGGAGTTCACACTTCGCGAACACTACATCAATTAAACTACGTCTTACATTGTGGTAGCTTTACAATGGTGCCAGTTTTAGTTTTATAAAAATGGGAATACCTAAATTGAGAGCTTATTTGCATTGCTTAAGAAAAGTGCATGAAAGACATATCTTAGAAACTAAAGAAGAAATTCAATGACTATGTACCTACATAAGTTTAAGTTTCTCGTTAAATCATCATGTCAACTCTTATGAAGAATACAAGTATACGTTGAAGAATTTGGTTGTCTACATAATTTCGTAAATTGCCACTTATCTTTAAAACAATTTGTATTAATATGGTTTAAACTTTGTAGTTAAATTTTTCGCGAGAATGTTCTCAAGGGTCGGGTGCACCGGCTCCGTTGTTAATTGTAAGCTTGTGCTACATAAGTTCTTCATAATAGGGGATGGATAATAATAATAATAATAATTAATGATGGAGGGAACCCCAGCCTTATAACTGACGTAATATATATTTTACAGACAAAACAAACTTCAACTTCAATATATTTTCTTCATATACATTTCATTGGATCGTTGGGGATTACACTACACTACATTGGCACTTTAAATTCATAAGTCTCTCTCTGTCTCTCTCATCTGTATTGAGATACACTGTAATCGAGACAATGTCGATCAGTGTCCTGTTCAAACTAATTTCCCAATCAAATCAAAATTGATCCCAAGTTGCTCCGAAGCCTCAAACATCGATCATTCAGCGGCAACACAATAATTTTTATTACAAGCATTGATTGGATATCTACCAGGTCCTTTGGGACACACACCATCAATCGTGGAAAGAACAAGCCACAAAGTTGGTACTGGCACTTTCATTTTCAGTTTATTTTCACGATTGACTACGTGAGATTGCTTAGTAGAAATTAATAAAAAAAAAATAATGAAAGTAATAGTGTTATAATAATCTAAGACACAAGCAACATCTTTTTATATTCTTCAATATAATTTTCTATACAATAGTTATTTGATTAATTAAATAAAAAAAACAATTCCAATATTATAGGGAACAAAAGTTTGTGAGGTTACTAAAACGACCACAATGTTTCTACTATATTCCCGAAGCTGCCTACATGCAGAAACCAGATAAAGCCCATTGTCTTCAGAGCAGCGTGCTTGAGACCGTCCATCAGTGTGTTTTAGTGGAATCACTACATACTGCTGGTTCCTCAGTCCTCAGAGCCGGAGGTCCGAAAGGATTATTCCACCCCGTCAACAAAAAAAAAGAACCATCATTCGTATACACTTAGTTAACACATAGTTTAGTTAATCGACCCAAAGAAAATTTACATAATTGGTAGCAACAAAAACACAGTTTATACCAGAAACTTTGCCTTTCTAACACGAAAACAAATATTAAATTCCAAGTAACTTAAAAAGGTTTTAATAGGGAACCAAAAAGGCTAAAAGTTTCATTATTAAAATTCTTTTTAACTATGGAGTAACAATATTAGTATAAATAGCCTGTAAACCTGAATTTTAGGAACTGAAAGAGTGTTTTTCACATAGTTTAAAAATTCTGATCTAGAAATAAACATTTTTCTTTTGGCATGGGTGGCTTTGAATGTCACCAGTACCCAGGTATAAATGTTCATTTAGACATATTGACAGAGTTACTTTCACATTTAATTTTATAATATTATTAATAAGGATTTTATCTGCCTCGGTCGTGTAGTGATAGCGTAAGCCACTGTTGTGGTTAAGGTCTCGGGTTAGAATCCCCGGCCTTAATTAATGTTTATATTATCTGCAAATGTTTGTTTCGGAGTTTATTGTTTTCTATGTATAATAAGTATGTATTTAAGAAAGGTATATATGTATTTATTTTAGTTATTTGGTACCCACGGTTCAAGTTCTGTTTATTTTGGTACTAGATGGCAGATTGTCTTAGATCTCCAAAATCACAAGTTTAATTAGACAACAGCCTGAGAGTCAAATATAGAGTTGAAATTTCCTACATACCACAGAGGTCATTAAATACATATTATTATTACTTCGAGGTCAAATACAACAATAATATTACTGAACATGAAGATACTGTGTCACTTTATGATGACATCAAATCTTTACGACTGGTGCGTTTATGAACCTCTCAAGCAATAAAAGTTGTAGGTTTGGGCCTTTCAACTTATATTTAATAATGAAGAACTGCATTATTAGGTCATTTTATAATTTCTCGACGTTTTGGGGTTGGAAATTTTATGGCCGATGTTTTATGTGTTTTATAAGAACCATTCGGTAAGAAATTTTGAGTGAAAATTGTTTAACTTTGTAGCTATGTAGACTATTGTTGGTATTCATCATCACCATATTCAAGTTTGAACTTGCTAAGACAGCTGCCTCATTAGTGCCACAACAGTAAGCCTCCTTAAAGTCATTATCTTCAATATGCGATGTGTGTATGTATCTATGCATATATATGTCAGTCAGTTTGAAAGTCAGATATTCCTTTGTTTTCCATTTCATTACGGTATCCTTGGCTATTTGGCTATCTTGTGGCCTCGAGAACCACAATTTGGACTTGACAACGATTTAACACTCGTATTGGTCAGGCAGTCTTTTAAAATTGTAAAATATAGGTATGTGAAATGATTGAATTTCAAATAAGAATTCCTAGAAAGGTTCCTAGCTTAGAGAATTTGAAAGAAAATAATTTTTAAGGATTCTTGTCGGTGATATGTAACATTTAAATACCATAAAAGAAATATCGAGATTCCATAAAACTAATTGTATAATTTTGGTACTTATTTGTGTGTGAAAACCGCGGGCCGTCACCCCACCGGGGTTTGCATCGGGGCGGTGTGTCGTAATCGAACCGACTATAACCACACGGTGTGCCACTCTGCGCTTGAAATAGGAGGGGTCCAGGGAACATCTGGACCCATAATAATTAGTACTACAATGAGGTATGCATTTTAATAAACTTTTTACTTAGCATCACCAGAAGTCAGAGTGTACCTTAAATTCTATCAACGGTGTCAATCTGTAACGGTGTCAAGGTATTTTCAATTGTAAAGTAATAATACTTGACTATCAAGTTATCCGTTTGTTAATTTAATTATTTTTAATTTGCGTCGTATAGTAGGCCAAAATCCTCCTTCTAAGGAGAGGCCTATGTCCAGCAGTGGATTGTTAAAGGCTGTTGATGATGATGATTATTATGATTATGAATATTGTTACAAGTCTTGAAGTTAAACTCAATTGTACTTTGATTCCACTATGATTTGTTTTAACCTGTTTGGTTTCGCCTAATTGTATTATCGCCCATTTTCAACCTTTGATAACTCAAGGCGATGAGGCAAAAAATATCAAGTAAAAAACAGCTTATTGAATAGTGGAATAAAAATATAAATGACTTTAATGTCGAAATACTTTTGAGAACAAGAATAACAGGTGAAATTAAGTGTTAAACTTACAAAATAAGGTTAAGTTTCCGCTGTAAATAAATAACTGCTTAAACGCCACGAATTATTAGGACGATGAAATTCGTTAGCTATAAAAATATGATCAAATATTTACAGTTTTTCGTTGCAAACATTAACCTAAATCTCAAATTCACAGAACGGAAAACGCTTATACAAATTTGGTGTATTATGTGACAGTCAAATGTGTATATTAAAATGGTAAAAATATCGAATTAACGAGCTCATGATAGGTATTTTTATTTCATCAATCATCATCAACAGCCTTTAACAGTCCACTGCTGGACATAGGCCTCTCCTTTGAAAGGAGGTTTTGGCCTACTGTACCACGCTGGCCAGACGGGTTGGTAGAGGGTTTGTTTCAAGTTTTCCTTCTCTTGGCAGTGATGTTAGCTGCTTATTTTGTTCCTTTAGTCGCCTCTTACGACACCCATGGAATGAATAGGGGTGGTGACACTTTGTATTCTTAATCCGTCACCACGTATTATTATTAAAAAAAAAAAATTCGTTCACACGTACCAGTCAATCATATACGTAAGGGTTTTCCTACATTTTTTTTTCAATGCTAAACCGTTACCCTTTCACCAAATTAACTCCTTGCTTAGTTTAGCTTGCAGGATGTCGAAACCTTGGTAGAGAATTATTTCATTTCTTCATAATGTTACATATTCCAATAAAATTGGCCAAATGGAGGTCACCATTACATTTTTTTATTAACAGCATATAAAGGCAAGTATGTAAGTATGCCATGTCAACGAAAGCGTCACGTACCGAGGAACAGGATCGTAAAGTTTACGAAGAAGAATTATTGTCAGCATAAAATCGAGCAGTAAGTTTTTTGGCGATTCTGTTTGGAAAACTGAAAACCAGTAATTCGAATTGTTATACGTTAAATGAAACAACTTACATGTATGCAACTTTGCTAAATCAAGAGTTTAAATTATAATTTAAAAAGATTGTTTATTTTGCTGACTTAAATTTTAAGATGCATCTCTCAAACAACTCTATAAGATTTAAAATTGCAGTAACGATATTTGTTGCTTAAGCTCTTACTCACAAGACTTGATAAAGTTTCTGTGAACTAAATAAAACTTATTAAGAAACTAAACCAAGAAATGAATTTTATAAAAAAAATGCTGCAGATCTATCTCAACATATATTATATTAATTAAGTTAGATTTTTAGGTTTCCTATACACTTCTTCATCAGGTATTTAAGTAACTACTGATAAAAAAAAACTTGTAATAAAAAGACATTCAACGTTTAATAAAAAATATCTTTAAGTGTCTGAGCAAAAATACGGCCAAAAATTACAAATATGAAATTATTTGTTTCAGAATCGGACGTATTATTTTCTAAACGTCGAACAAGTCTATTTCTAACTTATTGAACTATGTCACAACAATGATAGTAAGTGAGAGACTTAATTAGATATTCGGAAAAACCTTTTGTGTAAAAACTTTTTATGGATAGCTCCATATTTATTAATATACTAATATTATAAATATGAAAGTAGCTCTATCTGCTAGACTTTTGTGAAGATTAAGAAGTAGTATCGGAAAAGAAGAAGAAAAATCGGTCGACAAAAGATGGCAAAGAATGGGATGGATGGAATGGGATAGGACGGAATAGAATGGAATGGAATGGAGTGAAATAAAATGGGGTGACTCATTTCTTCATTCTGTTCTCCAAGTTTCATTCATTCAAGTCTTCGTAAGAATCCTATCTACATAAACAATTATCGACTGATCACCTACAATTTGGGGACATAGGTTAATGTGTTATCAATATTAATTTCAAGAGGTAAAAGGTACCATCCGGGAAGAAAAGTAGGACTATTTACAAAGAGAAATGAGATGTCATGAGAAACTTTTTCTGTTATTAATTAGTTCATGGTTTTTTTTAAGACTAAATAAAAGGCCAGTTTGAAAGTTGGATTCTTAACTCTCGTGCCTCGAAAAGCACACATAGCTAATAGTACTGCACCTCAGTTCGTGCACACACTTGTACGTACTGTGTGAGGTTTCAGTTGAATCTGATGAAGAAAATTAGATATTAAAATTTATTATTTTTACAGTTTTAAATTAAAAGCAGCAGTAGTCTTACGAATTATAAATGCAACCATAACATTATTGTTACATTTAGATAGTTGCTTTATATGTCATATTAATATTAATCCCCTGAAATATAATTAAATATCATTAATATCTACACAGATGGAAACGAAATTACGAGTACCGATAGATATCTGATAAATCAATTGATTCCCGTCAACACTTCTACACGAAAACGGTAAAACAATTACCAACATTAACGAAAGACAGAACTAATAATGATAGATTATTTTACCTCTATTGTTCCGGAGAGCAAACTTGAGAAGGTATAATTTCACCTTTTGTGTCGATGAATTAATGTTGTTTGTTTATAGTTTGTTACAAATGAAAACAATTTATGCTTGTCATTGTTATACTATGATAGTTTTATTCCGAGAAGTAGGAAAAGCCTGTCAGTGTCATGTTAATCCTTATTACTTGGTAATTGGCGCTAATTTCAGAAAAAATAATCAATAATGTAGAAATAAGTAAAACATATTCACAATTCATTAGGTAGGTACACAAGGGTATATAAAATTATACTGCATGCGTTTTATGTAAAGAACACACAGATAAACAATTGATAAATATTATATAGTGAGGGGAATAGCTAGAGTAACGATGGCCACAGATGACCATTGTTCCTTTGAAGTATTTCCAATTTAGAAGACACCGTTCTCTAACACGATTAATCATAGGCTTACATCGAGATTACAAGGATACTGTTCAGCACTAAGAAGAATCATGGATTAGACTATACTGAATCGCCCTAACTGCGTTCAAGCTAATTTTACCAGTATTTCAAAATACATAAAGTCGGTTTTAAATAAAAATAAATGCGTTACTTAAACTACGTTAACGATGCTTACGCGAAATAATTCGCGTCGTTTACCCGCAATCCCAAAAATATACTGAGTCAGTGGAGTATAAAATCAGTTCACGGACGATTTATGTTGTGTGGTCACCCTGAGTTTTGAGAGCCATGGATATAAAATACGATTTGGGATCTGTACGACCAATAACGTTATTATTATGTTCTGCTTAATATTCATATGAGTGATTTAGGGTTGTAGTGAAGGACGGATATTTGTAAAAAGAAAATGTATAATAATAATAATAATAATAATAATAATCTTTATTGCAACAAAGTGGTTAACATAACACTGTACAGCCCTGACTCCCAAAAAAGCGCTAGCCGTGTGTTGGGAGTCAGTTCCTTATCAAAGGCAAATAAACAAAACAATAGTTACAATATTAGACATTTAGTTTGTATAGTTAGTTATGTTTGTGTGTCGATGTGATGTGGTGTGTTGTGTGTGATTGAATATGGTTTGTTATATGTTTGTGTGTGTAACATTATTCAAGGTTTTCATCCTTTTATTATTTAACTATTTGTAGTAGGCTTTCTACATCATCAAATTCCAGATCTATAAGCCACAATTTTACGATTTGTTTTATTTTATAGTTTGATAAATTTCTAGTTTTATAAGTTACATTTAATTTATTATAAAGCCTTGGTGCAAGGTTATTAAAATGCTGTTGGGCAAATTTACTTGCTACCCTTGAAACCGGACATTTGTCTATCCTTTTTCCCGATGGTTTTAGATGTGGAACAATAGTTTTATGATATCTGCGTATTGTCTGATATACAAATAGTTTTCGTACAGTAAGAACATCAGCATTCTTATAGACTAAATGTGTAGGGTGGCGAAACGGTAGCTGTAGAAGTACTTTAAGGACGACGCGTTGTGCCCTTTCAAGTTCAATTATATGTGTCTTAGCCGCTGAACCCCATGAGCATATACAATAGCTAACTACACATTCAGCTAGTGCTTTGTAAGTTTGAATTAAAAGTGCAGCATCCTGGATCAGTCTCAAGTCTCTGAATATATATATGAGTTTTCTTAGTCTATTACTAACCACAGTTATGTGCTTCTTCCAATTCAATTTGTCATCGATGCTTACTCCCAAATACTTAACGTCAGTATCTCTTGTTAACGTTGGACAGCAACAAATCGAAGGCAAAGCTTTAGTTCGGTTACATGGATAGCAATGGACACGAAGCTGACAAATGTTAGGCGCTGAGGCCGATGTCTTGCTAAAGCAGAGAAACTTGGTTTTGGTGGTATTTAACGATAGTAAACTATCTTCAAGCCATGCTGTGATAATAGACATGCCTTCTTCTGCTAGTTGTCGCACAAGGCACCATGAGTCACCGTGAAAAAGCAAGACAGTGTCATCTGCAAACATTTGTATATCAGCGCCCCTTATCTGGTACTTGCATAAATCATTGATATACGCCAAAAAAAGAGTTGGACCGAGGGTACTGCCCTGCGGAACCCCATACGTCACCGTGTCGTAGTCACTGGTATGATTGTCAACTCTCACACATTGCCCTCTATCCGTAAGGTAGTCCCTGAACCACAGAAGAGCGTTTCCTCTGATTCCTATGTTCTCCAGGCGGGTAATTAGGATTTTGGTCGATACGGTGTCGAACGCCTTCTGTATGTATAATAATGGGATCGTGTAAATTTAAAAAATAAAATGAAATAAGACTTTATTGATGGTTAACAGAGTTTAAAATTACTCATTAAAACTAAAAAAACACTCGATTTAAACTTAAACTACATACAATTTATTGACTCGGCGCTCGGTCTCCCTTCTTTCTAGCTAGTCTTTCGACAAAGGCCTCCTATAAGGCTTTACACTCGTCTCTGTGCTTTGCTGTGCGTAACCATTCCAGTCCAGCTACTTTCTTCAAATCGTCTTCCCATCGCTTATGCTGTCTTCCCCTGCTTCTTGTGTTATCCCTTGAGTACCATTCTGTAGTTATTCTAGCTCCTTTCTCATTCTTTTCTCTCAATTTGTGCCCTGTCTAATGTCATTTCAGTTTTCTGCAAGTTGTTTGCACTTTTTCGATCTTAGTCTTACCGTGGATTCTTTTAAGCTGTATTTTATATCTTCTTCTCACCCCATGTACGTTTCGGTCTATCCCGTTTAGACAAATATTTATTTTGTTTTGTTGTTTTTTTTAAGGCCCAAGTTTGACAGCCGTATGTCAGACATGGCAGAATACGAGTGTTGAACACTTAACGTTTTTTGACATTGGTATTTCTTTGTTTTTCATTATTTCGCTCAACAATCAGAACTACTTCCAAGTATTTGCTATTCTTTTTTCGAATTCTTTCTGCATGCCTTCTGATGATGATACTACTTGCCCCATATATACATTTTCAAATACATATTTTAGTGGCAGATTATTTATTTTAATAACGTCTTTTTGAGCAGAATTACTCATTATCTTTGTCTTTATTATATTCATCGTGAAACCAGCGTTAAACTACTTTCATCTGATAGTTTACGTATAAAGTATTCTTGCGTCTTAGGGCATTTGGAGAAAAGTATTAGATCGTCTGTGAATCTCAAGTAACTCACTTTCTCTCCGTTGACGTTAAGTCGGAAATTATCCCAATGGAACCTGGACCTGACCATTTCACTAATGAACTTCTTAGAATATCAATGCCGTAGATCGTGCCGAAACTAACTAATTTATTCAACGAAATAATGAAAACTGAAATTATACTAGACGATTGGACAAAATCAATAATAGTTTTGTTACACAAAAAAGAAGACCAACGAGACATTAATAATTATAGGTCGATTTAGCTTAATGTCTAATATATAAGATATTTTCATACTCTTTAGACCTTCTAATATTCTTGATGATAACCAACCAAAAGAGCAAGCCGGATTCAGGTGCAAATTCTCGACCATTGACCACATTCACGTGCTGCGACAAATAATCCAGAAATACACAGAATATACCAAAACATACTGTTTGTGTTTTTACATCTCACCTTTTAAAAGAAAAGTATCTACTCTTTGGCTATATATATTTTTACCACACCTAAAACTTTATTAGTTGCAAACAAATTCAATATTAAGTATTATTATGTATGTCTTATTCCAAGAATTATAGATATAAATTTAAACCTTCATACTTTGGAATGTAAGAAAATAATATTTTTATTAGGAATACAATAGAGCAATAAAGAAGTGGTAAAAAAAGCTATGAAAAGAGAGATTGTTATGATAATATACAAAAATTTTCTCAGTAAAATAGAAAAACTGAACGAATAAAGGTGTCTCACTTATCAGGCTTTTAAAAAATGTGATATAAAATATGTAAAAGAACTACCAAAATCTAACTTACAAGAAATCTCATTTGATCCCTTCTGTATAGATAAAGACTTAGAGAATTACCTTTATCTTTTCAACGTTGTATTTCTTTAAAGCCGAAATCCCCAGGCTATCCTAAAACCAGAATAAATTCGAGTATCCATGCATAAATTCTTTTCAAGACCCAATTCGTTCACAATATCGGCTCAAACAGCAATTCTGGTACAAATTGAAAAATATTGAGGGTACCATCACCTTGATTTAAAATTGGTACTTGGGGCTTTGACGGTTAACTGTTTTGATGGCGAAGCGAGGTGTGGTACGAAATCCATGGACAGTTCTGCAGTCGAGATTTCCCCTACCAAAGTCACTTATCAGATACTGCCTCATAAGAAATAATTATTTTGAAAAACATTGCATATATTTTCTATGCAGAATATGTACATTATGTTTTTTTCGAAAAAAAGTATCTAAGTATTATGTTAGTCAATTTCAAAGTACAAGCTCTGCTTAGTTTTAAGGTAGATGGCGTTATGTGTTAGATGTCCGAAACATTTATTTATGTACTTTTATAGATTTCTATCTGTGGGAATAAGAAATCCACACAGGTTCATCGGCATATCTAATAAGTGGCGATGATCAAACTCATCAGGTGCTGCTTAACATTTCTTAGTTTTCAAATCCAATCGCCGACTAGAACACAAATTAAGCCGTGGATTGTCTGCGGTAAGATGTAAGGATAACTACGCTACAAAATCAAGTCAAATAGACACATAACGCTAAAAACCAACATCTAAAACAAATAGTAGCGCTCGTTGCAGCCGTCTCGTTAGGTTGGATACGTTTTTCTATTTCTAACAACGTAAACTACAATCAGAGCTCACGCCCGCCACCGCTTCAACGAGAACTGTGTGTGTCACATAATATATAATAAGCTTGCGGATTTAAAATTTTAGCTGAATTTATTTTCTGTTCTCATTTAGTTAGATAACTAAGTTAATTTTGGTTCACGAATTAACGAACAAATTTAGGTTCTTAAACTGGGAAGTTTATATACTATCTAGGGTTTATTTGTTTTTATAATATTAGTTGATATTTATATACTATAATATGTTATTGAACAACGAAAGATCTGTCAATAGCACAATCTAACAGAATACTTCTAGAGGATAACTTGCGGTCTACTTCTAGAGGATATTTAGTTTCCTATTTAAATTAAATCTAACATTGCTAACAATATTATTTTGGCTTGCCACATTACCTGGTTAGCCACGGTAGCTTAAGTTTGTAGCCGCATTAGACCGTGCACATAGCGTCTAATGTGGTTTGTTTGACTATACAGGTCGATTTGGTTAATAGAGTTAGACGACTGCAGTTGGCAACTGATGACTAATGACATTTATATAGACTGACACGATACTTGTATTGATAGATATTTATTCGATATAATGTGATGAATCTTGTAAATTATCAGTAAAAAATTTCTTTGCAGTTTTTTCAATAAGCAGCTATTTATTTCTGTTCCATGTGACCTATAAGTTAATGCGTTTTTTAAATCTTGGTCTCGGAAGCCACTGCATTCACTGCAGAGTAGTTGAAATGCTTTTGAACTAAGCGGTTTGGCTCTTCCTTTGTCCAGCAGTTAAATCCTGTTTCCTGTGCCTTGCAGTTAAATCCTGGAACTCTACCAGCGCACCAAGCCGGGCGTGAAAAGGCATTTTTTCTCTCTCTCTCTCTCTCTCTCTCTCTCTAGGCTGCCATAGTTTAGGCCGCCATGCTGCATTGCCCGCAGTAGCAGTGAGGTCGGTGACCGCCATTCCTGGATTCTGTTCATACTTTCCATCAGGCGGCTAATACAAAACAAAATAAAAAACTCTATCTAATGTTACTTTAAAATTTCCAATAGTTTTTGTTAGTTTATATACCTGGGTGTGGTTCTATATGAATCACACCCAAGTATGTAAACCTACCTTATTTTTTCATTTTTTTTTTGTTGACGGTGTGTAAAAATCCCTTCAGATCTCTGGCTCCTCGGGAACTGAGGAACCAGGAGTATGTGGTAATTATACTAAAAAACACCGCGACGGCCGATCTCAGGCAACCTGCTCTTAGGATCGGCACCACGCCTATAAAGGCTCTGTCCTAGAAGTAGCTACAGAGGCTCCCTCATCCCTATTGGCCTATTAGCCAATCACTATCTAGATATAACATACCTAACTACGTTCAAGTTTGTGGATTATTGTCGTATAGACTGCACGGTTGGCCTAGTGGCTTAAGCGGTCGCCACGCCGCTTCCTACTGCGCCAAGTGTCGTGGGTTCAAATCCCACGTAGGATAACACTTTGTGTGATTCACAATTTGTTGTTCTGAGTCCGGGTGTTCTTTGTGTCCGTTTTTTGTATGTTTGTAAAGTCCCCCGCGACACAGGAATTTATATTCCTAATGCGGGAGTTCTTTTTTTTAAAAAAAAAAAAAGAAAAATGTATAAATAGTTTGTGTATTTTACTATACTATATTTCTTAATCCGATCTAAATTTTCAGTTCCTTAACATTTTACGTGTATTTCATTTAGTCTACCTAATTTTGCATTAATCTTTATATCTATACTTCTCATACCTTCGAATGTCGTTTGTAATTTATATAAATTACTACCCATTTGCAGGAGACTGCCTCAGTCAGTGGTAGTGTATGCGACTAATGTTTTAAAGATCTCGGGTTCGATTTGTAGTACCTGACATTGACAAATCTGGATTTGTAGTACCTGCAAATATTTGTTCAGTTGACTATCATCTATATATCATCATCATCATCATCATCATCAGCCTATCTCAGTCCACTGCTGGACATAGGCCTCTCCCATTGCACACCACTTTGATCGATTTTGTGCTTCTCTTGATTGTAATAAATATATATAGCTCTGCTTGGTTCGGGATTATTAGATGACGTTGTGTATCAGATGTCCAAAATATTTATTTTTCTTTGGATGTTGTAAAAGCGTAGCAAAATCGCAAAACAAAAATCGATCTAAAAATATAATCAGACCTTTACATGTTTTGTGGCGAAAATATTTGCAAGGGCTCAAATGCTATCTATATTTTCACAGCTATTCCAAGAATTCGGCCACTAATTCGGCGATTAGAGAACCACAAGCTAACAAATAAAAGGTATCTTTCACGAGTCTATTGGATCAGTCATTAGTGATCGACACCAGCTAGATAGACGTAAAGTATTTGGATCTCATAATTACTTGTTTCATTTAATCAAATATCTTTCTTTTATAAATATTTACGCCTGCCAAAATGACTTTACCCTGCCTGGTGGAAAACATGAGTAGAGAGAGTAGTGGTCACAATCCTCATTAAGAATAGAGACAATGCAGAATGGTGACCCCACACTATGGCAGCCCAGTGAGATGCTTCTGCATCATTGGGCCTCCGGTCTCGCACTCACCAACGAAATACGTCACGAAGGCTATCATTTACCACCGCCCGTTATAATCAATGTAGTGTACTACATTGATTACAAGATAATCGTTAAACCGAGAATTCATGTAGCGGACTCATTCATTCATTCACAAACAAGTTGTCAAAGTGAATTAAATACTTGTACTTAATAAATGCTCACAATTAACATCTACGACCTATCGCTGCTCTTATGGCCTCATTATAAGTGGCGGACAGCCAAAGCAAAAGTCAAACAAATAACATTTATAGGAGTATATATTTCCAGATAGGCCTACACACCGAAATAGGGTTTGTTTATACAACCACGGGAGCAATAGAATGAACAATCATGTTTGCATATTTGTTGTGGTATATTCAAAATACGGCTATATGCCTTAAATTGCATTTGAAAGAAATTTTTAGCAAAAGGTACAAAAATAATTGCAAGTAACGCAGTGCGGAGCGAAGATAGTCCAAAAATTAAATAGCCTTAATTACTTTTTATATCATCCGTTATCTGCCAGAGAAAGTCCCGTAAGCATTCCGTTCCAGAGATTATCCGGAATAAATAGAGGACAGACAAAAAAATATAAATTTTTTTTTTGTCTAAGTGCCGTATATGCTTCACGCAGTTTTCAAATAGATTGAGAAATATGTACATAATAATACGCTGCTTTCTAGTAAACCAGTATGAAAAAAATATACCGTACGATGCTCAGATTGTAAAACATTATCGGTAAAAAGCTTTTTTCTCCAGAGAATGCGACTTTGAATTTTTAAAGAAGGTACCACGATGCAGTTATTTAAACAAAAGTAAAGAAAACACTTCGAACAGAAGTACACCGCATTACACAGTATTAGAGCTTAGATATCAGTATCACGCAAACCTTATAAGACCTTACATATTGTGATGCTCTAAACAACGAACCTGTAGTGTTTGAAAAATCTGATAAGTTATTGACTACCTGTTCTGGAGATTGTCTTATAATGAAGTCATTACTTCTTACCTAATAATAATAACTTTATTGTTTCAAAGGTAAATAGATACAGGGAGAATTTGATCCCTAGATCCCACACTAAGATACCCGGTGTCGTGGGATCTTTTAGTCCGATTGGCTATACATCAAAATAAATAATGACAAATTCCTCATGTAAACAATAAAGTAAAGCAAAAGAAAACAAAACAGTAATTGAAGGAAAGCAAATACAATAAATTCAGCTAAACAAAAATAAAAATTTAAAATTACAGAAAAATAACAGAAATAGAGAAAGGAAGTGTGTATATCTTGGTGTATGTAACATCGGAATTGACGTAAAATAAGTTTCTTGATATGCATTTTGATACGACTTAACGACACGCTACGAGGCAATAATTTGACTTTCAACTCATTGTTTCTACAAAATAATTTAGATGTGTTGTATTTGTCAGCCGACGTTTTACAGTATAGTTAGTAGAGGTAAAGCTTCGCTGATTTCAGCACGAAATGGTCGGCTTGACCGGGGCAGTACTACCCACACACTGAAGACCAACCTTAAATGACAGCATACGCGCTGTCGTCTTTCGTTGGTAACTATGAGACCGGGGGCCCAGTCATTCTGCATCATTCACCCGCCCTTCAGAGGCCGGCAGAATGCAGAAACCTCTCACTAGGCCCCCGTGGTGTTGGTCACCATGCTGCATTGTATGCAACTATTGTATACAACTAGTATGGTGGCCCCTACTTGTAGATTCTACTCATGCTTTTCATCAGGCAGAGTAGAGTCACTTTGGTGAGCTTAAATATAAAAAAAAAACAAATAGTATAAGAAAAACAAAAATATTCTTAACCATGACAAGTTGTACAAGAGCACTAGTCGTTTTAAGTTTAAGGCTTGCAAATTCCTGCGGTGAGTAATGTTGGTAATATAAATAAAACGCTGGTCTTACCAAAGTTCCATTTAGTTATAAAAGAACAGTCACACAGGTGAATGTGTACTTGCGAGCACATTTGATTTCATTATAAATCACATTTTTCAATTTAACCTATTTCTACGTCGCAATGAAATGTTCGTAAACAAAAAAAAGCGGCCAAGTGCGAGTCGGACTCGCCCATTAAGGGTTCCGTACCAGCAAGTAACATCATATAAAAGTTCTTGTAGTTCGTTGTAACTTTCATCGATGTTTTTATACTAGTGTATTGATTGGATGAAAGGTATATTGCGTGTTACGATTTATGACGTATTAAAAAAAAACTACTCACTAGATCTCGTTCAAACCAATTTTCGTTGGTAGTTTACATGGTAATGTACAACATATATTTTTTTCAGTTTTATCACTCTCTTATTTTAGAAGTTAGAGGGGGGGGGACACACATTTTACCACTTTGGAAGTGTCTCTTGCGCAAACCATTCAGTTTAGAAAAAAATGATATTAGAAACCTCAACATCATTTTTGAAGACCTATCCATGGATACCGCACACGTATAGGTTTGATGAAACAAAATTTTTTGAGTTTCAGTTCCAAGTATGGGGACCCCCAAAATGTATTGTTTTTTTTCTATTTTTATGTAAAAATCTTAATGCGGTTCACAGAATACATCGACTGACCAAATTTCAACAATATAGCTCTTATAGTTTCGGATATAATTGACTGTGACATACGGACGGACAGACAGACAGACAGACAGACAGACATGACGAATCTGTAAGGGTTCCGTTTTTTGCCATTTGGCTACGGAACCCTAAAAAGGACCCTAATAGTGTTGCTTTCAACCGTATTTTACATGGTTAAAATTTTAATAAAATATACTTTATATTTTACTGAATAGCGTATGGAGTTGAATGCACTGTTACCGTATTAAATAATACTTGGGCGTTTGACATCACTTAGAGTACAGGTATATGATTTTTCCAAAGCGGTAAGTACTATTTTGTTTATTTTGAAAATGGAGGGATAGTTTTTTTATGATATATGAAATTTGAATGATGTTTTTTACTAAAGCTTAACATGAAAATTTAAGTTAATTGTGTTCTGTATGAGAGAGAACTGTGCATACTTTAGCATGGGCAAATGGGCAGCTCAACCAGAATGATAAATGCTATTAATTTTTGTTCATTTTCAGAGGGTCCATGATAGATGGATTTTTTTTAATAACTTATTTATTTCCTAATAATATTATAAACACGAAAGTTTGTGGTTATGTATGTTTGTTGCTCTTTCACGCAAAAACTACTGAACGGATTTGGATGAAACTACAATAATATAGCTTCTATATCAGAATAACACATAGGTTACTTTTTACTGAAATAATCGAGATACACGGGCGAAAGCTAGGTGATTATAAAAATACACAAATCGTAGATGTCAAAATGTATTACTGTTTATCTTCTGTCAAAACTTCACAGGTTGCTACGCATAATACACTTTATATCATAATGATAGTTTGTAAATGGCTAATTTAAAATGAGTTCTGGATAATCATATATGCAGGCTATTTTTTATCCCAAAAATACGCGGGTAACACCGCGAGGCGCTGCTAGTACTCTATAAAGTAACCCTAATCTGTCTGATGGAAAGCATGAGTGGAATCCAAGTGTAGTGGTTACCCTCCCTGCGAATATAGATGCAACAATGAAGCATGGTGACCCACACTTTGAGTGGTATGGACAGGCATATTGAGATGTTTCTTCAACATTTTCGCTAATTTTTGCTACCAATTGTGTTTAAATTTTACATGTTGTTTACAGTGTTAAAGTGTTAATATTTATTACTATTGCTGGTCCGTGTGGTGTGGTGACGGATTAAGAATACAAAATGTCACCACCCCTATTCATTCCATGGGTGTAATAGGCGACTAATGGAAGAAAATAAGCAGCTAACATCACTGCCAAGAGAAGGAAAACTTGAAACAAACCCTTTACTAACCCGGTGGCCAGCGTGGTATAGTAGGCCAAAACCTCCTTTCTAAGGAGACGCCTATGTCCAGCAGTGGACTGTTAAAAGCTGTTGATTGATTGATGATTGCTGGTCGACCTCAATAAAATGTTTTATAACACAATTATTTACGAGACAGATTTAATCTACAGTACTTGTCAAATTGCTTCTAAATACGTTCAGGTTATTTTTAAATCTAAAGGACTTGATGTCCCTAACCTTGTAAAAAACTAATTTATTAAATAATAAAAGTGTATCTTATTTGCGAAACAATCTTCATAAATATCTTACAAAGTTTCTAAATATTATCACATCATGCAATTACTTTGTAACTAAATTAAGGAGATAAAACTTACAAGCAGAGTTTGTACGAATAAAATTTAATTTAATAACTAAATTTGTCAAACTCTTATGAGACTTTACTTGAAAATTATTTACCCGTTATGAATACTGATAAATAATCTCTTTTGGAGCCTTACTCGTGTTTATTATTTTTAAGATTATTTGGGATCGTTCTTCTAGTTTCTTTTTATAATATTAGCTTACAAAATGAGTACTCTGCATGTAAAGTATGAGTGGAATTCAAAAGAGGTGATCACTATCCTCAATGCGAATATAAACAATGTAGTACACTATGGCGGCCTACTGGCATCTGATATCTGCAAACTTGAGTACGAACTGAATTCGACGGTCGAACTCATTGTCAGTATATTTGAGATCACTAATTTCCCAATGACGATTCTATAGACATTCATGACAGCTGGGACCAATAGCTTAACGTGCTCTTCGAGGCACGGGCGTGACACAACGCCAAACTTCCTTACTTCGGCCTGATTTAGATTTTTTTGTGAGATACACACATTTAACCCTACCCCTACTACATAACAAATCGCCGTTAACGGCATTACAGCTATGAGTCGCTTATAGCCGAGCCGGAGGCTAAGCAATGATGTCGCGGCTAGTATCTGAATCGGTGACTGTTAGTGGCATGATATCACGAGCGTCTGCGTGATTGGGAAGTCACTTTAAATAGTCCGTCTCGATTGTTATCATAGTATAACAGTCGTAAAGCTTAGTTAGAAGTCTATAGGCGTTTTATAAGATTTCGTAGCCAGAACGTTGTTTTGCCAGTCCCCAGCCGCCAGTCGGCTAGCGCAGAGACGTATGGCCTTAATCCTCTCCGGGAGGAAACCCGAGATCAGCAGTGGGATATGATGGCTGATGATAATAAAAGTTTATGAAACTCACAATCGAAGTATGTTGTGTCAAATGAATATAGTGATAAACAGGATAATTCAAAACAAATAAATAAAATTAGAGTGTCTGTATATGTAATATCAAATTAACAATATGGACTCAATATCATCTGAATGCATAGCTTTTCATTTATTAGTTATTTTCAGACCTGACCTTAACCTAGAATGAACTTGACACTCAGTGACCTTAACCTTGGAATTATATAGACTGTAAATAATAAATTCATGGAAACTTAGATTTAAAACCGTTCATGCGAAAATATTACGAAGCTCTAAACTGTTTAATTACTTCAAACTTAATTAAAATTTTATATACAATAAATCATATAAGTGTTACGACATTCACGACAGACAGTCACGAAATAGGCAAAAGTTTAATATAAATAAATAAAATAAATAAATATTTCGGACATCTTACACACAACATCATCTAGTCCCAAACTAAGCAGAGCTTGTATTATGGGTACTAAACAACTGATATAAATACTGATATAAATACGTGTAATAGACTAATACGTTAAATCTGCGAACACTGATACAGTACTAAGCCCGTATAGCTTAGCCATACCCTAGACATCGCTGTGAATGCAGTTTTAAAATTAAATTTTGAGTCACAGTAACTTTAAAGTCATCGAGAACCTCTTTCTTTTTTAAAGTCGGCTACAAAAAGACAACTCCCGCATTAGGAATACAAATCCTGTGTCGACTTTACAAACATACATGATACGGTCACACAGAATGATGAGAGAAGAATTATGAATCACACAAAGTTGTCCCACGTGGGATTTGAGCCCACGACACTTGGCGCAGTTGTGATCGCTTAAACTACTAGGCCAACTTTGCAGTCAATATTTTAATCTATATTTTTTGCTCTCAATATTACAAAAAAAAAAAAAGAAAGCTGAGAAACTGATTAGACTGCCATAGTGTGAGTGACCATGCTGCATTCTCCAGGTTCGCAATGAGGATGGTGACCTCATAATGTTAGAGAAGAGTCATTTTGACAGTGAATGCAAAAAAAACAATACCATAAGTTTAGTGTTCTATTGTTAAGCGTTCCAGAACATCGCATGAAATTGCCTTGAATATTTAAATCGCTGTTGGTTTTTCTAACTAAAATAAATAAACATATGCCTCTTCTTAGAAAACAGTCCACTGTTAGAGGCTGTTGATGATGATGATTATAAACGACAGATTTGGATGAATTTCGGTATAGAGATAGCTTGAGAAGGGCATATACTATGCCTAAAAGCTAGCAGGTTAATAATTAAGTTATCAAATACGTCGTTTGCTACAATTTACCGAATAAAAGCAGTCTAAAATAACACTGATTAAACAAGAAAGCTGTGTGTTCGAATAGGTTAGACCTGAACTTAATTCTGTTAAGTTCAAAAGGCGTGTAATTGCTCGATAATGGGCCTATGCAAACTAAAGTCGTTAACGTCTTGCAGTATTGCTATCTCTGTTTCATGGCCGCTTTAATTATACAGCTATTTCAATTAAAGTGAGAACTTGAACATGAATTTTTCAAATTCAAGTTATATCTGAATCAGTGTTGTAACTGGATAAATCCAGCTATATGTAAACTATTTTTTTTAATGAGAAGAATTATCTCTTCAAATATTATATTTGTTCGAATTTCAAAAGATTTGAAACCGTGTAGTTTTGATAGTACTTATTATACTACCTAATTTATCCAGACCAAGTGATAGGGTGTGGTCCAGACCTACTAGATTAAATTTACAAAGCTGACAACTTAGTCATTTTCAGTCACGCCCACTTAATCATGTCAAGGAATTTATTTTAGTTATTACTCATTTGCAGCTAGCTTTCGCCAGCGGTTCCGCCCGCATGTATCTTGATTATTATTATCGATTACTCTCTACTACATGAAGTTAGAAATATTATGTCTCTCCGATACTCAGAAAACGACAATACAAAATCTTAAAGTACTGTGACCATTGAGTTTAAAAGCACCGTTATTATGATTTGCTTCAATTACAAGAATTCGGCTCATTACCCACTCTCAGCTCATTTACCATTTCCAAAATTAAATACTCGCCGAACAAAATGGATTCTATTACGCTTATTAAAAGTACATCAGCGCTTGATAATTTTAAAATGAAAATCTTTCAGTGAAATCATTGTTTTAAAAGTGGTATTAGAAATATTATACAATTTAGGTTGTCTTTCTTTTTGTTTGGTGCCTTCTTTTTATTAATAATGACAATTTCACACATATCACACACAGAGCATTGAGATCTATTCAGACCTTGTAGTATGGTGAACAGAAGTTTGTACTACTAAATAAACTTGATTTTTTACTTTATAATTTTAACTTAACATCTTTTCACAAAATGCTGAAAGTGCTCATATATACAGTATACAGGTACTTACATCAAAAAATTTTTGATATTATTTTTATCTGCCTGTATGTTTAATTACTGGCACTTTTACGGCAGGTAGCTGATGATAGAAAAAGTAACCTGGCTTACCTAGTAATATATAAAAAGATACTAAGTCACAGAAAACATGATCTTGCTCATTGCATAATTATTTATCTTGAGTGAGAATCAAACAACAACTTTTGGATTAGGAGTCTGAAAAATTATCTACAGAAACAACACCATTTTTTTTATTTTTTTTAACGTGTGGAAATCCCCGCGGACCGTCACCCCGTCGGGGGTTACGGCGGGGTGGTGTGTCGGACTCGAACCGACTAAAACCACACGGTGTGACCCTCTCTGCGCCTTTGTATTGGAAGGAGTCCAGGGAGGGGATTTCCTACAGAAACAACACCATAACCTAACCATAATTTTAATTTTATAACTACAAATACAATACAATAACTTAACTATGAATAAAATAATTAACTACCAGCAATTCGGCAATCTATTGGTATCATTCACTTTAGAAACTAAAAGCTGAATCCCATGTGTATAATATTTATAGAACCCCAATCCTATAATACGCTTGACAAAACAATTTTAAATGGCCCCGTCGCATTAACATGTTTTCTAATTTTATTTTATCTTATTACAAAATGGACTTTATAAAAAGTCTCTTATGGTCTATTATACATGCAAAATGTTAATGAACACTGCATTAGCGTAAGCACGTACGTTCCTTCTACTTCATTAGTTCAGATGAGCTCATTACTGTCGCCATTGAAAGCTGCAAGGGTAATTACATGCAAGTATATTTTGTTGCAAATTCTTGTTATGGAATATACTCATTCAAAGGATGGTCGGCATGTGATATTAAACCGAACGTTCTTCATGCACAGTTGTTTTTTTCGGAGTAAGTCGCTTTTGCGGTAGAATTTCATTCAGCAGTGGCAAGTAGATGAAATAAGCAGATCAGGACGGCTTCGATCCATAATTATCACTCCACCTTTCTCTCTTTAAAATATCATCATGAATCATTGTATCTACATTTGTATGTTGGATGAGTTTAGCATTAATAGAAAAATGTTTTAGGTTATCAAAATTTATTAGGATCCTTGCACTTTATTCTTTTTTGTTGTGTCAAGGACCTTTTATTACAAGTATTACTATTACTAAAAAATAAATTGTTTAAAAAGCAAGTATAAGAAATTAATCAAAATAAAAAAAAGAATTTAAATAGCCTATGCCACCCGAGTCATTATTACAATCCATTTCAGTAGTTTAGGGGCTATGGCGGAACATGCAAACAGCGTCTGCCACATCGATTGGTAGTGTAAATTAAATAAAATATCTTGCAAAGAGTTCATTGATGGAGTTGAGTTATGTATTAAAGTTCTACCCAATTATTTGACATAATATAATAAATACAGATACAATGCCTTCGTTAGATTGTCGAATGAGCCTTGTGTCACGTTAAACAGCCAACGTTTCTAACACTAATCCCAGCATGTTCATGAATGCAGTCCTAATTACCGTGTAATGAGGTGTCAGAAGAGCGACAAAATATCATTGCACGAGTAAACACTAAGAACGCCTTTCAAAACTAAATTGTTTAAGATAATTTGCATTACAAAGTGCTAAAGTACATTAAACGAAATATGTTGCAGTGAGTTCTCTATTAAGGCAACCAACTATTAGCAGAATAAATTGAGATTTGTTATTTAACTTTTGTAGTAAATAAAGAATTATATCTTTGAACGAATGACAGACAACATCATAAAGTCCCAAACTAAGCAGATGTTGTATTATGGGTACTAAATAACTAATATAAATACACAATCATACTTATTTTGTGAATACACACATATTATACATAAATGATGATAATGATACATAGAAATCACCTGGACTCCGAAACAAATATTTGTGGATCACACAAACGTTTGGTCCAACCCGGGAATCGAACCCGAGACCTCTTGATCAGCAGCCACTAGCCAGGACTAGACCAACAAGGCAGTCAAACGGAATTAAAGTATATCTACATGCCAAATTTCATTGAAATCGGAGCAGCAGTTTAACCGTGCAAGTCTAAGACACAGACAGAGAGATATGTCTCTCTGTCTGTGTCTTACGCTTGCCCGGTTAAATAACTATTGTTATTTTCCAATATTTTAGTACGATTAAACACTTTGTTTCACAACATGTTATACTAGCAAAGAAGATTCAATTCCATTTAAGACTTATTTCAGGAATAAAATAAGCCTTATAGAATCGTCATGTCCGTCCGTCCGTCCGTCCTCGACTTACCGTCCAAACGGTAAGTGCTAGAAAGATGAAACTTTACCTGAATATGTGTTGTAAGTACGTCGACAAAGTGCTACAATAAAATTATGAAAAATACTAGCTGACCCGTGCCCACTTCGTTGGGCATAACTTAAATATAAAAGTTAGACATATGCTGTCGTTGACTTTTTTGTAGGCATTTTCAAGCTCCACGTCTTTTTTCTAGAACTCAGAAACATATCTTTCATAGTTAAGGCAGCGTACGTAAGAAACGCTTTCATTCGACCGTTTTTTCTTCGATTCACTTTGCAAAACGGACTACCACGTAAAAGCCTTTTTATTTTTCGGTTTTTTATATAACCTATGACACTCAGCAATAATGTGGCTTTCTATTGGTGAAAGAATTTTTAAAATCGGTTTAGTAGGTCCTGAGATTACCCCTTACAATTTAACAAACACACAAACTTTACTTCTTTATAATATTAGTATAGATTTTTATTTGGGGTACCTCCTCTACACGTAAAGTGGGGATGATATTTTTTTCTCGCGGCTACCCCATCGTGTGGGGTATCATTAGATAGGTCTTTTAAAAACAATAAAGAGTTTCTAAGACAATTTTTTCATTAAGGTATCCGTTTGCGAGATATTCTACTTTAAATGGCACTTTTTGTAAAAACAGGGCGTCCCACCCCTCTAAAAGCTAAACGGCTGGCTCGAAAGATCTGGAAATATTCGTGATGGTGGTCCATATAATGAATTTTGAAGGAAAACTATAACGAATTAGATGACTTTGTTAGTTCAGGAGTTATAGAGGCTTAACTTGTAAAAGGCGCTCACTATGAAAACGTCATACAAAATTAACGCATTAATAAACGTAAACGTAAACATAACAATTATCTATTGGATACGATTTTAAATCCATTATGGATGACTGAGGAACCTTTTCTGTACATGGCCTAATACGCACTAGGCCTATTTTTTTTATTGTTGTTTAATGTTACTTTTGTTTTACTTTTATTATTATATCTCCTTTTGTATAACCACTAACAAGTTTCCAAAGTTATAAGACTTTGTCAAAGCAATTATCTTTGTCAAAGTTCTAACAAAAATGTACAATTATACTATACGTAATTCCCAGCGCCTAAATTCTTATTTCATTTCATTACTATGTTCAAAAAATTAAAACCCTCCTGATAGTTCTTTGCTATTAGGGTCGAAGTTGATGTAGTTTTGCGAAAAAGGTTAACTAGAAATTTCACAAACAAATTGGGTTTTGAAAAAAGTTTTTAACACCCACATGTGACTAAATAAATTTCATCGAATAGAGGCAATGATATTGCTTTTCTCATTGGGTACTAAGGGTAAAAAATTCAAAGAAAAAAGTGAGTGAGAGTGGAAAGCGATCAATGAATGATATTTTTTTATTTTTTATAACGGACATTTTACACACAGGGCTATTTAGATTTTAAACCAAACAGAGTTTGTGCTTTAGAAGCTAGATTGACTGATTGAATACTTATATACTTTTAATGTGTAAACACATACATATGTTATAATACATAAAAAAATCAAACTGAAACAAATATCTATACCTAGATCATAAAAACATTTGTTCCGACACAGTATTTGAAATCAAGACCTCAAACACAGGAGTCGCATATACTAACACTGCGCCACAGAGTCAACGAATGAAAAAGTAAATTCATATGAATGAATAATTATGAATAGACTAAAACCAAAGTATGTTATAAAACTACTTTCTCCCACACGCGATATACTCTAACTCCTGTATATTAGGACTCACAGTAGTTTCCCACGAACACACTGAGTTATGACACGAGGGAAATGCCAGGAAAAGTTCCCAGTGAATTGTTTAGGAACCCGCTACAAAATTAATCGGAAGAAAACTAGAAGAGTTACAAAAATAAAAATTCATTTACCAGTTATTCCCGAATCGATTATTGCCGGGTGGTTCGAATTTGATTTTGTTTTAAATATTTATGTATTAGTATGGTCTGCAGTGGGTTGTTGAGATGACTATGCTCGGTGTTTGTCTTAAGGAATGTATTAGAAACGAGGGCACTGATTTTGGCGGGATTTTCACTGCCACATTGCTGATGACTTAAGGAGCAACATAGGCTTATTTTTTTAGACTAGTTTCGCTACTCGCGTTACTCACGATTTACAACAATAACCGCCCGACTATACTAGTTTTATTAAAATATAAATCTGCGGGATTGCTAATATGTACCTTTTTGTTAGTGATTATACTGTTAGTGTTGTGTGTCGAGAACAGTTACGAGTAAATGGTGAGTTAGTGAACAGTGGTAGAGGGGGCGATCGTAGTAAAAGACTGCGAAAGAGGGCAGACCGTTAAGTCCGCCAATAACATCCCACCCGCAAGATCTTCACTTACTCCGTGATCATGCCGCTTGCAACAGCGCCGAAATATCGGATACTCACCAACAAAAAGGTATATGGTAGCAATCCCGCAGACTTATATTTTAATGTTACTGGCCATGAAAGTTTAAAACACTATACTAGTTTGTTTTTAGTCCCAAACAAAAATATGGAACGTAGGCATAAATAATAATATTAATAGTTCTATTACAAATATCACGATTACACGGTTGTAACGCCGGTTACAATTTGAGGTAAGGCAAATAACAGGAACTATTATTAGGTTCGTAGTTTTCTTGTTAGCTCTCTAACTAAGCTTGTTTAAGTCGCGCTAAAAGTAGATTTAACACAATAGTGGAACAGATTTAGTTGGATTACTTGGACTTACGTACAAGAGATCCCATGTTAACAGACTAAGTAATTTAATACCATGTTGCCTTTGGTTGAAGGTTGAAGATTAAATTAGTTAATTAGTTTTGGTTACGCCTTTTGAGACTTGTACTTTTATTTTAAAAGTAGTCATCTTTGAAGCGTATTTATTGTATAAGTATAAGAATATGCCAATTTATTTAAACGGAACTCAATAATTTAAAATATAATTTTAACAAAACGAAACCCACTTTAAACAAAAACTATTCTGAGTACCCAAATCGCGACAATTGTGCTTATGATATTTGAGGAGTTCCCTTGATTTCCTTGGGATCCCATCATTAGAGCCCGATATGGTGACGATGGGACCATCTGTAAGCTACGCCCATTAAAATGCAAAATGAATTTTTGAATTCGGTTCATAAACGACGAAATGATCGCTGAACATATGTATAAAAAAAAAAAATCCGACGAATTGAGAACTTCCTACTTTTTTTTGAAGTCGGTTAAAATGACGCTATTTACATAGTTTTTACACACATGTACACACATGCACACGCACACACCTACGACTGATAGTAGTAACCATCCATCCACAACCCATAATGTCCCACTCCTGGGTTCGGGTCTCCTCAGGAGAGGGTTAAGGCCATTCGTCCCCACGCTAGCTGAGTGCGGTTTGGGAACTGGCAATATACGTTTTGGCTACGTAATTTTACTGTTGGATGTTTTTAAGCCGCCCGAAGACTTCCAACTAAGCTTCACGAGTGCTAACTCATGATATCAACCGGGACCGACTGTTTAACGTGACCTCCGAATCACGGAAATAGTATAAGTTTTACTAATAATATTTTTAGGAAAAATCTCGTAACCGCGTTGCCTTGTTAAAAGCACCTCTAGATAATTATAAATTAAAAATTCCGAATTTATAAAAGTCTAAATTAATAAAGGGAAAGATTAATACTATATTTTCACACTTACAAAGTTTCATGACAACCGCATTCCCATTTGGAATGAAAATCATTTTTTTTTTTAGTTATAAACGTTTACAACATAATAAAACACTTTGATGACACAAACTTAGGGTAATCATAGATTGTAAATAGATAATACTAATGTAAAAACCTTGTCCCAAAAATTATTATAACAAAATACATTCCTAATGAGGGAGTTGTCTTAAAAAAACAAAAAATAGTATGGATGTCATTTAGCAGCAATCTGTTATCATAGCACACGATCTACCTAATATGGTACCAGACAGACGTGTTTGAAATTTATGAAGTTATCTTTACATGATTTTTGGTTGGAACTCGATTGCCTGCATTCAAATGCCATCGTAATAAAAAGTTCGATCATATGATGTTGGTGTAAATTTTTCAATTTTTTTTTTCTATTAAAAAAGACAACTCCCGAATTAGGAAAATAAATCCTGTGTCGCGGGGGACTTTACAAACATACATGAAACGGACACAAAGAACATCCAGACTCAGAACAACAATTTTCGAATCACACAAAGTGTTGTCCCACGTAGGATTTGAACCCACGACACTGGCGAAGTAGAAAGCAGCGTGGCGACCGCTTAAACCACTAGGCCAACCGTGCAGTCAAGTCAGTAAATATTTATAGTAAGATACAGAATCTACAATTTAACAGAGACACCCCTAAGTGTACTGTGTTTCTGTTACAAGTAAGTAAATTCACCCATAACAGGATGTATGTTACTATTGCAGGAGTTGTCTTTGACAAAAAAAGAAGAAAAACTTGAAGTTTGTTGGGTTGAACGGCATGATCCTTCACGCTCAGAGTTAACGATAAGATAGCTCAAATATCCAAAAAAACTTAAATTCTTAAATCTTAAACTTAAAGTCGTGAATTTCTTCCGCTGTTTCCGATTAAATGAGAAAATTTCCCGGAGTTAAAACCTCTTCTATCGTTACTGATTTCAACACGAATGGGCCGGGGCGGTACTACCCTAACACAAATGACCAACCTAAAAATACCCGCATTTGTGTTGTCGTATTTTGTTGGTGAGGTAAGACCGGAGGCCCAATGATGTAGAAGCATTTCCCTAAGCCTTCATAGTGTGGTCATCATGCTAGATTGTCTGTAATCAACATGTGGATGTCACCCCTACTTTTGGATTCTACTCATGGTTCACATCATGTTGAATAGAGTCTGTTAAAAATATATAAAAAAGTAAAGTTCCCCATCAACGCTTCTTGCCTTCATATACCGTAGACAAAACATTTCTACTACATCTTTATTTAGTTACAGATAAACATAGTCATGAGAAAGTGCCTCGTTGGTCTATTGGTTAGTTTGTGCGACTGCAAATCAAGAGGTCTCGGGTTCAAATCCCGGATAGGGCCAAAAAGTGTTTTTGGGTTTTTCTTAGGAAATTCTTAATAGCAGCCCGAAGTTTGTAAGTTTGGCGGTGATTGACACCCGTGCCTCGGAGAGCACGTAAACCCGTCGGTCCCGGTTGTCATGAACATCTATGGCAATCGTTATTGGGAAGTCAGTGCCCTCAAACATACTGACAACTAGTTGAATCTTCGATTTCTTCTTCTTTCAGTTCTCCCTTAGGGTTGCGGAGGTCCGATGCCACTCGCTCCGTTGAAAAACTGAAATTCAGGTAAGACTGGTTGAACTAGCAGCCGACCCCAAATAATATTGGGAATAAGACTAGGAAAAAGCTACTCACGAGTAAAAGGTAGCAACATAATGATGATGACGTAATAAAATCATTAAATATAATGAAGTCACAGCTAAGGAATAATACGATCATAAAGTTTTTAATGTACGTAACTTGAGGTAGTCTCATCGCTTAATTAAAATGACAAAATGAGTGGGGAAGGGTGCTCCCTTCGAAGCGAATTCGTGAATGTAATGATTAAGTTATTTTAGGATGAACCAGCGATAAACTTACTTTCAAAGCTTAAATTTGTATCCGTTGTTGAAATCGTTTTGAATCAAAGACGAACTGAAGAAGTCATCAATATTTAGTATTCCATGTTATTTTGAGATTATTATGTCTAACTTAGCAATGTGCCTCGGAGGTATATGTCTAAAGCAAATGAAGTCTGTGGGTTTCTCGATATTGAGGTCAATATTTGCTTGAATTTTAGCTTAATATTAAAAGTTCTTAAATAAGACTTGAGCACTTGACTTCATGCAAAATAATACCTATATTTTATCTAAATTTTATTTTGAATACCTTTAAAACGGTTATAAACTTAAATGGTATAAGTTTAAAATAATATATTAAATCAGGTGTGTGTAATAAACGTGTGCTACGTTTTGTTTTTCTGTGCCAGAAAATCAGTCTAATTAAAGCTGTTAAAAATCTATCATACTTATAACTTAAGAATAGCTGTCTTATGTGACGACTCATTTATGCCCTGTACAAATAGTAGCTGCTCTGAGTCACGCGGTTTTTCTTTAAAGCAACCACAGGTAATAACGCGGGGCGAAACTAGTCAAAAAAGTAGCCTAGTTAATTCCGTATACCATCAGCCAGTAAACGATCTGTAAAAAATAGGTCCAACTGTTCCAGAGAACTATTATACTATTTTTTGACGTGACAACGTCTTTTAGGGCCACCGCAGACTAGCTACTTTTAGCATCGGCGATCGGCGATTTGGCGACTGCATCGATGCTGCATCGCGTTTAAGGGCCACCGCAGACTAGCTACTTTTAGCATCGGCGATCGGCGATTTGGCGACTGCATCGATGCTGCATCGCGTTTAAGGGCCACCGCAGACTAGCTACTTTTAGCATCGCCGATCGGCGATTTGGCGACTGCATCGATGCTGCATCGCGTTTTAGCGACTTCCTGCGTTCGATCGCGGTATCGGAAACGCGCGTTTTAGCGACTGCTCAGATGCCAAGTCGCTGCTACCGGCATCCGAAATAGTGCGGAGAGTAGCGTTCAGCTGCTGTGTCGCGCTTCTAAAAAGCGACTCGATCGCCGCGTTTGGCGTTTTTAAGTGTGCGGTGTAGAGCGTTCTTTCGTCGTATTTAGCTTCTAAAAAGCAACTAGTTGCCGATCGCCGATGCTAAAAGTAGCTAGTCTGCGGTGGCCCTTAGCGACTTCCTGCGTGCGATCGCGGTATCGGAAACGCGCGATTTAGCGACTGCTCAGATGCCAAGTCGCTGCTACCGGCATCCGAATGTGTGCGGAGAGTAGCGTTCAGCTGCTGTGTCGCGCTTCTAAAAAGCGACTCGATCGCCGCGTTTGGCGTTTTTAAGTGTGCGGTGTGGAGCGTTCGGTCGGCGTATTTTTTAGCTTCTAAAAAGCGACTAGTTGCCGATCGCCGATGCTAAAAGTAGCTAGTGTGCGGTGGCCCTTAATTCGATGGTGCCGGCTGCACGAACGAAAAAACATGACTCATGCGGCGTTACCTCGCTCTGAGGCGTTCCATTTAAGGCTTGAAGTGTAAGCGAGAACGCGGAACGAGCGACAAAGAGGCACAATCAGTATTTTCTTATGACGTTGTCACGTTCAACTACCGTCAGTAAACCGACTTTATAGACAACCGATTTTTTGATGTGTTTGCTTTCTTAAGCGTTTAGTGAAAAACTGTTACTTATGAGTTGCAGACAGACGCTTCAATTTGATTTATATGTATAGATTAAAAAATATAGTAGATATATGTTTTCCTAGACTTTACTTTTAAATGTCTGAATACCATACAAAGTAGGTAGTACTTATGAAAGATAGTCTTTCAATATTAAGACTTATTCCTCTCAAGAGTGAACTAACTAATTTAAGAAGATGCTATAACGATGGCTCATATAAATGCAAATGTAGGGTGAACTGAGGTAAGCACCTCACCTTTGTTAAAACTTGCCGAATTACTACCGAACCTCAGGCCCCGAAACTTGGGCTTGTTAAGTACTCTACTAAGACAGAAGAGTTCCTAAAATAATTTGTTACAACTTGTATTTTAATGTAAAGCCCCCATTTCCTTCACTTTGAACCAATTTCATTAAACTAGAATTACGCTTTAATCACACCTAATTCCTGAACAAATTTTGTTGAATTTAAGTTTAGTAATACACAAGACTTTGAAGAAGGATATGTGTTTTTTGTTTGTTGTGAAATTGAACCTTAAGTGTGGTAAAACTATGCTGATTTTAGCGCGTACGGGTCGGCTTGACCGGGTGATACTACTCTTTGACGTGCGGTCAACATCAAAGGACAGCATTTGTGCTGTCATATTTCATTAGAGAGTGTTAGACCGGAGGCCCAATGATGCAGAAAAGTCTCAAGTGTGAGAATCGAACCCGAGACCTCTTTCTCAGGAGCCGCATACACCACCCACTAGACCAAGCAGGAAGGCAACAAAGTTCATAATTGCTACAATTTTCCACTCGCAATCAGCTCTTATGTTCAATTTTATAACTAAAACAGTATTACCCAACAACCTCAAACTGTATAAAGAAATTTATCACGTTTTAGACTACTACTTAACGGAATAGAAATATGATTAATTTGAGGAGAATTGAGGGTAGGTTTATGACTATCCCATTTTACGCTGGAACATTTATTACTTCACTTTATAATATTTGTTGCTCTAAATTATCAGTGCTTTATAAACATAAATCACTGATATTTTAAAGTTAAGCAAGTACGTAAGGTCCTATGTCCCCTGGATGGGGCAGAACACAGTGCACCGCCATCCCGTTCTGTTAGTTCCGTTCAGTGATTTATAAGTAACTAGCTGACCTCGCGAACTTCGTACCGCCAATTCAACGTCACTCAATGGCTGTGAATGACATTGACATTCGTTACGCGCGTTTTTTTAAATATGCAAAATTAAATGTATATTTTTCAATATTTCTGGGAGATTTTCTTAATATTTTTTTCCGTAAGAACCTTCTCCTAATAATAACAAATACAACCAAAAAAGAATTAGTGAAATCGGTCCAGCCATTCACGCGTGATGCCGTGACCAAGGAAAACGGGTTTCATTTTTATATATATAGATTGTTATTAGATGGCATATACTTTCTAACTGTTCTTGATTCTTTTTAAATTTTCTATGTCCAGCAGTGTACTGTTAAAGGCTGTTGATGATGATGAATTTACACATATCTAGTGTGAAATCGTTTGTCACAGCGTAGAGAGTTCAGAAAGAGAGCATTAGGTAAATTAAAACGAACTATCTAAGCTGTCTAGACTATAAGTTTAATATTAACATATATATTGGACATCACACTCATACTTTTTTCGTAGTAACCGACATATCGTTCGAAGTGCTCATAGGCAAGTGGCCTTAGGTGATTGGAAACTATCACCGAGGGTAAGCAACAACGGCGCGGTCAGTACCTAGATGGGTGATCGTTTGTGGCATGATATGTTATGAGCGTTTCCGTGATTCGAAGATCACGTTAAGCAGGCCGTCCCGGTTATTATCATCAGAAAACAGTCGTGAAGCTTAGTTGGGGCCCTTCAGGCGGCTTAAAAACATCCAACGTCAAGATTACGTAGCCACAATGTGTCTTGCACGTCCCCAACTTGCACTCGGCTAGCGTTGGGACGTATGGCCTTAACCTTCTCCTGAGAGGAGAAACGAGACCAGCAGTGGGACATTATAGGTTGTTGATGATGATGAACCGACATATACGAGGGCAGATGCCATATTTGTATGATTGTAACACAAGATAGTAAAATATTATGAAAATAATTGATAATATATTTAATGCATTTCGGCGACCAATTTTAAGCTACGTTGGAACGTGTTCTACACAAACTTTATGAACTCATGACAACATTACCTAGGTACACAATGATAGTGTAAATATGACACAGTTTGCCAAAATTGTGGAGAGATGCATCATATTCAAATTACGGCTACCTATAATATACTTAAATAGTTAGATGTTACGAAAAAGTAGAAATCTATAATGTTTAATCTTTGAAACAAGTTATCGTAATTGTTTACCATTATTTTAATTATTAATCGTTAATAAAACAAAATGAAAAGAGAGAGACAAATAAAATGAGCCCATGCTTGATGTTCTTCCAACTTCAGCATTAGGTCAGCTCCATGTCATCATAATATTGCATTGGCAAAAGGACAGTTGGAACTAAATAAAATCTAATCCGTCAATATCCAAAGATTGTCTGGAAGAAATCGCCGTGAGCGATAAGACCGCCTATTGTTTTACTAAATTCTTAATTTCTATTTCAATCAGTTCAGTATTTATAAATATTTTTGCTACAATTTAAAATTTATAAAAGCGTGTTATGAGGAGGTAATATTTTACAAGAAAGTTTTTCCGTTAATGAAGAGGTTGGCAAAGTGGCTCTACTCTTCCTGATGGAAAGCATGACTAAAACCCAAAAGTAGTAGATAATGCAGCATGTGGACCTGCAATATTTATTTATTATTTATTTCTTTCTTCATCATTGGGCCTTTCACAGGACAGATCGAGTGATAATTAGCGCAAGACATGTTTTGTTAGTTTTATGGCTGTAGGTATATTGCTTATAAGTTCTGGTGTACTAATAAAGTATTATCTACATCCATCTACTTATTATACGTTTAATGTTGTATTTAGGAAATATTTTTTTATTATAAATTCGAAAATCATTATAATTTTAATCACACTCATAAAAAATCGTATTTGCATATAAATATAAACCCTATTGATTTGTTATTATCAATCTATCCCTACTTAATATTATAAATGCGAAAGTAACTCTGTCTGTCTGTTACGCTTTCACGCTTAAACCTCTGAACCGATTAGTTATACCTAACCTAAATTATGTATAACCTAGTTATACATAATTCAAAATAATAACCTTTAAGTTTTTTCATTTGCATTCATCATCTGCCTGCCCTCATCCCATTATACATTATATCAATAAAAATAGCACACAGTCTCCACAGCTTTTTTACGGTAATAGACAAAAAAAATTGTTCTAAAACCGACCCTTGACCCGAAGCTTATCTTTGTCGTAGCTTGAATGTCAACTAAGGCAAAAGGATCGTGGAATGTATGAATGACTTAATATCAACATTTATTTTCTTGACATATAATTTAACAGGAACGCCTCCATTCACTTAGATCTCGACCTCGATACATCAAAGGATCGCTTTTTTATTTGGGCCTACCAAAGTGACTCTTCTCCGCCTGATGGAAAGCATGAGTAGAATCCAGGAGTAGGGTGTGAGGGTATTACTACTCCGACCGAGTCGACCATTTGTGCTGAAGTCAGCTTTGTTCTACTACCTTTAAACCTACATGTCAGTGTTGGGAAATTAAATAATTAATTGACTAAAATTAATTGTGATTTAATAAATTGTAATTAAATTAATCGCAATTAAACATTTACAAGATACATTAATTGTAACTCACAATGTAAATAATTGCAATTAACTTTTTAAATTGTTTTATAAAGCAATTAAAACTAAAAATTAACTTTTTTGGACTCTTGTTCAGAACGATGGTCTGATATCGTTCTAGAAGTTTAACGTAAGCACTAATACTAATAACTTATTTCTACGTCGGATTATGAGAGTGAGGGAACAGAGAGTGTATTATGTTTGCGCTCACACTTGTGCACTCTTTTGCGACTGTTCTCAGTTGGATCTGGCCGAAATCGACTAGGAGTACTGTACTAAACTAACTTAGGGATCTCACTAAATTACACCATAAAATACATACTTATAAAACTATACTTACTAATACTTATAAAATACAGGTTCAAATCCTCCTGTGTCGTAAGATCTATACAACTTACCGGACAATCTTCCTATTACATATTGTTATACTACCACTTCATGGTTGAGAGGACTCTAAAATAAATGTCCAACTATTTCAGTACCATATGTATTGGAAAATGTGTAGTAACATCTATTTTGTAAGTCTTTTCTTCAGTCTGTCTGTCTGTAAATCTTCATCAATATTTTTGTTAATACCTAAATTAAAATATAAAAACCGCTATATAAGATTAAAGACTACCCAATTTATTCCTTGGTTTTTAAACAAATAAAGAATTAAGTATGTAAAGTTTACATCAATAGCCACTAAAAACATTCATTAATCGACATACGCTCTCGCCCAAGGCACTCCATGATATTCTTATGTTACAAATAACAATATGCTGCCCTCATCCAAAGATTCCTATAAGCACTCGTATAATTATAACGAGACTTTGATCTGTTATCAGAAGTCTGATTTTCGCATTGGGCGTGGTCATGACTCAAAATAAAGTTAATGTGCATTTCCGGCTTCCTGTTGCACACTGCTATTTCTTACTAAGAAATTATTCATCATTGAAAATATGTTGCATTTCAAAAATATTTCCATAACTACCAAGAAATTGGATTTGCTAACGAAACACAATATTTTCCAACCTCATTGAGTCAATAAGATTCCATTTTACACAATTATCAAAGAACCCGCTACAGTACCTACACATTCGAGATTAAAGCTCGCTTTGTATAATGAATTTTTCAAAATCATCGAACTGGTTAGGTAATTGGTAATGCAGATATACATTAAAGCTCCTAAAACTTAATTACCGGTTCCACTCCTCTATGAACGATCGCTCTTTCAAAACCACTTAGCGTAGTAGGCACTCAATAAAATATGCATCTATATGATTGTACATACACATGTATGCATTATTTTGCATTAATTTGCGGAAAGAGCGAGTAGTCCTTCAAAATGCGATCAAATATATTTTTAAATTTATACCGCCACTAACAGTTCAATGCTAAACATAAGCCTATCTTTAAAAAAGACGCTTTGGTCTACTAAAGTTTGTTATCAGCTTTTCTTATTCTAGTAAATTACCTCTGCGTAGTTTTATTCCTTAATCGGTTTCTATGATACTCAGAGTATGAATAGGCGCAGTAGCACTCTGTATTCTTAGTCATTAACAAACGATGTTTTTACGTTTAGATATTATTATTACGATACAGTATCGAAGGGACAACGCAAGTAGACATAATTTACACGAAAAACACTATAGTCTTAATAAGATTAACTAATAACATCATTAGTTAGAGAACCATGACATAACTTATATACATAGCTTAACCTTTTACATTACCTGCTACACTTAGCAAGATTAGCACCTTCGAATATTGCTATGCACTCGTAAGTCATTATAACCTTTGAAGAAGATTTGGTAGGTGGGTGTTGTGTGAAAATGAAGTAACACACAACACCCAAAAACAATTATTGTTGTTGTACTATGGAATAATTGTTGTTCTGAATTTAATGTTCTTTGTGTCCGTTTCATTTATTTGTGAAGTTGAATAATAATGCTATGATAGGAAAAAAATGTAGACAAAGTTTAAAACTGCACTCCCAGGCTAAAATTATATTTAAGGCATTAATTTTATTCAACAATGTCCTTTAAAGCACCGAGATACATTTCCGCTAAAAATACTTTTGTTTTTCTACGATCTCATAAATAACACCTGCAATGTTTACACGACGACATTGTAATCCTGTGAAAACTCTGACACCCACACACACTAAGGCTAGCTCTGTAATTTGTTCTGCATTGCGAAAAACCATTATTTGTATAAAACCTTTTGTATGAAACAAACACAAATTCTAAACACTAACGAACCATTCTCTGAAAATAGCACAAATTAGTTGGCTGGGGGTAGAACGGAAGGTGGAATTTTAAAAATACTGTTTTCATTTGTGACTCTCTGACTAAGACCTCAAGAGCAGAGGTAGAATGAGTACATTTTGGTCAAATGTTTTTGTAGCAATATTAACTTAGAGCCATGGAAAATAATAAGAAAATACGTAGTGCCGTATAGAAATAGTGATTAACGAACTACTTAAAGGGTTTGCAATCCTGGAGTTTTCCCTTGTAGCTTTATTTTTGTACAGCGTTGCGGAATTATGGATTAGAAGAAGTATTGAAATTGTATGGAATATATACTGTACAAAATCAAATGACCAAAATATGCCGCCGGGAAAAATCGACTTCGTGGATCACGTGATTCCTGTACGGTTATGGTTACTGTACTAGGTACGTGTTTTCTTTATTATTTTCCATGGATATATTGATGGTAAGAATGCCGTACAAAAATAGATGACTGCTGCACTCACAAGTGACGGCGTAGTGCTGCATGTAATGACATTACTACTACCATTGTATTATAATCCTGTATCTATCTACATCGATTTATTGGTGGTTCAAATGACCCACCAATTTTTGACATGGTGTTGAATATATATCTATAACTAACTCTCTTTCGTATACTTCTGATCCGAAGTTTGTGAAAATCAAAACAAAATAGATAAACAAAGTCTCTTTATATATCTGCCGAAACGTAACATATATCAAGCGTCTTGGACATTGTACCCTACGAAAGGAATGTCTTTAAATCCAAACTTTAGCGATAAGGAAGTAAGCGATCGGGGTGTGCTCCAAGTCAGTGGCTTTTAGATAATTATGTAACTTTAACTTACAAAAAATGTTTTGTAAACAGAAATGACAAATAATTAAAATAATAAGTTACAGTCGCTATAATATCATAGAGTTATTGTCATTAGGGCGTTAATAAAGTGTGAAAAGCAATAAAATTAAACTATTTATCACCAATGAACCATAATAAGTGATATATTTGTGAAATGATATTATCATATACTAGTGAAGTTATTTACGTATTGTCAACATTCACGTTGACCCATGCCGCTAAATGTTTATGTTAACTGAGGGTTTGGTAGTAAACTAGATGGGGTTCGAACACATTACTACTTGATCGTAAGTCCGATATTAGCCATTACAATCCTACACTAGCGACCTGCCCCGGATGTAATGTAGATACTAAATATGGTGTCGATGTTAAGTAAGCAATTATACTACTATTGATATAATTTAATTATGTTGAATTATCTTTTGTGTAAAATATTGCTCCCGCACTTTGAATTTTTGATATCCTGAAAAACATATATACATATTTTACTGGTTCAAATAGTAATTTTGACGTACATTTCTTATGCTTTTTAGTTTAAAAGGAATGCAACATTACATAAAATTTGTATAGCCTATGCCACCCGGACCGTCATAACAAACTATTCGTTACGGTTCACCATACAAAAATACATAGATTGCCAAAACTATTACCCTTTTTAAATGGGGAAATTCCTCTGGTCACCTCCACCAACCAACCCAAAAACAGCACGAACATCTCGTTCCTATGGTTTCGCCGTAGTCGGATAAATAGCATTATAAATAAAAGAGGTTCAGCACTTATGTTGGAGTAGTGTAAACTAAAATAATGAAAAATATTCAATTGCAACTATGAACTACTTAATTTATGTTACAATATAATTAAAATTGCAGTATTTAAATAATTTAACCAGCTGATCCGATAATCTTTTAGGTAAAGCTAAGTGACAAGTACAAAGACACGTACATCATCATCACTAACATTAGCCTGTTGAAGGCATAGACTAGTCATAGACACTGCTAAACATAGGCCTCTCCCAAGGCATACCACAGAGCCTGGACTGATGCTTTATGAATAAAATAGTCGCCGGTTCTATTACGTAAGTCGTCCCTCCGCATGGCCAGGGGGCGCGTTCAGAAGACTGTACACATTACGATATACTTACTGCCTTACGTTCAAAATACTGTATATATATACTATCGGTTTCATTCTCTAACTTGCACCAACTATCAATAAAGTAACGATTAGGATGGCTGAGTGGCGCGAATGTAATTTATAGCTAAACGTGCAATTGCTTTTTTTCTGCATGCCCACTTTCCAAGAGTTGGTTCCAATTGGAAACGAATAAAAGAATAATTGGGAACGGGTCGAACAACATAACTGGTTTGATTTCAAACGCAATACCCAGACTGATATGCTTTTGTGACTGGATGAAGGCCGTTTATGCAGAATGTGTCTGATCTAGTATTGTAGTAGTTTGATTGGAAACGCTTGTTTTGGCGGGCTTTGTTGAGTTGTTTGTTAATTTTCCAGTAGAACTATTCTGTGGGTGAGCGAAAATCAATAATCCATTTTATAAACAAAGGCATGTTCAATTTTTCCAATTGACTGGTATATTTTACTTTTTGTTAATAACAAATAACCTTCAAAAACTATGCCAATTTTAATGAACCTTTTTTTATTTTTAACCGTCTGTTTTTAACCGACGAAAAAAGTTACAGGTGGGTCTCAATTCGATGCATAAATTTTGATGTATGAACACGCATAACTTTTTACAGAGTAGTGCGCTTTCGATATAGATTCTTTTTTTATTTGAAAGGGCACATCTAGAGGATATTCTTATCAAAATTTAATAAAAGAAATCTACCTTAAGGGTAGGCAAATAAGGGATGATTGATCACTCACTGATCATACGTTATCTTTTAGATTAGATGAACAACAAAGTAAGATTTTCCAATAGTTAATAGCAAAAGTACGATAAGTAGTTTATCCTTTCTAAAAATGGAAATAAATATAGGTATGTAGTAATAGGTAGATTATATCTACAAGAGAATAGGAAATAAAACTTTAAGCAGACAAATAAACCCCCGAAAAACTGAAAAGCAGAAAATAATGATCTATAATATTATTAGGACTTAATTTTAATAATTCACTCTCATAAACTAATCTAAACATACCTAAATAATTTGAATCGCCGCCAAACAGAAAAAAATCGGCCAAGTGCGTGTCAGGCCACGCACAGGAAAGGGTTCCTCAGTCACCCATAATGGTAAGTGGATTTAAAATCGTATCCAATCATCATCATCCGAGCGTTAATCCCGGTTGCGTCTGGGACGCCCGGGGTCCGCTTTCTGATTATACTTCCTTCACGTCGCACGGTCTTCAGCATCCCGCGTTGTGAGACCATTGGCACGCATATCCTTACAACGTCAAGCCAGCACCTCTTGGGTCTACCCCTTTTGCCGGGGCCTAGCGGAGGTGGCATGGCCAAACATTTGTTGCCTACGTAGCTGGGTGGTTGCCGCAACACGTGACCATACCAGCGAAGGCGACACTCTTGCGACTTGTCCGCAATGTCACGGACACGAAGGCTACCGCGTATGCGAGAGTTCTTTACACGGTCTATCCGCCTGACTTCACACATCCACCGCAACATGTTCATCTCCGTGACATGCAGTTCCTGCTTGTGTCGCTCTAATAAAGGCCACGCCTAACAGCCATGTAAACGAACAGGTCTAACTATGGTTTTATAGACTTGTCCCTTCAGCCTGACTGGCATTTTAGGGTCACAAAGGATACCAGTCATTTCACGACATTTGGCCCACGCGGCAGCAATGCGTGCCTTGACGTCGCAATCGATGTCACCGTATGCGTAAAGTATAGATCCCAGGTATTTAACCTGGTCCGTGCGCTCGACCAAGTCATCGCCTATGCGGACGGGTGTGGGATCTGTTGAGTTTAAGGCCAAGTATTCGGTCTTCGCCACATTAATCTTCAGACCACTGTTTTCAAGCGTCTCCTTTCACACCTTCACGCGTCGTACCAACCTGCCCCTATCCATGTCCGCAAGTGCGATGTCATCAGCATACATAAGCAAAGATGGTGGCTGCTTGTGCGGGTCTTTGGTGTTGTCTTAAAGGACGTCTATTAAGACACTGAACAGAAAAGGACTGAGGACTGATCCTGAGGCTTGCCACTTCTTAAATAGGACTTTCTTTGTCTTTGCCTCCCTCTGGATTGTATCATTCCACCACCAAGTTTTCTTGTCACACTTGCGTCCACCCTTAGACACGCCAAGCACCGCCTCTGCCGCTCCAAGGATAGCCGCTTGAATCATATTCCAATAGTCCTGTACAGATTCACTTTCAGTTTCGGCACATTTATCTCCGATTTCTGAAGCAAACTTCAGGGATCTGTCTTCATCAAGGAGCCACCATCTGATTCGGCGCCGGCATTGTTCAACACTATCTTTGAGGGTTCTTTGAGTTTTACGCAGAGATTCATGACAAGGAGACGATGTTGCGCAGTGAGACTCTCTCCGGGTATGACTTTGCAGTTCGCTACTTTACTAATTTGGTGCCTCCTAGTGGTATAATTGATTTGAGTAGCTCGATCCCCGCTCTTGTAGGTGATGAGGTGGTCAGGTTTCTTCTGAAAGTAGGTGTTTACGATGGCGAGATCGGCAGCAGCACACGTTCTAAGAAAATCGCATTGCGAATCCCATATCCAAACCCACCATGAACTCGCTCAAACTCCTGACACCGCGAACCCACATGGCCGTTTGGGTTACCGCCCAAAACGATCTCCTGTGACAACGAAATATCCCGGAGCACATTTCCAAGTCGACCCCAGAACAGTCCTCTTTCGGCGTCGCTACAACCGTTAAAAAGCACCCTTACGGCCAAGAGTCTGTCGCAGAAGCGTTTCACCTCCAGAATATCACCCTGCAGCTCTTCGGAGAGTACCACGGCACGGAGTATCAGTTTATAACCGTGACCAATAAGTCTGAACCTGTTGCCTTTCCACCGAGTCTCCTGCAGAAACGCCACCGCAACCCTCCTGTGTCTGAAAAGTAAATTGGCTAGCTCACTCCAGCGAGTTGTCATTGTACCAATATTCCACGTTGCGAAGCGGATACGAGGTGGGGCTAACTTCTTTGGCCGTGCCCACTCTGGACACGGTAGCCCTAGCTCACTTGCCACAGGAATCGGGCGAAGTTCCTGCGCGCCGTTTTTCGGCGGCGCCCTATCCGTGGCGTACTTTCTATTTTCTTCCCTCATGTGTGATTTTTTCCCTCTGACCTCCCCACCCCCGAAGAGGAAAACATGCCAGAGCCTCGTCTGTTGTTTAGCAGGTGTACAAGCTAGCACGTGAGGTTGACTTGACTACCAAAGATCTTAGTAGGACCCCATACACCTAAATAAAATTATTAATATAAAATTAAAAATTAAATTAAATTAAAATCGTATCCAATAGATATTATAATTATTATTTTTACGTATTAATGTGTTAATTTTGTATGACGTTTTCCAAGTGAGCGCATTTTACAAGTTAAGTCTCCATAACTCCTAAATTAATAAAGTCATCTAATCATTTATAGTTTTCCTTCAAAGTTCAGTACGTGGACCACCATCATGAATTTTTCCAGATTTTTTGATCCAGCCGTTTAGCTTTTAGAGGGGGGGGGGACGCCCTGTTTTTACAAAAAAGTGTCGCAAACGGATACCTCAATCAAAAAATCGTCTTAGAAACCCTTTATTTTTTTTTAAAGACCTATCTAATGATACCCTACGCGATGGGGTAGCCGCTAGAAAAAATTTACATCCCTACTTTACGTGTAGGGGAGATACCCCAAATAAAAATATTTTTCATAATTTTATTATAGCACTTTGTCGGCGTAATTACAACACATATTCATGCAAAGTTTCATCTTTCTAGCACTTACCGTTTGGACGGTAAGTCGAGGACGGACGGACGGACGGACAGACGGAAATGACGAATCTATAAGGGTTCCGAGTGATATACTTCGGAACCCTAAAAATTATGCTGTTTTTTCGGCACTTTATTTTTTTGCTTAAAGTTTTAATAAAGTTTTGTTTTTATCCAAGTATTATAACTGCATAATTGGAATTGCGATATTAACTTATATGTACAGAAGAATAGTAAACATTTTTGTATAGTTTAGCCTACAAAATAGTTAATACTAAAAAAGTTGGGTAAAGCTCGTGTTTGTACATGAAATTCCTTGCCAGAAAAAGGTTTCTATTTTTATAAAATAAAGAAAAATTTAAATGAAACTAAAAAAATAAATAGTTCCTGAATATTTTAATAGATACACTGGTAAGACAAATTTAGACAATTCAAATACTTCATATTCAATTTAACATTGTAAAAATCTATTAACTACATTTAAATCACAGACTAAAAAATGTACGTTATTTCACAGCCATACGTAGGTAAACATTTTGCACTCGTTCTAGTTTTTAAAAATTAAGCAGTTGTGAAATAAAGTGATTGCTTTGAAGAACTTTTTTTAATGTTCAGTGTTTTATTAAAAATTTTATGAAGAATGAAGCCAATAAAGCCAGGAGTAAATTTTTGTTTCTTTTGTTTCGTTGTGGACAAATTTATTATTTGAATTTTAAATGAATAATCAGACAGGGCGTTAAAGAGAAAAAACTCTCTTACATAGTGACTAAAGACAACTTGGACTGTCGTAATAATAATATAGTGGAAGCCACTGAAAAAGTGATTTTGCAAATGATTAGTTACTCATTGAATTGTGTGTACTATTAGTTCAGTATATGCCCCATACTGTAAGTATTTATTAGAAGTTCAAATCGTTTGTGATTTTGAGATCACTTTTCTGTTAATAGTGTGGAAAATTGCTTTGTATCTGCTTGGGGGCATTGGGGGCGCCATTACAGCGTGTTGTTTCAGGAGTAAGCAGTATGTGATCTTTACACTGAAAATCATACAGCGACGTATTAAGTATATAAAGTGTGGGTGTAGTAAGAGCGTCTAGTTCAAAAGAGCAAAACAAAAACTTTAAATCAACCCTGTACCAAATCCTCTAGCCATCATGATAAAATCTTGTGCCTAAGAAGTTTATTCTAGCAGTAGTTTATCAAAGGGTGGATGATGATGCCACTAAAACCATAGCAACAACCTTTCTCAAACGCCCTTCTCCAGGGAGAACCATATAACTTTCAAGTCCCTTAAATTTCTAAAGTGCAAAAAGGTTTAATCGCTGGACAAAGGGGACCACCGATTTGACCCCTTTCTCTGCATAAACACGATTTGAAGTCAAAGACACAAGTGTTTTTATGGTGTAGATATGTAAGTAGCCGGATACACGCTAGAGATATTTTTAATGATATGTAGGAGCCACTACTTGCACGGTTACAGATTGGCTATTTATCTTAACTTGTGGATAGATACCTAAACTACACCACTGAACACCATAATACACTTCGTCTCCCACAAAATAAATGGAAAAAGACACATTTATAAAAGTATCTATTTCAAGTCCTGTTAAGTTTTCCGCTTCGCTGGACCGAAGAATTACTTTGCTGGCCCTGTCATTTTTTTATTTTATTTATCTTTAAAATAAGTACACGGTGGACGAACTTTTGCTTCGCATGACAACAATTTATTTTAGGTTATACTGTACCGTTATTGTTCCTACAAAAATAGTTCGTTAAGTCTTGTAGATGTTGGTGAAGAATATTTATTAATATTTACATTTTTTAACAGAACAGGTCAAAACAGACAAAATGTTTGATCTGAATGATGAGTTAGAGGGGCACATTACATAGACAACACTAAGAGGTAGGTAGTACTTCAAGTGCAACAATTCCTTCTATGGTTTATGTAAAATGACAATCCTTCTCATATTATTCTGAGGAGCATTATGGAGTTTCTTCTCTCTATGGAGAAGAACCGACAAGAAACTCCATAATGATTGAGACATTTTCTAACCAAAAAAATATAATCAAATAACTAGAGTCGGTAATTTTAACGTTTTGAAAGTGTCTAAAAAGACTAATTAAAAAAAAAACTTTTTGATTTTGTATCTCTCTCGAATAATCTCAACTTCAATTACAAAATGGTTTTTTCTGTTTGTTTCTTTAAATATTCAGTAATTATTGCATATTTATTTTATTCTTGAGTGTATGAGTTCTTTGTCTCTGTTAAATGGAGTTGGTGGGAGTATAAAATATAAAATAAAGTCTTCCGTCGGGTCTGTCTATTCTCTAAAGTCAAAAACCACTGCACCGATACAAACGAAATTTAGTACCCAGATAGTCTAAAACCTGAGAAAGGATATAAGTTTTTTACTGCGACAATCAAAACAGACACGGGCGCAGCCGCGGGTGAAAGCTACTGTGTAAATAAAATTTATAAATGGTTGTGTTTATGACTTGGTGCCTGGTGCCTATTTCTTCATACTTGTTGATCCCCGTAACTACGCCTGTATAGTATTTTTTTAATAGAATTTCTTCACCTATTCATCGTAGCGCGATGGGGAGATATAGCATTAGCTCTCTCCTGAAAGGAAAACCCAAGCTCAGTAGTGGGGCATTATAGGTAATTGATGAAGTTTTTCAGATTATAGCGTTACATCAAACAAACTGTAGAGGAACGGGTGTCGTGTTCCTCCAACGCAAAGGGAGGATCCTCCGACCAGGTGAGGTGATCATGCCTGGCCGGCCACTGCCCTACAGTTGATGTTGGGATGTTGTATATGCGCGGTATGTGGAAGTCGCCACATCACTCCCCTCCAAGACCGGAGGTCGATATGATGAGACAGCAATTTTTTTGAAAAGCTACACGAAAAGATATATGCAATCACACATCGCACACACAGATTGGTTAGAATAAAACTGATATATTTACAAATAAAATTAAATAAATAATTCAGTCATTATAATTAATTTTAGAGTTAGAGACCACTAAACAGTTAATATAAAGAGTTATAAATCACGTCTATATCGATCTTATAAAACTGTAGTCGTTTGATAAGTTATTCAGTTATTCAGTAAACAAGTTATTGCTTGTTTCATCGCCTTCCCTATCGCCTCAAGCTTTTAATGAATTCGTTTTTCCCGCTTAACGCTTCCTGCACTTTCAATAAGTTTGAACAGTTTCCTTATAAAAAATCTAATTCAGTTGCTTGATGTATTTAAATTGCACCACCAAGTTTAAAATCTAAAGTTTAAATAAATAGAGAACATTATACATATTTAATTGAGTGCTGAATCACTGATTCGTCATCGCAGATCTTAAAGATATGGGGTTACAAAAACTTGTTGACTTTTGGAACTGACTTGTTTTTTGGAAATTTCACTCGTTACGTGTATGAAATTATATTAAGGGAAGGATGTTTGAAAGTTTGTTATTTTTGAAATAAGAAATAATTCCACTAACAAAAAGTGTCCAATTAGATATTCGTGGCTGTTTTGTTCGTGTGGTTGTAACCACTTTTAGTGTTCATTACAATGACGCGTTTCAAAATTTTCTGTCTCTTCAAAGTAGTAAAGTAAAATATCTTACAACATTCTTACTAAATTATCTAAAACTAGACTATATAACAAGCAAATGACTTTGCATAAATATCTTAAGATAATATAACAAAATTTTGCTAACTTTAAAAAGACGTATGATGATACCAAAAGAACTTATATAATTCTTCTCGTTTTTACTCCTAATAATGTATAATGTGTTCTACATGAATTAGCCGTATCTAGATGGATGATAGACGTGAATTTGCATAGCTAGGGTTTAGTTATTACGTCAGTGCAACCTCATTGTCTAACTCTGCTCGTATTCGCATTCAGGCTAACGTAAGCCTCCTGTAACTGCTTTAATTACCATCTTAAGTACACCCTGGAGTTTAATAACAGTCCATCAGTTAGTTTCTGTGTTTACGCCGCAATATCAAGATTGACATTTACATTGAATTAGTTTGAAAAGACGAAATTATATTAAATGATTGGTAACTTTTTATATTAAGTACAATTTACACAGTGGCGATAAAATAGTTTTAAATTTACGATTTTAAAACTTTAAATTTAAGCTTATCAAAGTAACTCTACTCAGGCCGTTGGAAAGCATGATTAGAAGCCAAGAGTCGTGATCTACATCCCATTTTTAGTGCATACTATACAGCATAGTGATTTATGGTTGATCTGGGCAGTATCACCCTGGTCGAGCCGGTCCATTCGTGCTGAAATCAGCATGGCTCTGGTACTTCAAAGATTTTAGTACCTTTACTTTAAATCCACACCATCTGACTGTTCTTTTACTCACAGTTTGTTATCGGTTACTCAACTCAAGTATCCACAATAAACTAACAAATTATATTAGTTAAGTATTACATACTTTGAACTTTTATTCAAAACATTGTTTTGTGTGCTGAAACTAATATTATAAGGCATTAAAGTTTGTGAGGTTTTAGGGATAATCACTTGATGTAATTAACAGATTTTGAAAACCGTTTTACTAATAAATAAAAAGCCACATTATTTGTGGGAGAATATGAGTGCCTCGAAGAGCACGTTAAGGCGTCGTCTTAATTTTGAATGGTAATCATTATTGGGAAGTCAGTGCCCTCAAATATACTGACAAAAAATTCAACTTACGAATTTCAGTTCTCTCTCAGGGATGCGGTGATCCGATACCAGTCGCTCCGTGGAAAAACTGATGTTCAAGTAAAATCGATTGAACTAGTAGCTTACCTCAAATAATCTTGGGAATAAAGGCTATGAAGATGACAATATAATCAACACTAATCGTCTGTACACTGAATTAGTATACTAATGTTCTAACATCAACAGAGATTTATGTGTATAATAAAATACTCCCACCAGCTTCCTTCAAGACTACGTTGAGACTAAACCAATGTACATTTATAATATCAGCAAAATTATTTTGAATAGGCAACTGACTGAATTTCAATTAATTAATTCAGTTTTAGATTACACTGTGTGAATAATATGGAAATACGCAAACAGTTTGCAAAGACACAAAACGTAGATTATAACGTTACGTAATCCAGCTGACTGTTAATTTACATATTTATCTATTGCTCTGTTTATTTACTTACAACATCGCACCTGCGTTTGCTGGAAGATATATGCGGAGGTATCAAAATATTTAGAGAAAGATTTCTAACGTTAAAAAATAAAGATACAATTTGTTATAACAGGGACGGATGAACGAAGTTATAGAGCAGAACCACGCTGAGTAGGGCCACCTCGACTGGATCAGTACTACCCTCACACAGAAGATCATCCTAATAATGGTAGTATTATTGCTGTCGTACATCGTTAGTGAGTATGAGACCGAAGGCCCAATCACTCTGTATCATTTTCCCGGTCATCGAAGGCCAGATAATTATGCCGAGTTTTCTAACCAGGCCTCCATGGCGTCGGTCACCATGCTACATTGCCTATCCTTACAATGAGGATTGTGACCCCTACTCCTGGATTCTACTCATGCTTTCCACCAGGCAGAGTCACTTTGGTAGGCTTAAATTTAAGAAAAAAAAAAAAGTTGCCTCACATTGCGATATCCCTGATATTAAAAAAGAAAGAATAGTGAGCTGCAGAGACCAGAGTTACGTCTGTCACGATGAAATTTATTGAAGCTGGCTTTTTAACATTTCATGGTATCAAGGGGTTCAATCTGACTCGATTGCGCCAAAACTTGACTCTTTTACAGTAACATGTAGTTACTATTTAAATTGTTTAATGACAATTAGCTAATTCGTCTTTTGTCAGAATAGAAGATTTAAATTTCTCGACAGAATATATGAAAATAAATTCATGTGTAAAATACACAAGAAACCCATCCTATACATTTGAATTTCTTATAAAATTAACGCTGACATATAGAGAAAGATGCTAATATGAAATGTTATCAAATCGTGATTCTGAAAATTTTGCATTCATTTTGTGTAGAGAGTGGTTGTTCCCGTATTAAATATCAGTCGCAACGGTTTACGATTAAAATCTCAACTACTTACCCTATTGTTAGCTTCTACTACACTTTTATGTTTTAAGGATATTTTTAAATTCACTAATTTTAGAACCTACTGCCTAACTAAAGAAAAATATTTTATTTTTTTAAATTAACAATAATTCAACAAATTGACTAAATTCAGTTAATTTATTTTTGCAGATTAAAACTGTACATACAACTGATTTAAACGAAAACATGCATACACATTCTATACATAATCGCATCTGATAAACTTTATGCAATAATAATAAAAGACTGATCGTGACTATAACTATAGAGTAAATGAATCCATACATGTGTATGATATATACAGGCCTTATTTCCATCCAGGGAAGGTAGAATAACAAAAAACCAGTAGCCAAGATCCTGGCGAAGTTCATGGCTCTTTAAAATTCATTGGCCATTGCGTAAACGAAAGCTGATACAATACAGTATATTGCTTTTGATAAGACTTCTATAGTTCACTATTGATTCAGTAAGTATATGTATTTCAAAGTCATAAAAAACCAGGATCTTAGACAGCCATATATAAAACAAAATGAAGTATTGTTAATAACAGAAGTCTTACAATATCGACTACGTAACCTACTTTAATGAAAGAAACCTCAGTGGAACTGTGCCCTAATAAATATAAAATTCTTCTTAATTCACAATTCAAAGCTAAGATTTGAATCATGTATTGAAGGCACAAATCAAGTACTCGTGGTAACGTGAAGCGTTTCCGAAATGGAATATTCAAATAAGGACCTCACAAAGAAGCTAATTTTAATGAAAATATTATAACGAAGTGATCAGAATTTCAAATTTTTGATTGACGTATATATTTCTTAGATATTCTTTTTCATGATTGATTCTAAATGAGTTCGGCACCTGTTACACTGTGATGAGTATTATAATAGGTTGAATTATATTCTCGTATTCTAGTGTAGTACATCTAGTACCATTTTTTAATTTGAATAATTTCTCTTTATGTAGGTTATCCGAAGGGATTTTTTCACCCCGTCAACAAAAAAAGCGGCCAAGTGCGAGTCGGACTCGCCCATGAAGGGTTACTAACACCATATAAAAGTTTTTGTAGTTCGTTGTAACTTTCATCGATGTTTTAATAATAGTGTTTTGATTGAAAGAAATGTAAATTGCGGTTTATGATTTATGACGTATTAAAAAGAAACAACTTACTAGATCTCGTTCAAACCAATTTTCGTTGGAAGTTTGCATGGTAATATACATCATATATTTTTTTTAGTTTCATCATTCTCTTATTTTAGAAGTTACAAGGGGGGGGACACACATTTTACCACTTTAGAAGTATCTCTCACGCAAACTATTCAGTTTATAAAAAAATGATATTAGAAACTTCAATATCATTTTTGAAGACCTATACATAGACACGTATGGTTTTGATAATAAAAATTTTTTTGAGTTTCAGTTCTAAGTATGGGGACCCGATTTTTTGAGTTTCAGTTCTAAGTATGGGGACCAAAATTTATTGCTTTCTTTTCTATTTTTGTGTAAAAATATTAATGTGGTTCATAGAATACACTCCAATACTCACCAAGTTTCAACAGTATAGCTCTTATAGTTTCGGAAAAAAGTGGCTGTGACATACGGACGGACAAAAAGACAGACAGACAGACATGTCGAATCTGTAAGGGTTCCGGTTTTTTGCCATTTGGCAACGGAACCCTAAAAAACGAAGGTTATAGACATTATTTTATACTCAAGTCTGCCAAAGTGACTCTACCCTACCTGATGGAAAAAATGAATAGAATTCAGAGCTGTGATCACTATTCGCATTGCGGATGCAGACGTTAATGCTGCAGATCGCCCTAATATTATAATGCGAAAGTTTGTCTGTATGTTAATCTTCAAACTGAAACTGCTGTACCGATTTCGATCGATTTGTTTACGAGAGCATCTTGAGTTGTGTGGTAAAAGATAGGATGGTAAAAAATAGGAAGGAAGGACCCCTACAGGAAATCATCCTGTAGGGGTCTAAAATGTTACTTATATGAAAGTAACGCTGTTTTTTTTGTAATTTTTAACGCTTTAGTTATTTACTTTAGTTTTAGGGACCGATATTTTCTATCGGGACAAATACACACGGGTGAAGTCATTTTTAAAAACTAGTCCTTTAGAAAGACCTGATCAAATGAATTTTGTCCCTATAGGGAAATAATGTCATGTATTATTGTCAAACAGTGCATTGCTAGCCTAAAACGTAAGTGTAGTTTTTTTTTATATATTAGCTTTTATGTTTTTTATAGAACTCTACTCATTCTTATGGAAAGCATGAGTCAAATCAAAAGAGTGGCCGTCACCATTCTCAATGTGAACGTGTTTGATGTACACTATGGCGGCCTAGTGATCTCACTAAGCCGCCATAGTGAACATCTGCAAGTGTACAAAGCATCTGCTTTGCCACAGTCCGCTTAAAGGACTCGGAAGCATATTAGGAGGGAAACACATAAGAATTATTAAAGAACCAAGAAACTTATCCATGCGTTACATCTATCAGATTATGTTAGATCAGATTTTCATGAAATTGATCATACTTCAATATGCTACTGTACTAATAGTTCCTCGTTTACGATAAAGCCTCGTCCGGAACATTAGGCATTTATAAATTAGCCGTCCCAAAATTACCCACATCACTGGCTACTAATTAAAATAAATTATCAGAATTATGTTCAAAACATTCAAGTCCTAGATTATCCACGAGGTAATTTAGCCCAACAAAAACTCAACCTCTCGCTACATCTATCATCTCACATTTGGTGCTGTACCAGAATAAATATTTTTTGCTGAAACCCATATGTTCACGTCATAATCAGCTGTAGTCTGCAAATAGTAGCAGTTGCGAACTAAACTTTTGTACACAAAACAATGAAGAGAGCGAATTTAATCCCGAGGGCGCCAAGGGTATACACAAAATAAATAACTCGCTAAGGGTTGTGTACCTAACAAAATTTGGCTAATTGAGTCTGTTCGTGGTAACACACAGGTATAAATAAGAAGATATGACTATAATCATGAAGGTTCTGTATATTTGTATTATAAATTATTATGAAGTTTAAACTTAAATTTATATTAAATGTTTTAAGTTTTTTATGAAATAATAAACAAACCAAAGATGTCTTATCGAGGATCGACTGTGTCACCTATCGGTCAACACACTAAACACGGTTGCTTTTATGATTATCTTACTAAAATTATACGGGAGACTCTGGCTCAATGCTACCACTGCGGGGCTGATCGGAACTCCGGCCAGTACAGGCTGAAAGACGAGTGCGAGTCTTGAGTCCTGGTCGGTTATTCATTTCTTGGACTTACTAAAAATTTGCGGTATTAAGAAAAAAGTAGATAAAAGTAATACCATGAATAAAAAACTCTAGCCTTCAACCACATACATATAGGCATAATTTCTATGAATTTTAATTCTTTTACCTAAAGTAGGTTTGTACAGTTTCCTTACGATACAATTTACTTCAATTTGCAGATAAGTACTACCAAGAAAAGTGGATAACTTAAGACTTAAAAAACAGTTTATTACCAAACTCACCTAAACGGGGGCGCATTCGTCGGTTATACTTTTTTAAAGGGTAAAATAACTTGAAAATCTAGAATTGCATGTAGTATCATTTGTTTCTAAATCATATTTAAATGTACGGCAGTGAAAGAACACAGCAAAGGGAAGATAATGAATTTGTTACCAATGAGATGAAACCACACAAGTGACGTAAAAAGTGAACCGCCTCCTGCCTTGGGCAGGCGATCTTTCCTTGTACAGTCGGGCAGGAAAGCGATAACTAAATAATTATTTTTTAACTTAAGTGAACGTTTTTATTGAAAAAAAAGTACTAAAAGCTATAGATATTTACCAAATTTCAGATCAATCTGTCAACAGGGCAAACTAAATAAAACCGTTTATCTACTATTAAAAACCGTTTATAAGTAAAAACTAAACTAAACCTGTCTATTTTTTTGAATTGGTTTTTTACAAGTCTTTTTATAAAACAAATGTGCATTTAGGAGGTTACACAAATAAGAATATGAGATAACTGCGTTATATTCTTACTCAGTCAAGTATTAACGCATATCGTCTCAAAAAGCCTCATGGAGGTATCAAAAAAAGAGCTTTTATGTACTATCCAAAAGTTTTGAGATTTTAAGACGATAATATAAACTAATTTTTTGGACTTTCATATCAGTTTTCAAAATTTGCACTTAAAAATCAATAAAAAATTTGTCACCTTACATAATAGGTATTTTTTCTTAACCTGCTAGTCTACAGCTTAAACTAAATTAACCATTAAATTACTTAGATTTATTGGTATTTAATTAAGAATAATTTTAATGTTAAGAGTTTTCAGAAAGCACCCCACGCTTTGTTACATTAAAATTATTTTCTACTTTTTAGCTTAAAAGCGTGTTTTAGTTTTTTAAAACTATTTTAATTAGAAAAGAGACTAATTGGTCTATACTTTTCTTTAGTTTATTTTATCAAATTAGTGTGTTGACATCGGTCCTCAATAAATCTAAAAACTTTGAACGAAATCTGGCAGTTTAAAGTGAGTCAAAATCGCACCCAAAGGAGTCATTTACAAACATACAAACAAACAATATATAATATACATATGTCGGAGTCTGGGTGTTTTCTGTGTATAATATGTATGTGTTTACAAAAAAAGGTATGTTTATGTATTTAAATCAGTTGTTTAGTACCCATAATACAAGCTCTGCTTAGTTTGGGACTAGATGATGTGTGTAAAATGTCCGAAAATATTATTTATTTATTTATTTATTAACACACAGCCATACAACATACAGGTGAAGTTAATAAACAGCGTGTAAAAAGCAATTCATTCTTTGAGTACACCGGGAAAACTGAACATCATATTTTTAGTTATAGAAATGATACTTGATTAGGCCAAGCTTAAAGTTGTAGGCAAGTTAGTTTGAAAGTATTTTCTATAAGAAAAGCTTTAATTATAAGAAAAAAAGATAAATTGGGTTCATAATACTTGAATACCGGTTCATCAAGTCGAAATATATTTTTTTTCTTTATCGTTCGAAATTGAGTTATAAACTTCTAAAAACATCGTTCATTTTAAAAAGAGTTAAGAATTTCAGCTTTGAATCTTATTGGCTAGGTAGCCAATATCTGCATTTATTAAAGATACCATACTGATTTTTATCTCTATTAGGGTTCCGTAGCCAAATGGCAAAAAACGGAACCCTTATAGATTCGTCAAGTCTGTCTGTCTGTCTGTCCGTCCGTATGTCACAGTCAATTATTTCCGAAACTATAAGAGCTATACTGTTGAAATTTGGTCAGTCGATGTATTCTGTGAACCGCATTAAGATTTTTACATAAAATAGAAAAAAAAAAACAATACATTTTGGCGGTCCCCATACTTGGAACTGAAACTCAAAAAAATTTTTTTCATCAAACCTATACTTGTAGGGTATCTACGGATAGGTCTTCAAAAATGATGTTGAGGTTGCTAATATCATTCTTTCCTAAACTGAATAGATTGCGCGAGAGACACTTCCAAAGTGGAAAAATGTGTGTGTCCCCCCTCTAACTTCTAAAATAAGAGAGTGATAAAACTAAAAAAAATATATGTTGTACATTACCATGCAAGCTACCAAGGAAAATTGGTTTGAACGAGATCTAGTGAGTAGTTTTTTTTTAATACGTCATAAATCGTTACACGCAATTTACCTTTCATCCAATCAATACACTAGTATAAAGACATCGATGAAAGTTTCAACGAATTACAAGAACTTTTATATGATGTTACTTGCTGATACGGAACCCATCATGGGCAATTCCGACTCGCACTTGGCCGCTTTTTTTTATCAATAATCTGTTCTAATCACGCTATTGGTTATTTAGATATCTCAACAAGTGAGGCTATTTCCCTTTTTTATCTACCTTTTAGTTCACTGAAAATAGGTCTTAAAATAAATAATAAAAAAACATAATTTGCCAACTATTAGCAAAATTTAGACGTTTAATACATCTGCTTCGAAATTTAGGTATGTGTCGTATATATTACACGCCTAGATTAAGTACTAGTGATTTAAATCATTTAATAAAGATAAATCTATCTCTTTCATGAAAATTAAAAAAAATAAAAACATATGACCGCAAAACCTTAACCTCTTCTAAAATTCATTGTTACGCTTTTTGCTTTAAGTGTCCATTTTTTTTTGTTCTCCAGGGAACGTCGAACGTGATATTTCTTGTGTCTCCGATAAACTGTACCATATTTTCTTGGCTCAGACGGCCCTTGTGTTGTTCCTATCTTGTTATGTTTTGGTTGTTTTGAGTGTTGTTTACGGAAACTTTTATTTGTCAGCGATTGCACGGATAATTTTGACCAACTTTTAAATCGATCAGATTCCAGAAACAATTGGTTAATCACTTCTTTTTTTTACTTGTTACTGTCCTTTATCCTAATCATTAATATTATTATTATCTTATTCTTTATTCCCATACTCCTCCGAAACGGCTCGACCGATTCTTATGAAATTTTATATGCATACTCAGTAGGTCTGAGAATAGGCCAACATCTATTTTTTATACCCCTAGAACGCGAGCGGAGCTGCGGGCATCAGCTAGTTTTGTATAAAAAAATGTAGTTGTATTTTAAATACATTATCATTCTATTGTTGAGAAGACTTGCGACTTTCATCGACAGAAATTCGCTGAATTTCATAACATTTCTCATATTTTGTTTTTTTTTATTTCGTTTACTTGTTATGGTAAAAAAATATGATTTTTAAGATGCTTGAATTTTTGGGCTTCTTTAGTATTTGAGAAGTATTATTTGCGTTATGATTTCTATTAATTTTACTTATACTTAAAAGATAATTCAAACACGATAAGCATGGTTTTAAAATGCTCTAATTATGTGTGTAAAAGTAATACTTGTGGTTTGGATACAAGAATAGTAAAGTTTTATTTAAGCAAATTCAAACAAGAATAGTTTTGAGTCAGCTCTTCAATTTCAAAGGAACTTGTTAGAATATTATTGATAACTAGAAGTGATTAGTTTGTGTTTCTGCTTTTATACGTGAAACTCAATTGCAGGCAAACACTGAAAATGTTAGGATAAATTACTTTACTTAATCTGAAGATATTTTTTTTGTAAAATACCTTCAATAACTTATAAGTTTCTATTTGCGAAAATGTATTATGGCTTGTTTTATTTAATAATGTAAAATAAAAGCACTATGGAACTACTATAATAACATGAATTTTCATTTTATCTAAATTAATTGTTTAAGCGCAAACGTTCAGAAATAGAGTAGAGCAAAAGATGGATGCAAGAAGCCTAGAATGGATCAGAGTGGCGTGCAAAGGGATAGGATGAGATGTAATAGGACAGTGAACTGCTGATGATGACGATGAATTTTAGTTTCTCATTTATATAGATATATATGATAATCAATGCTTTTTCATTTACCAATGTATAAAGAAACTGTAGTAGGTACACTTTGCAAAAAATTTCAACGTCCATTAAATTATTAATCTCGCAGTAAGTACATATGGACCAAGAGCCCAGAGCGATCAGACATAACTTATTTTCACATGGATGAAACCTTAACTACTCAGTAGCGTCTAGTGTACTTTTAAATACCTGCGTGTTTGTGGAACTAGATGTGTGACACCTGGGCAGATATCAGGTGAGAAAGGTAACTAAAAATAAGAGTTATCTAACTTAAATTAGTATGGCTGATCTTTATATATATTTTGTAGAATATTATTCTAAACTAGTTTCATAAAGTGTCAGACACTTTTCATGGACCAGAGCTTGTGTCAGACGCTTTAAAGATCGACAAAAAATTTATGAACTTTACTTATTTTTACATGTCTGATTTTTTAATATGTTATTAAAGTAACTATTACAAAGTTACATTTCATCAGTCAGACAAATTCGAGTGACGAAACATCCCTTAAACACAAAAATTATTCAGCCGGGAGTGCGATCATCATGCTATTTCAGAGCGAGTGAGACGTCCACAGCAACTTGGATCCCGTTTTTAGGGTTCTACAGCCAAATGGCAAAAAACGGAACCCTTATAGATTCGTCATGTCTGTCTGTCTGTCCGTCCGTATGTCACAGCCACTTTTTTCGGAAACCATAAGAGCTATACTTTTGAAACTTGGTAAGTAGATGTAATCTGTAAACCGCATTAAGATTTTTACATAAAAATAGAAAAAAAACAATACATGTTGGGGGTCCCCATACTTGGAACTGAAACTCAAAAAAAATTTTTCATCGAACCCCTCGAGTAAAAAAATTTAATGTAATGAAAATACTTACTAATTTCAATCTAAGATTTTCGCATTCTTGTTTCAATAACATGGGCTTCAACATTAAGTTGTTAATTATTAAATATTAAAGTGAATTCATTTATTGCATGTATTTGTGATAGGTGAATATATGAGGATCCATTTTATTTTATAAGGAAATATCTTTATTTTATTGTAAAAAAGATACCAGTTAGAAAAAGATATAAACAAAATATTACCACTACTACAAAAATATCACTATGATTAATTACAGCAAATATCTCCTAATCATCGCAATCATCGACGCAGTCTAAATAAGTAAATAGCAGAATAAATAAATAAATAAAAAAAAATGCAGTAAATTGCAGTTTACGATTTATGACGTATTAAAAAAAACTACTTACTAGATCTCGTTCAAACCAATTTTCGTTGATAGTTTGCATGGTAATGTACAACATACATTTATTTTAGTTTTATCACTCTCTTATTTTAGAAGTTAGAGGGGGGGGGACACACATTTTTCCAATTTGGATGTGTCTCTCGCGCAAACTATTCAATTTAGAAAAAAATGATACAAGAAACCTCAACATCATTTTTGAATACCTATCCATAGATACCCCACACGTATGGGTTCGATGAAAAAAATTTTTTGAGTTTCAGTTCCAAGTATGGGGACCCCCAAAATGTATTGTTTTTTTTCTATTTTTATGTAAAAATCTTAATGCGGTTCACAGATTACATCTACTTACCAAGTTTCAAAAGTATAGCTCTTATGGTTTCCGAAAAAAGTGGCTGTGACATACGGACGGACAGACAGACAGACTTGACGAATCTATAAGGGTTCCGTTTTTTGCCATTTGGCTGTAGAACCCTAAAAACGGGATCCAAGTTGCTGTGGACGTCTCACTCGCTCTGAAATAGCATGATGATCACACTCCCGGCTGAATAATTTTTGTGTTTAAGGGATGTTTGGTCACTCGAATTTGTCTGACTGATGAAATGTAACTTTGTAATAGTTACTTTAATAACGTATTAAAAAATCAGACATGTAAAAATAAGTAAAGTTCATAAATTTTTTGTCGATCTTTAAAGCGTCTGACACAAGCTCTGGTTCATGAAAAGTGTCTGACACTTTATGAAACTAGTTTAGAATAATATTCTACAAAATATATATAAAGATCAGCCATACTAATTGGACGTAGTTCTGCAAACTAGAACCAACCCTCAAAAAGTAACTTTCGAGATAATTAGATTTTTGTTTCAAGAGTGTGAAGAAAAAAATTGGTAAGTTAATAAGAATATAAAACTTTACAATAATATGTGTAACATTGATGGCAATATAGGACAACACAATTATTTTGATTTTTCTTTGATTTAGTTTTTAATTTAAATCAAAAACCTGCTGGTTCCTTACTGCAAAATTAAAGTCTTGTGGGTTGGTTCTTTTTAACAGTAAACTAGGGTTTTAAAGATAGACAGATACATTAATATAACTTGTGTTTTATAATATTTTTATTGTAACTTGAACATAATAATTTTAGATATACACATTAAGTCGTATATAAAACTACTTACTTACGTATCACGCCTCTTTACCTAATCAAGATTGTCCATTTCTATTTCAAAATCTACTTGACCAAAATACCCATCTATGTCATGTCATGGTTCCTTTTAGCACAAAAAAGACGAACATAATTTGTATTTTTCTTTTTTAAAAAGAACCATGTGACTTGGTTCCATTTTGCGTATTAAAAATGCTAAAGATCTGTAGGCACCATGTGACATGAGTCTTTTTAGCTTTTATAAAGTGAGTATATCTGTGGTTGGTACCCTAAGCGGCCTCATTTATTTTTGTTTTGGATTGATAAATTGACTAGGGTCTTTTCTAAAAAGGTGTGAAACATGGTTAGGAGTCTATCTCAATATGTAACTCAATTTGACTCGAGTTGTGGGTTGGTTCTTGTTTGCATAACTATGTCCAATTTAAGTTAGATAACTCTTATTTTTAGTTACCTTTCTCACCTGATATCTGCCCAGGTGTCACAGATCTAGTTCCACAAACACGCAGGTATTTAAAAGTACACTAGACGCTACTGAGTAGTTAAGGTTTCATCCATGTGAAAATAAGTTATGTCTGATCGCTCTGGGCTCTTACTCTAATAAATTTACTAAAGATAAGCTCGGAGTCTCTCTGAAAGTCTAAATTCGAATCAAAGTAATCAATCAGAGGACCCAAGTATACGATCTCTTATAAGCGACTCATATGCCGGCGGTGACATGATGCGAAAAACAAAAGAACATTCTTTGTGGTGTGAGGTGTGCCACAGTTCAATGTCCAACAGTAAACTATAATGTTCTGGTGATAATGAATGGTTGTTATTATGATTTAATATTAATTTATGAAATAATGCAATACATAAAAGTACAATCCAAACGTTATTAGAAATATTGTCAAAGTATAATCAGCATTCGCAGTACCCACAAATAGACAAACGCTGTCATCCATACGTTCACTAGCTCAAATTGTTTGGTAGAGCTTTAGTAATCATACTTGTGACTGCACACAAGCGCTGTGTAAAGTAAATTTGTAGCTTTAGTTCAAGTTGGTATCTACATTGCAATTTTCTCTTTTATCGTGAAGCTTGTCATCTTTTCGTTAGTCTTTATTATTCCCCAGATGATTTGTGGTAGCTACTAGTTCAAACGGTTATATCTGAATATCAATTTAACAATGCAAAACTGGAAGTGAACTGAATTCGAAGATCAACCTACGTGTTAGTATCTTTGAGGGCATTGACTTCTCAATGATGGCTTAATGTGTTCTTCGAGGCATGGGAATGAAACGATGAATGAAAAAAAATTTGTAAACTTCCATTGGTTCATAGGTACAGGTAATTAAGGTCTTATTAAAAATTTCATGTCAGCAAAACTAAACAACATTTTAGCCCGGAATTCGAACCCGGGACCTCTTAATCGGCAAGGCGACACTGCGAAACCAACGAGGCAATTGTAAATATTTATCATCATCATCCTATAAGTCCACTTCTTAACATAGGCACGCATAATGATCGATATTAAAAAAGTTGTTATTACATATTTCTATTATTTTATTGATTGACTGTGCTGTTAGTCTAGATGTTAGTGATCTTAACAGCTATACCAAATGACATAGATACGACTGTTAACCAGGGTGTTTTAGCACGAATATGAATTATTTAGAAGTATAAAAGTAGATCTACTTATAAACCTGCTGCACTATGTCTAGTTTGAGGGCAGACATATGTGTGAGATGTTTTTAATTTTTCCCCAATTTTAAACTAAAGTTTTTTTTGGTACTACGACACTTATGTGTTAAATATAATCTGCCCTTAAATATGTCAAAATATTGAACAGAAGTTTTTAAAATAATATTTTTTGTAAATACATGCACCAGGTATTTAAAGGCTATATTTAAAGTCGGCAAGCGTTTGTTACGGGTCCGCCATCTAATGTTTTTTTTTCAACTAGTGCTTACGGCGCTACGTGCCACAAATGTTTTGCGACCTGTTTTTGAAGATCGCATTATCAGCCGCAGAGCTGATGTCGTTTGGCCATCTCGGAGCTACGATTTGACACCGTTGGACTATTATTTGTGGGGTGCCCTCAAAGATGAGTGTTACGCCGACAAGCCAGAGACAATTGACGCTTTAAAGGACAATATTCGTGAAGCCATTGGTGAAATACAGCTGCACACAATCGATAATGTCCTTAAAAATTGGACCGATCGTGTAGGCTACTGCATAGCCAGCCGAGGCAGCCATTTGAATGAAATCATTTTCCATTAGGAAGAATTGGACTTTCAAATAAAAAAAGAAATTTGAGAAAATATTCAGTAGGTTTTTTTTATAGCATTTAAAAAAAAAGTTATTTGGCGGACCCTTTACATAAAGAAACATTGTAAGAAATAGCAGAATAAAGTAACGACTTGTTGAGTAACATTCTTGAAATTGTATCGGGAACTATATCTTATTGTTGACATACATTAGTAATAATTGGGTATTCTGTTTCCTACATCAAAGACTTGTTTGAGGTCAAATCAGAAATGAAACCTTTATTTTGGCTTTTCATGTTGTATTATATATCATTGTATGTTTTTGTAAAACTATTTCTTTTTTATATCTAAGCCTGCTAAAGTGAATTTACGATGCCTGATGAAAAGCATGAGTAGAATCCAGGAGTAGAGGTCACTCTTCCATGGCGGCCTGGTCAAATGTTGCTGCATAATTCTTCAGGGAGAATGATGCATAACCATGATTATGCCTCCGGTCTTACAGTCAACAATGAAATACGATAACGAATGCTGTCATTATTAGGATGGTGTGAGGGTAGTACTGAACCGGTCGAGCCGGCCCATTCGTGCTGAAATCAGCGTGGCTCTACTACCTCCTAAACTACATATGTATATATATATGCAATATCACTCCATTATATTATTCATGCTGGTAATGTCAAAGAAAATCTTATTTCTATAGCATAGTATAAAATTTATCCATGTCTCGACACAATAAAGTGTTAATCCATTATTTCATTTCAAGTGTTAATACTTATAAGTGTATAAAGTTATTGAAGCTCAAAATCCTCTATTTACTTAAAATCACGGCAAGAAGGACTTAAATGATGAAGATATACACATTATAGGCTTTAAATAAATCATATTTCATATGATTAATTTAAGGTCTCTACAAAAGTTGGAAAATCATTTTAGAAATTCTAACTAAGTTTAGAATATATCCTCAGCTTGAAAAGTTAAAGTTACATAAATTTACCTTACTCAATCTTTTTCAATAAGATTCTAAATTACCATGGGGTAATTTAGAATATTATTGATAAAAGATCGAGTATTATAATGGTATAATTTGCAAAAAATACGCTGCGATAATTCTGCCATTTCACATAGTGTTTGTTTTTTTGATAGTCCAAACAAACCAAAAAAATAATAAATTTAATACACTTCCTATCCTTTATTTATTACTTGTATTCCAGTGGGTACAAAGATCTAATTTGTCTTGCTTTCAACAAAACGTTCAGCAATCATACAAACCACATTTTTACACCACTGCTTCAAACCAATAAGCAATAGGATACGCGTTATAAATACGAAATTTATATCATCTTGTTCCTATTTCGAGTAAAAGGAAAATGTATATCGACGTTGGACGATAACAAAAACTCAGAAACATTATAAACGGTACAGTTCCAGTATTACGCAATTTATGTTTACACTTTTATGAATTTAAATATTTATGTAAAAGGTATAGGATCAAAGTTAATCCACTTCACTGGATTCAGCTAGTTCATGTTTGAATTTCGATTTGTAATATTGTACTGTTCTGTTTAAAATGAAAGAATTTTAATGTAATCATACCCTTTTGTCATCTTTTACTAATAATGATAAATATATATTTCGGACATATTTTTTTTACTCACAACGCTATCTAGGCCCCAAACTAAGCAGGGCTTGTATTATGGGTACTAGACAACTGATATAAATACATAAACATTCTTTTTTTTTGTATTATACATGCATATTATACATAGACTCCGAAACAAATATTTGCGCATCATACAAATATTTGGTCTGACCCGGGAAACGAACTCGAGACCTCTTGATCGGCAGCCACAAACACTAACAACTAGACAAGGTAGTCAACATTCTAAATTCAAAAGTAGTTTTCTCTGTTTGTATCAATGCAATTTGGGATGGGAAATACTTTGATATTTAGGAATTGATATAGGCTACTCTTTACTGCAAACCATACGCATACGCTTACCACTAGACCAACTAAGCAGTCGATCAATATATGAACCTCTTTATAATCGCAGCTCCAAGATGTTCACCGCTTGTATTTATATAGTTGGTAGGTTTTACTATCCATACTGTATACTACACTAAACAGCATGAGGTATATCCATGGATATTTTATCCTCTATCTCTCTCTCCTCCTTCTGATTTAGTACTATATGTACTTCCGAGCAAGGTCTTTTCTATAACTCATTTATCAGGATTAACATAACAAAAGCATATGAACTATTCTTGATTGTGACCCAAGGTATAAACTACATTTTATTTCAAATACATTTTACATCGAACTGATTTTTCTTTCTGAATCTAAGTTTTGTGCAAGGATCGCGGATTAACATAACTCTGATCAACAAAAGATTACGGCTCCAGTGTGTTTCTTGTCTTATCTAGTATTTCCCTAAGTTGAAAAAATCAAATCACGTCACACAGAATCATATTAACCGCGAAATTATACAAATCTTCGGCGATTTCTAATATTACATGATAATGTCTTACTATAATAAGTTTCTTCCCATTAGACTTAGATAACACATTTATCATAATTCATTAGCTATTTATTTTTTTAATATTCACGTTTGTTAGATTCCAAATATGAAATTAAACACTACTCTATGTAAGCTATGTAGCAAAAAGTGCTGTTAAATTTTATGTTTGAACGTGCTCGTGAAAACTACAATTGTGTAGGTAAAACAGCATGACTGTTAATGTCAGCGTTTTGTTTGTTTTATGATTGTTTGCTAGCTTTAAATCCTGAAATCACTGACATTTTATTCAGAAATTTTCGGTGCTGAAATACGTCCGAGATCTATAAATCCTTAACATAAACTTTCTAAGTAGGCAGTATTTTAGGGTTGTACATCGAAATTGTAGCTCAAACTAAACTTCCTCTCATTTAAGTAGTAATAACACAATCTTCCTAGCCTTATCACAGAATACATAATAGTACCAGTACAGAAGACTCACTCTGAAAAGTAAATTAAAGTTATAGATACCCTCGGTGTCAAAAGATTAAGTTCAATTCAGATCGCACAGCGCCGAATCACTACGATTGTATTTACCTACAATTGCGTCTCTTTCTATCGTGTAACTCCTAACTGCTCTGACGATGTCGGTTCGACCAGCGTGTCTGATCCGGCAGGCAGCCGGCCGACTATACCTAAACTGCGGAGTGACACCCCCGTGGCCTTATTCCCAATTTTATTTGTAGCCGACTGGCATCATACGCTATCCACTAGACCAACGAGGCAGTAGTAATAACACAAAATGTAATAGAAGTCTATTGTACCTAAATTCAAATTTCACTAAAGGATTAACATAATCATTTCACTTATTATGAAAAAAAATGATTCGGTTTTATAAAGTAACAACAGGCATTTCTCGATAGAATACTCGTACACATTGCACAAATAAGTGTGGATCTAGAACGGCTTGCTCTGAAAATATCAGGAAATATTAGGAATACCCTAAACTTTTTTACATAATTATACAAACATAAGGAAACTTAATTTAAAGAAAATTTTGATAACAAGAGGTAAATCTTGAAGGTATAATTTTCATTTGCAATCAGTTATATCACTTATATCACACAACATACAGATTATTCAGTTTGGTTTAATTTTTGGCACTATTTTTTGCATTATCTAATGGAACTATCATATTACACAAGTGTAAAAGATGTGAATGAATATTTTCAAGTATTTCCAGACTATATAATTGGTAGGTATCCACAATATTAATGTTGATTTTATCTGACGACTACCGCCTATCAAGAAGGTTCTGGTGATATATAAGATTTAAAGGAAGCCTAATGCTTCGGGCGTGATAAAGGTGAACCGAATACTTAACATTTTCTTATAGGGATTATTTTAAATTGTCTGGCCAACGTGTTAAAGCTAAACACTTATTCCTAAGAAGAGATCTAAATCCAGCGATGGCCAATTAAAGGCTGTTGATGCCTGATAAAAGAGACATCACAACCTCATTGAAAAAATCAATTTTAAACCTTCATCCCACCACCTTCTCAGTCTAGTCATAGGTCACAATTGATTACCATTAGTTTACTTCAGTATTTTCTATTCATTTACTTCACTTTAATAAGTTTTTCATACCATGAATGGTTTTAAAATTACGTTTTAGGACACGGTTAAATGTTAACCGAACTATTTTTAGGATTATAACCCTATCCGGGATTTGAAACAGACCACTTTTTTTTTTTTTTTTTTAACGTGTGGAAATCCCCGCGGACCGTCACCCCGTCGGGGGTTACGGCGGGGTGGTGTGTCGGACTCGAACCGACTATAACCACACGGTGTGACCCTCTCTGCGCCTTTGTATTGGAAGGAGTCCAGGGAGGGGATTTCCTTCTGGACTCCAACCGGCGCCTGCCCGCACTGTTGCGGGCACCATCTCAAAATTTTACTCTCTAATTAGGCAACGTCCGGTCACACGCGGACGTCGCCCCCTCGTGGTTTGCCTCCACTGCGGACGGACGGGAAACCCGTCCCGCCCATCCGCGGCCACTCTCAGGGCGGCATGAGACGCAGGTATGCGCGCCTACGCCGCCCCGGGCGCCGGCGGCGGATCGGGTCCGATTGGATTGCATCCTCCCGGGCCTTCTCCGCCACCTCCTTCTGCAAGATTACGTCCTCGCAGAAGGTTGCGACCGCGGTAAAACAACTGTCACTGCCGGCCATCGATCTTATGACGGCCGGCAGCGAGAGATCCCCTCCGATGACTGCAGTGAGGACCCGGCGCTGCGCCGCCCAAGCGGGGCAGACCGCCAGCGTGTGCTGGGCCGTGTCCTCACTGCAGTCGCAGTGGTGGCAGGCGGGACTCGGTTCCCTCCTAGCGACCGAGTGCAGGTACTTTCCGAAGCAACCGTGCCCGGAAAGTACCTGCGTCAGCCGGAAGGAAAGGGTCCCGTGCTGCCGCCCTGTCCACTCCGCGATGACCGGCTGAAGAGCCTCCACGGCGGCGAAGCCAGCGCGTGGGGTCTCCAGCCGGAGCGACCATCTCTGCATGGTGGCTCGGCGAGCGGCTTCGCGCCACTCGCGCACGTCCTCGGGCGGAGGGCGAAATCCGCTCTCCGCCCGGAAGTCAGCCACTCGCCGATAAACTTCGGCGAGCACTTCCGCCTCCAAATCCCACGGGGGTGTTCCGGCCAAGGCACACGCCGCCTCTGTGGACACGGTGCGGTATACGCGTATGGCTCTGACCGCCAGTATCCGCTGGGGGCGCCAGAGGCGCGCCCTGTTCTGGGCGGACAGAGCCGCCGCCCACACCGGTGCACCGTAAAGTGCCATCGACCGGACAACCCCCGTGTACAGCTGCCTAGTGGGGACACTGGCCCCGCCCAAATTGGGTAGAAGTCGCCCTAGGGCGGAGGCAGTGCCCACCAGCTTAGGACCAAGCTGTCGGAAGTGCTCGTCGAAGAGCCACCTACCGTCGAGGACCAGACCCAGGTACCTCATCTGGGCCCGGACCGGTACGAGGACCGAGTTGACCTCGATCGAGGCGCCGGCGGGCGGACCACGACGGGGCCCATGAAATAATAGGGCCTTCGTCTTGTCCAGGGCCACCCGCAGACCCAGCGCCTCGATGCGCCCGACCACCCGGGAGACTCCCGTGGTGGCCAGGCGCGCCGCCTCCTCAAAGTTTGCCCCCCGGGCCGTGACCAGGGTGTCGTCTGCGTAACAGATCACACCCAGCCCGGGGGGGAGACGCCCTCGTAGGGCCCAGTCGTATCCCATGTTCCACAGGAGTGGTCCTAGGACAGACCCCTGTGGAACACCGCACGACATGGCCCTGCGTCTCAAGGCGCCACCTCGGTCCTCGTACTCGACAGTACGCTCCTCTAAGTAGTCTGCCACCAGCCGCGTCAGGTACCCTGGCACTCCGTGGTATTGGAGTGCGGCCCTGATGCAGCCGAATGGCAGACTTTGAAACAGACCACTAATCCAACGTAACATTTTACTTATAAAAAATTGTTTATGTGTGTGTTACAAACAATATCTTATATTTTCAATTCGTAAATATATCAAACTGAAAGTGATTTCGTAAATCCTCTTTATTTTACCGCTTTACGATTTGTACCTGATATTGTTACACCGACATATACTAAAAGAAAAATGATAATACAAATGCGTGGAGGGTTTTATGTTGAAGTCTTTGATTTTTATCGGGATTTTAACTTAGGCGGTAAGAGATTTGTAGTATTGATATAAATTTTAGGTGGAAAATTTTCTTGTGTAATATATAATATTAGCAAAAAGTTTTGTTACTTTTAGTTTCATTTTAAATAAAGCGAAATGTAAGCGTTTTGATGTTTGACATTTTCTTTTATGTGTGATTTAGTAAGTGATTTAGTAAGTGCTAATTACGCTGCGGATTGAACCAAGTGACGTGCAATTGGAGAAGCTCATGTCCGACAATGGATTGCTTTAGGCTGATGAAGATGATTGTTAGTTCTTCAAATGAGAACCAAATTTGTTAGATTGTGGATGAAACGGGTGTCGTGTCCCTCCAACACAAAAGGAGGACACTGCCCAACAGTTGACGTTGGGAGATTGTTTACATGGTAATCGGCGCGAGAATTTCTCTATCGCGATTCAGGATTAGTAATTCGTACGTATAGTTCATTCTGTGTTTACTACGTAGTTCAGTGTTCTTTCGGTAGATGACACTATTGATTGTATTTTGCTTCGCTGTATGTGGTGGTCGCCACAAGGTCAAAATTAATTCAATAGCTATTGACTATTTAAAAAGACTTACGGTTCTCTTATAAAAACATACTTTCATGTTTATGTAGAATGTAAAAGACACAAAGAACACCATGATTGAATACAAAAATTTGTAAATTATATGGAGTGCTGTCAGATGTGGGGCTAGAAATTATAACAACCAGTACAATAAAAATAGCGTTACGATCGCTAAACCACCAGTCTCTAGTAAATTCTCACGATGATCATATCGACCTATACGAGTATTTCAAATAAGTCTATTTAGAATTTCGGCCACCTAATTAGTAATTTCTGTATACGTAGTAAATACCGCATTTGAAACAGGAACACTATCGTATTATTTAGCTTATGTCAGTCTCCAACAGTGCATGGTAGAGATATGCGAGGGCGACCGCTCTGTACTGACATTGGTGAAATATTAAACATTTCTATAGGCAAAATTACGTTAGATTACATTAGGTTGGTGGCCTGTGGAGATCTTAGTTGTCAACTCAACTGAATAGAAGGTATTTTCTATCTTTTAAAATATTTGTTACTTGCAAATTTTTTGAAACAAAATTGTCTTTGATTCAATACTAGACAGGATCTAAAGTAAACTTTACATAAACAACATTTAACTTTTATAGAATAGCTTTTATTAAAAGTTGGTCTTAAGACATTGCAGACAGCGGTAAGTAAGTAAAATAAAGTTAGCATAGCGGCTTATGAGTGACATACAAAAATATAGAAGAATTTGACTACTGAAGATACACGCTAAAAAGAACGTACTTTCTAGTAAAGATACAGAATTAAGCGTTGTTTGAACTCATTTTCTCTAGTTAAATATCTATTTAAATTTTTTTATATATTCAAAAGTCATTATTTCTGTCTGTTATGCTTACACGACTGGTCCGCTACACCGATTTTGATGACATTTGGTATAGAGATACTTTGATAGGCTACTTATTGTCGTAAAAATCGAGAAAAACGTGGGCAGCGTCGAGGGAAATAGCTGTTTCATTACAAATTTTCTGTGTTAAAAGTCATCTTTAGCACACAAGCTCAAATACTCATGCTGATAGAAATTTTCATGATATCTTTGAAGAGTCTCGTGAAATCAGGGAGGCTGTATGATTCGAGAGCCTTTCCAATTAGGTAAGGTACCTCGAGCATAACTGTCGGTGGATGTAGAATATCATTGGCATACTAATATATCGATAATTTCGATAGAACGTCTTCAAAGAAAAGTTAAAAGCATGACGCCATAAGTAGTATGAAATACTTGAAAATATTTGATGAGGTAGCATTGGTTTAGATATACGTCATTAAAGGGAAAATTAAAAACAATGATTTTTTTCAAAGGCATTTATATAGGTGCAGTAGTTTTAACTTTATCCACAGACCGACACACAATCGCGACGGACTTTGCTTTATAATATGTAGTGATAGTAACCCCTCGTTGGTCAAGCGGTTAGCGTAAGTAACTGCTGAACTGGTTTGAGTTCAATTGCCGAAATTTGGCGAAAATATAATTCCACCATCATCATCAGCCTATCGCAGTCCATTGCTGGACATAGGCCTCTCCAATTGCACGCCACTTAGTTCGATCCTCGGCGACTCGCATCCAGCTCCTGATAATTCCATACAACTTTCATATTCCGAAGTATGAAAGGTGGCGTTTTTCACGCCTGTGCCGGGAAGAGCTAATTAAGCACTCGGTTCCCGTTGTCATGAATATCTATAGCAATAATTATTGGGAAGATGGTGCCCTTAAATATACTGATAACTACTTCAACCTTCGACTTCAGTTCGTCCTCAAGATTGCGAACGCTTATTACCAGCACCCCCGGGAAAAAAGTAACATTCAATTAAAACAGTTTGAACTAGTAGCTGACTCCTAATAATCTTGGAATTAATGAAGGCTCGGGAGATGAAGATGATGAGTGAAGTTGTTCTTTATTATTTTCTTCTAAAAGAGGAGGTAGTCCACATTCGTCAATAGCTGCATGCATGCTCGTCAGTTCCTGGTACTTTAAATTTTGCCCTTCTTTAGTACATCTTTAGTAACGAAAAAGCTTAATATGGATATTATATTATGTTCTTTGTGCAATGTTGAAAGGTGTCTTACACCTTCAAGTAAATTAAATGAACAGATTTAATTGACGAACAAAAGCAGTTAACTCAATGTCACTGTTTATAATTGAGCTAATTTAGTAAACGCTTTAACAACGTACGTAATATTATCTTCACATGGGAAAACCTGCAAGTACATGGTAAAACGAGACAGAGAATGAATTATAAGCAAATAATATTAAAACAGATATTTTAAAAGAAAACTATAATGCTCTAAAACTGGTTCATTTTAAGAGACACAGAATTAATAATTTTGAATTCTTGATTTGACGGTTAGTTATAACCTAAAAACCACACTTGAGAAATGAATAAATTTATATTTTAAATGGTAAATACCTATTTAGGAAATTTATACTCAAGACAAATGCAGTCACGGACTTTTTAGAACTTTAAAGGGATTAAAATTTAACAATTTTAACCATTTACGTTGCGCACGCAATTAAAGTCTTCAAATAATATATTTCACCAACATTTGCTCGCTTTGATTGTAGCATGCCTTTAGCCTTCTTGAATAATGAGCCTATGTAACACAATTTTTTTTCAATACAGACTGGTAATTCCTACGGTTAATTCAAACTAACAAACAAACTCATCATAATATTTTTAGAGATATTGTGAGAAGAGAATCTGAACTCAAGATTTCCACCTCAAATTATTATGATATACCCGCAAGCTGTTATCTATCTGTGTAGACTCTTATACAAAGTTAATGAATATCTACCCTTTCTGAAACACTTAAAACTCAGCGCCAATAATCAAAGTTAAGAGTATGGTACATGTCAGCTGGATTTCATCCTCTGTGAGTATTCCACTCCAGAATAGGTTCGGTTGATATTCTGATAAATTGTCTTAGTAAAGAAAATGACTGTGTGAAAAACATCAATTTTTAAAATAACACTTAGGTACTGGACTGTTGAAACATTACCACTTAATAAATTATATCGACAAAATTATAATATAATTCTGGTTTTCACCAAGCTTACTGCCTCGTTGGTCTAGTGGGTAGCGTATGCGGCTGCAGATGAAGAGGTCTCGGGTTCGATTCCCGGGTCGGACCAAATACAAATATTTGTTTCGGAGTCTGGGTATTTTCTATGTATAATATGTATGTATTTACAAAAAAAAAGTATGATTACATATTAATATCAGTTGTCTAGTATCCATAACACAAGCTCTGCTTAGCTTGGGACTAGATGATGTTGTGTGTCAGATGTCCAAAACATTTATTTATACTTAAACCGTGCCCTTACTAGAAGCCCTCTAGTGTAGGTTACCTCTAAATTTTAATAGACGTCTAAGTACTTAGGTGCCTCTTAAAGGTTGGTGAAAACGTAAATATCACTAAAGGTTATCTATTTCTCTCTAAGTAGCCTTTGCTATATGGTGCAATGTAATAAAATTAACATTAAAAGTTGCTAGTAGTATTTATGCTCTTTTTAAATTAAACGTTTTAAGATTTCGTAGTCATAAAAGAAACACAGCTCTTAAAGTTTCGTCTATCCGTCACAAAATACATTCTAATCATGAAAACAAAGTGGATAAAAGAGTTATAAAAAATATTTTTGAGTATCTCTTAAAGTTCTATAATCCATTATGCTTTGAATATTCTACACATATATAGTTGTAGCATTAAATATATTAGTAGCACTTCTCAAAATAGATAGGCAACGTTTAATATAAGATTGCATCCCTACCGAGTTTATAGCATCAAAGAGTACATTGGGGACCTTTGGCGAACTTTTAGGTTATATGCTCTCTTTATTATTAAGAAATAGAATATTCGTAACGTCTTAGTGTTTTACCTTCGCATTACATGTTTTTTTTATTTTAAATGTTCAATTGAATTAGAGTTGATTAATTTTGAACATTTCATAATGTTCGAAAAGAATGTAAGGCATAATTTAAAAAAAACGTCTGAAGTACAATATGTGATGGAAAATAGAAAATTAAGTTACTTCTCAATGCAACTCAAGAAGACTTAAACAAGCTAGAAATACCCTTTCTCGGATTCAGACCAAAAAATGCTCGTAAGAGTAAGCATACTTAACAATAAGAACAGAACATACTTTCACAGCTTAGTTAAGTTTTTTTCTACACCTGCCCCAATCATCCCATTTCACCCGATGTAAAGCGTGAGTAGAATTAAAAAGTAGTGGTCACAGCCTTTAATGTGAATTCAAACAATGCAGTGTGGCGTCTTACACTGTGGTCAAAACACGACAGCATGAATGCTGTCATTATTGTGTGTAGCACCGCGGTCAAGCTGACGTATCGTGCTGAACTCAGCGTGGCTCTACCTTTTCTTTTCGTTTTACTGAATTCATTGCTCAGCAACCTAATGACTAAGTTGTATCAACAAGACCGATCCTGTAATCATTCAACCAAGTAACCTAAAGAAAACATTAAATTATGATTTACACTAAAATATTATAATACAGTACATACGTAGACAAAAACCTTCGTGTGTGACGTCACACCCCTCAATACGCAGCCATAAAGCCCGTGTACTGTATGTATTATTCAAATTTGTTCCAAATTCGTCTCTGAGGTAACGACGACGACCTTGTTCTCCTTAAAGCGAGAAACTTAAATCTTTTATCTTTGTCATAAAGGGGACTTATTAGCTTAGCATTTTGGTCCTCTAAATACTGGGACTTTGTATATTGCTTAACATTCTGCAATGATAAAATAGCACTACAGTCTATTCCAATTATGTCTCATATCTCTTATTGTTCCAAATATCGTAACTAGGGACCATTAGGCTCACTAAAACTCCATAAAACAGGATATCAATACACATTTTTACAATAAACTAATTTTATATATTAATGTGAAAATATCGCAATTGTTTTCGTCGCATCTAATACCATTGTAGACATGAAATAAAAATCAGTACCCATTGAGACAGAGGAAGAAGAAAATATTATTGTTATAAAAACCCATTACACACTTTTCAATTATTATTAATTTAAGCGGCTTTGTCACATTACTTTGACGTCCAAATGTGATATTAAGTAGTTTAAAAGTTCAAAGTCTTGACGTATATAGAAAGATGGCTGACCGTTCACTAACGGTCTACACATATTCTGCTAACTACTGCTAAGCAGTGGCTTAATAACATTAAAACGCTTATGTTTTTAAGCCACTGCTTAATAACATGAGCGTTTTCATGATTCGTGATTCAGAGATCACGTTAACCAGTCCCTACCGGTTGTTATCATACGATTACAGTCAAGAGTTGAAGGTCTTCGGGCGGCTTAAAAACATTTAACGACAAGATTACGTAGAAACAACGTTGTCTCGAAAGTACGCAAAACGCGTCCTCGGTCATCGTGGGGACGTATGGCCTTAACCCTCGCCTGAGAAGATACCCGAGCTTTTTTTTATAACTCTATGATGAAAATAGTGTGTTTCATAATAGTGTTTTCAAATACCAATCTAGTCTAGTCACACAGTATGTGTTACGTGATAAAACTACAGCGGTAAAAACCGTTCGAAACTAATATGTTAATAATGTTCAACGTTCCAGAACGTGTTCGTTTACCGTCCGAGGACAATCACAATAAAGGCTATTTTGTAGGCTTATTACAACAACAGCGATACCATTTTTAGGATTACAGTCTCGTTGCTTTTAGTTTTAATATTTCAAATTATCGGATATATACAAGGAATAAAGCTTTATATGTAAATCTATTTGTGAGCGGTCATTACTGCTTTTTCTTTGTTGGCTTCCTTCTCTAAAACAAAAAAATATTTCTTAGAATGGAACACACACACACACATGACTGCACGGTTAGCCTAGTGGCTTAAGCGGTTGCCATGCCGCTTCCTACTACGCCAAGTGTCGTGGGTTCAAATCCCACGTAGGACAACACTTTGTGTGATTCACAATTTGTTGTTCTGAGTCTGGGTGTTCTTTGTGTCCGTTTCATGTATGTTTGTAAAGTCCCCCGCGACACAGGAATTTATATTCCTAATGCGGGAGTTGTCTTTTTTTAAAAACAAAAAAAAAAAAAAAAAAAACACGCCAAAACATAGGAGAAAGATATAGAATTTAATCATAAACGAACCTACTGCAGTATCGTAAAATTTTATTACTATGTTTCTTCCCAATATTTACTAGTGTGTTTAATGATGAAGCCTTGCTGAAGTTACCTTTTTTTATTTATTAGCTGCCAATATGGCTCTACTCTACTGGCAAGTATGAACAGAACCCAAGAGTGGTGGTCACCATCTTTAATGCAAAAGTGGACAATGCAGTATGGTGGCTGTTTTGCGCTTCACTGAAAGGAATGCTGGCAATGAGTTTCAGGATCTAACTGTTCAGCTCAGGAAGGAAGAGCTTCGAAATGACTTACCAGATATATATCGCTACACGTTAATTAAATTAGGGTTGACACTGATGCTTTTAGATCAACTAGCTATTGCCCGGGGCCACAGATTCATAAATAGTTACTAAGTAACAGATACATCACTCCCATACAAAATAGAAATTACCTACGCTATAATAGCCTGTAATATCTTAATAATAATACCTGCCACTCAGAACGATAAGAAATGTACCTTAAGTACGCGAATAAAGAGTCGATACTGTGTCGCCCACCGTGCGGGACACGCGCCAGCGCGTCCTCGTAAGAATGCGCTAGGGCTACCTACCCATGATAAAATTGTTGTAATAAAACGAATGTTGTGATTCAACCATATTTCTTATTAGTCAATCAAATATGTTAAAAATGATTTATATTCGTTTTTCCTTCTCTAAATTCTCTGTTATTAAATTTTATAGTTGAAAATATCCTAAAACACGTAAATATTTAAACAAATAATCATACGGAAAACAGGAGCAAAGCGACGGATAATCAACGGTTTTTAAAAGTTGTAATATGGTGCTACCAGGCCGATTCATTAAACGTTGTCAAAATTATTTTAAATCACTTTTTCTAACTCCTAGTAATTTATCTATATAATTTATTTATATATATGTATATGTATATATATTTGACTTTTACACCCATCTACTGCACAATAATTACGTGGTTTTGTCATTACGAAGCGTAAGCGCGGGAAACGAGCTCAGGCGGACGTTTGACGGCCCTCTGTCGAGTTGCATCGTCGACGATACGCCGAGCCGCAGGTATATAGCACGTGGCATTGAGCGAGTGACGGAGGCCTGCCGGGGCTGCTAGCTGTTACTCGTATGACATTTCTTCATCATCATCATCATCAGCCTATCGCAGTCCACTGCTGGACATAGGCCTCTCCAACTGCACGCCACTTGGTTCGATCCTCGGCTTCTCGCATCCAGCACCTGCCAGCCGTCTTGCGCAAATCATCACTCCACCTGGCCTGTGGACATTTCTTATTTCTTGTTAGTAACTTAAATTACAAAGTTCCGTATCCCTTATTTCATTTTTTTGTGGGTGTTGCTTATAAGGCTTTTAGCGGGTGCTTCTAATATAAAAAGCACCATCAGCCCATGGCAATCCACTGCTGAACATAGGCCTCTTCCATTGCATGCCATTCTGATCAATTTTAGGCTTCTCGCATCCAACTCCTGTCAGCTACCTTGCGCAATTCGTCAAAAGAATTTTCTGGCTAAACTTCATGTTTGTAGACTTAAAGGCTTACTATATAATAACGAATTTGACAGTTATAGCAAGTATAGACTAAGATAATATTACTCTACGTACAATTTTCCGTTCTTCATTATTTAATAGAGGATAGAAACCTGAAAGGTGGCAGTTTCGCAGTTCCCAATGCGCAATGTCCATTAACCTTATCTGAGAGCCACGGAAGCATTATGCAGTAACATTATAACTGGCTTATTTTAACGAACACGCTCATGTGATAGTACTTATCCACTTTGGTTGAACGTATGAATTTTCTCATATTCGTAACGTTTTCTGTTGAATGAGCACCAATTAGCCGAATTCGACAATTCTCTTGTCTTCCAATTACAGTGATTCTACAATATTATTCAATAAAATCACTGTAATCAAAAGGATCTTAAAAAGTAAACATATATAAAGGTATTCGGCAGGTGTAATGTACCTTTCTTTTTTTTTTTTACGCGGGGAATGCTTTTCGCACCATACCCTTCTTGGGGGGGAAGGAAGGGTGTGTGTGGGACTCACGGGCAACCGGTCTACCCACTAATCCCCGCGGCGGCCTACCTCGGCAGCTCAGAGGAACACCAGGATCGCAACAGCGGCATCTGGTGTCCCCCCTGCCATACCCCACAAATGGGGTACATCCCGGGATGACTGGACTCACCTCCAGGGCAGGGCGCTGTTGCGCCTCTCACCGCTCTGTGCAGTACGAGGCGGAACATCGACCCACCTTAGACGACACCCCCCGGCCGCACCGGGGGTGTCACCTGTCTCGGGTCGTTTGCAGCGGTCACACCTCCCCAGGGTGTGACCGCAGCGACCATTAGGCGACGATTGGGGAACTAGCGACCTCTGCCGCGTCCCCTTCGCCGCCTCCTTCGAGCGGGATCGGCCCTTTCCCGATCTCGCTCTGCGGAATCCTTCTGGAGCATAACATTCTCACAGAAGGAGACCGCGGCTTCCCATCCCTCGCCAATCGCCAGCATTGCCGCGATCAATGCTGGCGGTGACAGGTTTCGTCCGATCTGTCCGACCAGGACGCTCGGATTCCCAAGCAGGGCAGTCCTCCAGCGTGTGCTGGGCGGAGTCCCGGTCAGACCCGCAATGATGGCATTGTGCTGTAGCCTCCCGTCCTATTCGATTCAGATACTCACCGAAGCAACCGGGCCGGTGAGTATCTGAGTTAATCGGTAGGTGACACAGCCGGTCCTCTCTACCCACGCTTCGAAGTTAGGCAGAACGGCTCCGACAGCGCGCTGGCTAGCACAGCCCTGGATTTCAAGCCGTGCCTGCCAGAACTTGAGCATGTCCGTTGCGCCGTAGCATTTCGGGCTCATGATCCGGCGCTGTCCCCTCGCCATTCCGACCGACAGAACGAATTTGGTCGTAGACCATCGTATACATGTCGGCCAGGATGTCGAAGGGTGGAGATCGCGCCAAGACCGTCGCTGCCTCATGCGAGATGGTGCGGTAGCCCCGTACGATCCGTATGGCCATCAGCCGCTGCAGATTCCTAAGTTGAGCCTTGCAGCGGGAGGAACCCGCCAGGTCCTCAGACCAGACGGGTGCCCCATAGAGGACCATGGACCGCACGACGCCCATGTAGAGGCACCGAACCTCCTCCCTTGGTCCCCCGAGATTGGGCAGCAGACGATGTAATGCCCCTGCTACCCCTCGAACTCGGGGGACTAATCGCCCGAAATGCTCTTCGAAGCTCCACCGACTGTCCAGGACGAGGCCAAGGTACTTCATGTACTGGCCCACCTGGAATTACCTACAAAGGTCAGTCTTTTGTCTTTGTACCTACAAAGACTGACCTTCATTAGAAATGCTACCACAACAAAGAGCAAAATTATTTTAAGAAGGGAATTGGTAATTTAAAAATTTAATAGTCGTACATAAACACAAATCCTAAAATAATAAAAACAACGTAATCATATACACAATATTACATGATCACTTGCCCAATTTGTACAAGGGAGTTTGCTGCGATAATCGGCTATATAAGCCATTTCCGGGGGCATCAGCGCCAAGTTCTATAAGGGTTTAAGGTGGTCGCCATGGTCGAAATCGGTCGGATGATTATATATTACATGACAACGCATTCCGTATGCTTATAGCTGTAACAGTAAAATATTGGTCGTAAAGCATTGTGGAATGTAATGATACTAGCCACCTAGCAAATCTTCAGCTAATCTCAATAATTTTTAATTAATATCTAGCAGAAGCTTGAATCTTTCTTACACATAAAAGGAGACCGAACATTATACAGAATAAGATGTTGCAAAGAAGTACGTTATGATGATAAGAGTAATTGATAAATTAGATATCCCATACGACATATCCGAATACGGCGAATCGAAACGGAAGGATAATATTAGTTATGCTCTCGATTTTATATTAATAGTAAGATTAGTTAGTTGAACTTGTTAAAATATATATTTCCAATATTAATTTTTATTTATTTAATCACATTATCACATTACGGCATTATCAAAGGTATGAGCCACTGCACCGATTTTATTAAACGATGTGTCCTAATAATGGTCTGGTGACATAAGCTCTGCTTAGTTTGAAGCTAGATGTTGTTTTATCAGATTATTATTGGTATTGTCTGTTGTAGGAACTCAGAAAATATTTGTGAATGTAAAAAAATAGTTGAAATACTTTTGATCCAAATCCGACAAATGCCAAGAACCTAGAAATTACTTGTATTTATAAACTTTGTACAACATCTGAAGGTTAAAGTCCTATGTTATAAATCGTTAAATCTTCTGAATTAAACAACCTAACTAAGGCACTCAGACTTTTGCAAATTGGAAACTTAAATCCTGGGATTTCTCGAGCTAGCCTTAAGTATGAAACTACTGTACCCTGTACACGAAACATGGTTATATTTTGTAACATTATTTTTCTAAGATCAATATTTTGTACTAGTTGTTGCCTGCGACTCCGCCCGCGTCTAATTAGTTTGATTGTGTAAATAGCCTATCTCTTTTACATTTTACTGTTAACTTTTAAATTTAAAATCCAACTTTGTAAACAGCTTTTTTTAAGATAATTATTATTATAAATTAGATACCATTATCTTTATAGAACTACCATATACTACTACTACTGGTCTTAAAAATATTAAAGTTAATTTCATTTTTTTTTTAAGTTAGATATCATTAATTTATATATGCAAAGTGTTAAGGTCTCGGTGTTGGCAGGAGGACAAATAAAAGGTGGACTGTATTTCATTATCATCATCATCAGCATATCGCAGTCAACTGCTGGACATAGGCCTCTCCCATTGCACACCACTCTGATCGATTTTGGACTTCTCGCATCCAGCTCCTTCCAGCCATCTTACGCAGGTCGTCACTCCACCTCGCCTGTGGGCTTCCTACACTACGTTTACCGAGACGAGGTCTCCACTCCAGATCTCTTCTGCCCCAACGGTCATCAGTTCTGCGGCTAATATGGCCAGCCCACTGCCACTGTATTTGCGCTGCTTTAATGCTTTTTAAACAAGTTTAAACGTTGGCACAAGCAATGATCTGATACATACATACCAGAATTCCGCGTTTAAAGAAATTTGATATACCTCAGATCTATTTAATAAGCCTAAAAGACAAGTTAATTTCATATTAGTTTAGTTTTATCTTTCACGACTTTTAACATTTTCCATCATTCATCGTAAAAGCCTGTCATAACTTTTACTTTATGGTATCGCGGTTTTAATAAACAGGTCAGTAAATGACAGGGACTGAGACAGTTTATTTAAATAATGTCTTTTGTTTGTCAAATACACAGTCCTCCCAAAAAAGCATTATATTTGAACTAATCCAATGAACCGCCTTGTATGATACTTTAGTAATTATTTACAAACAAGCACGTCACAATCACTACTTGTAATAGCTCATCCACACTCTCCACGAGGCTACACGAGGCAACGCAAGTGCGAGAGTGTGGATGCGCTGTAAGTTATAGTATGTGTGTATGTAATTATTTATAATGCAGGAAACCCCTTTGGCTAGTTAAAATGTGTTGAAGTATGGCCAAACCCTGCTTCTGAATATGCTGAATAAATTTCGTACTTAGTCCAAACTGTAAAAAAACATTGATTGAAAATATGATTAATAATCCTTTACACAGTTTAATATTTATACAACTAGATTATCATTACGTGGTGTCCTCTTATCATAATATGATAGTTAGAAAATATATCCATATCTGTAAAACTTTAATTGTATGTCTATAGGATCAAATATGCTGTGTTAAATAATAAGTTATTCTTGTTATGCATAATTCGTCTGATCACATTATGAAACTACGCACGGCTATGTAAGCACGTACATGGCGCATGACACAATACAAGCACGATACATTAATTTCTGTTGTTTATAAAATAATAAAATTTATACAATACAGAAAATTCTTTTTTAGTAATTTTTCTCATTAATGGCTTTATATATTACCTTTAAGTATTGCAAATTTTTGGCATGGAGGTATTTGAAATGTGGGTAAAAATATAGAATAGTTTCCTCCCTGAAATCTCTTAATCTCATTTTAGGTGATGCCCTGCGCGGGATGGCTGGCAGGAGCTGGGTGCGAGAAGCCCAGATTAGATCAGAGTGGTGTGCGATGGGAGGGGCCTATGTCTAGCAGTGGACTGCGTTAGACTGATGATGATGAAATCTCTTTTTTTTCTTCCTAGCCTTTGTTCCCAAGTTTGTTTGGGGTCGGCTACTAGTTCAACCGGTTATTCCTGAATTTCAGTTTTTCCACGGAGCGACTGGCATCGGACCTCCGCAACCCTAAGGGAGAACCGAAATTCAAAGATTGAACTAGTTGTCAGTATATTTGAGGGCATTGACTTCCCAATAACGATCGCCATAGATGTTCATGACAACCGGGACCGACGGCTTTACGTGCTCTCCGAGGCACGGGCGTGACATCACCGCCAAATTTCCAAACCCCGGGCTGCTATTAGGAATTTCCTAAGAAAAACCCAAAAGCATTTGAACCCGAGACCGCTTGATTAGCAGTCGCATACGCTAACCAGTAGACCAACGAGGCAGTTGATGAAAGCTCATAAGGGTGTAAAATATTGTAAATACGAAAACAAGACTGTCTGTTATGTGATTACAGCTGAACTAAACCGATTTTAATTAAAATTAGCATGGTAATAGTTTGATTTATGCAGAAAGATAAACGCTATTTTTTCCTGTGAAAACAGCAACTTAGTAGCAACAGGAAAAAAGCCATGCTTTGATACTTATGGGTCGTCTCGACGATTGACCGATGGATTTTTTACAGCCTTTGGTGACCTTCAAGACGTACATCAATATGGATTAAGGATAGATGCGGGTCGTTCATCAATCTGAAATTCAGTCATCGTTATTTGTAAGCCATGAATGCTTTTATTCATCAAAATAAAAAAAAAATGTTTCAGTGAACTCGGGCAGTTTTGTGCGGTTTATAATGTTATAACTATAAAGAAGAGTTGACTAGAAACCTCATAATTAGTGTTTTAAAAAAAGATGAATATTTCGTTTACATTGTTATTAATTTAGTTTTTATAAACTTTATGTACTAGATTTGTACATGGACTTAATTAATGCCCAGGGCATTCTCTTCCTGTAAACCTTTGGGTGGTGCATAAAACTTATGAGGTAAGCGCACAGAGGTTATGTATGACATTTTCAATAAAAATGCTCACAGTTCGCAACATGCCTATACAAAACATACATATACACATGCACATAACAGAAAACATCATAAATACAAATATATAATCATATATGCACACACACATGCATATATATAATTTATATAATATGTATTTATATTCAAACATTTATATAAATTTTGCAGATAGACACATATATTCCAACTAATTTATGCAAAAACACCGTAACGTAGCAAAATTAGTATTAAATTCTTTCATGATCTGATATATCAAGTCTCAGTTTGGCGTCCGGGATTGTTTTTGTAGTACCTGGCACCTTCCTTCAATAAGACGAATTATATAATTTTAAAACATAAAATAATCAAAATACATGGAATAACATTTGTAACATCATCATTCTTATTATTTGAAATTTGGTCTACCATATCATAGAAACAGTAAAGGTTTCTTATTGTAACAGACTTTTCTTTTCATTACGTGTCACAAATGGCTTCTATTACCCAGAAATAAACGAAGTAATGAAACATCAATAAACGAAAAATTAAAAAAGAAACATCAAACATTTAAGTTACAGATAAAAGTCCGGAAAGTAATACAAGATTTGCTTTCAATACTTTTCTATTCTGATACACAAACAAAATAAAATACGTAGGTACATCAGAATATATATGACGCCCGGAAATTGATTTCAAAACAATGCCTGACAAAACAAGAAGTAACTGGATATGACGATCTTTTGAATTAATTTTCTTAGAAAGTATTATATACTAGTACCTGAAACATTGCATTTATAAAAATATTTAAGATAAATATGGTTGTATAAATGGTATAGTACAGTTAGGTTGGGTATAAATTTTGTTCGTATCAAAAGGGTTAGATGTAGCATAGTATTATACATGGTTCTTTAAGAACGCGGTTAGTCAGTGTAATTGATTTAGTATACAGTGTGTGTACATTAAAATAATATGTAGTCTGTGGCATTGAGACAACGCCCTCTCTCTTAACGGAATGCAGCCTGAATAAGACATTGTATTGTACTAAAATATTTTAAATGATATAAAGTCTCGATCAAAACAAGTATTTTATTTATATTAAAACTTACGACAATAAATCAATTTTAATTGCATTTAATGAAAAGCTGTTAATTTGAAATAACAAACTATCCCCGCAGCCAAGTTGCTAGCAAATCGGTCAAATTCAAGAGAATAGAGACCGATTTCGTCGCAAAGACTCCAGACTCTGATTGGCTAATATTTTGTTTTGATCACGTGACTGAATGACATTAGCCAATTCAACAAGAGAATAGAGGCGTCAGTAATTGTAAAACAAAAAACATTAGCAAGTTGGCCAGGGGGGGGGGGTGTCTTATCATTCAATTTTATTCATCTATTTGTATAACGTATTTAGGAGGAGATGTCTAAATCCAGCAGTAAATTGCTAAAGGATGTTGATGATAATGTATAAAATATGAACTACGAAAATATATTCTTAATTGAGTTTCCTCTGAGTTTCTTGGCTTCTTTACTCTTCGTGGTTAGTTAGTTAAGTCAGACTCTTAATCTCGAAAGTTATACATAACTTTTGCTTTCCTTATATACTCGTAATATGGATAATGAATTGGATTAGATTGAATTAAATAGTAGATTCTTACATGTGAAACTATCGTTTTGTCGTACTGACCACTTTGATCTGAAACATCTTCTCTTTGGTCAAATTCAAATTTATAAATGCATTTAGCTGGTGCATTTGAGTTTTGAAAATAGTCATTCATTTGTTTTTTCCTCATTATTTTTTTCTTTGGCATCGGTAATTACCGCACAATGGAAAACATAAAATATCGATGTTTTACGAGTACGAGTTCTAACTCTGGCACGATTAATGATGTGTACGGCGCTGGTGTCGCAAAAGAAAGCACGTTTTTGGTTTAAACGTTTTCGTTCAGGAAATTTCAACCTTCAGAACCAATCCCGTGGACAGCCGGTGACCAAAGTGGAAAATGAAGAATTAAAGGCTATTCAGGAAGCAGATCCATCACAAAGCACTTCATAGATAGCTGCAGGCTTCGGGGTAAGTGATAAAAATGTATTAATCCACTTGAAGCCAATCGTGAAAGTAAAAAGCTAACGTAAAAAGTAAAGAAACAAACGATGAGCACCTTATGAATTGAGGGAATCGTACTTGCAAACACGCGTCGACTGCTGTATTACTTTGCTCAACTGACACAATAATGAAGGGGTTTTAAATCGAATCATTACTTGTTATGAAAAGTGAATACTGTACAATAATCGGAAGCGCTCGTCGCAATGGCTGAACCCTGGAGACTTAGCCAAATCCTGCCCTAAACGAAAATTGACTCAGAAAAAGTTACTTGTGAGTATTTGGTGGATTTTTGTAAGCTGAAAAAATCTGGCCAAACGATTACGGCAGACATTTATTTTCAGCAACTGCAAACCATGAAGGAAGAACTAGCCGCTAAACAACCGTGATTGGTCAATCGCTCTAGGCTACTGCTGTTTCACGACAACGCAAGACCACACTGCACAACAAACGACAACTAAGTTATATGAGCTACAATTGGAATGTCTGCGACAACTCCCGGGACCTTGCTCCAACAGATTACCATTTTTTTCGGAATTCGCACAACTTCTTACAAGGAAAAAAATTTCACTCCGATTCGGCAATCCAAACCGTCTTCAAAGAGTTTATTGATTCTCGCCCCCTTGTTTTTTTTATTATAGGAATCAATGAACTACTTAAGAGATGGCAAAATTGCGTAGATTACAACGGTGCATACTTTGATAAATGAAATATTTTTTACAAAAAAAAATGGCTTTATATTCTAATTACAGGTTTTTTAGGTCTTGCACGAGGCTATCTGAACATTAAATAGCATAGGAAAGATTTGTGAGAATCAAAAATGGATTTATTACTCGTAAAATAAATCAAGTCTTCAATTTCTTTCACAAACAACGTTTAGAAATTATTACAAACAAAGGTAGTTTAACTAAGGCTTACTTCTATTTAAGATATAAATGAGAGTATTTGTGCAGACAACAGACAAATAACACAATATTCCTATTTAGTCGAACTTTATTTCATTAGACAAACTAATATTAGAGATTATTTGGAAGACAAATATCAATACGAAACTAAGTAAACGGTTTATAGAACAAGGAAACCACGGAACTCGGAGGAAACTCAATCAAGATAATCTTTTGCCAAGTTTATAACGAATGGAATCTGATGTAGTCGTCGTATTTTTGTCTTTTTCTAACCTTTTAGAATGTTATGACTTCTCGTTCGCACTATAAGATTTTGGCTCTACCTTGAGTTAAAGGAGGTGGATATTAATGAAATGATCTACTGTAGTAATGAACTTCCTGTATGAGCTACAGTTTTACGGTAGAAATAAATTTGGACAGGTGAAAAACTTGTAACCAGAACTTTTATGACGTATTATTTCGTTTCATTTACTTTTTACATATCAGTATTTTTTTTATTCCAAATGACCAGATTTTCAAAACATACATTATGAAGGTACATGTAGTACTTACATCCAAAAAACGATTTTGAATTGTTATCGGTTTGTCCCGGCTAATTTCTGCTACAGTTAGTCAATAATCAATGTAATCTTGTTATTTTCGACGTTAATAACGTCGAAAATAACAAGATTAATATTATTATTTCTTTTTTAAAGCAACTTTTACTGGAAGATAGCTGATGTTCTTTAAATTTATTTTGGACTTGATAGTAGAGCCACATTGATTTTGGGCACCGTTGCGCTACCGAGGCAGATTGGATTAGTGTACATTATCTTCTCATCTGGGTTGAAAATTTCATGTTATTATTCCGTGACATGATATTATATAATATTATTTGACCCAAATAATGTAATATAAAATACCTTTAACCCAGGTTCGCTTGGTGTAATCCTACATCAATGTCGGGCAGAGCACCTGTTACCGACATTATGGGATTTACGCACGGCCCCGTTTGTCTTGCTTGACAACTAGAGATTTATGAATTATATTAACATTATATGTTACTGTTATTAGAATATTTTATAAAAAAAACCCGTTAGTTGAAAGTAGAACAAGATGCCTGTTCACGTTTTTATTGTGGTCCCCACGATTCCAGATTTATTCTTGGTGTTGGAGTTATTTTTTGCACACCAAAGACAGTGTGAACGGAGTTGAAGAGATCGCCGTGGTCGAAATCGGTCGAGGAAGTTATTTTTATTTGAAACAGAGCGTCAAAAACAAAAACATACGATTTTCTATTGTGAATAAAAGATAAAATAAAACATTATTGGCAAGTGCAACCAGGTCGAAAACCGTATTCATCAAAATAATTATCATGGAAACGCAAAGCATTAAATGGAAAACAAATCCAAAACCCATCTGTCTGCATCTGCATCGACCAGTTCGAGAATACACAGATGGATTCGTAAACTGCATCGGCACATTCAATGATAAAAAAAACAGTATGACAACTAGTTCGTTCGTAAAAGCATTTAACTTCACTAGAAAAACAATGTAGCTGTTCGGTGTTCATTTGCAGTTTAAAGGTATAGTTTGTTTCCACTGCGCAGTTCTTCACGCTTGTAATGAAATAAATTAATAAAATGAATGAATTCTTTTAATAAGATGTCAATCAATCGTTTTATGTATTATAAAAAGCGTTAGCTTTAGAATTTAGTTAGCCTGAACTTAATGAAACTATGATAGTTACATAGTTAAGTTATACTTGTTATTGAATAGCATATACATTAATAAAATCGGCCAAGTGTGTGTCAGGCCACGCACAGGAAAGGGTTCCTAAGCCACCCATAATGGTACGTGGATTTAAAATCGTATCCAATAGTTAATTGTTATGTTTACGTGGGTCAATTTTGTATGACATTTTACAAGTGAGCGCATTTTACAAGTTAAGCCCCTATAGCTTCTGAACTAACATAGTCATCTAATCCGTTATAGTTTTTCTTTAAAGTTTATTATATGGACCACCGATCACGAATTTTATCAGATTTTTTGAGCCCGCCGTTTAGCTTTTAGAGGGGGGGGGACGCCCGGTTTTTACTGAACTGACTGCTGATGTTTGTGATTCTATTTAATAACTGTTCACAATTTATGTAACGTATTTAAGCATATAAGGTGTCATTTAATTTAATTTCAACAATGTTTTTGTTTTGTCTTTTTTTCATTCGGACAATGACATGACATGGTGTTAAAATTTGAATTTTAAGATATCAGATTTATATCAATATAACAGATATAAACTACTTTACTTAGAATCATAAAGGCTAGAAAGATGAACAGGCTTCATAGATATTCCTCATGTATTTCTACATCACTTACATTCTTATTTTTTACAATGGTCCAAATTAAGATGGTGTACAGTACCATTTTTTTTCAAAATAAATTCTGATTCACTTCACTCCACTCAACTCCACTTCACTCCATTCTTTCCTATTCTAATGCAACCATAGTTCTAATATAACACGGTAAAGCGTTTAAAACGATTATTTCAAATAATGGAATCAAAAAACATACGCGAAAAATTAAATCCTTCGTTCGAAATGCCACTGCCAAGTCCTATGAATTAAATTTTATAAAATGATTACGTATCTTTTTCTCAATATTTTCTCACAGATAGTTGCCAATTGAAGAGCCCCAGGCCATTATTCACTTCGATGTTTTTTTGCTAGCGTGGCAACTTTGATTTTGAACATTGGCAAAAGTCCAAACCGAACGTTTCCTTTTTGATGAATTTTCTGCGTAAAATATTTAGTTTTTTGAAGGCTTTTTGAAACAAACGAGTAAGTAATAAAAAATTATGAATATTTTATTTCATTTGTTGTACAGAGACATACATTAGCATTGAAATAAATATTTATTCGTTTCCCTTTTTGTTATGTACAATATTTGACATTCATATTGATTTTAGAAAAATGTTTTTTGTTTTTGCAAGAACCTTACAATAAAAAATTGTGTAGGTATCATTTTTTTTTCACATCACAATATCGTAGTGAACTAATAACTGTATTAATTAAAACTGTTATTAATATGATCTTAAGACTTTTATCTTGTCCTAATAGAACACATAATTTCTTCCGTTTTGAAGTGGTTTAAATATTTTTTAGGATACTATTATGTTTTGAAATAATTATTTTTTATTTTAAAATCACTGACTTTACTAACATTAAGTCTGTTGTAATACTACTGCGTTCAAAATAAAAATTAGGTAGGTAGATATAAATTCGACCGTAATTATGTAACAAAACCCATAACGTCCTACTAATATTATAAACGCGAAAGTTGTATGTATGTTTGTTGCTCGTCCACGCAAAAACTACTGAACGGATTTGGATGAAAGTATAAGTTTAGCTTATATATCAGAATAACACATTGGCTACTTTCTACTGCAATAATCTTGATACAAGCGGGCGGAGCCGCGGGCGAAGGCTATTAGGACAATAAGATCGATTTGTGAACTACTTTTTTAAGCCTTTTGTTTTATATTCTTCACAAAATACACTGAAGTCACTAGAAGTTTGCTGTTACTGAATATTTAAACGAATCTTGTTGTGATTATCAGCATTCTCTAAGTAAACAAAACGTGTTGAAAAATTACCTGCTCCAACAACTTATTCAACATTACTTATATCGTTTTTCCGACATTAAGCAAACAATTCCCGTTTCAAATTTAAATTTACGTAACAATGCCAACGCGTCGTACGGATGCCACTACCACTGAAATGAATGGTTAAACTTTTAACATAATTGGTCAGTTTTTGAATTAACATTTTCAGCATTGTATTTTTTTTGTCAGAAAGTTTAAATTGTATGAAACCTATCACTTACTTATTCATACCTCTTCACGTGTTTTCCTTTGTATCTTTCTTTTCTATTTCAAAATGTATAATGACTCTTTAGTAATTATAGATTTTGACTTTGACTTTTTACTCAAGCGATGGCAATATGTTTTAACGTGAGACTAAATTAAAAAAACGATCATTTTTTTCTATCTGCTTTTTTTGAGTTATGTGTACGTACTTATGTATATTTACATGTAAATATATTGATTTTAGTAGTCTGGCATAAATACATAAATGTTTGTTTAAACCGAGCAACTAGAGTCAATAATATCACGTATTAGAAGTGGTTGTAAGGTTCTTGAAATAAACTTGTTGTTGTTTTATAACAAAGAGTCAGTTACTAAAAAATGTTATAGAAATTTTGAATTCAAGAACTGGTAATATTAAAGTATGATTATGTGTTATGTTAAAGTAATGTTGAATATGACTACAATAAATAAATTACAAATAATGAATATTTCGGACATTTTACACACAACATTATCTAGTCCCAAACTAAGCAGAGCTTGTATTATGGGTACTACACAGCTGATATAAATACTTAAACATACTTTTTTTAGGTAAATATATACATAGGAAATACCCTGACTCCGAAACAAATTTTAAAGCATAACACAAGCATTTGTTGCGACCAGGTAATCGAATCCAAGGCCTCAAGCACAGCAGTCGCATTAGCTACATTAGCTACCACTGCGCTACCGAAGCATATAAGATCCATTTAACAAAGTCACAAGCATATAACATCCATACAATAAAGTTTTAAGATTATTATTGTATTTTCCATTAAAGAAACACACAAAACTATATTCAACTAAACTGCTAGCACAACACTGGTTCACATTCATCTTACAGTGCTTACTCTAAGTATGAACTAGGAAATACACGAGCGTGTTGTGGAAAACTTTTGCTATTATTATGAAGATAATAACACCTAAATTTCAACAGAACCAGTATGAGGAAGTCCTGTGAAATTTACGAAGACACCCTGTAAAGTTCGCCAACAGAATATACGAGAGACATGGCAACATAGAAAAATAATATGTACCGTTTACAATGCAGCAATAACCCGCAAAAACTTTACAGGGATGAAAAATGTAAGTCGTATCCATGTTGCTTTATTTTATATTTTAAGCATTCGTGATGTTATATTTTGTAAAGATATAGTTTTTATTTTTAAACCAAGGATTTTTAGAAATGTGTGTTTGATGTTCTTCTAGTCTTAATGGAGACAAGGCAATTTAGAAAAACTCAAAAGTTTTAGTTTGGACCCGGGCATTGAACCCGAAAGTCATAACTTATTTGTATAACCAAACTTTAAAATGATGATCTTACAAGATTTCAACATGTCAATGTGGCACAAACATTCTTGATTCAAACTCTATACAGTTTCGATAAACTTAACCAACTAACAGATATGTGTTTGTACTCGTATATCCGAATTCACGTTTTTATACTGTACGAGTATTTAAAAAGTTTCACGAATACTAGTTTTCCGATTTAGCAAACCCTTTTTTTTCGTATTTCGTTCTCCATTTTCATCGTTCATATTACACTTTTATTATGGGTTCGCGGAGTTGAAATCTTATGCACTTGAAACTGAAGGAAGCGTAGCTTACCATGTGTTTGGGGCTTCACTTTTGTAGCAAGAAAAACTCCAAATCGTAATTTTTACTTGGTTTATATCCGTAAAGTATTTTACAATAACAATTAGATGTTTCGTGCAAGGCGTTGAATCGATGAGAGAAAAATGAGTTAGTAGGAGGTACTTGGGAAAAATATATGTAGGTAGATTATAAATAACGCTGGCGTCAACATCCTCCCCCCGTTGAAAACTCCAAGTTTTCAACCTCCTATGATTTCCTCTTCGGTTGGCAAAGGACAGATGCGCACTAGTGGTCGTCGTACAGTTCCTCGAATTGTATTGATATCGACGACGCGCGATATACCGTCCGGTCCAGGAAACAGTCTTGTTATACGTCCAAGTCTCCAGCATAAGGGTGGAACGTCATCTTCTTGTAGTACGACCATGTCGCCAATTTTCGCAGTTGATTTGTTGGTCTTCCATTTGCGGCGATGTTGTAACTCTGATAGGTATTCACGTTGCCAACGAATCCAAAAATGTTGTAATATTTGCTGTAGTCTTGCGTACCGCTGCAAATTAGTGGCGTTGCAGTCTTGCAGAGGACGTGATGGCAGTGCGGTGAGAGCTCGACCAATGAGGAAGTGCCCAGGAGTGAGGCAATGAAAATCGTCAGGAGAGGAAGATAAAGGATATAAAGGCCTACTATTCAAAACAGCTTCGACCTGTGTGAAAAGAGTTGAAATCTCCTCAAAAGTTAAATGGGAATTTCCCATTACGCGTTTAATATGAAATTTTGCTGAACGCACACCGGCCTCAAAAATCCCACCAAAGTGAGGAGCGTAAGTTGGTGAAAAATTAAATTTAATGCCTTCCGAACATGCAAAATCAGATAGGTCATTACAATACATTTTGAAATTATGATTGATCTCTTTCTCTCCTGCAACAAAATTGCGTCCATTATCGCAGAATACCTCCGTTGGCTTGCCCCTACGCGACACAAACCTACGAAATGTCATAATAAAAGCGTCCTTAGATAGATCGCTTACTGCCTCTAAATGTGAAATTTTATATCTTAAACATATGAAAAAACAAAGATAACATTTAGTTATAGTAGCACCGCGGCCTCTTTTATTCAAAATAAGAAAAGGACCTGCGAAATCCATACCTACTGTTTGAAATGGAAAGCTTGGCGTGACACGTTGTGACGGTAAATGTCCCATTATAGGGGTAATGGTCTTACCCTGCAGACGCCTACATCTACAGCAATTATGAAAAATGCGTCTTGCTAAATGTCTACCGTTAACGGGCCAAATGTATTCCCTAACCATAGCAAGTAACAGTTGCGGGCCAGCATGCAAGCCACGTTTGTGTTCGTATTCAAATATCAATTTAGTTAAAGGATGAGAAGCATGCAGCAAAATAGGATGTTTCCTGTCGTAATTTAAGTCCGATAATTCCAGTCTGCCACCAACTCGAATGACTTTATCATCACCTAAAAATGGCGTTAGTGATAAAATATTTGATTTAGGACTTAACGGTTTTTTATTAAGTAACAAATTATATTCGTGCAAGAAAGATTCTTGCTGTGATAAACGACACAGTATGAGAAATGAATTATTTAATTCGTCGACTGTTAAAAGGCCAGAATATTTCTTGCTAATATTTCTACAATTATTGATGAATCTTAAAACATAAGCAAAAGATCGTTTTAGTCTATTTAGGCTAGAATATTTTTTGAAAATTATTATAGATTCATTACTTGAACTAATATTGCAAGTAACAATAGAATTAGATTTAGTTTCAGGTAAGTTTGTCTTAACTATTTTATTTAAAATTGGCCAACTATTCTCACTCTCCATAAGGAACAGAGGGCCTGACCACCACATTTCAGTGTTAGCTATCTGATCGGGACTGATTCCTCTTGATATATAGTCAGCGGGATTGAAAGATGTAGGTACGTAACGCCACGATGACACATCTGTTAACTCAGATATCTCGGAAATTCTATTCGCTACGAAAGTTTTGAGACTTTGAGGACTAGCATAAAGCCATCCCAGTACAACTGAAGAATCGCACCAGTGTACCTGATGTTGAATCTCAAATCGTAACGACTCTCTGACTGCCTTACATAGATTCGCCGCTAGTAAAGCCGCACATAATTCTAATCGAGGAATCGTTGTACTTTTAATTGGAGCTACTTTAGATTTCGCACAAAGTAGCTTAACTGTTACCATGTTCGCCGCACTTACAGAACGCAAATAAATGCACGCTCCGTATGCTTGCTGGGATGCGTCACTAAACGAATGAAGTTCAATAGATATAGGTTCATCGCAAAGCACACGTCGCGGTATTTCTACTAGTAACAAAGATGGTAAAGCTGTGGTAAATTTATCCCATTCCTTTTGAATATCAGGAGGAACGGGGCAGTCCCAAGATAAGTTTAGCGTCCACAAACTTTGTAACAATATTTTCATTTTTATTACGCAGGGGCTAATTAATCCTAAGGGGTCAAAAATTTTAAAGATAGAAGAGAGCATGGATCTCTTAGATAAATTTGTGGTATCAGATAAAAGGGGAACTTTAATAGGAAAATAAAAATTATCATTAGATGGATTCCATCCCATACCCAAAGTATTTGTAGATTCACTAACCATTAGATTATTGTCTGTTAAATCCGATGTATTAAATAAAGATGGTATATTAGTCTTAAATTTACGAAGATTAAAACATCCCCGTTTAAGTGCATCAGTAACGGCCTCTTTGATATATCGTAGACTTTGCTCACTATCAGCCCCAGTAATGAGATCATCGACCAGAAAGTCGTGCTGTATTATATTTTTTATGAAAGGATCGGTGGTTTCTTCCCCGATCTGCCACAGACAACGGGTACTTAGGAAACTAGAGCTTGCCATTCCATAAGTTACAGTATTTAATTGTAATGTTTTAATAGGCAAGGACTCGTCCTCCCTCCACAGCACAAGTTGAAGCCGACGGTCTTCCTCCTGGACACGGACCTGACGGTACATCTTTTCGATGTCCCCTGTGAGGAGGTACTTTTATGCTGTCGAGCTCTTATCATGATCGAGAAAAGAGAATCTTGAATATTAGGACCTACTAAAAGAATATCGTTAACTGATAGGCCTGATGAAGTAGGAGCTGAGCCATCGAATACGACTCTAATCTTTGTTGATTCGCTAGTTTCTTTAAAAACAGCATGGTGACATAAGAAATATGATGATTGAGTTGGAAATGAGGTTACTTCAGACAGGTGACCTAAATCTGCGTACTCACGCATAAATTTTATGTATTCAGATTTGACATGTGGTTGTTTTCGAAATCTTTTTTCTAAATTTAATAGTCGTTTTTTAGAAAGTGAATATGAGTCGCCAAGACAATCAGGTGCATCCTTTAAGGGCAAAGCTACAGAAAATCTGCCAGATTCGAGGCGTAAGGTGTGGGCTAAAAAATGTGATTCACATGCCATCTCACTCTGACTAATAATAGGTTTCGTCTGTGGAATAGTTTCAATGTCCCAAAATTTGCTGAGTTCTTGATGAAGGTCAGTATCAGCGGACATACAAGAAATTGTTGATTGAGTGTATTGGGTATTTGTGTTTTTAATCGTATTGTTGAAATGAAAATTTATATTAGTAGGACCGGAAATTAACCAACCAAAACGAGAACTTCTCAAAATAGGCAAATTAGCACCGAGAGAACGTTGCTCACGGCCGAGAATGTCCCAAAAAAGATCGGCACCTATTAGAACATCAATAGGTGCTGGTTGATGAAAACTAGGGTCTGCTAAAAATATATCTTTAGGAATATTGAATTGTCTAACATCAATCGGTACTTTTAGAAAAAAAAACAAATAAAATAATAATTTAGCTCACGCTCCTCGTCCGGCGCAACCTGAGTCCGGCCCTGTGCTCCCAGCAAAATCCGTTCGCAGAGCGGTCGTCTATTGTCTCGAAATTGCGTAACCGCAGCTGATATCGACCTGGAATATTCGGCGGATAATATGTTATATTCGTCTAAACAATTTTTTAAAAGCCGTTTGTTGTTAGAATAAGAATAAAATAATTGTCTTTTCACAGAAAAATATGACTGTTTGTTTACTTTTAAGTTTGTTTAAAAGTAACACAAAATAACTTTCGGTGGATGTAGGTTGACCGATAGGTTTGTATTTGTATATTTTATGGAAATAATATAGATTTGTAACTACATATACTTTGTACGGATAACGAAACACAAGTAAAAACTATTTTGAATAGTAGATAGGTAGGTAATAAGGATTAAAAATGTTGATATATAACTTGGAAAGGAATTTCACAAGGAAAGGGCACTTAGCTGCATTGGCCGTTGCTGCGGTGCGTAGCTGACCGGCGGTGGCTGCAATGGCTGGTAGTTACACTTCCAAGGAAACCAGGAAACTTCTTGAAATACACTGCGGCGCAATAGCTCGACCGTCAGTGTACAGATGCTTGAATTTATCGGTTATTCGAAGATTACAGGTCCTGTCACGGTCGCCAGATGTTTGGGGCTTCACTTTTGTAGCAAGAAAAACTCCAAATCGTAATTTTTACTTGGTTTATATCCGTAAAGTATTTTACAATAACAATTAGATGTTTCGTGCAAGGCGTTGAATCGATGAGAGAAAAATGAGTTAGTAGGAGGTACTTGGGAAAAATATATGTAGGTAGATTATAAATAACGCTGGCGTCAACACCATGGTCTATTTTTTTAGGATAGATATATCTTTTGAGTGATTACCTAAAAATTTATTTACGGAATAAATCCCTAATTAAAAACATTCATGAAGAACACCCAGACCAACTTTTTGTAGATCACACAAAGTTTTGTCCCATACCGGATAAAACTTCCAATACTGGTGAGCAGTAGAAGACCACATTGGTTAGTAGCATCCAACCATTCAATTCTGTCAGTAAAACTAAACCATTTCAATTTGCTAATACTCATTTACCATATTATTTTCCAAAATTATAAATCGAAAAAGAAAAAATGATAGAGCGATCAAGATCAAAATGTTGATATTGGGAATCAATCAACAACTCAATGTCCCACTGCTTGGTTCGGATTTCCTCTTAAGAGAGCGTTAAGGCCATAAATTCCCATACTAGACACGTTGTGGCTACATAATCTAGCTGCTGGATGTCTTCAAACCGCCCGATAGTCTCCAACTAGTCTTCCCGACTATTTTCTCATGATAACCGGATACGGAACCCACTGCTTAACGTGATAAATCATGCCACAAACGGTCACCCATCTAGGTACTGACTGCACCGTGCTTGCTTACCCTCGGTGATTGTTACTGATCATATAGGGCCACTTGTAATAATCGTTAAATTCTGTCTCAATGTGTGTTAAAGTGCTTTTCTTTCTAACCGACTTCAAAAGTAAGGGGTTTTATGTTCCACAACATGTATTTTTTTACCTAAAACAATGTCATGTCTAAGACCCAATAACCATTATATTTACTATGAATATTATACATACACACAAACTGCTTCGTTGGTCTAGTGGTTAGCGTATGCGACTGCAGATCAAGAGGTCTCGGGTCAAATCCCGGGTCGGGCCAAAAAGTGTTTTTGGGTTTTTCTTAGGAAATTCCTAATACCAGCCCGGAGTTTGGAAGTTTGGCGGCGATTCACGCCCGTGCCTCGGAGAGCACGTAAAGCCGTCGGTCCCGGTTGTCATGAACATCTATGGCAATCGTTATTGGGAAGTCAGTGCCCTCAAATATACTGACAACTAGTTCAATCTTCGAATTTCAGTTCTCCCTTAGGGTTGCGGAGGTCCGATGCCAGTCGCTCCGTGGAAAAACTGAAATTCAGGTAAAGCCGGTTGAACTAGTAGCCGACCCCAAATAAACTTGGGAATAAAGGCTTGGAAGATGATTATACATACACAGTATACATATATGTATAGATATATTACTATCAAATATTGCGTTGGTACTCGCTATTCAGATAATATGACATTTGATGGATAAGAATTGTGACATTGATATCCATAGTGTATAGTGTTACATATATGTCACATACATATCCGTAGTGTTCCATTCCATATTGTTAGTTATGAAAATGTACTGCAAAAGTATATGCTTCCAGTAAAAATTTGTACATACATAGATAGATTATTAAAGCATTAAATGTGTTACTATAAAATAATTGCGAACCATTATCCATATGTTCGGGGCTACGACGATTAATAAATATTCACCAGAAGAGCTCCGCGGTGTTACACGTGGTTTTTTTGCACCCGCGGTTATGAGTGTAAACAAGTAGCACAAGTTATTTATATCACCAGCTATCTGCCAGTGAAAGTTTAAGTACAAAAAATAGCTTTAAAAAACTAAAAAAAACATTTTTAAACTAAAAAGTAAAAAATAAGTTTAATGTATAAACGTTATTGAAATATTTTCGGAAAGCACTCTACGATTTGTTACACTAAAATTAAATTCTACTTTCAGTTTAAAAGCATGTTTGTTTAGTTTTTAAAACAGTTTTTTAGAAAGACTAAAAAATACTATTTTCATTTTCAAATATCTTTATTTTTAGTTTTTTTTCTGTATTTGTAATTAGTGTATTGTCATCGGTCCTCGATAAATCTACAAAGTTTGAACGAAATCTGGCCGTTCAAAGTGGGTCAAAATTTTACCCAAGGAGTCTGTTATAAACATACAGGTGAAGCTAATATGGCTCTCTGACACCTATCACTAGTTTTATTTTTGTACATGTGGCGTTCTGAGTCCTATGAGATGCATATTAGGTATGATTTTTTATATTTAAAATATAAAACACTATCTATATATAACTATTACGTTACTGACTGACTAACAGACAAAACACGGCCGAAACAACTGGGCGCAGGAAACTGCAATTTATCATGTATCTTGAGGAACTTAGGCGAGCACTAAGAGAGGAATTTGGAAAATTTCAACCAAAAGGCGGTGAAAAATGGAATCAAAGTTAAACTTTAGAATGAAACGGAGGCGAAGTCACGAGCAAAACCTAGTGTGTAATAAAATCAATATAAAAAATGAAATACAGGTGATACAAAATAAAATCACTTAAAATAATTTCGTTGTTTGTTGTTATAAGCATCTGTCAAATAAATCAAGTTATACCTTATGGACTGTAGTTAATTATTAATAGAAAATATAATGCATCTATCTTAAATTAATTGTTAGATCAGAATTATCATTAATATTGATCAAAATACTTTCTTTAACATCGCTTAACCAATCGCTTATTCTTTGTATTTGTACCACAAGCTCAACAAATCTCTCTTGTTAGTGTTGTATCCTTAAATCTAATTGCGTGGCTAAGCACCTCGGAGCAGGTACATGATTAAGGGTGCCTTACGACTGCCAGTTAGCTGAGATTTTATTGCCTGTAATTCTTTGGGTTATACTCCTTCACTGCAGGGGGGTCCGGAAGTATTTTGAAATGACATACTTTTTATTTGGGGTTAGAGAAGTCAGTGTGAGAGGAAAAATTGCAGAGACTTGTTTTTCAAGCTACTTGCTACTTATTTGCAAGATTAATGAGTAGTACAGCCACTCTTATTTCAGAATTAATGGGCCGGCTTTAGCCTACCCTCACAATGAGGATGGTGGCCGCTACTCCTGGATTCTACTCATGCTTTCCATCAGTTAAAGTAGAGTCACTTTGGTTGGCTTAAATTAAAAAAAAAACTTTCTAGTTATGACAAATTATAGCTGAGTTTTTTTACGTTTGTGTTAGGGCATATAAAAAATATACGTTTAAATTAGTATTTAACGGTATTTAATTATTAACACAAACTTAGTATACTAACACTGTTTATAACGATCGTGTTGGGTTGCAACTTAAAACTATGAACAAGGTACATGTGCATTACGCATTATAGGTACGTATAGGCACCTAGCTCACGGCACTTCGTACATCTTAACACCTCCCCTCGAAGTCGTGAGCGAATCTAATACATTATTTTATGTCTATCATCCCTTGATTACGCAAGCATTCATGGTGTTTTGCAGTACTTAAACCCTTGGTCAGCACGTCTGTAGGCATTCTCTCTGTACATAAATACTTAAGATTTATAACACCTTTTTCACACATATCTCGAATAAAATGGTGCCTAACGTCGATATGTTTGGTCCTAGAGTGATAATTTCTTGACTGCGCAAGCTTTATGGTACTCTGACTATCATTAAACATTGTTACAACCTCACATTCTATCCCTACATTACTCAACACATCCTGCAAATACCTTGCTTCCTTAGTGGCTTCAGAGAGTGCCATATACTCGGCCTCAGTGCTAGAGAGGGCAATTGTCTTTTGCTTTCGTGCCTCCCAACTCACTGGGCATCTAGCTAAAATAAATGCATACCCGGAGTAAGACCTACGATCAATCGTATTCGCCCCCCAGTCAGCATCAACCACACCAAATAAAGGTAAGTCAGTCCTCTCATACATTAACCCATAATTAGATGTACCTTTCAGATACCTTAAAACACGTTTTGCCGCCTTCCAATGTTGAACATCATAGTTAGTATTATACTGACTCAAATAGTTTACGGCGTAAGAAATGTCAGGTCTAGTAGAAATCGATAGATACATTAACGCACCTATTAAATTTTGATACGGTAATTGTGCCATGATCTCTTTATTGACCTGTTGAGGTTTCTCTAGTTTTACAAGACTATCTATTGGAGTCGCTACAGGCTTACATTCTTTCATACCAAATCGATCTAAAACTTTATGTAAATATTGATGTTGACTTAAAAATACTCGATTTTCTTTATCTCGGCTAAACTCAATACCTAGACAAGTACTAATCTTACCTAGATCTTTCATATCAAATGCGTTTCTTAGCTGTATTTTCACCTCATTTATCCATTTAATATCATTACAAGCCAAAATAATATCGTCAACATATATAGCAATCAACATAATTAATCCTTCCTTTACTGAAATAAATAAACAAGGATCTTGAGGCATTGCCTCGAAACCTATACTTCTTAACTGACTAATTAACTTCTTATGTCATTGCAAGCCGGACCGACGTAAACCATACAACGACTTATTTAATAAACAGACAACATCCTCACATTCGGTCATTTTTTTTCAAAATCGCCCTCATGTGAATCTTCCACGTACCTATCATAGTTTTCTGTAGATAACGGGTCAATTTTAATTGTAGCAGCCATGACAATATTAATATCTTATTTTCCACAAAATATCAATAATCGGCAGTTATAAAATCAAACGCGGTGAATAAGATGTAAACAACTTGGGCGAGTTCACTTTAAGACGCTAGCCTTACGAAACGGGCAAGTCCATTATTTATTCTAATTATTCACCACAGTTATTTCACTATATTTAGTGTCTAAATGTTTCGAAATCAATTGTATATAGTTCACTGGGCCCATAACCTGTTAGGGCATATAAAAAATATACGTTTAAATTGGTATTTAACGGTATTTAATTATTATCACAAACTTAGTACATTGACACTGTTTACAACGATCGTGTTGGGTTGCGACTAAAAACTAAGAACAAGATACATGTGCATTATGCATTATAGGTACGTATAGGCACCTAGCTCACGGCACTTCGTACATCTTAACAGTTTGTTTATAAATTACAAAACTTGATGAGCAGCTTGAAATAATGAAAGAACTTACGAATGAAAATAAAATATGACAGGTAAAATCTTCTTGATAATATTTTTATTTCTCTCATTACAGAGAAGTATTTCACGATTGCAAAATGTCAAGTGCTTAACATTTCGAGTTAGTATGTAAACTTGTCGACAGAAACATAAAATAAAGATTTACGTCTCTATAAAGTTTCACAAACGGCAACCGTTGTAAACATTTTCATACTCAAATAAAGTATACGTTTGTGTATATACATAATATAGACCAGGGTAGAAGCCTCTTAAAATAACAAAAAGTGAACATAAATTATAGTAGGCTGAAACCCATTGTAAAAGGAGGAGAATAGTACAAACGCTATACTCTTCTGTAGCGTCTAAACTATTAAACCTATTTTGACGGTATCAGTAGTTTCGTAATAAATGTTGAAGTGCACTAACAAAACTCCTGCATTCGTTTCCCATAATTCCAATTCTACAATCTATTCTTAACCTCTGTGACCTGAGTAGGTGTGTTAAAGTTAAGAGTTGTGAGTGTGATTCAAATTAAAGTCGCTAGCTTTCGAAAGCAAAATTTACAGCTTATCATTAAGTGGGCCACTAAAGTTGTATAAAAAGATACATTTACTCAACCCTATAAGACAGCACTATTTTTTTCTCTCAAAAAGACAACTTCCGCATTAGGAATATACATTCTGTATCGCTGGTGTTTTAAACACATACAAGAAACAGGCACAAATAACACCCAGACTCAGAACAACAATTTGTGGATCACACAAAGTGTTGTCCCATGTGGGGTTTGAATCCACGATACTTGGCGAAGTAGAAGACTATTTTAATTACGAGGCCAAATGTGTGGAAATTTCTCTTTAACTCTGAATCTTAATGAGTTAAATTAACATGTCTGTAAGTGCCGACCATTTTAAAAAGTACGTCCCTGCCTTTGTTAAGCTAGCAGTAATTAAAGCTGCCATGCTAATAGGGAGTGATGTAGCAACATTATGAAATGTCACCTACATAATGATAAAACATTAAGACAGCATGATTTTAGATATATACCACACAACGAAAGGGCAACGTTAGAATTGTACTTCATTTATTAATCGTGAGAGCTGTTGTACGATTGGTGACTACCTATTTATTACCAATTAAGTGTAATTGGTAGTAAAACTATAAGAAGAAGTCTTTAAGTGTCAATTAATTTCTATAAATTCAACGATTTAATGAATGCAAACATACGTAGAGTATGTTGTGAAAATCAATCCCCACGTTCAAAAACGGTATATAAACGGTATAAACGACATATATATAAATAGATACCTTCTTTTCTTTGAATCACTTAGATGGATGTGTTTAAAGATATTCAGCTAATACACCTAAGTGTAACTTTAATTTCAGAACTCAAATTTAGTTAACAAACGATTATTATAAGTACAGTTACGACTAGATTTCTCATTTTCTGAAAAAAGGAAAGATATATGCAATATGAAGGAAAACAAAGCTACAACGGTACATATATAAAATACAACCACATCACGTACCGTCAGTGTCATCTAACTTATATTACATGTAAACAAGTACACTATCACTAATAAATAATATACACTATAAAATACACTAATATAAATTAGATATGTATATACCGCTATATGTAACTGCCTCGTTGGTCTAGTGGTTAGCGTATGCGACTGCTAATCAAGAGGTCTCGGGTTCAAATCCCGGGTCGGGCCAAAAAAGTGTTTTTGGGATTTTCTTAGGAAATTCCTAATAGCTGCCCGGAGTTTGGAAGTTTGGCGGTGATTCACGCCCGTGCCTCGGAGAGCACGTAAAGCCGTCGGTCCCGGTTGTCATGAACATCCTATGGCAATCGTTATTGGGAAGTCAGTGCCCTCAAATATACTGACAACTAGTTCAGTCCTCGAATTTCAGTTCTCCCTTAGGGTTGCGGAGGTCCGATGCCAGTCGCTCCGTGGAAAAACTGAAATTCAGGTAAAACCGGTTGAACTAGTAGCCGACCCCAAATAAACTTGGGAATAAGGCTAGGAAGATGAATGATACCGCTAACTATACGGACAGGATAACTAATAGTGTCATTAAGCTACATCATGGGACAGACGTGTACAAGCAAATTTTTAATAGCTTATGGTAATTATGTACAGTAGCGTGTTAATTACTAGCCTGTCACGTTAAAATCAACACCTCGTAAGTTCATTGCATACGCAAATGACTTATATATTTACTATATATACGTCATTTGCGCTATAATTACTTTTGTTGTATCCGTTTAAAAGATAATTAAGTGTTCTTGTAGTTTGCCTTCGTTGATTTTCTTTTCTGTATTATATAGTTTGAAGATATTGTTCTAGTTTGAAGTTATAAGATATGGATAATAGTTGTTAAGTCTAATGAAAAACGCTCTATATAAGAAAATGAGGGTAAATACTTCTTTAAAATACTGTTTTAAAGGAAGAAAGAAAAACGTGTGCGTCTCGGGACGCCCGACAGAAGTTAAAACTAAATATATTCCAAGTTGAACTATTTAATATAATAATAATATTTTAACTTAATACCCGTCTGTCCGAAATACAGCTAGCGCTTTGGGTTATAGTCAGAGAGGAGGAACCTGCCTACCGCTGTCGTATGCGTGAGAGAAAGAGAAGCCAGACAGACAAGCACCGTAGCGCGTTACGTAACGAAACGGTCTTCTCTCACATAAGAAGTTGTTACTTCAATCATTAAAAAGTCTTACATAGATGATTTTTTCCTACTTTTATTACGCTTTAAATGACTAGCAATATAAAATATAAATTACAAAATTTACAATAAAAACATTTTATAAATATGCATTTAAAGTAAAATATAACTTTCAATTTAAAAACTAAGTTGCAGAGGTTGAAACGGGCTTGTAAAAAAATATTTTTTTACATTCCAAGTTTTACAAATGAAATAACAACAGACTAACTTATAAGTCTGAGTGGATCTCTCATAATATTTTCTGTCCGCACAAAATTAACCAGTTGGTATGCCGGAGTCCAAGACAATAAGGAATTTTCAACAAAGTTATTTCTAGATATCCGGGACAATACTAGTACCAGCTGTGATGTTGTACCTTAAAAATTTAAATGGTAGTATTTTGATTATTCATATTAAGAGTAAAAAAACTAGTAAAACAACCTATATCAACACGTCTTGGTTGCGTGCATAGGAGGCCAAAATCAACTTTCTAAGGAGTGATCCATGTCCAGCATTGGACTGTTAAAGGCTGTTAATAATGATGATATTAGAAATCAGGTTTCGTCGTACCGTGTCTAGCGTTAGCAGCTATCGATCGGATTCGATTTCTAGCGGAGTTGTACTTTTTATTGCAGGAAATTATTGAAAGAAGCCCAGGGCATAAAACATGGCAGTGCTTCACACCTGTGCCTTGGAGAGCACGCTACTGCTAGTCCCGGTTGTTGTGAATACCTATAGCAATTGTTATTGGAAAGTCAGTGGGCTAAAATGTACTGACAATTAGTTCAACCTTCCATTCACAAATTTATGTTTTGAGTCCGGTTTTACTTTGTATCCATTTTATGTATGTTTGAAGTCCCCCACGACATTAGTACGATGAATTAATTTAAATTCTTAATAATGCGGAAATTGTCTTTAGAAAGAAAAGAAAAATTAAAATGCTAGGTACAACTGAAATTCGAAGATAATGATTACGATACTTGTCTTGACTAAACTGTGATGTGTTAGTTTTAGTGAATTGGGTGAAGTGAAGCTCCAGGCAAAGTCTAGTCAACAAAAAGTTTTCCAGACTTTGCATATATCATGTTATCATTCAATTTCACGTTAAAAACCACATTCTAGTTGAAAATCTATGAGCAAGTTATGAAACTATGTTTTCAAAGATGTATGCTAACTTTGAATAAGTAGCTTTTGGAAAGTCGTTGTTTCAACGCCTCGAGAACTGTCCTAATATTTATTTCATTTGGTTAAGATACATTTCTTATTATCTAACCGACATATTTTGTTACATAAATTAAACGAAACTGAGAGTAATCCTTACATTCATGATTTTCGTCCTAAGAAGGCAGGAATAGCGTTCATCTCATTTTGTTCGCCTAATTTGAATACTATATTACATATGGGTCAGCAAGTTACCGTTTATGTAGAACTTTAGAAATAATTATGTTCAAAATTTTGATTTGTTCCAACTTTCCATAACTCCTACATAAAAAATATAAATTGACGTCACATGGAATTCGTTAACAATAAGTATTCTTACCATCTTAACACATCAGCAAGAGAGTGTATCATCAAAATAAATATCCATCCAAATAAATGGCACTCACTGCATTTGTTGAGTGCAACGACGTCGTTGGCACTCGGAAATCGATCGATCATTCCGTTTATACGTCAAAGAAATGTACTTTGAATATATCTGAATTCCAGTTGGAACTATCGAGATCTTTTTTAAGTCAACACACTCTACACACAATACAAAAGTTGATCGTTAACAAATCGAGAAAGTAAAACTAATAAAAACTAGCTGAGTCCTATGATTATACCTGCGTATATTATTGTAAGTCACGAGTGACGTGGAGCGAAGCTAAAAAAATCTCCTTAGTTACTCCTTGTACTCCTTGTACGCTTTCTGCCAGCGAAAGTCCCGTCAAAATGGACCAGCGTTTCTAGGCATTAGCCGGAACACAATGACCAAACATTCTTTCATATGCATTTAGCAAAAACCAATTTAGAGAAATTGATTTTTACCTAGCACTGATAAGAAAAGAACATAATTGTAGGACTACGCTCAAGAACAGAGAGAATCAACCTGATTCGGAAAAATAATGTTTATGTAACAGATTCAAAACAAGACCCGCCGTGTAAAAAAAAGGCTACATTGCGTAAAGTATCTTTTTCAAAGCGTGAATGTTAAATTAGATCAACCGGCCTTTGCATTAGTTGCTTAAGAGAGTTAGAAGTGTATCGTTTTTGCTTTAACGCTTCTGGGATTATCTTTGGGGATTGGTCTAAACGAAAAAAGAAGCGATGATAAATGTTTGAATAAGGTCGGAGTGTGAGGCGAATGAGAATTAATCTACTGAAATCCTTTTTTTTTCATTTGTGTTACGTTGGGGTTAAAGGAATAAATATTACTTTATTCGTGCACCAGGGTGTACAAAAATTATGCAGTCATAAAACTTACAACAAATGGGATGTTTGAAAGGTGACCTTATTATTGCTTATAGCAATTTCCAGCAGGAACTTTTTGCGGAACTGCTCCCTAGATAAGTTTCAAACATTTTTTCGTTTTCTATTCTTATTAGAGAATACTCTATTCTATTTTTATTCTCATAATTCGTTGGTTAATATTTTGTTTTGATCACGTGACTCAGTGTCATAATTCAATGAAACAATGTATAGAGAAATAGAATAGAGAGTGTAATAGAAAACAAAAACTTATATAAAATAGAGTATAAGCTTAACATTTCAATCATTTATTAAAACTGTCAACTTAGTTTTTAGCTATTGCATAGCTTTTATCGCAGGCTTTGAGTGCGGCGACCGAATCAAGAAATTCCGTAAGGATAAAAACCTAACACAGCGTGTTAAAAAAGAATAGAGAATATGATTGTAACTGCAGTGCGCCAAGGACAAATGGAATGCGTCATAGATTAATGAAATAGAAGGAATATCGAAGGCACAATACATAGCGTCCGCGTCCTCCAGTACTATCTAATTGAATCTTAGTGTTTTTATTCCATAGATATGCTCATATTACTATTCCATAGATATGCTCATATTACTATTATGTTCCCTGTTTCGTTATCATTGTCTTTCGGTTAATAGGATGATTATATTGTTTAATAATAGTGTTAGAATGTATGTTGGTGAAAAGACCGTGTATTGTATATTGTCTTGTAAACTTGAATTAATATCAAAAACAACTGCATAAATAAATAAATAATTATAATTCCTTATGTTGATAAAAAATGATATGCAATAGCTTTACTGCGGCAGTCCCAGAGTGTGACACTGCTATTATTTTATTTACATTTCTTTTTTTATTTCATAATTTAGGTCTAAAATTTTCATTAAAATTCAGTGTAAATCAATTCCCAAAGTGCTATTCTTGCTCCGCTCCGAGAGTGAAAAATGCTAAGAACGACTAAGTACTTAAACACTTTTTTGTTGAGAAGTTCTTGATTGCAAAACAAAAATAAACAACCTTTTATAGTCTTAAGTTACGACACGAACTTGAAGGTAACTTTGAATGCCAAGAATATTATATTTTTTTCCAGACTCATTTAAAAATGTTTTAATTTATATTATATAGCGAATTGCTTTATTCTGTGAACACTGGAGCCAATAAGTCAGTAATCTGATGCACGATCTTGTTTGCTGTTTTCTAGAATTACATATATTTATTTTCTAGCATTACATATATTTACGCATACTTGGAATTTGATGATAAACTTGTAGATTGCTTTGCTTTGTAGTCGCTAACAAGCGCACTGTCTTAGCACATCGCTGCAGACTACCCTCAGTTAGATAATGAAGCCAGTGTACACCCTAGGCAACAGGTTTGATTTTATATACTATACATTTAATTTAAATTATTTATTTTATACAGAAACAAAAAATTTTGATCTTAACGGCACGAATATATTTGTTAACATTTGAAGAGAATGCTAATAAAAAGTTATCAAAAATATACAGCAATTTTGGAAAATATAATTGGGGCCTAAATTAAAATGAAAATTTCGTCTTTTGAAAGACAACTCCCGTATTAGGAATATACACCCTGTATTGCGGGGTATTTTACAAACATACTTAAAAGAAACGGAAAAATAGACAATACAGACTCAGGACCAACATTTCTAGACCACATAAAATGTTGTTCCACGTGGTAATTGAACCCACGATACTTGGCGAAATGGAAAGCGGCGTGGCGATTACTGAAACCGCTACGCCAAATGGGCAGTCAAATGTTAGTGTGAGACGTACATACAATACATACATACATTTCTACTTCAGAAGCTTTGAGAAGACTGTATTAGTCATCTGTTGGAAATAAACATCTCTCTCTCTTAGAAGGAAAGTTCAACATTCTATGCCATATTGGCCAGACGTCTTAATATAGGGTTTGTTCCAAGCTCTCCTTAAAGATGTAGTTCTGTCATGCAACAGAGTTTAAACTCTTAGGTCCAAGCTAACGATACCTTTCTTCTTTCTTAAACCGGTCATCATATTGACAAAAGTTATTTCCTATGCCTACTAATTTAAACAAACGTATTCATTCTCTCCTATCTCCGTTTCAACCTAAACAAAAAGGTACGAGTTATTATTTTAATAAAGTTGAATTCCGTCCGGATGGCATTGATATTACATTCCATACTTAAAGTAATGTAGATATATGAAGCGGACCCAATAAACATCCAGTTCAAATGAAAGGGTTTTCTTTTTTGTATCTCAATTTCTTTCATCATTTTGATTTGGAATTAAAATTGTATAATTTTGCAGAACTCGATTTTAGACAACATATCAAGTCCAGCTGTCAATATATTAAATACAAAAATATACATGCATGGTGTAATTTTGCCTACATATTAGCCACAAGTCAGTCAATATTGTAATCCTACCAGCGACGCGGATCAATGTGACAGTGTCTGTAGTGGTACTTTACTTTACTTAATTTTTCGTAAGAGTAGTGAATCTAAACCCCTCAAAACTTTCGATTCCATTACAAATCCTGCTGCCTCTTTCTTAAATACTACGACTAATAATTCTAGTCACTAAGTAACCATATTAATATTTAAAACAATTTGGCACTTAACATCATATACCATAACTCCCAATCTAATTAAATTATACATCACAGTGTAGAATATTTACATGAAAGACATTTTCAATACACAGCGCACGAACAATTTTCTTTGAATAAATTCCGTCTGTAGGTTTGATCAAATATTGCTACCAATGGTAAACAAACATAATCCCCAAGGAAATAAGGAGGATTTTGTGTAACGCGGGTAGGGACAGGTGATTGGTTACCAGATATTGGATCTAAAAATCGCTCCAACACAATCAGTTCATTTAACGGTAGATTCGACATGTGGAATACTAATTACATTTTGGAAGCTTATGTGTTTGATATGAACAGTGACGAAGAATCATGAGTGGTTGAATGAGTTTTTTCATATTTTCTATCACTCAACGTCATCTGACACCTACTTAATTTCATGACAAGGAGAAATATGAGGAATAGGAGAAGGTAGTAGATATAAACAGTTTAAATCTCCACATCCTAATAGGGCAACTATTTATCATCTTGCTATTCACCAGATGTATATGTGTATCTTGAGATGGCTCCTTCTAGTACTTTAATTCGATGTGACCTTTCGATTAGTATACATTAGGTACACATATTCATTAAGCAAGCACTGTCTTCCTAAAAATGTTCAAAAAATATTAAAAGTAATGACAGCAAGTATTTATATTCAAAAAACTATGAGGTCAATCATGACAATGCCATCCACAAGTAAAAAAAGAAGTCACAGGGACAGCTTCGTTAAATTAATAAGTTATTCTTTTTACGGGGTGAATCAAGATCATACTCTGATATAAACAAGTAAACGTTTTAAAAACTATAAACCAACTCCGTAATATCTTTTTATAAAAAATATAGATAAGCTACGCCACCAGTACGAGTGGCTATTCTCGTCTGACTGGTGATGTTACACGCTAGCTCTCTTTCACTCTAACTTTGATATTTACCATCCATCTAACAGCCAGATTTTATCAGGCAACCGTTCATTATAATAAACGGATTTTTTTGTTAAATTTAAAAATAAATGTACGTTATAAGCGTATAAATGTAACAAAATCATACCTATGTACATATACCTGGTAGATATATCTCTTACTTACATAACATGTTTATGAGTTTAGTTTTTAGCATGATTAGTAACTAGCTTTCCACCCGCGGCTTCGCCCGCGTGGAATTCGTATACATAGCGCGACACGGTAAGGGTAGATTAAACAATCAGTACTAATATTATAAATGCGAAAGTAACTCTGTCTGTCTGTTACGTTTTCACGAATAAAACGCTGAACCGATTTGGATGAATTTTGACATAGATATAGACGGAACCTTGGGAAAGGACATAGGCTACATTTTACTGCGATAACCGACATACACGCGGGCGGAGCCGCGGGCAAAAGCTAGTCTTACATAATTTTATGTTTGATAATAAGGAACTTAGACACAAACTTTCGTCCCCTATTTCAAACCCTTCTTTCTACCTTTATTTTCAATCGGTTCAGTGGTTTAGGCGTGAAAGCGTAACAGACAGACAGACAGAGTTATTTTCGCATTTATAATATTAGTAGGGATTACACCAACGGAAAGTATAGATTTCATCAAAAAGAAAACACCCTAATTTTTTGAAAAAAGTAGATATTTTGACGGGTGAATTTTCGGTATTAAGTCAAAATCGGGTGAAAAAATAAATATTTCAAATCAAATAAAATACAGTGTATTCTGGACATAAAAAGGTATGTTTTCACTAAATTTCGTTTAAGAATAATTTTGTTTGTAAAAGATAAAAATAAAAAACCAAAAACTTAGTTTTTTGAATTTTTCACATATAATTTGAGGTTATGTGAAAAAAAGTGTAAATAAAAAATCGGCCAAGTGCGTGTCAGGCCACGCACAGGAAAGGGTTCCTCAGTCACCCATAATGGTACGTGGATTAGAAATTGTATCCAATGGATAATTGTTATGTTTACGTATTAATGCGTTAATTTTGTATGACTTTTCCAAGTAAGCACATTGTAGAAGTTAAGCCTCTATAACTCCTGAACTAACAAAGTCATCTAATTCGTTATAGTTTTCATTTAAAGTTATTATATGGACCACTATCACGAATTTTTCCAGATTTTTTGAGCCGGCCGTTTAGCTGTTAGAGGGGGGGACGCCTTGTTTTTACAAAAAAAGTGACCTTTAAAGTGGAATTTCTCGCAAACGGATACCTAAATCAAAAAATTGGTTTAAAAATCGTGTTAACAACCTTTTAATGTTTTTAAAAGACCTATATAATGATACCCCAGATGATGGGGTAGCTGCGAGAAAACAACATCCCCACTTTACGTGTAGGGGAGGTACCCTAAATAAAAATATTTTTCATAATTTTATTGTAACGCTTTGTCGACGTAATTACAATACATATTCATGCAAAGTTTCATCGTTCTAGCACTTACCGATTGGACGGTAAGGAGGACGGACGGACGGACGGTAAGGGTTCGAAGTCATAAACTTCGGAACCCTAAAAATTGTAGATCTTTTGATTACCTACAACTTTGCAATTTAACTTTTTTCCATAGGACTTGTAGTTTTGCCGGAAATCGAGATAAACCGTTCTTTACCCTTTGTTTTATATATTTAGCCATCCAAAGTGACTCTACCCTGCCTGATGGAAAGCATTAGCAGAATCCAAGAGTCGGGGCTACCACACTTGCTGCGAATGCAGACAATAATGTATGGCAGCCCACACTATGGCGGCTTAGTGAGATGCTTTTTCACGCCCCGCTTAAAGGACCCGAAAACCTCCCCCCCTACCCCTTCCCGACCTCAGATCCCCCGTTAATTATTTTTCCTTTCATTTTTATAATATTCTCCTCCTTTTCCAATAGGTTTCATCCTACTGTAATTTTATTTGTTTTCAAAAATTATCTACCTTGGACTACTGGTCTATATGTCATTGTCAAACTATCATTAAGGTTGCCATGCAAGTGTGTTATGCCTAGCAACCTGTGAAGTTTTGACAGGAGATAAACAGTGATAGATTTTGATACCTACGACTTATGTATTTTTTTAATCACCTAGCTTTGGCCTTTGTATCTCGATTATTGCAGTAAAAAGTAGCCTATGTCCTTTCCCAAGTTCAGTTCTATCTTCATACCAAATTTCATCAAAATCGGTTCAGTGGTTTAGGCGTGAAAGCGTAACAGACAGACAGACAGACAGAGTTACTTTCGCATTTATAATATTAGTATGGATAGTTCGATCAGTGCACTAATTCTGCAGCTGGATCTTAGACTATAACAAAATTATATCGAAGATACCAACTATGCACATCTTTAAAACGTAACGTAACCTACAACTTACTATTCAAGTATTAACTTACCTACCATTTTAGCGTGATATTCCTAGAACTGGTGACATCGCGAACATCTGTGCACATTAATATAATTGTGAAATTTATAATTTAAAGTTGAGCGACTGAGAAGCAACCATTCGTTTAGGTTTCAGCATTTAAAGCAAACTATTTATTCATTACATAACATAGAAGTGCTCATAGCCAAGGGGCCATAGGAAACACAAAATCAAAACTTTACTATCGACAAACATAAAGAAAGACAACCCCAAGGTATGGGAAGCTCTTAAAAAAATTAAGGTTAATAAGACAGTAGATAACTGAATGTTATTAGATTATAAGTACGATAAGCAACAGATGTAAAAAAGAACCAAGCGATAAAAGTACAATTGTATAAAATAAATAAGACAAAGAATTAACACACTTGTAACAAAAATTATAACATCGGGAACTTTTCCTGAAAATTGTAAAATAATAAAAAAATCGATGGTAAATGTAAACTTAGAATTAAAAGGTCCACTACAAGTTTCAAGCCTGTCTTACGGATGGGGAAAAGCAGGGAGGCCTAAAACAGACCTCAATAAAAAAAAAGAAAAAAAAAGAAAAGGGTCATAGGTGATTGGAAACAATCACCGAGGGTAAACAAAGACGGCATGGTCAGTTACTAGATGGGTGACAGTTTGTGGTATGATATGTTATGAACATTTTTGTGATTCAGAGGTTACGTTAAGCAGTCGGTTTCGGTCGGAAACTTGGTTGGGAGGCCTTCGAGCAATATAAAAACATCTAACGGCAAGATTTAGTAGCCACAGCGTTGTCTTGCCAGACCCCAACCCGCACTCGACCAGTGTGGAGACGTATGGCCTCTCCTGATAGGAGACCCGAGTCCAGCAATGGGTTTTTATGGGTTGTTAATGATTATGATTTATTCAATACGTTACTCAAAACGAAGACAAATAAACAATGCTCATTAAGTTGTCGACACATAATAATTTGTAAACTACAATACATTGAACTAATATTTAAGCTAATACTAAATAGGGCGCATTTCCACCTTAACACAATTATTTATTTATAGGATGACTATCGTCTCTAACGATTTCCATTATACTAGTACGACAGCTTGTAGTCATTTTTTTTTATATCCTAAGGGACTGTTGTGTCCAGCTGTTCCCAATAAATCACGATAATATTTTATCGATTTATAGCAATCGATTTATTGATTATACATCTTGTTAATGAATGTTCTCTAAATTTTTTAGCTTAGTTTTGGGCTCCTTAGTACAGCTTTGCTTACTTTCTCTAATAAAAAAGTCAACCCCCGCATTAAGAATATAAACACTGTGTCGTGTTAAACTTCACAAACATACATGAAACGGACACAATGAACACTTAAACTCAGAACAATATTATGTGAATCAACCAAAGGGATTTGAACCCACGACACTTTTCGCAGTAGAAAGCGGAGAGGCAACCACTTAAATGATATTTTTAAATAATTTATTGAATTGAATGATGAATTCAAGCAATTCTTTTCATTTCAATTCATTCATTCAATTCACTTTAACTCCCAATTTGCAAATTATAACACAGGAAGTCTCGTCCCTTATACAAAATAGAATACAAAATTGAAAGCTACTACACATTGCTCTACACTACCACTGTATCTGCTAAGGATTTCGTTTAAATATCCAAAGTGAAATAACTTCTGCTAGTCCCGGGCCTTTCCATGTATTTCTAAAAGAGGAATTATTGTCAAACAAAAAGGGGACATGTTCTATTAACAATAAAGCTTTTTTTGATTTATGTTAGTATCCGTTTGATGTCCTAGCCCGGATGAGAGAGAACCAAATGGTAAACAACATTTGCTGGAACTGAGTCTTTTAATTTATCTTCTTGGTACTATTAATGCGTATGGCATTACTGCTGTGTAGATCTCGTCAAAAATGAAAATAAAACATAGCTGTGCAATGTTGGCAATTAACTTGAAAGCGAATTTTCATTAGTGCTTTTACTGTGGGTGAAATAAACGGTTCTGAAAACAGATCTGGGAATAGAACAAATTTTAAGCGACTTTCATAATGTCCATAGGTTTTGAACTGGGTTATTTTCAATTAATTTTTCTGTTCATTCAGAAAAAAATATCAGACTAAATTAAATTAAGTAATTTAAACTTTATCAGAACTCAATTAATTTCAATACGTCATGCAATAAAGGTATATGAATTTGATAATACTATTTCAAGCTGTAAATCCAGTAAATTTAAATTAACAAATCTTTTTGTGTAATAATTTACTAAAAATAATATTTATATAGACTTTTATTATTCGAAGCAATCAAGTGGGTGAAGCGAGTGTAAAATTATTGGATGTCGAGGTTCAAACCGCAACATGTTGGTTTACGTTGTGTTACTGCGGTATTGAGACTTTAATTTTGTACGAGTATAAATAAAATCGTGATTAAAATTCTGAACAACAATCTCATTCCAATCATAACTTGAGTCAGACTTTTTTAATGACACAGATAGGGCAAGATGCAAAAGTCTTTATTCTAACCTTGATTATTCTCAAGTTTATTGGAATCTCATATTAAGATGTAAATCGGTCATCTAATTGAAATGACTACTAACTACTGCCCAAGGATACTGTTCACTCAAGAGCCACAAGCGAGGTGCTTGCTTCGCATGTGTGTTTGTCGATTATTGCGCTAAACCATAGTTAATAACCTTCCATTAGAATCAAAGTATCTCTTCCCTGAATTTCGTTGAAATCAGTGCAGCCATGAAAGTGTAACAGACAGACAGATTAAGTTACTTAGTACTGAACGTACGTTAGTATTGAAGGATGAACAGATATGGCAGTATAAATACTTAAAATATATTTTTACAGAACAGTTAAATAAAGTGTTCTATCAGCCATTCTAGTTTTTATGATACAGCTTTGTTTACTTTTAAAGTAAATGTCAGTTGTTAAAAATATTTATAAATACTACTAGCTTTCCGCCCGCGGCTTCGCCCGCGTGGAATTCGTTTATATCGTGCGATACGATAAGGGTAGATTAAACAATCTTACATGATTTTATGTTTGATAATAAGGAACTTCGACATAAACTTTCGTCCCCTATTTCAAACCCTTCTACCTTTACTTTCGCGATAAAAAGTATCCTATGTCCTTTTCCAAGTTCAGTTCTATGTTCATACCAAATTTCATCAAAATCGGTTCAATGGTTTAGGCGTGAAAGCGTAACAGACAGACAGACAGACAGACAGACAGACAGAGTTACTTTCGCATTTATAATATTAGTAGGGATTACACCATCGGAAAGTAGAGATTTCATCAAACAGAAAACACCCCAATTTTTTGAAAAAAGTAGATATTTTGACGGGTGAATTTTCGATAATAAGTCTATTATTTGATTTGACGATTTGATTTGATTCACCTATTTCATTTTGATGCTAGTGATGTCTATTTTATACAAACTCTTTATAAACAAACATTTTCGAATTCCACTCATTATAAAATCGAAGTCACGATGTCATTACTATTATATCAAAAATAGGTTTAACTGGTTCAATTTTACTGAATAATGAACATATTATAATGATACTAAATGACTATAAACCTATTTAAGCTGTACTACATGACAGTAAGCAGTACAATTGTTGAGAAAATTACGTCAATTACTGTTACTTCTGGTTCATTAATAAATAAAACAACTGAAAATTCAGTCGACATAAACAGTCTTCTGAATTATTTAGGTGTTGTTTCTGTGATGTAATGTCATAATGCTGGATATTACAAAAATGTTTCAGTTTATAAAGTTGTCTGTAATTAATGCTCACAAGCATATATAATTTGACTGCACGATTGGCATATTAGTGGTTTCAACGAGAGGGCGGCGTCTGCGTGTGCCGGACGTCGCCTAAGAGGGGGTCTATAAGAGACGGAGCCCTCATCAGTAGCGGCCTGGGAGGGGTTCAGAAGGAGATATCACCCTGGACTCCTCCTAAAATACAAGCGCAAAGAGGGCACACCGTGTGGTTTTTAGTCGGTTCGAGCCCGACACACCACCCCGCCGCATTGAAAACCCCAGCGGGGTGACGGTCCGAGGGGATTTCCACACGTGAAAAAAAATGTTGTGGTTTAAGCGGTAACCATGTGGCTTTCTACTGCGTCAATTGTCGCGAGTTCAATCCCACATGGGACAACACTTGTGACTAACATAATAAGTTAAAACTTGGAGTTTTTTTTTTTAAATTTGGTCATAATATAACGGTAACTGTCAAGTTAGTCGGGAAAAAAACAGCCCTCTGAAAGCTATCTTGGCGTGCGCTGCCCGAACCGTTGGAGTTACACAAAGATAACTACTGTAGAATTATTCGTCTTAAATAGTTTTAAATAAAAATCCGCGACAGCATATATTTTTTATGTGGAAGTCTCTATGACCAAAATAGTGACCCATTAATATAATTAAAATGGATATTTTTAACAATGCAATGAATGTTTATCGAACTCTTATCAAAATTAATACATTTGCCACTTGAAGTATTAAATGTAGCTAAACTTTGTCTTTTACACTAAGTTATTTGGACGAATAGTTTAAAAACTATCACGATATGACTATACTAAATGAAGCATCATTAAATAAGCGCCTACGATAAGAAAGAGGTACGGGGGCGCGGGGGCAGAGGGGTAGTTGATGCATTGCCAATGTGTAATGTTAATATAGATGCAAAAGTAATTAAGTCTCTTAGTTACACTTTTACGGCAAAACGGCTGCACCGATTTAAATGAAATTTGACATGGAGATACTTTGATTCTTAAGACATTGCATAGGGTACGAATTACCATGATAGCCGACATACACGCGGGCGGAGATGCGGGCAGAAACTAGTATAAATATGATTTTGATACAATTATATAATTTTAATAATTATTTAGATTAAAATAGTAAAATATTATTATTTATAAGAGTCAAAAAAGTTTTTTAATCTAAAACTTCTTTTTTATCAACAGTGGACACTAAGCTGCAGTTTTCATTTATTTGTTTGTTATGTGAAATAAGGCAGACCAACACTGATTTTCATTCATGATTTTAGACACAAATGTACCAGTTTTTGCTGTTACGCGTTATAATAGCCTATAGTATAATGAACGATTTAATTAGAAGTTTACTCTATTCTGAACTAGTTATAAACTCTGTCGAGCACAACTTTCAATTTTGCCTTGAAACAAACTCTTAATTGGGAACTGCATAGAAACTAAAGCGTTTCATGTCAACATGTTTCGGTAAAATATATAGGAACAACTAATACTGCAATGGATTATTACATTTATTGTAAGAGTAATAAAGTTAAATTTAAGCTTGTATAGTCAGATAAACATGAATATTAATTAGGAAACGAATTTATGACTTGAAAAATCATTTGGTACTTGAGTTATTTTAAGTATTATTTGAAGCTATTAGCGGTGGGTGTTTATGGGTTCACTTTTTATATGTTTTACAAACATGAAAGTGTTTTTGAATGTTCTACGCTTTGAAGTATGTGTTATTTATTTATTTATTTACTGACTTGCTGTATCGAATGACATGTTCCTTTGGTATGTTAACTGATGTTATGAATCTTTTTGGCATATGAAATGGATGTATTTTTAGAAGTATACAAAAATGTTTGACTCTTCCGTAGTATGTTTTTATTAAAACTAGAGATCGTGTGGCATCGAGTTATGACTATTTTGAATAGCTTGTTATGTTGTCCGGTAAAATATGAACTATCATAGCATAGAATTTTATTTTATGACGGGTCCACTTGTACACTGGATCTCAATAATTTTATGAAGTCTTTTAAATGTTTTATTTACGGCATACTTTTGTTTTATTTTAGCTTCCCACATTTCTTTATGAATATGAAATCATCATCTTCTTCCTAGCCTTTATTCCTAAGATCATTTTTGGTCGGCTACTAGTTTTCTCAGATTTTATCAGAATATCAGTTTTCCCACGAAGCGACTGACATCGCAACCCTGAGGGCGAACTGAAATTTAAAGTATAAACTAGTTTTCAGTATATTTGATGATACTAGCTTCCTTTTAGCGATTGCCATAGATGTTCCTGACAATCGGGACTGAAAATTTAACGTTCTCTCTGAGACACAATCGTGAATTACCGCCAAACTTTCATACTCCGGGCTGTTATTAAGAATTTCTTGTAAGAAGAACCCAACAACACCTTTGCCTCTACCCGGGATAAATGGATAATTTTAAATGTTAACTAAGTGTTTTAAATTTACTTCCTAGTGCAATATTTGTTTAGGAAGAAGCAAAACTATCTTCGGATATCGAAACATTGATACACTTATAAATATTTTTAAACAAGCATTCACCTGCAGTTCCACCCGTGTGTATCGCAGTTATCGCAGTAAAAAGTAACCTATGTATTATTTTGATTTATAAGCTACATTAGCATAAAATTTCACCCAAATCCGTTCTCTAGTTTTTGAGTGAACAAACATCTATCCATCCTCACAAACCTTCAAATTTATAATTTTAGTAGGATTAGTTAGATAGAATAGGATGGTGTTATGAATTTTAATGACTATTTCATTTCTAAGTCATGTAAAATATTATGAAAAACATGGCAACTTTAGATTCATTGCTATTTTACCTTAGATATTTGCCTTTAAAGATATTGATTGATTGATTCCGCTGAACTGTGGAACACAGAAAGACAGAACATCCTAACTCTTTAGCAATATCATGTATTTTTTAAATTCTTAAATCTTTATATAATACTTTATAATTCTTATAAATCTAATGTTTTTGGATAGACACTCTAACAACTCAACTAAAAACATTTATTTGGCTTTAAAAAACACCTATTTTTGATAAACATTTTGGTTTTATTCTAAACAATGCGTGAACATAAAACAAGGATACCTAATCAGTTTAAAAATTCAGAAGAATGATCGTTGTTTTCAATATTCAATGAACAGCGGAACAACAAATTACCTACATCTGATGTAGGTTTTATTTAATTACCGTTTCTTTTTGTTTTTGCTATTTTTTTAACTGACTTCAAGGAAGAGGTTCTAAATTCGACTGTTCTTTTTTGTTTGTTACCTCAGATCTTTCGATTTGGTGAACCGATTTTGATAGTTATTTTTTTGTTTGTGTCCCATGTCACATGATAAGGAAACCAGGATCTGATGAAAAAATCTTGGAGAAATCGATGGAACTCCTCAAATATCATAGGCAAATCTGTCGCGATTTTGGTACCCGGAACAGTTTCATTGAAGTCGGTTTTTTTCTTGTAAAAATTATGATGTGCCTGTTTTTTACCCGACCGCGTCAGGAGGAACTATTATTTAATATTCATGAGCTTTCCACTTTGGAAAGCTTATGAATATAAACGCTTATGACTTTACTCTGCATGATGGAGAGTAAGAATGGAATTTAAGAGTAGCGATCACCATCATAATTACAAATGTAGAGAATACAACATATTGACACCCACGTGGCGGCCTACTGAGATGCTTCTTCATCATTGGGTCTCCGATTTTACACGTAACAACGACACACGAAAGCACAAATGCAGACATATTGGATTGGTCGAGATGGCCCGTTTGAGCTGAAATTAGCGTGGCACTACTACCTTGAGAAGAATCGTGAGATTATTGTATATTGTCTTAAAGTTGTTTGTAGTAGTATAGGTGTGTGTGTGTGTGTTTATTTTATAACTAGCTGTGTCCCGCGGTGTTGCCCATGGGTATTGTTGTAAAACGCAAGTAACGATGCGGAGAGAAGCTAGTCTAAAAAGAACTAGCCTTAGTTACTTTTTATTTCCTCAGCTTTCCGCCATAGAAATTTCCTTCAAAATCGGTTCAAACAGACAAACAGACGGACAGTCTGACAGACAAAAATTTTTAATGTTGCCTTTTTGATGTTAGTACCATATACACTTTGATAGCCATTTAGTAAAAAAAACTGTTCATATGATGTTTTTTTCATTTGTATAGATAATAATTTTGACAAAAAGGAACCGACTTCAATGAAAAACTATTCCGAGTACCCAAATCGCGACAATTGTGCCTATGATATTTGAGGAGTTCCCTCGATTTCCTTGGGATCCCATCATCAGATCCCAAAATGGTGACGATGGGACCACCTGTAAGCTACGCCCATTCCAATGCAAAAATAATTTTTGAAATCGGTTCATAAACGAAGAAATTATCGCTGAACATACATAAAAAAAAAAAAAAAGATTCCGACGAATTGAGAACCTCCTCCTTTTTTTTGAAGTCGGTTAAAAATAAAATTATACCTAATAATAATACAATCTTATGAATACATATTAAGTATGAAATATTGATGTACGCATGTGTCTATACATCATAATTAATCGAAACTTCACGCAGCGCGCTTATAATGATTGATTACAACTCACGCTGGTACGTTCGTCTGGGGGGAGCTTGTATTTATAACTGAACGAGTGAATGCTTAAGTATTAACACGACGTGACAGTGTTTAAGCAACTTTCTTCTAAATATAATATGTAACTAGCTTTCACCCGCGGCTCTGCCCGCGTCTATTTCAGTTATCGTAATTTATTTTTCATAAAAAGTATCCTATGTTACTTCTAATACCTCCAAGAATATGTGTACAAAGTTTCATGATGATCGGTTTAGTAGTTTTCGCGTGGAAACATGACAAACAAACTTACATTCACATTTATAATATTATAATTGGGATAAGGAAGGAAATTATGTATGTCAATTTTTTTTGACTCATCATGACCTGCGTGAGCTGCTGGGCTATAGTCTCTTCTATGGAGAGGTTTAAGACCATACGTCCCCATGCTGGTCGTGTGCGGGTTAGGGACTGGCAATCTTGACGTTGGATATATTTAATCCGCCCGAAAGTAGTGGAACCCGAGACGCTCATGGTCACCCATCCAGGTACTAACCATACCGTCGTTGCTTAACTTCAGTGGTTGTTTCTAAGAGCAACTTTTTAGAGCAACTTGGCTATAAGAGCCTCTTTTCGACATATTGAGGAACAATTTGTTGCTTGAAGACTCTTATTCTACAAGGTAAACAATTTATTAAAATTCAAAACTTGCTAATTTCAAGAGCGATGCTAAAGTTTTGATCTAAACTTAAAACTAATTTCAGACAATCGAAGTTCTATCGATACTTGAGACGACTCTTCAACACGAGCCTTTTATAATAGTTCAAACCACCCACACACATTCAATTAGAAAATGGAGAGTTAGGTAAATAGATAAAATAAAATGTCCAGCAGTGGACTGTTAAAGGCTGTTGATGATGATGATGCTGATGATAAAATGAAAAAAATAAACTTAATTTTTACAGGTTGGTGTTTTATAGTTAGGCACATACAAAAACATAATGACTGTGTATTGATTATTTACTTTTATTTTTTGTAGATTGTTTTATATGAAAAAGCGGCCAAGTGCGAGTCGGACTCGCCAATGAAGGGTTCCGTATCAGCAAGTAACATCATATATCCACACGTATGGGTTTGATGGAAAAAAAAATTTTGAGTTTCAGTTCCAAGTACCCCCAAATAAATTAGTTTTTTTTCTATTTTCATGTGAAAATCTTAATGCGGTTCACAGATTACATCTACTTACCAAGTTTCAAAAGTATAGTTCTTATGGTTTCGGAAAAAAGTGACTGTGACATACGGACGGACAGACAGACAGATATGACGATTATAAGGGTTCCGAATTTTGCCATTTGGCTACGGAACCCTAAAAAGGATGAGATAAGAGTAAGTGACGTGTCTGTTTGTCTATTCCATATAACCACCGTATTGCGAGGTGATACTTTGATTCTTGAGGAAGACTGTAAGTTAATTTTTACAACGAGAACCAGCATACATGCTATTGGAACCGTAAAAGTATAAATACTGAAGAGTTTAATTAAAGGCAGAGAATTATACTTTAGCACATTACTTTTTTAACAAGTACTTATTACCCAATTTACAATAAGCTACCAAACATCCAGTTCAAATCCGTTTGGAAGTTTCATTCCACTTTCTGGATTATTCATTACAGTTCGGATTATTGTTTCACGAAACTCATTGTCCGTTATTTCGTTCATAATCTCCGAAATGTGTTCTGTCTAGTGTAAGCTTAGTTATTTTCGAAGTTTAATTAGAATGTGCTTGAATAGAACGTTAACTTCATAGTCGAAATTACCATTAAACATTTCGTACATTTCATTGTCCAGCAGTGGACTGTTTTTGAGGCAGGCTTTTGATGATTGTATAATCTTAATATATTTTTTTATCTTTAATAGACTCCTGCCATCAAGACGTTGGAAGTTTAAGCGACTACGGTGCTTGAGGTCTGGGGTTCAAATCCTGGTTTGGACCAAATGTTTATATGATCGAAAGATATTTGTTTCGGAGTTAAGGTGTTTTTTATGTATAATATAAATATATATTTTTGCAAAAAAGAGTATCTATGTATTCTAGCAGTCAATCTAGGTTTCATAGTACAAGATCTGCTTAGTTTGAAACTAGATGGCATTGAATGTCATTAACATTTTACTAAAAAGATAAATGAAAGACGATAAAGGTTATTCACAGTTGGTTTACGTTTCAACCTGAAGATCAGCGAACCATCAAGACCTGTGATTCTTCTTATGTTTTTGCTTATTGCTCGAGGCATCTGTTTTATTTCCAAGTAAACCTTATTAATATTCATTTGCTACATCAGCTGTCTTGTTTGCATTTCTTGTCGACGTTGTTTTAAATTTCCGTTCTGTATTTGTAGGAAAATATTATATTTTTATTATGGAAAGCTTTACTTTTCGTGTATCTTTATTAATTAAAATAATATTTTGAAATAATGAACACTAGCAGAGTATTGAACTTTTATTTAAGCTTATTTTGTTTTATATTTTTACGGAAGGAAATGTTTAACCAAACATTGACAAGGCTTATCAAATTTGTTTTTTTCTTTATAATTATGTATTTTTTTTATTTTTAAATATAAAAAGAAGTCTAACTGGTTGAAGTTACGAAGTTGTACGAAGAATGAATATACTATGGAAATTGAAGTAGTAAATTGTAGTAGTAGTAAATTATTATCTAGGTTACAAATATTTATAATAATAATATTATTTATAATAATGTTATAGCATCCTATAAAAAGTTTGTATTGGTTTATAAATAACGTAGCATGAACACTATACAGATATATCTGTATCTGCTATATACCTATATCTGCTTAGTTTGTAATCAGATGGCATGGAATGTCAGGTGGCAAAAATATTTATTAATTTACTTTATTTAACTATTGAAGTTACATATAGTACATAAGCTAAGTACATTCCAAAGTATTGTAACTAATGTTATAATGAGAATTGGATTACACTGTCACTAATTGTTTTTTTTTTAAATAGCACGTGGGAATCAGCAAGTATTCAAAATCGACGGTCCCAGTTTACACACAAATATATATGACAATTGATATTAGTAGTAGGAACCCGAAAACGTCCGACAGCAATATTTCTACGGAACTTCGGTATTATGTTATATTAATTTGTAAAACTTAGGGTTTTCACTATTTTGTACCTCTTGTAAAAATTAAATGAGCATATCGTGTCGGTCATCTAATCACTACTACAATACTAAGTCTAAGCGTTCAACCGGTTGTTCAGACGCAATTGGTCATTTTATACACTGCCTATTGTCCACGGTCTAAGCCAATTAGAACTTGCCTGTCCAATGTCTGAGAGAACGATGGTTGACGGCAAGGCTCGCTTTCCAGTGCTATGTGACGGAAAGTATGTACAAATAAAATGCCGTTCCTGTGATCTGGCCAGTATATATAGTCTGACAGCTTCCAGGCGATTAGGCATGCTGTACACCAAATTTCGGAGCCGGTGCTGAGGAATACCTTCCCATTCCTCCACCAGTGCTTGTATGAGCTCGGGAAGCGTGATTGGTGGGGGGTTTCGACCTTTCACGCATCTCTGAAGCTCGTCCCAGGCGTGCTCGATGGGGTTTAAGTCCGGGCTTCGCGCTGGCCACTGCATGAGTTCGATACCGACCTCTTCAAGGTAGTCATGTACAATTCTGGCGGTATGGGGACGCGCATTATCATGCATTAATATGCCATGCCGGTCCATCCTGGCCATGAAAGGACCTACATGTTCATTGAGGATCTCTTCCACGTACCTCTCTGCATTTAGAGTTCCATTTTGAATGAGCACCAGCTCGGTGCGGGCCTCAGCAGAAATCCCAGCCCAAACTTGTACGGAGCCTCCACCGTACGCCACTTTTTCCTCCACACACGCTTGATGGAAGCGCTCCCCTGGTCTTCTGTACACCAACTGCCTACCATCATGCTTATAAAGCATGAATTAAAAAAAGTATGTTTATGTATTTATATCAGTTGTCTAGTACCCATAATACAAGCTCTGCTTAGCTTGGGACTAAATGATGTTGTGTGTAAGATGTCCAAAATATTTATTTATTTTATTTATTTATTTTAATTTAGACTCGTCCGTGAACATTACCCTAGACCAATCGTCTAGTGTCCAGTTTAGGTGTTCGCGCACGTATCTCTGTCTTGCAATTCGATGTCCCCGTTCCAGTTTGGGGCCATTTGCGGGCCTCAATGGTTTCAAATTTGCTTCAGCAAGACGTCTTCTTACTGTTTGAGCGCTTAAATTGCCACCTCCAAAGCGAATAAAGTGAGTTTTTAGACCAACAGCAGTTTGAAAACGATTTCGGAGCATTGTAGCCACCAGTTGTCTGTCTTCCCTGGCCGTTGTGCATCTTGGTCTGCCATTTCCTGGTCTTCTAAGGTGTGATCCGGTCTCTTGGTACCGCTGGACTACCCGCTGAACAGTCGACAAAGATACACCAATGTTTCTGGCTGTTTCACGCTGGCTCCGCCCAAGTTCCAAAAAAGTTAGGATTCTGGTACATTCCTCTAGCGTGACTGCCATGCTTCACCTCACAGAATAATAATTTTGCACGTGGAAGACGTTCACGATATTTTTTTTTGTGACAGAATAGAAATGGAAAGCATCCATAATGACATGAAACAAAAATTTTGTTTTTAAAAATAGTCATTTTTTTAAATTTTGTTTTTCTAATGAAGTTTTTTTCATCAACCAGTTTAAATAATATGCTATTAGAAGCGCAACTAAAAAGTCTTTATTCTGTTTTTTATTTCATTGATCTAGCTTTTACAGTTCTGGAGGTATTTCAATTTTTGTGACTGACCCGTAATTTTTGGAACCGAGTGTAGTTTAGGAAAAAGGATCAAAGGAAGCTTGTCAATGCATGCACTTTTGTCTTCTTATTCCAAAAAATATAAAAAAAATGTAGGTACCATTAACCGTACCATGAACAACCATTAACTTAATGTTTTATGTCGTTTGCTTTACGAGGGCATTAGTCAATATCGCTAATGAGGTCAATTTAGCATTTGTGCAGAACACGCGACAACGGAATTCATGTCTGAAGTTGACAGAACAGATTTGTTCTAATTTTTACGTTTAAATATAGAAAATATTGAAGAAATTCTATTGTACTAAGTAACATGAAGCAATGTTAGCTTTTCTTTCAGTTCAATGACTATTGGTCTAACTTATCTTAGTTTGTTCTGGGTTGGATCGACCCACGCCCGCTTAAGTGTTGGTTATTGAATGTAAAAATTGAATTGAAGTGGTTTGTACGGCGCTCTTGTAGTACAAGCATTTGACTTTATTGCTTTTTTAGACACAGTAACTTATTAATCTATTCATATTACTCAATCAAGAACTTTGATCTAAGCTTGACCTATTTGCTCGTGTATATGGACATTATAAAAAAAAACTCGCGAGCATAGTACGCATTCTACGCGTTCTTAAATTATTTTTTGTAAAATGTCGAAAGTTAATGTAGAAACGGCTTCTGCCGATTTATCTACGAAGATTACGGCGCTAACATTGAAAATTTCGACCCAATCAACACTGATTGAGGCACAAAATCATCATAAATAACTTGGTGAAGGTAGTTGAAGATTTATCATCAAAAATTGATAAACTTGTGGCATCCAAAGGTGTGAGCGAGATGGAAGATTCGAACAAGATACTGGTTGAGCAAAGTAGGAGTGAGATAGTAGCAACGAGCGTCCCAGCGACGTCACAGAACAATACCAAAACGACGGTACGTACGCGCCGAATGGCAGCAGCGGAACGCGCTAAGCTTAAGGACACGTCCACACTGATTAATGACACCAGTGTAAATAAAATATCTGAGTTACAACTGTCAGAGAAGAAGGCAACTGATGATAATTGGAAGCTGGTAAACCGGAAAAAGAATAAGTTGTCATCGAAGACTATTCTAAGGGGTGGGAATTCGGAAATTTCAACATTCCAAGCCGTGGAACAGAAGAAATACATGCACGTATGGTCTTTGCATCCCGATACCTCAGTGGACTCAATAAAGGAGCACGTCAAAATCATATGCACGTCTGATGATATTAAGGTGGAAAAGCTTATTCCAAAAACAAAGAGGGATTACGCATCATTTATGGTGGGAGTACCGGAATCCCAATTTGATAAAATTAATAACGTGGATAACTGGCCGGTTAATACAAAATTCAAGGAATGGGTGTGGTTTCGGAACTCCCAAAGAGGCAACAAAAACAATGAGGAAAGGAACTAAACCCTTAAATATATATTATCAAAATGTCAGAGGATTACGAACCAAGACGGAAACATTTTTCACTAATCTACTAGCTTCAAGTTACGACGTATTTGCAATTACAGAATCGGGGCTAAATAGTTCTATAAAAGATGGTGAACTTATTCCTCCCGGCTATGAAATACTTCGGTGTGACAGAATAGATGGAAGAAAACAAGGAGGTGTTTTCATAGCTGTGTCTTGCCGGTTTAAAATTAATTTGGTGAAAATTGACAATGTGGACACCGCCTTATTTGAAATAGTTTGTGCGACGGTCAGTTGTAAAAATAATTTCTTATTTTTGTGTTGCGTAGTGTATATTCCACCTAGTTCTAACTATAATGAATACATGAAACTATTTCAAATTTTAGAAAATGTGTGTTCCAAGTATAAATCCGTTAATGTAGTGGGTGATTTTAACATACCGTCGGCAACGGTAGAAGTACGATGTTATTTGGAATATTTCTTGGCGTTCTGTGGATTTCGGCAGGTAAATAACGTATGTAATATTAATAACCGTACCTTAGATTTGGTAATGACTACATTAATGGCGGGTGATATAGAGGTTAAGGCGTCGCCTGAACCACTTGTAGGCATTGACTTGCAACATCCTCCTTTAGATGTTGAGGTTAGTTTGGGATCGAATTGGAATGACCTGCAGGCACAGGAGAAGGGTACATATTATCATGAAAATAACTATAGGAATCATATTTCGTGGCAATTCACTAAATGTAATTTTCCTATGTTATATGAGAGGTTCAGTATACTCAATTGGGATTCCTTGTATAACATTAAAACTTCAGAGGACGCTTTGACCTACTTTTATGGCATAATAAATGAGACTATAAGTGAATTTACCCCAATAAAAAATAAATGTGAGAAACGGTTAATTACTGGTAAGTACACTTATCCTGAATGGTATACTTGGGACTTAATACAGGATATTCAGGCTAAATCGAGGTGTCATAAACTTTATAAAACAACAGGATTAAGGTGTGATTACGAAGCGTTCTCTCGATACCGGGCGTTAGTTAAACGCAGAATATCTGCAGCCTTTGCTGCATATCAGAGCAGACTAGAGATGAACATCAGTGACGATCCAAAATCCTTCTGGAACTTTATCAAAAGTAAACAGTGTAAACGCCATAAAAATATAATAAAAAAAGATGGTAAAGTGTTGAGTGAGTCAGAGGGTGCCGAGTGTTTCGCGAACTACTTTCAGTCTGTGTACAGCACGGAACGACCGATTCTTGATCCGGAGAAGGCGGAGCACTTGGCGGGAGTGGGTGCGGGCGCTGCGCGGGTGCATGTTGGCCAGCTCACCACGCGCGACATGCATCTAGCGCTCGCCCGACTTAAACCTAAGCACTCAGTGGGACCTGATGGTATACCACCCTTTGTCGTAAAGGACTGTGGCAGAATGCTTAGCGAACCACTATTACATATATTTAACCTATGTTTAAGGGAAGGACATTACCCGGATCGCTGGAAGATTACGAGGGTGATACCGGTTCCAAAGGGTAATGTAAGTGACGATGTGAGTGGGTATAGGCCGGTGGCGGTGCTGTCAGCGTTCGCAAAACTATTTGAGTCTGCATTGCACTCGTCCATCTATGCACAGGTTAGCTCTCAACTCACTAATGCCCAGCACGGTTTCCGCCCGGGCCGAGGTACGTGCAGTAACCTATTATCCTTTGTGACGTACCTTATGCCAATCATCGATGCGGGGGGTCAGGTTGACTGCGCCTACTTCGACTTCCGGAAAGCATTCGACCTCGTTGATAATGATGTGCTGTTATCAAAGATGGCGGCGATGGGTTTCACGTCGCACTTACTCAATTTCTTCGCGAGCTACCTTTGTGAGCGCCGGCAGTACGTTGAGTATGCTGGTTGCGAATCAGGTTTGTATTTTACTCTGTCAGGTATTAGTCAGGGTTCAAATCTTGGACCATTAGAATTCCTTTTGATGATCAACGATCTTCCAGGGGTCTTACGGCACGCCGAATGTCTGCTATTTGCAGATGACCTCAAGGTATATTTATCGATAGCAGACGCATCGGACGCTGTGCGACTGCAGGAAGATATTGACCGTGTAGTGCAATGGAGCAATACAAATAAGCTGAACTTCAACATAGCTAAATGCGGAGTGATGAGTTACAGTCGGGCCAGAGCTCCACTGCGCTGCCCATATGAACTGGGTGGAGCGTTGATACCTTGCCTGAACAGTATCAGGGATCTAGGAGTCGAAATGGTGCCCGAGTTAACGTTTCGTAATCATATTGTTACTGCCTGCAGTAAAGCTTTTAAAAGTTTAGGGTTTATCTTACGAAATTGCAAAGAATTTAATAACATATCCTCGATAAAGATTTTGTACAATGCTCTCGTCCGTAGTCACCTAGAAGCGACAGCAATTATTTGGAATCCTCACGAGATTAAATATAGCCTTATGGTAGAAAAATTGCAGAACAAATTTACTCGATTCCTATATTATAAGGAATATGGGGTGTACCCCCTGTACCCACTTATGTACCCTAGCTTGTTCGTTCTTGGCATGGTCGGGTATGTACGCTTGAGCGTGCGGCGCGATGTGGCACTGGTCACATATGTGTGGCGCGTGCTGCGTGGTAGCCTGCACCAGCCCGATATATTAGAGCGCTTGCGGCTGTGCGCTCCTGATGGCTATGTGGGCGCGCGCCTCCAGCCCCCTACGCTTAGTCTTCCAGTTGCGCGAACAAATCTACTTCAGTATGCCCCTATATCACGCGCCATTAGGCTTATTAATTTTATCTCAAAAGAATTCGATATCTATAACTGTACCCTCCCGAACTTCAGAGAAGCTGCAGAAAGATATATCACATCAAATGATATTATATTATAAATTAATTGTATCTATTTTAATTACAATGTCGTATTGGATTCATAAATCTGTAAAGACACTGTAAATGTTTTGAATAAATAAATAAATAAAAAAATAAATAAATCTTTGTTATAAACTCCGAAAGCTTTGAATAAAAGCTAGCTGATGCCCGTTGACTTGCGTCCATTTCATCTTTTTTTCAGACCTACTGAATAATTACACTAAATTTCAGAGAATGGATCTAGCCGTTTCGGAGGAGCATGGCAAAACTAACATTGTAACATGAAAATGTTATGTATATAGATGTTTTATTTAGTTACAAACTGTTTCTGTCACAATCCTAAAGAGAAATAAACGTCCACATACTAGTGAACAGTGACACTGACATTTTTATCTTTCGGAAATAAAAGAGTTTTAAAGAAGAGATTTTTCAAGTTATAGTTTAAATGGCAAAATGACGAGAGAGATGAGAGAGAAGGTATGCAGTACATGAGGATTTTTAAATTCGAAAAATTTGTTCCTGAGGTTAGGACTTTAACCAAACACATTAAGAAATTCTCTGACCATGTTATAATTCAGCGGTTTCATCCACGTATATGTTGGTTGTCTAGCTAAAATAGCCTATGTCTATAATCAAGAAGCAAAGTATGTCTCTTCATGCTGAATTTAATTGAATCGAAATTGCATACGTTTAGACGTGACAGACAAAGTGACTGTTAAACTTTGAGCAAAGTATAGATTTTAATTCAAATATAAATATTAATTATTACATTACTAAAATAATTATAAAACTCTTGGCAATATTTGTTTCACTTGAACAAGATAAACAATTTGTACAACATTGTAACATGAAATTTTTATTTATCTAGATGTTTTAATTAGTTACAAACTGTTTCTGTCACAATCCTAAAGAGAAATAAACGTCCACATACTAGTGAACAGTGACACTGACATTTTTATCTTTCGGAAATAAAAGAGTTTTAAAGAAGAGATTTTTCAAGTTATAGTTTATATGGTAAAATGACGAGAGAGATGAGAGAGAGGGTATGCAGTACTTGAGGATTTTTAAATTCGAAAAATTTGTTCCTGAGGTTAGGACTTTAACCAAACACATAAAGAAATTCTCTGACCATGTTATAATTCAGCGGTTTCATCCACGTATATGTTGGTTGTCTAGCTAAAATAGCCTATGTCCTTATTCAAGAAGCAAAGTATGTCTCTTCATGCTGAATTTAATTGAATCGAAATTGCATACGTTTAGACGTGACAGACAAAGTGACTGTTAAACTTTGAGTAAAGTATAGATTTTAATTCAAATATAAATATTAATTATTACATTACTAAAATAATTATAACCCTTGGGCCGTGGGGTCCTAGCGCTATTAAGCTTTTCAAGGAAATAGCAAAAAGATTAGTCGACATCACAGGAGACCGAAGAGCTGGCAGTTACCTCGGTCAAAGAATTAGTCTAGCTATTCAAAGGGGGAAAGCTGCCAGTATCTTCGGAACCATGCCTAAAGGGACTCCTTTTAGTGATGTATTTTAGTTATAATATTATATTTTATTAAGGTTTTTAGTTTTAGGTTCATTGTTTTAGTTTATAACCAACATTGTACATAGGTACATTATAATAAAGTACTAATTAAATAAATAAAAATTATAAAACTCTTGGCAATATTTGTTTCACTTGAACAAGATAACCAATTTTATACGCAACTCTATGAATCCGGAAATTTTAATCCAGTACGTAAAACATGTAAGTATACTGTTGTTAATAATCTGCATATTCAAATCATACATAGGGGCCAGCCAAACTTGGTTGGTGGTGCGAAAATTTGAAAAACATTCATGCAAGAGAGATGGGGGCAGATACGATCACAGTATAATACTCCCATCGGCTGAGATTGTATCGTGTCGCGAGACTCATAATTTATGAACCGGCAATACCTAGGGGTAGCGTGTGATATGTGTTTGTAAAGATCTAAGAGAACTGGATGTGGTAAGATTTATTCTTTATTATTCTATCTATAAATTTAGCCTTACGTCTTATTTATACTTAGAAGCTTGCCTTTGTCATACACATTCACCATCATCAGCCAATGGCAGTACATAGGCCTCATCTACATTATTAAAGCTTGGTTGTGAAAAAGAAGAGAGAGAAAGAGAGTGAGAGAGAGAAATGTGATTAACATGAGAGCTTGAAGCGTTCTGTCTGAAGTGATTTATTTATCACACAAATCGTTTCCAGTTCTTGGTTAATAGCTTTCTATCAGCTTTGATCTTTGATCAGTTTAGCTCTGTAGTGCAGTGGTAATTTAGGCAACTCTTGTGCTTGAGGTTTCTGCTTTGAATCTTTGGTAGGATTAATTGTTTTGTTCAATTAATTAATACAATTCATACAATTAATACAATTTATCATCATCATCATGATGATGATGATGATGAATTGTTTTGTATGATCTACAAATATTTGTTTACTGGTTAGGGTCTTTTCTTTTATTTTTGAAATGTTTTCACAAAAGTATATGAAAAAGAACAAATTAAAAATATTAAGTAAAGAATCCTTGAATAGGTTTTAAAGGTATTTGAAAAGTTCAATATCACTTCTAGAACAATATTGGGTTTCCACTGGTGAGTAACTTGCTAGAACTTTATCAATATTATTGGCAATATACTAATATTTTTAGGCATCGTAACCGCTTAACGTCGAATAATCTTTGTTGTTTTCTATTAAATTAAAATGACAGATTTCTTGGCATTACTAAAGGTATGTCTTATATTCTTATATTTAAAACGACCAAAGTGACTCTACTGTGACTGATGAAAAGCAGGAGTAGGGGCCACTATTTTCGTTACATAGGCCGAAGGAATAATGCAAAATGATTGGGCCTCCGGTCTCACACTCACCAACGAAAGATGACAGCCCGAATGCTTTCATTTTCAGTTGGTCTTTCCTATGAGGGTAGTACTGTCCCGGTTGAGCCGGCTCATTGGCTCATAACTCTAGTACCTATGAAATATGAATATATAGGTAAGTATTTGCCATACTTTAACCGTTTACGCAACGCACGCAGCGAAAACCCCCGAGAGAAAAAAAGTAATTCTCTTAATTAATGTTTCTACACCATTATATAATTTTTAGAGTATAGAATTGTATAAATAGGAATCTATTCGTAATATTTATTTACTTATTGTTTCCCTTAGTACTTTTTTGACGTTAGAATTATATAACAACTAAATTAATTTAAAATTATATGTTAAGTGAGTTCTAAACTAGTTATCTTATAATGTATGTGTGTAAGATGTCTGAAATATTTATTATTATTTATCTAAGTGTAATATCTAAGTAGTATTATTTCACGCAGATTCCCTTCTCATAAATATTACTTTTTAAATATTTGCATACTATCTATATATGGCGAAATGTGTCTCGCACTTTAAACATAATATAAAAGGTGGTTTGTAACCACCTATTGTAAAAACCACTCAATGGCAGCTCAACTTTAATTACTACATCGTTGTTACTAGTCCAGCAACAGACCGAAACATGTCCCGGTAATGTTAAGGTATCGTATTAGCAACCGCATCGAGATCTTGGTAATGATTTAATCATAGATTATAGGGTCATTATTCCTATTAAGATGGACATCAATAACTATACGGATATAAATCATAAAACTGCATGACTAAAGTGAAAAATTGACTCATTGCTATAATGTTTTTTTTTTTTTATATCAACTCACATTATCTTTTATTGATACTGGCATATACATCAAAAATATATCCATAAACATTCCTATGTTCTCTGTTTATTCCCATTCAACTTATTTTTAGCTTAATACTACATTTTTCTTTAACTTCTAAGAAGCATCTACTACCTGTGATTTCAACAATTATCATCATATTTCATTTCCATCATTAAATATAATCTTCGGTGAGTCATATCCCATAGGCACAATCTGTTGTCATTATTTAATGAAATTATATATATATACAGTAGGTAGGTGACTGCACGATTGGTTTATGTGGTTGCCACGCCGCTTTTTACACTTTATACTTTACGATCTGGCCAGAGAAGTCACCCCTTCAGAGTGGAAGACATACGCTCCAGAACTAAGCAGTGCGGATCTTCCTTCTTGTGCCGAGCAGTTAAACACTGGAACTCACTACCAGCTCATGTTTTTCCTTCTTACTATGATCCCGGGTCCTTTAAGCGGGGCGTGAAAAAGCATCTCACTAGGCCGCCATAATGTGGTTCGCCATACTGCTTGCATTTGCAGTGAGTATGGCGACCCCCACTTGTGGATTTTACTCATGCTTTCCATCAGTCATAGTAAACTCACCTTGGCAGGCGTTATATATAAAAAAAAAATCCATAAACTGTTGTTCTGAGTTCAAGTGTCTATGTGTCTGATTCATGTATGTTTGTAAAGTCCTCGCTATACAGGATCTATATTCCTAATGCGGGAGTTCTTTTTCCAAAAAGAAAAACGTAGTATGTAAATGGACACTAAGTTAACAATGAAATCTGAGAAATATGTTTACAATACGTTTGAGATATACGATAGCAAAGGAAAACCAAAAAATCGAAACAAAGGAAATACAGAAATAATTGAGTATATTGGCCATATTCTGTCAAACCCTCCTCTACAACAATAGTCATAGGCAGTTGAGAGCAAAGCGATAATATCGGCTTCGAACAAACAAAACCACACGGCGTCCTCAACTTTACTTATTTAGATCTTATTTTTATATACTTAAGGGTCATTTTCTTATGTCAGTGATATTTATATTTTTTCGTGTTTCTTTTAATATTACTCGTTCTCCGTAGCTTTATATGTTTTGATATTCAAAGATTAACTTAAAATATTTCATACCTCAAAAACTTTTTCAAGTATAAAAATCTTTCTTCTTCCAAAGAGAAGTGATTTGATTCCAAATATTTTCTATCATATTGACAGTAATTCTTGGATTTAGATAGAACATTTTCAAGTTTACTTCTAGTATATGATAGATATTTCGTATTAATGACACCGTTATGATTTATACGTAATGAAGGCTTGCGCCTTTCTCTTCCGAGTACGAGTTGGGGACTGGCAAGACACGTAGCTACGTAATATTGCCGTTGCATGTTTGAAGTCGCCCGAGGGCCTGCAACTAAGCTCCACTACTGCTATCTTATGACAACAACCGGGACCGACTGTTTAGCGTGACCTCCAAATTTCGGAAACGCTCTTAACATATCATGCCACAAACGGTCACCCATCTAGATCGCGCAGTCGTTGCTTCCCTCGATGATTCTATCCAATCACCTAAGGCTACTCTTCTATGAGCGCTTGAATGAGCCATAAAATGTTTTATATGTCGCATCAGGGGTGGCCGAGATGCGAAACATCGGGTCTTCATCATGATCCGACATAGTTTTTGATAAATGTGGGCACTGACTTGGATACTCGAGCGAAAGATAATTTAAATCACAATAACTTTATTTTACTAACGGTTTTTACAATATGGAAACAAACACGTGCGTTGGTACTGAGCGTATGCCAAGACTGTCCGAGGTAGAATGACCACCGCCATATCTTCCCGCCAGTCATCGCTGCATCCACTCTACCGACGATCGTGTCCAAGCGGGAGGGCGCCACTTGCGTTTCCGGTGACGATTTATTAATTCACTGAAGTGATTCTTAGATGGCGCTGTCCGTCGCACCATAGCATCAATCCACGACATTTCCGGTAACGATTTATTGGTTCACGATCAATCCACGACATTTCCGGTAACGATTTATTAGTTCACGATCAATCCACGACATATATATTATCAATTTGGACCTATACTTCCTGACTCTTCATTATCAAACAAATAAGCTCTAAAACTTTATTTTTAAGAAGAAAATTTTAAAACATTTACAAAGAATTCTCAAATATATTTTACAAGTTCGGATCATTACTCTTCAAGAAAATTCATCTATACGGATGACAGAAAGCAATACGTATGATAACTTTGATAAATTACTAAAACACGTGTTTGATTCATGGGTCAGAATGAACACACCCTGTTTATTCCCATAGGAGTACAGGAGGATATCCCGAGGCGGTTAGGGGCAGTATACTTATCAGGTTACAATAATCATCAATCTACCTGCCAATATTTCTGCCAAGGAGTTTCGATTATCATTCCACGGTACTAAAGTAATAAAGTTGATGCTCTGATTTTCTATTGGACATTCTTGTTAGTCGAATATGTTACATTTGTAAATGTATCGAGAATATTAACAGTAAAATATTGAAGTTATAGAATAATTAGTTTTGTAATAGTATACTTATGAAATAAAATAATAAAGGATGAATTAAATTCATTCTGATCAGGAATGAGTCTAAATGTGACCCCATGGGTGATATTAAAAGTAACAATAGGTTAAAAAAACTATATCCTACGTTAGAAGTAAACCTTGGATGATTACCTGGAAAAGATTGCTTTTAGCAGCAAGGCCACCCTTTGTAAATTATCTGTTTACATAATTACGTACCTACACATATGCTAGTCGTTACTGTGGCATTATTGTACAAGTTAAGTCTAATAGGTCTCTATCTATATCTTTCATTACGACTAAGCATTAAAAATTAATTAAAACGTTGATAGAAATGTATTCAGATTTCATTAGATTGGTTCACCTTTGCCATATTTATTTTCTGTGGTTATTGTTTCAAAATTAAAGTAGCTTTATTAGCTTATTATAACGTTAAATAACTACCAGTTTAAATTACGTGAAAGTTGATTCCATAGATTAGTCGATACTATAAATAGACCCGTTGTGAAATCTAAATTATGTTTTGACAACATTAAAGTAGACACTAGACATTATAACTATTTATAGATAACTACACCAATGGAGAACCACCGCGATAGATTCAAACGATATGAACTTTGAATATTTCATAATTCAGTATTTTAGCGTTTCCTAACATCTTCAATCAAAATTGACTTTATTTACCATATCATGAAAAAACTGTTTCTAGCAACCCATTAACTGTGAACTTTTTACAACACTGTCACCGCAAAATTCTTGGAAATCGATTTACTGCGGCAGTGTTGTGAGATTGAAGACTGATTAGAACTACGAGCGACGCGACGCCTCTATGTTCGTGGACGAGTCAATTTGTTGTAGGGTGGTTAAGCTTATTGCTTTGGTCGTGCGGTTTCAAGCTGTTTAACTTCTTTTGAGACTTTTAGTTCAGTATGTTTTAATTTATAATATTATCTGTCTCACATTTGTTTTGATTAATGCATTTTAATTTTACTTTGAGTGTGAGATTGAGTGCCACCACTCCTGTTCATTTCATCAAATATATTCCATCGTACAGACATGTTAACCGAATAAATGTATATAACTGATACATTAAGGGACTCCTTTTAATGATATATTTTAGTTATAATATTATATTTTATTAAGGTTTTTAGTTTTAGGTTCATTGTTTTAGTTTATAACCAATATTGTACATACTATGCTAATAAATAGATTATACAAAAATATTATGTAATTTTATACATTTCTCGTGCTTGTCGTGTAGCAATAAACCATGTGCCAATAAACTCCATTACTTAGTTAGAGATAGTTTAACAAACCTTATCTTCATACATATTACTGATACATTTAGAAATACATGGTTGTCCGAGTGGTGACGGATTAAGAATACAGAGTGTCACCACCCCTATTCATCCCGCGGATGTCGTAAAAGGCGACTAAGGGATAAACTACGCAAGACAACATCAATGCAAAGAGACGGAAAACTTGAAACCAACCCGTCTGGCCAGTATGGTAGAGTAGGCCATAACCTCTTTGGTAAGGAGAGGCCTATGTCCAGCAGTGGACTGTTAGGGGCTGTTGATGATGATGATGATGATACATGGTAACAAAATTTAGCTATACGGATTTAAGGGAATGCGTTACAAGAAAATCAAAATGTTCTATGCAATAACACAAAAGGCGCCTATCACAGTATATTGATGAAGCTTGAGAGACTACAGCGAGAGTAGAATAAAAGCGACCAATTGAGAAAACTACGCACGGCAATATCACAGCAAAGAGAAGGAAATCTTGAAACAAAACTTATACTAGCTGTGTTTGAGGTCTCGGGTTCAATTCCCGGTTCGGACATTTGTTTCGGTAGTTTGGGTGTCTTTTATGTATAGTATTTACAAGAAAAAAAGTATGTTTATGTATTTATATTAATTGTCTAGAACCCATAACACAATATCTATTAACTTTAGGACTAGATGGCATTCTGTGTAAGATGTACAAAATATTTTTTTTTTATTAATTGTTACTGGCCAGTTATAAAAGTGCCATATTGTTTATAAGAGTACCTTCCAAATTCCAATTTTTGACTGAGCCTAGTTTTCAAAGAAAACGACTTTTAATTACATTTTGTGGCGCGAATTCTTTATAGTTAATATCGACTCTAGTTAACTTTTTATCCTTGACATTTAAAAGTATTTTTATTGCTGTTTAGCAATCTCGAACATGGTAGAAAAAGTGATAAAAGCGAGCAAAATTATTGCGCTGCTTGAAGAAGATTGCAGCCAATGCTTCGTGGCTCAGAGGCTAAATGTGAGTCGGACGACAGTTCAAAGGACCTGGCAGCGCTATCTAGAGACCGGTTCCGTCAAGAGAAGGCCTGGTTCTGGCAGAAAGACATGTACCGAACCACGTGATGATCGTTTTCTAGTTAGTCAAGCGTTGAGAAATCGCAAATCTTCTTATGTGGACCTCAAAAACAGACTCGAAGAAGTAAGAAACGTGCAAATTATTCTATGGACGGTCAGGAGGAGGCTTCTCGCTGCTAATATACACAGTCATAGCCCGGCACGCGGCTCTAAATTACTCCGTGGACATCGAGTTGCCAGGTTCAGCTTCGCTCGAAATTGTGTGTCATGGACTCATGAAGACTGGGATAGGTTATTGTTCTCCGATGAAACCAGGATATCTCTGCATGGTGAAGACCGACGTCGGCGAGTGCTACGTAGACGAGGAGAATGCTTTGCAGAGGCATGTTTTGAAGAAATCAAACCATAAGGAGGGGGCTCTGTTATGTTTTGGACAGGAATAAATTCTTTGGATCGTACGGAGTTAGTCTTCATCGAAAACGGTATACTGACTGGACACCGATACATAACGGAAGTTCTAATTCCTTATGCACAACCCGCTGTAACCGCTCTTGGCGAAAACTCAATTTTTATGGACGACAACGCTCGCACCCACCGGTCTGGCGATGTGGAAGCGTTTCTGCTAGAATTCGGAATTCGTCGTTTGGACTTGCCAGCTAGAAGTCTGGACGTCAATCCCATAGAGCATGTCTGGGAAGTTCTGAAGCGATAAGTGAGATCAGTGCAGCCGGCTCCGCAGACTATCAGAGAGCTGAAGAATGTGATTACCGCGGAGTGGGAACGTATTCCCCAAGAAACCATAAAAGATATACTCGCTAGCATGCCCAGACGAATGCAAGCCGTGATTTCAGCAAGAGGGGGTCACACTCAACACTAAACTTTTATCTGCTTTTAACGTATTCAATAAAAACAAAGAAATTAACGCATTTCATTTTTATTTAGCGAGCAGGTTCTCAATAATTTAATCAAAATGTTATGATAAAACGGATGAAAACTATTCCTTCCTAATTAATTTATAAAATTCTGAGGATAACAATACCTAAAATTTTCAAACAAACAAAATATAGTAACTATAAAATAGTTCTTTGCTTACGTGCCCGTTTTTTTTCAAAACAGTTTATTTATATACCTGTTTAGTGTATTGAGTTTCTATAGCTACCCTTCTTGTTGGAGACATTGCGTCTTGAATTGAATTAATTTTGTAAGTGTTTGTACTGTACTTAATGATTTCGGACACTGATATTCTTCAAAAAAATTACTTGCTTAATTTATACTCTCGATTGTCGGCACTTGCTGGAACTTGTAAAAATACTTTCTTATTACTAAAACCTCACTTATACTTGTATATTTCTTGTGAAATTATGTTAATCCATCTTCATCAGTAGCCCATCGCAGTCCACTGCTAGACATAGGCCTCTCTCATTGCACACCACTTTGATCCAGTTTAGGCTTCTCGCATCCAGCTCCTGCCAGCCATCCTGCTCAAATCGTCACTCCACCTGACCTGTGGGTGTAATTATGTAAAGAATATTATACATATAAATATTATAAATTGAAATAGAAGTACAAGTGAGTTTAATATTAAGAATGTAAATGTAAATAACTTGTTTACAACTTAACATTATGACAAAAACTAAGTCAGTTTCAAGATGCTTGTATGCAAGTAATGCAGCTTTACAAATAATATATATTCCAAATGCCACGCGTGTCATGCGCATGCGTTCAAACTAATTTATGGCCAACTATCTTTAGTCACGGTTTGCATTACACATTTGGCACGTGCCACATCTGTGACGTCATTTTAATTAAAGCCACTTGGCATTTCCTCGTTAATTTACTTTTCTTCTTAATGTTTTCATAACCACGTCTAATAATTTCACGCACTAAAGTTGTTGACGTGTTTATTATAATCTTCTCGTCAGCATGTCGACACGTCAGGGTTTTAACAAAAATAATTTGCCGCTGGTTATTAACATTTTAAGGCTGTTGACTTTGATCATAATAATAAGGTTCAAGATTTGCTGATAATATATTATTTACTTTATTTTGTTAAACACAGTGATGTAGACTATTGTAATCACTGCTTAAATATCTTTAATGAATTTAGTAATCGATCTCAATGGAATGGCATGGCAATTCAGAATGTATAACTGAAAAGTGTAATGTTACAGTTAAATGCAACTAAGAATCACATCAACAACATTTTATCACGGCACAATACAGCATGCAGTCCTATAAGTGGGGCGTGAAAAAGCGTCCCACTAGGCCGCGATGGTGTTTATCACCATACTGTGTCCACACTCGCATTAATAACGGTGACCATCACTCCCGGTTTCTATTCATGCTTTTCATCAAGCAGAATAAAGTCATTTTGACAGCTTATACCTAATAAAAAAAAACGTTTGAAGCGAAATACTTAGAAGAGCTTGTCACATTTCACACACAGACATCTGGTCTCAAACTGGAACTACCATCAAAATGTTAAAAGTTATTGAACCTATTTTATAAATCCCTTATTCAAAAATTATTCTCTAACTAATAAATTGAAACGTTAACAAATTGAGGAGTAACTTAAACAAAACTTGATACACCAAAAATGATTTATCGTTACATGTGTGTACGGCAGATGAATTTAATATAATAATATGACTAACTATCATACGTCACGGTTTTGTCGGGAGATTTGTCCTCACACTTTTGTCACGTGCCGTCTGCGATGCTGCCATTTTTGAGGGTTTAACCATTGTTTGTGGTACGCGGTAAGTGCCGCGTTTTGGATAATTTATGGCTTCTTTTATTGTGGGGTGATAATAATGTTTTTGTACAGTTTCTATAGGTTGATTGTGGTTTTTTATACGACCGTATGAGGGTAATATTTTTAGGGTACATATCTAATTGTTTGGTAGACTACAGCCTCAGACGTCATGACGTTTTTTTTTCATACATCTAAGCTACCATTACATTTTATTTTATAAGTTATGTAGCATATGTTTATCACAGATAGGTCGCCCTTTGAAGCGATCGTACCGGCTTGACGACTTATAAGACTGTCTCACTGCAAACCGGTAAAAGTACAGAAAGAGCCGCGTAACTAAAACCTGCAATAAAACGTTTCAACAGTGCCTGAAAAGGCTTACTTTAAATACGAACTTGTTGATTTAGAAAAAATCTGATTATAAATTACATATTGCTGTTTAATCTATACTAATATTATAAAGAAGTAAAGTTTGTGTGTTTGTTAAATTGTAAGGGGTAATCTCGGGATCTACTGAACCGATTTTAAAAATTCTTTCACCAATAGAAAGCCACATTATTGCTGAGTGTCATAGGTTATATAAAAAACCGAAAAATAAAAAGGCTTTTACGTGGTAGTCCGTTTTGCAAAGTGAATCGGAGAAAAAACGGTCGAGAGTGAAAGCGTTTCTTACGAACTCTGCCTTAACTATGAAAGATATATTTTTGAGTTCTAGAGAAAGATGTGGAGCTTGAAAAAGCCTACAAAAAAGTCAACGACAGCATATGTCTAACTTTTATATTTAAGTTATGCCCAACGAAGTGGGCACGGGTCAGCTAGTCATCTATATTTATGAAAGACTAACTTGTACCACCAAAGACGCGGCGGGGGCTGGTAAATAGCCTATGATACTCATATGAATGTAACTATCAATCCTGAATTTCTTAGTTTAGTTTTTTACTAAATTCATTTTTTCCGTGTGGTGACGGATTAAGAATACAGAGTGTCACCACCCCTATTCATCCCGCGGGTGTCGTAAAAGGCGACTAAGGGATAAACTACGCAAGACAACATCGGTGCAAAGAGAAGGAAAACTTGAAACCAACCCTATACCAACCCGTCTGGCCAGCGTGGTATAGTAGGCCAAAACCTCCTTTCTAAGGAGAGGCCTATGTCCAGCAGTGGACTGTTAAAGGCTGTTGATGATGATGATGATGATGATGATTTTTTATAAGAAAGTAGTAAAGAAGAAGTATATGTATATGATAATTACTCTAAAAAACGATGTTTAAAATTTTGTGCCAGTCTAAACTAAAATAAACTGCTACTTTGTTACTGTTAATATCAAAATTAAATTCAAAATCTAAATAGATACTAATTTAATCTAATTCAGTAAATAGTTTTATCTAAAATTTGTCTCGGCATTCGGTTGACATATAGTTTCTCTTTCGAAAAAAGTCTCACCTCAAAACCTTCTACTCTGTTTTATTCCTTGAAACATACTATCTATTTATCGAAGAATAAACCATCAAAATATTTTGTTACTGTATAAAGAACAGTAGGTAGTCATTCCGAGAACAGCAATAACAAGAGACTTTAAGACTAACAACTACTGAACTCTGTTAATTGCTTGCAGATGTTTAGAGAAGTCTATTATCCAACCAGGGTTCTCTTGGAATTTCGCTAAATGTTTACGATCTACTAGCTGAAACATAGAAAGTCTTGTATTGACAAAACTATTAATTAATTAAGTTCGGTATATTATTTTACCTAGTTATAGTTTCACTTAGAAAGTTTTGCTTAGGGCCTTTTAAAGACTCTTTCATAAGTATTGAGAGTATTAAATATCTTTGAGAATAACGTTGTTTTCATGAATCTTTATTGAATATAGTTTTAACCGAACCCAAATATTCTTGGGAATAATAAAGGCTAGGAAGATAACTCAACAGAGTTTTAGATATATGTGCAAACACTAACACTTGTAGCCACAAAATGGCAAGTAGTTTGTTTGCTTAGTGGCTAAGCAGGTACTTTAAACATTGACTAGGAAAAAAAACATGCACCTCCATAACTGTGTGATAGATAAGTGAAGGCTTTGCCTTCCCTTTTTAATTTTAAAGATATTATCGTCTCAACCGTTGCAGGAAAGGGATTTTTTTGGCAATCGAAAGTCGAAAGTTTAAACTCTTAGAGGTTTTAGAACTATTTCAGAAACCATTTGAAGATATCTTAAATATCTCTTGAGGTTATAAGACTTCACGAACTGACAAAAAGTTTGGTAAACTAAAAAGTTATAGAAACTTTTTATGTAACAATATTCTATTTCAATGAATACATGGAAATCTGATGGTTTAGAATAAATCAATTTCTAGTTTCACTAATTTTCGACCATTGTAAAGAAAAGCATCACCATTCTGTTACACTATAGAACTTAAATACAGCCCTTGTACAAATTGCTTTCTGAGTAAATACGGTTTTACCGAATGAAATGTTTTTCCGTTCGCTCCTATGGTAATCCAGATAGAGCCAGTTAAAGCTGCTTCAAATCGACATTGTTTGGAATGCATTCTAGTTGGCGTAAATGTATGTCTGGCTCAATTGTCGCTTCAAATGTACTAAGACTATTAGAAACATTAACACATTTCGTTATAAGATTACGTATGATTTAAAGTGAATTGGTAAAGGGAATTTCCTTTGATATTAAGCATCAATTACACTGCTTCTTGATAAAGTTCCCGATAGACTATTTTGAACTTATTTTTCAAATAATTACAAATTTCGGTTTCATAAGTCTTGGACAGTCACACGATCTCTGTGTGGACACCAAGTATACATGATATATTTATAAGCATTTTATTTGGATAACAAAGGCAGAAAACTATCTACAACTTTACAAGCCAATGGTAGAACTGCATTTTACTTGACTATATACATAATATAGGTACTATATACTTAAACTGCAGAACCAGCACCCATATAGACCACCGTTAAATTATCCATCATTTCATGGAAATCTAAATTCAGAATTTCTTCGAATTCAAAATCAGTCAAACAATTGTTTGTAAATAAATGCGAATTCCTGTAATTCCTGTAAACATTCCGAATATTTGTTGTTTGCGAATCTCCACTCTTATCAAACAACAATTGTTCTCATTCGGATACTTGTTGCAAAATAGATTAATTATTGCTGTCAATATATTTAAATAATAATAATAAATATTTCGGACATCTTACACACAACATTCGCTAGTCACAAACTAAGCAGAGCTTGTTTTATGGGTACTAAACAACTAATATAAATACAAAAAATACGTTTATTTTGTAAATACATACACATTATACATAGAAAACACTAAATAGGTCAGTGATCTATTTGAGTCTAGAAGTATCTATCAATATTGGCTGTGACGGCCTGTAATATGTGTTAGGTAATATATTAAGGTTCAGTAAATGCAATATTTCTATAAAGAGACTCTTACGCCTCTCTCGAAATCGTCTAATATTAATACGTGCTTTATTAGAAATTACTACTATAGCTATACGTCAAGAAAGTATTAAGGCCTGAATACAAATACTTTTTTTTTGTAATAAAGCTAGCTAGAAAACCAATAACGTTAATATGAAGATATTTTCTTTTTTTTTGCGTAATTAATGTTTTTTTTTATTATTTAACGCCTGCCAATATAACCCCAATCATAAAAGGAGGACATCCACACTCACTGTGAATGAATTATTTTGTATATCTACCTATTTAGATACTTTAAAACCGGATAAACGGACGGCTAATAGATGGATATAGACTATAGTAAAACTAAAGAGATAACGGAATAAACAAACAAGCTTAGAAAATAAAACTCAACTACATATTTTATGAAATAAAAAATAACGAATATTTTCTAATGGAGACATTTAGTCGTATTGTCTTCTAATGAGATAATTTGGAAATACCAATACATTTTATTTCTGTACTTAGACGGAGTGATAATCACAGGAAAATAAGATAAAAGAAAATAAAAAGAATAAATTACAAACTGACTAGTTTACCCATTTCTTTTCTGATATAACTCTAAGTATTTGTTGAAAAGTTTTACTAGTTATTATACGTTGCACAAGTCTAAAGAGAAGCTTGGCAATCATATAAAAATAATTTCAACCAGCAATGATAATAACACTATATATGGAGTAATTACTTTGACCATTTCTCGTCTTCAGCATCACCTCTTAGAATGTATCATGAATAACAAACTTGATGGCTATAAAAAAAAATTATAAAAAGAAAGAATTTACCAAAGCGATAAAGCTACCTTTGTGCTGAATCAGACTTCTAAAGAAATTTCGTATGGTTGCAATTTTCAATTCATTGCAAACCTGGGTTTTACAGATTGTAAGAAAATAAATAAAATTTATATCCAGAACGTTGGACGTTTGATTGCAATATTGCAGTTCAGTATATTTCCACCGGGGTGCTATTATGGCGTACGTGACATTACGAGCAACCTGTAGGAGTTGGGCACCACACATATACCATGTAGCAGATTTAACAATACAGATACAGTGGTAAATTGTGAACACTAAAGGTGTGTTAGGGAACTGGCTGACTAGAACACTATTATTAAATTTGGGATACTGATATAGGTTTAGATTTACCAACTGTTTTTAGGCTACCCTACAGTCGTGATTTAAGAGAGGTCGTTAGGTCGACAATTTGTCAGTGTTCATGGGAAAAAATCTTGGGTTGTCAACACAGACGATTAAAACCTTTGACCTTACAAGTTTTTGTGGAAGTTGTAAGGCCTCATAATCAACGTTATGGTGTTAAAGATTTAGCGAGCTTAGAAATAGAGTTTTTTACGCTCACGGGATTCACAGGAGCTTACGTTCAGAAGCCTCATTCAGGAATCACACCCTAACAGAACTGGAAGTGTAACTTCCTATTGGAAGATTACCTAGAAGAAATTTTCCAAATTGCTGACCAGATGTTAATGATTACTTTGTCAAATAATTAATTTAAATATTTATTGTGACTAAAAGTAATCTCTAGTCACGACTAAAGTAGTAAACTGATTAATGGTCCAAGAAGTTTTAAAGTGGCGCTGGAAACCGTTGGATACGGGTAGCATAATACTGGTTGTTGTGGTCATCTTGTCGTATTCCGGCTGAAATGATGATGAAAACGATGGTGGTAAAGAACCCATGTTTGTGTAACAAGCGATTAATTAAAAAAATATAACAAATATTGTTTTACGTCTGATCCACATAATTTTGATCTCATCGAATATACGCAAAACATGCCAACGCGAAACAGAGCGCATTATCCAAAGCTTCACAACAATAGTGACAGTATAATCCGAACATTCGCGGGTATGCACGAATGTGCACGATGTGACAACTGTTATTTTGTCCACCCAACTGTTGGTAAACGCTTTTGTCCTACGTTCATAATACGACGATAAAACATTTTCGAACAACGCTATTGAAGTCGTTTGAGTATTCAATGTATAGTGGGTTTTTTGGACTGTATTGAGCCTATAGCTGTAGAAAAAGCTTATCATTGCCTCGATAACCGACACACGCGAGCGAAGCCGTTCGCGAATGATAGTACTAGTATAAGTGATTAAATTGAGCAAGGTAGAATAAGCATATTTTCAACTAAATTTTTAAAAAGAAATGCTAGTTACTTGACGAAAATTAACACAGCCCTAAAAGTTTATCATGCAAATTAAATTAAGTTATTAAATTTAACTTAAATAGTCACAAATTAAATAAAATACGTATAATTGAATCAGTGCCGGGGTTATTTAATTATCGCTTGTACATTGTACAAATACATTCATTAGTGTTGTATTCAAGTTACTCCGAAAGCTGACAAGCTCGTTTCGGGAACACGAAATTACTTTGGCAACTGTTTATTCGGAAAGAAAGGGAAATGAAAAGGTAAAAAGAGAAAGAAAGAAAAAGAAAGACATAAGCTCGTTATAGTTGTTGGAAACGTAGATAGAAGGATATATTAATACGTGTGTGCTTTTGGAAATAGAACTACGTGCAGGGCATAATGGCTTAAGTGGTCACCTTTGCCACATCCTAATGTATTGAGTGTCATTTCACTTTTTATTTTGAATGATCAACAAATTCTTGTTACTGAGCGCAGTTGCTCTTTGCATTCGTTTCAAAGTCCCACGTGATGGAAGATATGTTCATAGCGCGAGAGTTTCCTCTCATGTCACAAAAATAACCGACTTCAAAGAAAAACTATTCCTAGTACCGCAATGGTGACAGGTATGCCTATGATGTTTGTGGAGTGTCCTCGATTTCTCCAGGATCCTAATACGAGATCCTGGTTTTCTTATAACGGGACCCCATGGATGGCACCAGCTTTTAAATAAAAAAGAATGATCAAGATCGGTTCACCCAATCAAAAGTACTGAGGTAACAAACAAAAAAAATGCAGTTGAATTGAAGGCGTCTAAATCTGTCGGGCTTATAACTAAAAGAAAATTTGAAATAAATTGTGTCTTAACATAAGAATGAAATCCATGAACAGTTGTAGCCAATTTCCTGCGAAATTAACTTCCATTTATTTACATAACTTAAGGGTAATTTAAAATTAAAATAAGCCACGTCCACACCCTCTGCTCTTCGCAACAATGTGGGGCTTGTTTCTACATCTATTAATCTATTAATGTGTATTCCCCCTTAAATTCGTATTCCTCATACTGACATAAAATGACACATGTCAAAAACACATAGCGTTTTAAACCTTATGTTTCTATAAATAAAGCTCACAATACCAAATAAAGTCTAAGCAAAATGTCGGAATAAATAGGGAAGTGTTAATAATTTATCGCGGATTAATTTTATAGCTTGTCATGTTGGGATCATAAAGCCCATAGTGTACAACCGTGTCAAGCACTTAAAGTTTTTGTAGCCCATGTGTTTTTCCTGAATCCGTTTATAAATAAAAAATCATAGTTTATCATTTTTAGTTAATAAATGATGATTCTCAATATTTTTGAAAGTAACGTCACTTTTCTTCAACGTTAATAATACAATATCTTTTATAGTGAAGTATTAATGGATCAATGGTTAGCAAAGTCAAATGTAAATTAATGCTACTAATTTAAAGTAGGTACCTAAACAATCACAACATGTTAGTACATGTTGTGATTGTTTATTCAATGAAAGGCTTCGTAGTGAAGCCTTTCATTGAATACTGGAGATTCTTAACGCCGACTTTTAATTTTGCCGTATCGGCATCTTGTTACACTGTCATAAACATAAAACTACGTCAACAATGTCCGTACACTAACTTTTGAATACAATTGGTTGCGTAAATAAAAGAACAAGAGTTTTTTTTCTTTTCCGTCTTTAAGTATGAAAATGCAATAAAGAAAAACATTTAATTACAAGGCTAAGTATTTGGTAGGCATAATATATAAATTTATTTTAGCGTATTGCCTTTAACAATTTATAATTGCATGTATAAAAATCGGTAAAAAAAATTCTGTTATACATATGTATTAACAGATCACTCAGCCAAAATAAAATGTATATAATGTGTACATACATGTATAGTAATTTATAGTTATATAAGATATAATTTACAAAGATTATGAATTAAACCAACACAAATACAAAACAATCCCGAATCAAACTAAATAATGTTATACGAACTAAGCATAAATCACAGTTTATAACAGCAATAACAAATTGTAGTTCATAATTTAGCAATAGAAATATAACCATCATAAATTGAGCCTTAAGTACATGTACTGACAATAATCTTTATAGGCATTGAGATCCGATTGTGGTTTGCGGATCTATTTATTACATTCATGTTATTGTCACGTCGCGTATTGTCAACCTCGCTTTAGTGAATCAGGTCTGGGAAACTAACAGAATGGTGTTAAAATAGGGCGACCACAATGGTATTGTTGGAGCGGATTGCGAGTTGTATTAGTAAAAGTGAGTTATATAACAGAGTGTTTGTGTCTAAATAAATAAACAGTAGATTTTCTCACCCAGTTTGGTTTCTTAAGAAGTTTTGAGGTTACATTTACATTGTGCTACATATTGTGGTTATTTTTCGTGTAGGTACCAAATGCTTTAGCCTGACCTCTGTTAGGTATTAGGGAATAATATATATTCGTTAAGATATTCCTACTTTGATACAGATTAAAATCAGATATCTATATTATTCATTCTCGAGGTAAACTGAATCGGAGTTCTTAAACTAAAATGTAGAAGGTATATATATATCACTTGTGTAAGTTGAGAAAGAACATTTTTTTGAATATAGAATTTTCATAGCCTATGAAATACCATTTTCATTTTAACATGTCAAGAGACAAATTAGTTCTAAGAAAACTATAATTGAATTTTTATTTTATTAGATCAATTTTTAAATTTTCTTTAATGAACGGACTACTGTAATATAACATGTTAGCTTATTTATTTTTTTCTCCTTCATTACAATTTCCATTACTAAGAGCTTGTTGGTTAGCACTTCAACACCCATCTAAAAATTAAATTAATTTATTCAATTAATAAAAAAAATTGCTTCTTTTGTCAGTTAAATGTCTTGAGATAATTGTAACATTTTTATTTCCTTAATTTATTACTCACAAAAACATTGATTAAATATTAAACTGGTATGAAAGAACCTAGATGTCTGAGTAATTCATCAAAATAAAAGTTTGTAAATAAAAACTTTCAAAAGTTGAGTGTGATAAATATTAAATGTGCTATAAATACACTGATAAATACTATAGATCATTATCGTTATGTGTTTATCACTAGAAATTTAACTTTATTTTTCTGTTTCATCACAAGAAATATACCGAAGTGTCTCAATAGTTTAAGGAGATGTTTCATTACAGCCCGATTACGCATGGTGTTATCTTGGGAGTATTAGATAGCTAGTAAGGTAACATTGTATTCTCTTTTATTTCTAAAATGTTACATTATGTTTTGCCAGCTCGTAAAGAGTTCGTCAAGCACGGAAGAGTACGAGAATTAGTATAATCTGAGTTTTCCTAAAGTAAGAGGCCTCATCATCATCATCAGCCTTAAACAGTTCACTGCTGGACATATGGTTGGTTTCAAGTTTTCCTTCTTTTTGCAATGATGTTGTCTTGCGTAGTTTATCCCTTAGTCGCCTTTCACGACACCCGCGGGATGAATAGGGGTGATGACACTCTGTATTCTAAATCCTTCACCACACGGATTATCCTAGTATTATACTAAGTAGGAGGCCTAAGGCGAGGCTATCGAGGTAATTGTTATTGAAGTCACAACATATTTTTGCTTAAAATAACTTGTAGTTCCTATATTTCCAAGGAGTTTTCAACAAAAAAAAGTATCTGAATAGGTTAAAGAAAATCAGCTGTCAAACTTACATTTATTTAACGAAATTGCTGTCACCCCTTCAAAACGATAGAAAACTATCACAATACTAGATTATCATAACAGATTAATATTCCAACTGAGTGAAATTACGCATAGCTTATTTGACAGCTTTGTAAGATGTGTCCTGTGTTTGACGTTAACTTATAGCCACCGGAGCTTGTAGAGTAAATTAGATAGATGTATTAAATCTTGCTCGAATCACAAACTGCAATCTAGTGGAAGCAATGCATTGTTCGTGAATTTATCCCAGTATACAATTGAGTTTTATTAGAGGTGCGTTATAATAGACTTATTGTTGAAAACTAACAATAGAACGAATTACGATACCCGTTGTCATCGACTTTAATCTTTACTAATCCATTCACAAATTATACCGATGCATAATCTATAGATAGATTTCTTTTAACTAGGATTAATGTACTTATTGATTTCATTTATTTAATCAAAAAAGGGGTAATATTACAGTTTTGCTTTAAGATAAAAGTTCGTAAAAGAAATATAGGAAGAAACAATTAATTTTATCTACATCTATACGATCTACATCTAAAATTACCAGTTTTTGGTATATTTTTATCAATTACGAATTCAGACCTGAACCTGGAACAGTTGAGTCTACTAGTTACACAAATTAAAATGTGACAAAATATCATTTTAAGTATCGTTCTTGTGTTTACTACTACTACTACTATACTATTACCTTCTTACCTAAAACTGTTAGGACTTCAGATAAAAGTTAAGAAACATAACAGATTGAGTAGCCGGAAACGTCCCACGGGACAACACAAAAAATACTGATAACCAAAGACAATCACAGTAGTTTCTCGAAACGGACCATATGACAGCTATGATTGATGACAGGACGCGAAGCCAACGACCCCTCGCTGAATCATTTCGATATTCTCGAATATTCATATAATTTCGAGTCGCAGTCGGGCACTTGTCATGCCTTTAAATTGATGAATCCGGGCGGTTCGTTAAGAAAAGTGAATTCTCTAGCTGTTCTCTTTTTTGACGACGTATTGGCTTTGGCATTAATCATTTGAGGGTTATTTTAATCGGTAGAATTAGATAGATAGATAGAAAACTCTTTATTTGTTTACCTTATTACAAATTTACAGTAGAGACTAAAAAAAGTAGTTTAAAATTAATGTACAAAGCATCATCTTCAAGGGTTTTCTTCAGGTTTTAATGTGATTTTTATTCATGAACATGTTGGCATAAATATTTTTTTATTGTTTGTGTTACAAAGTTTAAAAAAGTTAAAAATCTATAACAACATATAAACTAATAATATAATTTATATAACCAATGAACTATAAAAAATCTATTAATAACTCTTTCATTAAAATCAATGTGGTTCCGTTTAAGTGATTCGCTGGAAAATACATACACACATTATAAAATATTACCAACACTGTTACCCTTCTCTTTGGTTTCTCTATAGTCTTGTAAAAAAATGTAAAATGAAGTCTAGCTTTTTTTTTAATAAATTAAGTGCTTCTTATTTGAAATAAAGCACTATAGAAGTATTAGGTTGAAATATTAGGTATTACCCTTTTTGATATTTCTTTTCACTTATGATGAACTTAATATGACAGCATTCATGCAGTCATGTTTCGTTAGTTAGTGAGAAATCGGAGGCCTAATGATGCAGAGGTATCTCAATAGTGTGGGTTACTATACTGCATTGTGAGCATTGACAATGAGTATGGTGACCATTACTCTTGTATTCTACTCATAAATTGGCCAAGTGCGTGTCAGGCCGTGTGAGGCCGTGTTAGGCCCATAATATTAGGTGGATTTAAACTCATGGACACGAGTTTAAATCCACCTAATATTATGGGTGCTCCTGTTCTATGCGTGGCCTGACACGCACTTGGCCAATTTTTTTTTCAATAATAGTTATGTTCACTTCTTATTTTTGTACGAAATTTTCCAAGTGAGTGCATTTACAAGTTAGGTCCCTAAAACTCCTGAAACAAAACAGTTATAGTTTTCCTTTAAAGTTCAGTATAAAATTTATTTTATACTGAACTTTAAAGCTTTAATAACTCACAAACTAAATCGAAAAATGGTACACTGACAAAAGTATAGATCATTATCGTTATGGGTTTATCACTAGAAATTTATGTATTTTTTTCAAGGAATATACCGAAGTGTCTCAATAGTTGAAGGAGATTTTTCATTACAGCCCGATTACGCATAGTGTTATCTTGGGAGTATTAGCTAGCTAGTAAGGTAACTTGTATTCTCTTTTCTTTCTAAAATGTTACATTATGTTTTGCCAGCACGTAAAGAGTTCGTCAAGCACGGAAGGGTACGAGAATTAGTATAATCTGAGTTTTCCTAAAGTAGGAGGCCTCATCATCATCATGGTTGGTTTCAAGTTTTCCTTCTTTTTGCATTGATGTTGTCTTGCGTAGTTTATCCCTTAGTCGCCTTTCACGACACCCGCGGGATGAATAGGGCTGATGACACTCTGCAGTCTTAATCCGTCACTACACGGATTATCCTAGTATTATACTAAGAGGCCTAAAGCGAGGCTATCGGGGTAGTTGTTATTGAAGTCACAACATATTTTTTCTTTAAATATCTTGTAGTTCCTATATTACCAAGGAGTTTTCAACAGAAAAAAGTATCTGAATAGGTTAATGAAAATCAGCTGTCAAACTTACATTTATTTAACGAAATTGCTGTCACCCCTTCAAAACGATAGAAAACTATCACAATACTAGATTATCATAACATATTAATATTCCAACTGAGTGAAATTACGCATAACTTATTTGACAGCTTTGTAAAATGTGTCCTGTGTTTGACGTTAACTTATAGCCACCGGAGCTTGAAGAGTAAATTAGATAGATGTATTAAATCTTGCTCAAATCACGAACTGCAATCTAGTGGAAGCAATGCATTGTTCGTGAATTTATCCCAGTATACAATTGAGTTTTATTAGAGGTGCGTTATAATAGACTTATTGTTGAAAACTAACAATAGAACGAATTACGATACCCGTTGTCATCGACTTTAATCTTTACTAATCCATTCACAAATTATACCGATGCATAATCTATAGATAGATTTCTTTTAACTAGGATTAATGTACTTATTGATTTCATTTATTAAATCAAAAAAGGGGTAATATTAGTTTTGCTTTAAGTTAAAAGTTCGTAAAAGAAATATAGGAAGAAACAATTAATTTTATCTACATCTATACGATCTACATCTAAAATTACCAGTTTTTAGTATATTTTTATCAATTATGAATTCAGAAAACCTGCAGCATTCGAGTCTACATGTTACACAAATTAAAATGTTACAAAATATAATTTTAACTATCGTTCTTGTTTTATATACTATTACCTTCTAACCTAAAACTGTTAGGACTCCAGATAAAATTTAAGAAACATAACAGAAGGACGGAAACGTCCCACGGGACAAGACAAAAAATACTGATAACCAAAGACAATCACAGTAGTTTCTCGAAACGGACCATATGACAGCTATGATTGATGATAGGACGCGAAGCCAACGACCCCTCGCTGAATCATTTCGATATTCTCGAATATTCATATAATTTCAAGTCGCAGTCGGGCACTTGTCATGCCTTTAAATTGATGAATCCGGGCGGTTCGTTAAGAAAAGTGAATTCTCTAGCTGTTCTCTTTTTTGACGACGTATTGGCTTTGGCATTAATCATTTGAGGGTTATTTTAATCGGTAGAATTAGATAGATAGATAGAAAACTCTTTATTTGTTTACCTTATTACAAATTTACAGTAGAGACTAAAAAAAGTAGTTTAAAATTAATGTACAAAGCATCATCTTCAAGGGTTTTCTTCAGGTTTTAATGTGATTTTTATTCATGAACATGTTGGCATAAATATTTTTTTATTGTTTGTGTTACAAAGTTTAAAAAAGTTAAAAATCTATAACAACATATAAACTAATAATATAATTTATATAACCAATGAACTATAAAAAATCTATTAATAACTCTTTCATTAAAATCAATGCGGTTCAGTTTAAGTGATACGCTGGAAAATACATACACACATTATAAAATATTACCAACACTATTACCCTTCTCTTTGGTTTCTCTACAGTCTTGTAAAAAAATGTAAAATGAAATATAGCGTTTTTTTTTAATAAATTATGTGCTCCTTATTTGAAATAATGCACTATAGAAGTATTAGGTTGAAATATTAGGTATTACCCTTTTTGATATTTCTTTTCACATAAGATGAACTTAAAATGACAGCATTCATGCAGTCATGTTTCGTTAGTTAGTGAGAAACCGGAGGCCTAATGATGCAGAGGTATCTCAATAGTGTGGGTTACTATACTGCATTGTGAGAATTGACAAAGAGTATGGCGACCATTACTCTTGTATTCTACTCATAAATTGGCCAAGTGCGTGTCAGGCCGTGTGAGGCCGTGTTAGGCCCATAATATTAGGTGGATTTAAACTCATGGACACGAGTTTAAATCCACCTAATATTATGGGTGACTCCTGTTCTATGCGTGGCCTGACACGCACTGGGCCAATTTCTTCTATCAATAATAGTTATGTTCACTTCTTATTTTTGTACGAAATTTTCCAAGTGAGTGCATTTACAAGTTAGGTCCCTAAAACTCCTGAAAAAAAAACAGTTATAGTTTTCCTTTAAAGTTCAGTATAAAATTTATTTTATACTGAACTTTAAAGCTTTAATAACTCGCAAACTAAATCGAAAAATGGTTTTAGCAACTTTGCAATGTTTTTATAAAATCTATCTAATGATATCCCACACGATAGGGTAGACGCGAGAAAATAAAGGGTAAATGTATCAAACCTCATAAAATATTTCACATTTATCCAATTTAATACTTTCTATTTACAGTTTATCATCCATTCTTGAAATATATTTGTGATGTGAAAATATTCATTATTAAGTATGCATTTAATGTCTAAAATAAATCAAGTGTATAGCATGTCGCATAAACTGGCATTCCATTATCCTGACATCTGACTGCACGCGCTATTTAAGGTAGTCAGGCGCGCATAAATAAACTACAAAATATTACTATGTCATATGATGCATAGCGATGAAGTTGAAACATTAAGATTCTCAGAGAACCATGAACTTGGCAAACATTCTTGCTTTGCGTGTGTCACATGCATGACATTAATATACAAAGAAATGAATGAATATACTTATATTTATATAGAATCTGTGTAAATATCTGCATCGTGACACTGTCCTCACATTTAATAAAATGCCTTAAACAATGTAACCAAAAATAGTAAAAATGTTGGTTGGAAAAGAGTGTCCATGGAGTTTCTTGTCTGTTTTTCTCCATAGGATCTACGAATTGGAACAGACAATTAGCTTCACGACTGAGTACTGACTGACTACTTGACGTTTCAAAAGTGCCGTTGTATTGGTTTATTTCAAATAAAAATGGTTTGATTTGATTTGATTTAAATAAGTGAAGGCCGGGAGAATGATGCAGAATAATCTAACCAGGCTGCCATGGTAGGCGTCACCATGCTACATTGTCTACCCTCACAATAGGCATGGTGACCCCTACTCCTGGATTCTACTCATGCTTTCTATCAGGCAGAGTAGAGTCACTTTGGCAGGCTTAAATATATATATAAAAAAAAAAAAAGTGAACATATAAAGAGTGATTTTACATTGAAAGAATAGGTTTCAAGTAGTGACCACTCTTATCAAATTATTTATGTATATGAAAGTGTATATAACCGATTACTATGTAACGAACTAGGTATACTAAATAAAAACACTACTAAAAGATAACTCCCGCTTTAGAAATATATTCCTGTGTCGCGGGGGATTTTACAACATACAAGAAACGGGTACAAAACACCCACGCTCAGAAAAGCAAATTGTGGATCACACAAAGTTTTACATATTTGAACCCACAGTACTTGGAGCAACAGAAAGCAGCGTGGCAATCGATTGAACGGATTTGCCTTGCTCATAAATGCCGGCGTTCAGTGCGGACGGCGTGGATAGTGGGCGCAGCACTATGTAAAATCATACAAAGCAAAATATAATCCGTTGCGTGCCGTGCGTGCGGTGCGTCCGTCGCGGGCCAATGGACGCGCACCTTAAACAACCGCCTAGTGGTTCAGTTCAGTTCAACTGTTAATGAATAATATTGATACAACGTTTTTTATCAATCCGTATGCAAATATCTATACGTATAAAATATTAACAAACTGTAAAACACACTGAGTTTGTTAATCAATTTAATAAACAAATAAAACTGTAGTAGTAAATAACTTTATGAAGTATACACTTCTATCTTTTTCATATTGCAGACCAAACATTCATTACGGAATATTGAAAATAAACTCGTAAATAAAACACGTGGCATTCATTAATCATTGAGTAATAAAATGCGAAATATTAATCTTGGCGTTTAAAGTTGATGTGAGTAATGTTCTCGTATTCACTCAATCCGTTTCACGCTCTGAAAGTTATATTTTTCTTCACCGAGCTGTTCTGAAATTCATTTTGTGTATTTAGACTGCCTTATTGGTCTAGTGATTAGCGTATGCTGATTGAGAGGTCTTGGATTCGAATCCCGGTTCGGACCAGATATTTGTGTGATCCACAAATATTTGGTTCGGAGTCTGGGTGTTTTCTATATCCACTTAATATGTACGTATTCAGAACAAAAAAAGTATGTTTATGTATTTACTCTTACATCAGATGTTTAGTACACATAATACAAGCTCTGCTTAGTGTGGGACTAGATGAAGTTGTGTGTAAGACGTCTGAAATATTTATTATTATTATAATTAAAACATACTCAGAATAATAATTTGAATTTGGCCTAGTTAAACGTAAAAAATTGAGATGCTTGATATCGACCTGACAGACAAGGTACTATAACTAGTAAGACTTATAGGTACCTTCGATCTAATTTTTTAATTTTATAAGCAATAATTACAGACAGATAATGTGCTATTTTTTTATTTTTTTTTATCGAACTAACTGTAACGTATTATTTAAAACCACACTTTACGTCGTCTGACAGTCAAAAATGTCCCACACTGTTATTTTCTTTGTTCTTACTGTGATTGCTGCATATCGGATTAGCGGTAGATTATTAAAAGGAATGGCTATATCCTTCCCCATAAACTATAATTAAAGCAACCCCCGCAAACGCGTCGCAATAAGGGTGAAACATGTCGTGACTTGTGATTTCATACGCCGTATGTTGTGCCTAGTGTTGGCCAATTACAAGCAATTTTGATGGAATACTTTTACGACGCGCGACTTTACAACAATGTCAGTTCTCAAATTGAGTTCTGTTCCTCGGGTGGGTTCAATTATTATGCACTAATTTCCATAGAACTTTCCATTTTAAAAATAGTATTAGATGTAGGCATATAAATGTTAGGTATACAAAAAACAATAGTATTGTAATACTAATACTATTCTTAGCCCTTATTAATTATGCAGATAGCTTTTGGCAATTGTATCTCATTGATAATCATAATTACCTTTTTTTTGTTATTACTACAGCAGAAGACCAACAGAAAATGAGTTCATTTATACTGTCGTATTTCGTTTGTGAGTGCGAACCAGAAGCCCAATGATGAAATACATCTCAATATGCAGTCGGAAGCCTTTTACGCCCATGCCGCCTTGTTGCATTGTCTGTGTGGAATCCCTTTGGTAGGGTAATAGAAAAAAAACTCCATTCATATTGTCTTTAAAATAAAAGACATTCATATTCTATTTGTCTCTTTAGTTTCATCAATAAATTTGAACTCTATTTAGGAACTACTGAATACCCATAGCACATTTAGTTGAAAATGAACCTAATCTCTATAAAATATGACATATATTAGTATCCCCCATACGGAGCAGTGTCAAAATACAATTCTATCAAACCACACTATTCTAAAGCACAGTTCTACTGCAGGATACAAAACCAACTACTCTCTCATACTACAATTCGGACAATGTGAGAACCCACTCCGAATTTCGGTAACAATTGTCATGAAATATGTACTTGTCGATTTGTATTTTAACTGGTTCGAATAACTGCAACTGCATTAGATCTCACATCGTTTAATGTAAAGGGGACTCCACATTAAAATATAGGGGATTCTAAATTACGTACGCGTACAGTGTAATGAACACCTTCTGAGGGTAGTGATATAAACAAAACAGTCGTAACACGTGTTATTGCATTTAATTACTGAAACACGATTCTAAAATTACAAGGCGGTAATGTGAGATGATTGCTCTATTAAAGCCCTTTGTACTACTGTGGAATAAAAAGCGATACTGAATTGTTGTAATGGATCAAAATATAATAAATATCGGATCAGATTGCATATGAGTACAAGTTTTATGATAATTTTAAGTACCATTTGCTATTTTTATACACTCGTAATAATCTTTATGTAGCAACTCTGAGATAGATTCAATATTAGTAATAAGATAATTTCGACTAAAATCTGTAACAATTTATATTATGTCACCAAGTAGACATTAAAGTTAGCCAGGAAACACAACTCTACTTTTTAGGGTTCCGTAGCCAAATGGCAAAAATCGGAACCCTTATAGATTCGTCAAGTCTGTCTGTCTGTCTGTCTGTCCGTCCGTATGTCACAGCCAATTATTTCCGAAACTATAAGAGCTATACTGTTGAAATTTGGTCAGTTGATGTATTCTGTGAACCGCATTCAGATTTTTACATAAAAATAGAAAAAAAACAATACATTTGGGGGGTCCCCATACTTGGAACTGAAACTCAAAAATTTTTTTTTCATCAAACCTATACGTGTGGGGTATTTATGGATAGGTATTCAAAAATGATGTTGAGGTTCCTAATAACATTTTTTTCTAAACTGAATAGTTTGCGCGAGAGACACTTCCAAAGTGGAAAAATGTGTGTCCCCCCCCCTCTAACTTCTAAAATAAGAAAGTGATAAAACTAAAAAAAATATATGTTGTACATTACTATGCAAACTACCAACGAAAATTGGTTTGAACGAGATCTAGTGAGTAGTTTTTTTTTAATACGTCATAAATCGTAACACGCAATTTACCTTTCATCCAATCAATATACTCCGATGAAAGTTACAACGAACTACAAGAACTTTTATATGATGTTACTTGCTGATACGGAACCCTTCATGGGCGAGTCCGACTCGCACTTGGCCGATTTTTTGTAACATACGTATGCATTACCGTACCGTACCGAAACCAGGATCTGATGATAGGATCCTGGAGAAACCTAGAGACCACCTCAAATATCATAGGCACACCTATTAGTTTCATTTGAAAATGTTTTTTTTTATTAAAATTATTTAAGAAAAAGAAATCTGAATACCATCTGAACTACGGACATTTTACCGCGTATCAGTAAATAATACTCTTTTAGCGTTCAGTATCACAAAGTCTTTAGAATTGAACGTTCACTTTCCACCGACCGCCTCTGTGTAACCTAATTTAGTCGTTTTATACTTACTATGAATATTTTTGATAAGGCATGATTAATTATACTCTTTTATTGGTCTGAGGCGGGTAATTTTTTGGTTTTAATTAAACCTTTTAAGTTATTTTTTAGTCTTTACGGCCCCTTTGAAAACGGTTAAAAACTGATTACTCTTTAATTTCTAATTACTGTCGGGAGCTGTATCTACCGCAGTTGTATTAATCATATTATTGACTAGATGAGTCTCGCGGTACTACCCGTCAATGATGTCAACTGTCAACTTTAACAACAACTGTGTTACCCACGTGTGTTGTAAAAGTATCAAAACTAGTCAAAGATGTTGCATAAGTTACTCCTTCAGCCATCTGTTGGGGATAGTTCCATCAATATCGGTAGGTACAGTCATTCTACAGTTTAGCCGGAAAAATGAGATGGACAGAGAGAACAGAATTTTCTAAAAATTGATTTAAGTATGTTTGAAAGTAAGTTGTCACAAATACTCATAAAAATAAAAATGCTCCATATACGACTAAAGAACAAATAAATAACAATTTCAAGAATAATAAGGTACGTCAAAGAAATTGTTACTTTTTTTATTGTTTTTATTATTTTAAAAACGTAGAACAAGTAAATAAATAAGTAAGATGTGATCATCAATGAAGATTATGATGAACCTCATTTCTGTAATTTTTTTTTTATAAATCTGAACAAATTCATCCGCTTCATCTATTCAACTTAATATAGATACAATTTTGAAGTGAAGAAAAAATGCAGCTATATTATTATTATTTTTTAAATTATGAATACCAAGTAAAATTTTTACATTAACATTTAAATGAAATCTGATTAATTACATAAACGATTGTTTTTGTAAACATGAAATAAATAAAATGAATGTAAACACCTCGTTTACATGAAATATGAAAACACTTAACATTCACATTTCTCACTAGATTACAATCAAAAACATTTACATCCAACAAAAAACCTTTTATTTCACTCACCAATTAAAATTGCGGTTGTTGACTTAGAAAAATTATTTCGATAAAGGCCCGTTTGAGTAAACAATAGATCTGGTATAATGAAACAGAAGTTGGCGGGTTCGGTTTCTCACTGTCTCAGCATAGTTAATCTAGATTTGGGAGACAAAGCAATCCATCTTGATCTGAGACAATTGTGAAGCATTAAATACGATTTATATTCAACAATTGTTTTGACTTTACACTATTTATGTTGTATCAATGTTATGGTGACAGGTTCGAAAATGAAGAGTTTTATCTTAAATTAAACTGTTCTATTTGAAATTTAAATTTTAAAGAAGATTAATAATCTGACACACCTTACATTATATAGATAGCCTGATCCTGAACTATATAAAGACTGTATTTAAGTAACAATACGGTCAATAAATACACTATAATAATTTTAAGCGTGTACAATTGTACATACATATTTATAGGTACTGAAGCCATGCTAAATTCAGCACTTATGTGCCGGCTTGACTTCGACGGTATTATTCTCACACAGAAGAAAAACCAAACTAAAAATGACAGCATTTGTGCTGTCTCATTTCATTGGTGAGTGTGTGACTGAAGACCCAAAGATGCAGAATAGTCTCACTAAGCCGCAATAGTTTAGGCCATCATACTGCATTATCTGTACTCACAATGAGGAAGGCGACCATTATTCCTGAATTCTACACATGCTTTCCACCATCAATCATCATCATCATCAACAGCCTTTAACAGTCCACTGCTGGACATAGGCCTCTCCTTAGGAAGGAAGTTTTGGCCTACTATACCACGCTGGCCAGACGGGTTGGTATTGGGTTGGTTTCAAGTTTTCCTTCTCTTTGCATTGATGTTGTCTTGCGTGGTTTATCCCTTAGTTGCCTTTTACGACACCCGCGAGATGAATAGGGGTGGTGACACTCTGTATCCTTTATCCGTCACCACACGGACAGCTTTCCATCAAGCAGTGTAAAATGACTTTGGTAGTCTTGAATTTATTTAAAAAAACATGTAAAATATTTTAGATATATTACAATATCAACACACAATTATTTTGCACAGGTGTATGATGCATAAACAGAATGTAGAAAAGGGTTTAATACTTTAATAAATAATGAAGTTCGACAGCTTCGACAGCGAGAAGCTAGACAGTTCGCGCAAACCCATGTGAGGTAAAAAAAAACAATCCTCACCACAAATTCTCATCAACAGTCTTTAAAGTCCACTTTTGGACATAATATGCCTCTTCCTAGAAAATAGAATTGGCCTACTATATCACGATGGCAGGATGGGTTGGTAAAGGGTTTGCTTGAACTTTTCCTTTTATTTTGTAGTACTTTGCTGCCTTAGTCGCCTCTTATTCTTAATTCGTCACCACACGGATATACATAAGACAATAAGACTGTTACACTTAAATTCCTTTTTTCTACTTATAACTAATTTTCAAGTAAATTATTTAAATAGCACCGACTTCATTTTAAACAGCAAGTGTAGAATTTCTTTTTATAGAAAGATTTGTAAGTCTGTGCGAAATCTTCATTGGCTAATTAGTTTTTTCTTGTTTTCCATTAAAAAAGTAACTCTAAGAAAGTAACTCTAAGAATACATTTATTATATTGATAAACATTACATTTTTTTCTAGAATAAAAACTAATAAAAACATAATATCTAAAACATAAACTGGCATACTGTGTCCCTTCCGTAATCTTTCTACACAATAAATGACGGTCACTTTTTCACTTTTGCCTTTTGTTTCCTCACCGAGGGATTGATCGTTCGTCGTTTAAAGTGCTTTCATGTTGACAGTATGCAATTACATTAGCATATCAACATTTACAGAACTAATAGTCTCTGGAGAGAACAAGAGCAGATTATCTGTGTTGTTACTCAGTTTAATCGTACACAAAAGTAATGAGTAGGTACTTAGAAAAGCTAAACGCTTTTTTTACTACAAATGCGTATGCGTACGGACAATTGTTTTGAAAAGGCCTAGGACGGTTCAGTTCTAATGGCCAGAAGATTCTACAGCATTAACTTTGTTGAGATATTTGTAAATACATACGAGAATTTTCTTAACTTATTTTATTACGTAATGGATTATTACGGTCACATTTAATTTTTCTTACGCTTCTTAGCTTTATTTTTTCTAATATCTCGTCTCCGAAAGATTATATTCACAAAAAAGATTAGTGTCTGAAAACAAAAAAGATAGAAGCAGAGAAAGAAGCAGAAAAATCATCACCGTGCTTCCATAAAAATTGTGACGAAATAAGGTAGACTGTCAGCCGGTTTGTGTCCAATATATCATCACTTCACCGTAAAATCCGTTCAGCGGATGACCTGTAAGGATTAGCACAATAAATAAGTTGACCAAACAAGAATAAAAAAATATTATTAAACAACGGCATTTGATTTATAATTCAGAGTTTTAAAACGGTTTCTGGTAGTAAAGTTCGAAAATTACAATATTTTATATTAAGTTACGCTCGTTTGCTTGAAATCGAAAAAGTCTCACGCTTGTTACATTTGTTTATATACGTCTGACCTAGTCTGGTAAAAAAAAACTGTAAAAAGGGGAATTTATATTTCAATGTACCTTGTTCCTCCGACCAATAAATTATACCGCAGTTGGAATTGTATTTTCACGATCCACACCTATTTGTGCTGTGGTAATAAATAACAATTTGCGTATTTCGTAAAGGACGTTATTACTTCGCATTTATTATTTACAATATCAACGATATTTGGCATTCTTTTGACAGAAGTTAAACAAAAATTCTTTAGTACGAAGACTGATATGTAAATTGAAACAGTTGTTAGGGGAGGTATTTGTGTCGTTATAAAAAGAAACGATAATTAGGGAAATTGAGAGGTTAGGAGTAATTTCGATTTTTCTCACCTGAAAGAGGCACTGCAACGACTCATTTTTCTTATGTTATCATCTTTTTCATCGGCCTTTAGCCACTGGCTTTCTATATATCTAGGTCATAATCTAAGACCTAGATATATTTAGGTCTTCGAAAGGCCCTATCAGTCCAGCAGTGAGATATTATGGCACGATGACACCACGCTGGCCAAACAGGCTAGTGCAAAGAGCAAAGAAGCTCAGAGTTTCTTTGCTCTTTGTGATGTGGTTTTTGCTCCTTTAGCCGGCTCTGGCAACATGCAATGTACAGGGGTGGTGACATTATGTGCTCTTGACTAGTCACCTCATAGATTAAATTTATTACATAATATTTAATAAGTCATGTCAGTGTCATTTTTTATATAAATATGGTCCAGTGGTAAGCGCATGCGGCTGCTGATCAAACCAAATATTTGTATAATCCACAATTCTTTGTTTTGGAGTCTGGGTGTTTTCTATGTATAATTATGTATGTATTGACAAAAAAAAGTATGTTTATGCATTAATATCAGTTGTTTGGTACCTATTATACAATCTCTGCTTAGTTTGGGACTTGATGATGTTTGTGTGTTAGATGTCTGAAATATTTATTATTATTCATATCACTTCTTTTGAGGCGACTTAACTGAATTTGCTATTCACAAGTCGTTAATAAATTCCCTATGATTTTACTCCTCACTCATCCTTGAAACATGCCTAAAATGCAGTAACGCTCTTTCTTAATTTCATTTTTGTCAATATATTTCCTTTTACTATTGGTTTTAAAAAGCTTTTATAGGGGATGTTTTAAATTAAATCTAAAAGGGAAAGTTTACTCAATAAAAATTCCAGCTTTGACAAGAAGTTTAAAGCACGAAATAAATACACAGTGATATTACAGAATTTTAGTGCACAATTAAATGGTTTAAAAAAATTAAAATATGAATTCGTTTATTCAGGTTGGTCTATTAATAGAACTGTGTTTTCAGTGGATTTTATGCTGAAAAGTTGTCTAATTAAAGATTAGAAAAAAATGCAGTTAAGAAATTTAACAATAAGCGTTAGATAGCAGATTACGCAACTGAATGATATTAGAATAAGAGTCCCGTTGTTCGACTAATCTTTTCTATGGTGTAACGCCAAATACCTTAATAACGCCAAATTTAAATACGAAACGGTTAGTGGACATCCTGATTTTGAATGGAAGCGCAATAAAGAGCAGAACTGCTTGAACGAAGAAAGAAGAGATCACAAAGTGAGAATTTTATCTTAACAGCATAACAACTGCATTTTAATAGTTCCTTAGAATCAACAGTATACATAAGTGACTGCATTGTCGGTCTACTGGCTAGCATATGCAGCTGCTGATGAAAAGTTTTACGGTTCGGTACCCGGGTCAGGTGTTTGAATGATCTGCAAATATTTGTTTTGGAGTTTGGGTGTTTTCTATGTACATATAATATGTATGGATTTACAAAAAAAGGGTGTTTATGTATGTATATTAGTTGCCTAGTACCGTTATTACTCTGCTCTGTATAAGCTCTGTTTAGTTTGGGACTACATGGGGCCGTGTAAAAGATGTCCGAAATATTTATTTGTAGGTAAACGTAATATGTATTCAAGAAACAAAGTAAATGAAAGAAATGGAGGTCGTTTTCTTTTGACTCCATATGAATTTAGTTCCAGTTCTTTGTAATATGTGTTTTTGCAGATGTTGCCTTCATACGTATGATAGATCGACATAATATGGCGACAGAAACAAAACATTGAACAAGTGTTCCAAATAACTCAATAATGTAACGACATAAAGAAATGTGCAAAAAGAAATATATTACATTTTCTTTTTGGTTGGAAACAGTGTGTTATGTCGGTAATAAAAGTGGAATTAATGTTCATCATCATCAACAGCTTTTAATAGTCTAGAAGTAGACCTCTATAGAAGGGAGTATTTGTATTTGGTCTAATATTTCGCGGACATTGTATGCTGAACTTAAAACAAACCCAGCACTCGATAAAGCTCATGAGAAGTCATCAAATGCGGATAATATAGTATCGGTTGTTGTGGTGAAATTTGAGGAAGGCCTATTTGCAGAAGTCGATGTCTTTTGATTCAGATGATGTTGAATTAAGGATATAAATCAATCGCATGCATTGAGACTGATTGAACAAGCGCTTGGCTCATTTTGATTGCATTAATTATATACGACTAAGATTCTCGAAATAGTATCATGTCAATTTAAGATTTATAAGAAAATAAAAGATCTGTGTGAAAAGGTAAATTATTATAATCTGCGTTATGAATAATACATTCATAGTTTATGGGACTGCTAACAATATCGATAGATATATCGATAAAGTATTGTCTTTATAGCAAAATACTATTTCTCGTAAGCCTTCTAAAACCATATTGAAATAAGCATAAGCATATTCGATAGAATCTACATTTGTGATTCTTACTTATACCGATAAGTAATATAATATTCACTGAATGTAAAGAGGGGCTGATGACCAAATAAACTAGATCTTTCTAGCACAGCTTTATATTTGGAAAACAAGTTTCAAATTATATTGGCATAGTGACTCCACAATATATGGTAGCTGAATTCTGTTGGGAGATCATCGACTTCACCACCCCCTGATGTCGTTCTGTGTTAGTTCACCCCAATGTTATATGAGGGTGCGTTTGGATGTGCGTGAAACTTTTTTTTTATTGTTATGCCTTACTAAATAGCTTTTACTACAAATCTCGGAAGGGATTACGGTTTTAATAAACGAGATTATTTGCGATTTTGTCAATACCTTGAAGTTTTGTTTGGAAATCACCAATCGTAGTATCTTGTATTATAATTTAGATTTTTTAATAGATACTACTTTACATTCTGTTTTATCATTATCACAACTTAGAACTCGTTTGTTGTCCAACACTTTCAACGCACGGCTATTCGTCGTTCAGCAGAACGATATTTTGTATCAGAAAAAAAATTCGAATTCCTGAGGATGCAGGAGCCAGGGGTGTAAAGTACTTTTACATCTCTCATGTTGGGTAAGTAGGTTCTTATTACCTCCAAATGTTGCTTATAAGTGACTTATTAGCGCTCTAGGGTAATAATGTAGCTTGAAAAGCCCTAGGGCGGTAAGTATTTAAAAAAAAAAGCGCTTCTTCCTTACAAAAAGTTCGCGTACATCTAACCATCATACTGGCAAAGACATCATGCATTCAGCCCAATGACCAAAGAGGTCGCTTTGCTATTCAGCCTTGTCTTCGTGTGAGTATATGTCATCAATTTTAAATATCGAACGGCGAAGCTCAATTTCATTCTTGAAAAATACAATTAAAAAGTTCTTTATACTACACCTGATCGGAACAGTAGTCAATATTCCCTGAAAATGAAAAGAGAAAGTTAGTCTTTTCCTTGACCTAAATAAGCGGGAGGAAAAAATGTATGAAAATCCATTTCTAACGTGTTTTAGCGGGAGAGAAAGTTGTATGAATTTTCATTTCTCATGTGTTATCTTATCTATGGCGCGCGCCTGCCCAAAGAGTTTTCATATAATTTAAATATGGAATCTGACATCCTTTTGTGAAGAATAAAAAAAAACAAAAGAAGCGCTAAATATTTATAAATAATATGTCAAATTCTAAGCTAAATTGTGTCTTACATGGTGTCTTACGTTTTGATTTTATTTTATAAATACTTTAAATGTTCCTCGCAGGTGTAGTATAAAGCACTGTGTAGCACTCGGGTGAAAGTCCCATTCCTACCTCGGGAGTATTGTGGCCCTAGGCTGCGCCTTCGGGCCACAAACTGCTCCCTCGCTAGTAATCGGTTCCTTTCCTCCCTCGGTGAACAATGTACTATTACTGGTTTCTTTTTAATGAAAAGAGGCGGGAATAGAAAACTTTTAATTTAAATATTGCTTTTTTTGGGATTTTTTTTCATAATTAGGTGCCAATTAGGAAAAAACATGGGTTCTTCAAGTGATGAAGATATAAGCTGCACTCCCGATTCAATGAAAATGGAAGCTGAAGATGAAATGTTTTATTCTTATAATGCCGGTTTTTTTCTACTTACCTCACAATCGAGATGTAAAGCAGAATAGTTAGCTCGGGTGTAAGTACCAATTGCACCCTCGAACTATAGGCGCCCTCGCTGCGCTCGTGCGCCTAAATATCTCGGGCTGCAATTGATGCCTTACAGCCCTTGGCTATTAATCTACTATTAATTTCAAACCATAATTTTAACGTAGTATATAAAAAAAGCGGCCAAGTGCGAGTCGGACTCGCCCATGAAGGGTTCCGTATCAGCAAGTAACATCATATAAAAGTTCTTGTAGTTCGTTGTAACCTTCATCGATGTTTTAATACTAGTACATTGATTGGATGAAAGGTAAATTGCGTGTTACGATTTAAGACGTATTAAAAAAAAACTACTCACTAGATATCGTTCAAACCAATTTTCGTTGGTAGTTTGCATGTTATTGTACAACATATATTTTTTTTAGTTTTATCACTCTCATAATTTAGAAGTTAGAGGGGGGGGACCAACATTTTTCCACTTTGGAAGTGTCTCTTGCGCAAACTATTCAGTTTAGAAAAAAATGAAATTAGAAACCTCAACATTATTTTTGAAGACCTATCCATAGATACCCCACACGTATAGGTTTGATGAAAAAAAAAATTTTGAGTTTCAGTTCCAAGTATGGGGACCCCCAAAATGTATTGTTTTTTTTCTATTTTTATGTAAAAATCTTAATGCGGTTCACAGAATACATCGACTGACCAAATTTCAACAGTATAGCTCTTATAGTTTCAGAAATAATTGGCTGTGACATACGGACGGACAGACAGACAGACAGACAGACAGACAGACAGACAGACAGACAGACAGACTTGACGAATCTATAAGGGTTCCGTTTTTTTGCCATTTGGCTACGGAACCCTAAAAAGCGCGGCTTTTGCAGACTGCGATGTAGTGATTATAAACGAAAAAATATCTCAACTGGTCAATAACAATAACCAATACCTCAATCCTCTAGGTGGAACAGAATCATGTGACTTCATATCCTCTCTGACTTTACACCACGACACCACTGGTCTATTCAATTTTTACTTATAGAGTGCTTACTTAGCCTTTGTATATCATGTTGCAAAGTTAAGCTTTTGGTTATCAGTCAAAGAGCTTAACTTTGTATCTACACAAGAAAACTCAAAGAGTAGTCCCTGCTATCGCATGCTGGGTTGCTTGTAGCTTATGAAGTAGCCTCATCGTTTGAGGTTTGTGTACTCTCTATGAAATTCTAAGAATTTTCAATTCAAAACTTTTAACGTTTTGGTCAAACAGAAAGAATTTTAGATTTAGGCAAATATGAATGGAATCGTACCTGTTTTTGTGAAAATTCTAATTATTTTATTTTAAAGATGTGTTCATTAAAATAATTATGATTTGCAAATTGTATTTATATTTCATGAGTACTCTACTATCCTTCAATAGAAGGTGTCGGAAGAATCACACTGAAACATCAGTTAAGATCTTGATTCAGTCTGCTGTTTTTAATTTAATTATTAGTTTGTATGAGCATAAAAGTGTCACTTTAACTATTTTTGTCACAATTTTTATGTTTTTTCCGCCCCATTTAAACCTGCTTCCTGCCTTAATCACTCTATTATTCTATATACTATATTTAATTATTCTTTTTTTAAGAACAAATTTGCCTGAATATATCTGAATCAGATTACTGCATGTGGGAACATTAAAGTTATAATTATTATCAAATATACATTTGATAATAATTATAACTTTAATACTATTTAATATACTCTAAAGAAATACTACTTATGATAAACCATTATAAGCAAGGTATACACTTTTATATCTGTAATCCAACAAAGAATCTATCTGAAGGATTAAACGTAGATATACCATCGTCCGCAGACATTGAGGGTAGACCTTATACCATTTATCACTTACAGGAGAGTCCCGCCCCGTAATTTATGTTTCATCCAAGAAAATAACCGTAATGAAAATTTTCCTACCTGCTCTTCTGACTACCTCAGGCCTTTTTGGAGTGAAAGCTTGGCGCTCTGGAGTATTTTTTTAAGTTATTGCATATAAAACATTTTGCTCCCTAATATTTTGACAGATTTTTAAAAACCTTAGAAAAAAACGTTCTTGATTCAATTTATTTTATTAATATATTGTGTGTATCTATCTTAGTTGTTTATAAATCGATATCCGAATTGAATAAATAATTTATATTTACTTAAAACAAGTCATTTTTAAATTTAACTCAACATCAATATTACGATTGCAATACCTTAAAAAGTCATATATACATACAGTGGTAGAATGGCATCCCAATATACAAGCATAGTTAAGTTTGGGTCCCATCAGCAAATATATAATTATTGTACCTGTACTTTACTTAGTGGCGTGCAATTGGAGAGGCCTTTATCCAGCAGTATACTGCAATAGGCTTACGATGATTATGATGTACCTTAATTGGATAGATTTATTATTATTAAAAAAAAGAATAGAACCACCGCGTCAAATTATGTTATTGTATAATCATATAAAAAAATCAAATCAAATCAAATCAAACCATTTTATTTCAAGTAAACCATACAACGGCACTTTTGAAGCGTCAAGTAGTCAGTCAGTAGTCAGTCGTAATGCTAATCGTCTGTTCCAATTCGTAGATCCTATGGAGAAGAACAGACAAGAAACTCCATGGACACTATTTTCCAACATTGTTTTTACAATTTTTGGTTACATTGTTTAAGGCATTATGTAGCTAAATATAGTAATGCTCCATACCATACTCCAGAAACCATAACTGATAATTAGCACATTTTTTAAAATATCTACGTTATGGCAGCAATGAAATTAGTACCCAGTAAATAGAAGGGGTTAAAAGTTGTAGTTGTGCTTATGAAGTATATAACAAGATTTTATTTAACAGGAACTAATAAAAAAATGCACGATATCGTTCACTCAGCGAATTGCCTTCGAATAAATTATAATTTAACTGTCGATAGTAGATAGATTGAGGAAAACAGACCTCAGGGTATATTTAGGTCACCCACTTCTCATCGGGTGAGGCATGTTCTTGATTGCTAACGATACAATAATTACGTCAATCAATTAATCTCAGTCCATTGTTGAACATAGTCCTCAAATAGACTGTGATTGTCTATGTCACTTCTTTTACTGACCTATTTAGGCACGGTTTCACTCAATCAACAACCCATAACGTACCACTGCTGGGATCGAGTCTCCTCAGGAGAGTGTTAAGGTCATACGTCTCCACGCTGGCTGAGTGCGGGTTGGGGACTGCCAAGACATGTCGTGGCTTTTTAATCTTACTGTTGGATGTTTTCAAACCGTCCCAAGGGCTCCAACTAAGCTTCACGATTGATAACTTATGATAACAACCGCGACCGACTGGAATCGACTTAGTAGTGAAATGCTTCTGCGTGATCCAGAAGAGAATCAGTTTCAAGTGCGAGTCGGACTTGCCCATGAAGGGTTCCGTAGCAGCAAGTGACATCATATACGTTCTTGTAGTTCGTTGTAAATTTGATCGGAGTTTTTATAATAGTGTTTTGATTGAATGAAAGGAAAAATTCGGTTTATAAGGGTTCCGTTTTTTGCCATTTGGCTACGGAACCCTAAAAAACTAAACTAAAATATATCAACTTAAACCAGCTGGAAAGCAAAGCCGCATTGAAATATAATATTATACATACGTAAGAAAAAAAACAGTTCTATCTTCGCCAATCCCCTCATGACGACTGACATCAATTCGTTTAGATTACATTGAGCTTCTTACAGTATTTCAGACGTATAACATATTGTATCGAATTGCTAACGTGTTATGTCCTTTGTAGGGCCCTGGACGCGTGTTTGACTATGCGGTGTGGATTATACTGAGTGGTGCAGACCGGCGATTCTTATAACCACTATTTGTTATTTTGAAAAGGTGGCTAGTATTTAATAAATAATATATTTACTAAATTTATTTGTGGTTTAATTAGCAACAAGTGATTTTAATTAATTAAAGAATCAAAATTTTGTAGATCGCAAAAAAATGCTTGAAATTAATGAAATTAACTTATTTGATGATGTTACTCTAAGGTTACTTAAGGTTGATATGGGAAATCTTTAGTGTTTACCAACAAACTTATCCATTTTGTCCTACTTAGACTAAAATAAACATGATTGCACTTAGTACGGATAGTCTAATGTTAAATAAGAAAATGAATATGAAGAAGATAATTTTAGTTTAATATTAATCTTATTTTTATAGTTCGTATCTATTATAATAATTAGATTCAAATACTTGGTCGAGTTCTTGAAACTATAATGTTACAATGGAATATCTGAATCATTATAATAATACCTTTCCAAAATGTTTAATTTTAGAATAAATATCAAATGTGTAAATAAACTAAATAGTTATACATAATATTTTAATACTTTATAGTTTAATAATACACAGCAAAGAAAAGCAGAACTTAAAATTTGTATAATTATGAGACAAATCAACTATTAATCGCCCGTCTGCAACTCAATAAGATTCAATAATGATCACCCTGATAAATGGGATGGGAAACCATTACAATTTATGGATAGTTTGCTTTATCCACATACGGATGTGACTGACGTAACATGATAGTTATAATAAAAGCGGTCAAGTGAGAAAGGGGGCATACAATAATTTTGCCAAGTGGGACTATGACTTTGGTTACGGCTTAAGAACACTTCTGGTTTTAATTTCAAAGCTAGAGTTGGGTTCGGTGATAGATATAAAACCAGAGTGTCTAATGGAGCAAATTATGCAGAACAATAGCATTGTTAAGCTTCTCTTAAGAAGCAAGTTTAAAACGAACTCTATATAAACAGTCTGGATAAGAATAGGGCTATATCCAGAAGTGGAATACTATAGGCTCTTGATGATGATGAAGATGATGAGAGTTTAAATGAAACTTTCAATAATGCCTTAAGGATGAAATACTTACCTAATACATAATATTATGTAAGCAATAATTGTATAATTATGGTTAAGTAACTGAGTACATTAAAACCAAAAATATTTCATCAGTAATTTTACAAATGTATTACGGTTACTCAGAGTATCTCCTCTTATTTTAGAAAAGAATCTGATCAATGTCGTTATGTTGCCTTATTACGGTATACACGCGAGGGAAATCCTGGTAAATTATTTGGTAAACATGATATAATGAAGCGAGTTTAGGGTCTATATTTAAACCACCAAATCGAATCATAAACATTCGTCGACATATTCAGAATATTTGTATTTTTTTATTTTGACTTCATGCAAAGCAATCTGTGAAGAGCTTGCTTTGTTGGAATTGTATTTGTGAATAAAAAAACATAGTTAAGGCATATATTAATTATCTTTCATCATCATTAGTCGTTAACAGTCCACTGCAGAACATAGATCGAATATGGAGAGCCATAGAAAGGAGATTTTAGCCTCCTATACCACGCTGGCCAGGAGGATTATTATAGAATAAATATTAGTAGCTATACATTAGCATTACCGTTTAAAACTTAACATTTAAGGAGTAACGTTGTTAATCTGTGAATAATGGCGTCGGTTATATGTTTACTAGCTTTCACCCTCGGCTCCGTCGTGTATCTCGATTATTGCAGTAAAAAGTAGCCTATGTGTTATTCGGATGTATAATCTATATTATTGTAAAGTTTCATCCAAATCCGTTCGGTAATTTTAACGTGAAAGAGCAACAAACATACTCACATACATACTACATACATACTCACAAACTATCGCGTTCATAATATTAGTAGGATAATCAATTAAGTTGGCATTAGATATACATTATTATTAGATTAGATATGTATATATTAGACGTACTTTATAAAACTTGAATAAATAAAACATAATACATAATAAGGATTGAATATATAAACGGTATAAAAAAATTACAGTAATACAGCTTATATATCAGAAAAATACATAGACTACTTTTTACTGCAATTATCGACGATATGATACTGCAAATACACACGCGGGCGGCGCCGCGGGCGATAGCTAGTTTATTATAAAGTTTAGAGTTTGTTTCTGCAATTGATATTGCTTAGACAAATACCATAATATTATAAACTAACTGCTTAAATAATATTGATCAATTGCTCAAACAACGCATATATCTATATTATTATAGTCTTATAGTAAATGTACAAATTATTCTTTGTTAGTATTTTTACTACCTACTTGATGTGTGTATAACAAAAGTCTAACGCTGACACTACTGTTATTAAATGTCAGAATCGTCAATTGAAATGTCAGAATAATTCCAATGCTATTTGAAAAATATCGCATTTAAATTGATGTGAATGGATTTGAAAATCAAAATGTATCAAGCTTTTTGATTTTAAAGTACACATTCAATTTGGCTTTCAGTGAAACCATTTGTCACTGATATTTTAATATATACGACACAATAATCAAACTTTTTTCAATGAGTATCAATATAGTATAATGTAAATTCATTTTTTCCATCACTTTGTGAACTTTATATGCATTCATAAATACATGCTTATTAACCTACGTAGTATACATACCCTTATATGAAACATTGATATTATTTTGTAGAAATTATGAATAGTTTACTTGCAAAGTGTAGCTACACCGCTTATTATGTTACATATACGACCAACGGCGTGTGGTCACGTTACCACGCCAATGGCTGATTAGACCCTCCGGTAGACCTTTCACATCAACAACTAAATACCGTATTTACAGAATACGGAATATCAAAAACTAGTTCAAGCATATTGATGTTCTAGTACCCCTTTTATCAGAGACTACGAAAGTTATCGTGCGTATGTAAAACAATGCATAATCAATTGAACTCGCTCGACCTCGACCCGACGCGAAATCAAATATTTTCTCTGTATCTTGAAAGTGTAAACAACCCTTTGACTCTTCGGGAGCTGTCTCAAGTACCTACTATTTGCTCTCAGTTGGAAAGTCGAAAGTAAATTGTTGAAAAATTCGCATTATGTGACTCAAATTACACGTAAAATGATTATTATTACTCGTGACCATCCAGGCTCCTTGAAGTGGTATTTGTGTTGTAAAGGTTTTATCGATTTACTCTTTAAGAATTTTACTACATAACATGCGATAAGTCAACGATGCGATATCTTTAATATTTAATTTAGAATGCCTAAAACATTTATTTAGATGTCAATTGGTGCGGATTGCCATGCTGCTTGCATTCGTAGAGTGTGGTGGGCCCCATTTTGTATTCTACTCATTCTTTCCATCAGATTGAGTAACCTTGACAGGCTATTAAAAATACATCATAATAATATATTCATCACCTTACTAACAGTAATTCACTTTGGTTATTTACATCATCAGCTCGTTGCAGTCCACTGCTGGACATATAACCTTCCAAAATACCACCACAGAGCCCAATCTACTGCTTTTTGCATTGCATTTAGCTGGATATCAATTTTTCCCTGTTTTGTTTACTGTTTATTTATTTGTTGGGGCACCAACGACGAGTACATTACAATGTAACTTCAAACATATATGGTTCTTAAAAGTAAGTAACTCGCCTCTTACAGGTAGACACATAATCCAAGAACGTTAAAGTAAATACTAAATAAATAAATATTTCGGACATCTTACACACAACGTCATCTAGTCCCAAATAAAGCAGAGCTTGTATTATGGGTACTAGACAACTGATATAAATACATAAAAATACTTGTTTTTTGTATAAACATACATACTATACATAGAAAACACCCAGACTCTGAAACACACAAACATTTGGTCCGACCCGGGAATCGAACCCGAGACCTCTTGATTAGTAGCCGCGTACACTAACCACTAGACTAACAAGGCAGTCAAGTGTTATCCCAAAAATTGTAGTCAATATTGTTTCATGTTTACATTTACGTGTCTATATTAGAACAAGTGTGACTTCTCTTATTTTCATCGTAGATTTAATATCATCAAAAAAACAAGAATACATCTTGCAGTTACATGTATGTAACTGCAAGAAACTGATATAGATAAATGTATCAAACACCTTAGTAAGAACATCATAATTCAAGTAAACAAGAACAGTTGTATTTATTCAAGAATTTATCAAAAAACAGTACGTGACTGCGAATGTAGTAACAGAGTTATAATACTTAAATTTGGTATTGAGGATTGTGTAGATAAGGCCATAGACGATGGAATAAAGATGAGGAAAAGTATTCACAAAACTGTTTGTATCAATGATATTTTCGGAATAAAAAGATGTTCTAATGGAATTGCGTTGAAATTGTGCCTTTAGAATTGAGAACCAAAAGAACTTTGATAAGATTTTCTTGATGGAAAATTGTGGGAACATAATTGATGGTTGTTTTTCTTATGTCCACGTGTAATAGCTAGAAAATTAAGATTTGTTTTGACATTTACCTTAATAAAACATTTCATTAAATACACTCATTTGCAAAAAAAACGGGCGGTTTCGATTTTCTTCCTGGCTGAAAAAAATAAAATACCAAAAAGGTTTTAATCATTTGAACATGTTACTGGCCAGTTATAAAAGTGCCATAATGTTTATAAGAGTACCTTCCAAATTAAATTTTTTGACTGAGCCTGGTTTTCAAGGAAAACAACTTTTAACTTCATTTTGTGGCGCGAATTCCCTATAGTTAATATCGACTCTAATTAACTTTTTGTCAATTTTTATTAAATTATCTGATGTCCTTGACATTTAAAAGTATTGTTATTGCTGTTAGCAGTCTCGAAAATGGTAGATAAAGTGATAAAAGCGAGCAAAATTATTGCGCTGCTTGAGGAAAGTTGCAGCCAATGCTTCGTGGCTCAGAGGCTAAATGTGAGTCGGTCGACAGTTCAAAGGACCTGGCAGCGCTATCGAGAGACCGGTTCCGTCAAGAGAAGGCCTGGTTCTGGCAGAAAGACATGTACCGAACCACGGGATGATCGTTTTCTAGTAGGTCAAGCGTTGAGAAATCGCAAATCTTCTTATGTGGACCTCAAGAACAGACTCGAACAAGTAAGAAATGTGCAAATTAGTCTATGGACGGTCAGGAGGAGGCTTCTCGCTGCTAATATACACAGTCATCACCCGGCACGCGGCCCTAAATTACTCCGTGGACATAGAGTTGCCAGGCTTAGCTTCGCTCCAAATTGTGTGTCATGGACTCATGAAGACTGGGATAGGGTATTGTCTTCCGATGAAGCCAGGATATCTCTGCATGGTGAAGACCGACGTCGGCGAGTGCTACGTAGACGAGGAAAACACTTTGCAGAGGCATGTTTTGAAGAAATCACACCTTATGGAGGGGGCTCTGTTATGTTTTGGGCAGGAACAAATTCAATGGATCGTACGGAGTTAGTCTTCATCGAAAACGGTACACTGACTAAACACCGTAGATAACGGAAGTTCTAATTCCTTATGCACAACCCGCTTTAACCGCTCTTGGCGAAAACTCAATTTTATGGACGACAACGCTCGTGCCCACCGGTCTGGCGATGTGGAAGCGTATATGCTAGAAGTCGGAATTCGTCGTTTGGACTGGCCTGCTAGAAGTCGGAATTCGTCGTTTGGACTGGCCTGCTAGAAGTCCGGACCTCGATCCCATAGAGCATGTCTGGGACGTTCTGAAGCGACGAGTGAGATCAGTGCAGCCGGCTCCGCAGACCATAAGAGAGCTAAAGAATGTGATTACCGCGGAGTGGGAACGTATTCACCAAGAAACCATAAAAGATATACTCGCTAGCATTCCCAGATGAATGCAAGCCCTGATTTCAGCAAGAGGGGGTCTCACTCAATACTAAACTTTTATCTGCTTTTAATGTATTCAATAAAAACAAAGAAATTAACGCGTTTCATTTTTATTTAGCGAGCAGGTACAATAATAGTGTTTTGAGCTTAAACATTATTTCTCAATAATTTAATTAAAATGTTATGATAAAACTGATGAAAACTATTCCTTCCTAATTAATTTATAAAATTCTGAGGATAACAATACCTAAAATTGTCAAACAAACAAATAGTAACTATAAAATAGTTATTTGCTTAGGTGCCCGTTTTTTTTGCAAAAGAGTTTAGTTTCCAAGAGAAGTGTATTTTTGTTAATTCTTATTGCGCCTTTTACTTTAAATTAATTATATAAACGTCATAATATAATCTTTCTATGCTTTTATTCCAAAGATGATGTGGGGTGAACTACAAGCTCAACCGGTTTTAACTGAATATCGGATTTACACAACTCGTCAGTGTTGCATTATTGTTAAACTATGGAGATATAAAATAGGATTATTTTAAACTTCATTTACGAATCTACTCGTTCTTTGTTTTAAACGTCGTATGTAGTTTTGTCGATTATTATAAAACCTTCTTTTGTCATAGGCGTTACCTGTCGGTATTGATTATTCATTTAATTTTGTTATCATCAACAACCTATGATGCTCCTGCTGGGCTCGGGTCTCCTCTAAGGAGAGGGTAAAGGCCATACGTCCCCACGCTATCCAAGTGCGGATTGGGGACAGTTTTGTTAAAATATCTAATTTATATAATTACTAAGCTAACAATAATGTCAGTCATCGAGGTAAAAACTCAAAGTTTTTCATTCCAAATTTTTATTGAAAGAAATTGGTGTGAGCCGGTCTTGAGACTCGCGCCGCTTTTATAGCTGCGGTCGAGCATTGTCCCTGCGCGCCGTAGAAGCTTCTAGCGGGGAGCGTGACGAGTGTAATGTGGCCACGTTACAAGTAGCATACTCGTATTTCCTTCTACATGGCGTTGTAGCCTTGAAAGCGGAACAAACAGACAGACACAGTTACTTTAATTAAGTAAGATATGGGTTGTATATGGTTTAAATAATATATAGTATGGACGTATGAATTACAAGTCACAACAATTTATTATTGTTTGAGCTTTTGGAATAGTTGAATTATTGACTAACATTATACACAGTAGAGTGAAGCATAGTCAGTGTGGTATGAAATTATAAATTACAAAACCATCTGAATAGGCTAGAAAGTAACATTATTCATTGGCCCAAGAGTTTATGAATAATGTCAGTTTGAATTAGAATGTTAGTTATTAATATGCGTTAGTATGCGTAGTAAGTTTTAGGTGTGCGCAACAAAATTACATTGATTGGAATATAATATTATACCTAGGTATATTTTATTCATCATCATCACCATCAATATTAATAAACGCCTGCCTGTAATATCAAATTGACTGAGTTGTCTTAAATAAATTATTATTATTAATAGTCAGCTGCCAGAGTTTTGGTTTAAGGTTACTTTTAAGTTTTCTTTATCTTTGTAATTTTTTTTTTTTTTTTTAAAAAGTTTAGTTTATTTATGGATGCATTACTGTTAACATTGATTATTACAGATGTATTGTCAGAAGTCTTCATATGACGTCCAGATTATAAGAATGTTGTTCTGTATTGTGTGCTCTTTTAATTGTTATGATACAATTCGATATGAGACGTATTTTATTTTCTTCAAAATTCAATGCACAATCGACTAGCCCTGTCTCTCCGATACATTTTGATCCATTCTAAGGTTGCCTGGAAGAGATTGCCGTTGGCAGTAAGGCCGCCCTTTGTTTACTATACATCTGGAATTTAATGTACCTACTCTATCGTAACTCTGTAATATGGCGTGCAAGTAAACAATTTTCTATTTTATTAAATTTTAATACGTGCTTAGGAATGATGATACTCCTTAAACAATCTATACAAATCAATAAATCTGAGGTGTCTGTATGAAATAACAAAATAATGTTTTTTTAGTCATATGATGAATACATTAATACGTAAATACAGTATTCAAAAAAAGTAATGTAAAAAAATATGCATGTCTATCTGTTTGTTTGTTTGGGGTAATTTCTGGAACGACTGAACCAATTTTGATGGGACTTTCACTGGCAGAAAACTGATGATGGGACTCAGGTTTTTTTTTTTTGACTAGCTTCGCTTCGCAGCATTACTCGCGGTTTTCAACAATAACCACGGGACTCAGCAAATATCAAGACATTATGTCTTAACTTTGTAGTTGAAATATGAATATTTGAATTATTATTTTTAAGTAAACCACTTTAGTAACAAAGTGGTTGTACCGCTACAATGTTCAGATGAAAGTAGTTCAATTCACATTTGTTATTATATATTGCAGACTTGTATTCCGGGCGAATTTAAAAGCAAACGCCACCGCAAATGCAATAAACTGGGTAAAACAAAGGGTTGCCATTCTTTGTGGAACTCGTTTCCCTCCCTGTCTCAACATGTAGATACTTTTCAGTTTACGCTTCAGTAGCAAAACTTCACTGACACCGTTTGATTCAAACTTATTCTTGTATTTCTTACTAGCTGAGTCCCGCGGTGTTACCTGCGGTTATTGATTTAAATAGCTGAGCGGAACTAGTCTAAAAAAATAGCCTATTCCAAAATATGTCAGTAGCTAGCTGTCAGTAAAAGTCCCATCAGAATCGGTCCAGCCATTTAGAAGGTTAGACGGAACAAGCAAACAGACAGACAAAACTTTAGAAATTGTTTTTTTACTGTAAATACCATATACACTTTCATTTGCATTTAGAAAAAACATTTGATATTACAAACAGACACGTGAATTTAATTTATTTGTATGGATTAATGAGAATTGTTTTTTTCTTATTTATCATTCTTGTTACTACTTTAATCAACTAGAAACCACATACCTTACATACATTCTATGTATAATATGTGTATATTTACAAAATTAAAGTATGTTTATGTATATAAATCAGTTGTCTAGTTACCCATAATACAAGCTCTGCTTAGTTTGGGGACTAGATGGCGTTGTGTGTAAATGTCCGAAAATATTTATTATTTATTTATTTATACCATTGTAAGTTGTGTTAAAATCACATTTTACTTTTCATAAATGGAAATATCGAAATCACTAAGTTTAGAAATTTTATAATTTTAACAAAAAGGAACCGACTTCAATGAAAAACTATTCCGAGTACCCAAATCGCGACAACTGTGCCTATGAAATTTGAGGAGTTCTCTCGATTTCCTTGGGATCCCTTTATCAGATCCCGATATGGTGACGATGGGACCACCTGTAAGCTACGCCTATTCCAATGCAAAAATAATTTTTGAAATCGGTTCATAAACGACGAAATTATCGCTGAACATACATTAAAAAAAAAAAAAGATTCCGACGAATTGCGAACCTCCTCCTTTTTTTGAAGTCGGTTAAAAACACAGACTCTAACCGCATCTGATTATTTTAATGCGGTGTAGACAATAATAGACAAAGCTATTAATTATGAAGGTGTATAATTTCTGAAGATTTTGTGTAAATTATTTAAATTCATCTAGTCGAACACAGTATTATCATCTATAATACTGTGTTCGACTAGGTATTATTTCAGTTATCGGAGTAAATATAGCCTATGTGTTATTCTGCTAGCTAACTAACTGTAAATATTTATCGAAATCCATTCAAAAAAATTCGTGAACACATCATATATCTATTCGCACAAACTTTTACATTTATAGTATTTGTAGGAAGTAGGAATATCATTGTGAAGCCGTGGCGGACCACTAGTAGTACTCATAACTATAATATTATCAACTTCCTAGCCTTAATTCCCAAGTTTATTTTGGGGTCGGCTACTAGTTCCACCAGTTTTACCTGAATATCAGTTTTTCCACGGAGCGACTGGCATCCACCTCCGCAAAACTAAGGGAGAACTGAAATTCAAAGATTGAACTAGTTGTCTGTATATTTGAGGGCACTGACTTCACAATAATGATTGCCGTAGATGTTTATGACAACTGGGATCGACGGCTTAATGTGCTCTCCGAGGCACGACCGTTAATCACTGTCAAACTTCCAGACTCCGGGCTGTTAACAACAACTCTTGGCTCGACCCGGGATTTGAACCCGAGACCTCTTGATTAGCGGTCGCTTATGCCAACGACTAGATCAACGAGGCGTTCTATAATATATGTACATTTTAATTCAGATTTCGTCTTGATAGAGTACTGTAGTATTGAAGCTTGAGCTCCGGCCCCGCGAACCATAATTCATTCTATGTAAAACTGGTGTCTGCAGCGAAGATTCCTGATAGAAGTCAATATATCAACCGCTTGGACAATAGGCCCAGACAATATTTCACATTGAAAGCTTTTGTTCAGCAACGTCCATTGTCGGTGAATTAAGATGTTGGGCTAAACAATGGCTTTTAGGAATTTCGATATTTGATTTTTCTCAGAAAAATTATATGAGTTACATATTTTGTGTTAATCCTATGTTGGTTAATAGAAAACTTTATAATTTTGTAGGTCGTATTTACTTGTAAAATTGTAAAAGTTTCGTATTTGTTTAATAAATTGAAACCTTATATTATATAAAATATTACCGTACTTTTTTAATATTACAAAACGGAGGTAGTCTTGTGGAGGTCCGATACCAGTTGCTCCGAGGAAACCAAGTATTCAGGTAAAATCAATTATTAGCCTCCCCGAAAACCTTTATAATAATAACGACTAGAAAGATGAAGCGAAGAATCTTGCTTGATTTAAACAATACCGCCACTATTACATGCCAAAACTATCGACGCTTTTATATGACTCAAGACTACTCAATCTTATAAGGTTTAGTTATATTTGTATGTAGATACCAAAATCCTGTTGCGAAAATTTTTCCTTTAATCATCAATTTTAATAAGCCATTCCTTCCGTGAATTTTAACTTTACAGGAACACCCTTTAGGAATCAAAAGTTAAATTAATAATTAGAACTCAAATAACAAACTTTTACGTTTAAACTTGTTTGTTGTTCAAATATGTTTCGTTAGTGTTTGATTAAGAATAGGTGATTACAGTTAGCAGGTAATTATACAAAGTTCCATGGCCACATACCGTCATGCATTAAATACGAAGAGAGTTTGGTGTAGTTTATCGTAATCAGGATATGGTATTTAAAGCCTTGAAAGAAGAAAAAATCAAGAATTCAAAATGAACAAATATTTACAGAAGAGATAAATCTGTGACGTGATACGAATATCTATAAAGAAAAAAAAATTAATACTTCATATCAATTGGCTTTTAAAGTCGAATTTCGTGGTTAAAGGAAGGGGATGTTACATAAGCAGGTGAATTGATAAATGTAAGCAAGACCACAAGGTTAACAAATCAAGAGCAAGATGCTGGAGAAGCTGGAAGGTGGTGTTTCCACCCGTGTCTGAGAGAGCACGTTAAGCCGTCGGTCCTGGTTGTCATGGACATCTATGGCAATTGTTATTGGGTAGTCAATGCCCTCTAATACGCCGACTACTATACTTTGTCCATTCCTTTATTATCTTTTTGACAGTTCAAGAAATTTCGTAATTAGTCACGCCTTCACACGTCACCGATTCGATTAGAAATTAAAATCAATTTTATTTAAGAAGAACTTTCAATCGATTTCATTAAAGACTTTTAGTTTAAATATTAATTATTATTTCATTAGTTTTATTTAACTAACGCGTGCACAGTTACATTTTAAGGCAGTCGGCCAAAAATAACTTTATGCGCAGAGTTATTGTTTTCTACTCTTAGTTTGAACTTAAATTCTTCCAAGATTTCGACTTAATTCCTTGCAAATAATGAAACTTGAAATCATATTATTTCAATTTCCTTTTATTTCATGAAATTTACAGATGAGAGATTATTTTATTCGTTTAATCGATTTATCGTATTTCAAAACTGTTTTATAGTCTGTATTTGTTAGATAAGCACATGGCACTTCACTACCTGTCCATAAAGTACGAAATTACTGTAGTATATTATTTCGAAGAAAAAAAACGGTAATTCATAGGCGTGACCTGTCAAAAAGACAATAAACGAATGGACAAAGTATAGTTCAGTGTTCGAATTTTAGTTCTAGTAGTAGTTTTAGTACGATGCCAGTTGCTCCTTAGAAAAACTAATATTCAGGTAAAACTGGTTGAAATAGTAGCTAAAACTGGTTCAAGTAGTAAAGTTCAAGTACTCTTTACAGCGCTATCCAACATAAACGCGATTGGAGAGGGAAAATCTAAAAAAAAACTTCTGTTTAATTTTAATGCTGAAACTTATAGATTATTCCATACACTTACATTTTGTAACAGTAATTAATGTAAACGAAACATTTATGATATTATATAAGTTTTCTATATAAATCGAATGTAAAGTATTTCTAAATTTACAAAAGTTGTTCTAAGAACTTTGACTACTGGTATCGAAATTTTCAACGTACAGGTTGAAAATTTCATCTTCTGTGCAGAAAATCAAAATAAAATGGAAATGTTTTAAATATGCACAAGCAATAATATCTTGAATATTTGAAGTGACGGTCTGAAGGCTAAAAGAAGCACTTAGTTTAGTTGAAAGTTCTGTAGTGTACTCGTTAACATTTATGGCAGAAAGATTCATTCTTAGTGTTCTTTTAAAAATGGGTCTTCATGTGAATTTATTTTGACAGCCTCGATATCGCAGTGGAAGCGTATGGGACTACTGTGCACGAGGTCTTGTGTTCGATTTCCGGGTCGGACCAAATATTTATGTGATCCGCAAATATTTGTTTCGGCGTTTGGGTGTTTTCTATGAATAATATGTATATATTTACGTAATACACGCTCTGCTTAGTTTGGGACTAGATGGCGTTGTATGTATGATGTCCGAAATATTTATTAATTATTATTTTTGATCCATATACTCGAAAGTAACTTTGTCTGTTTGACTTTATGTTATGCTTTTACGGCTAAAACACGGCACCGATTTCGAAGAAACTTAGCATTTGTACTTTGATTCTTGAAGAAAGACATACGTTAGTATTTACCGCGATAGCCGGAATAACCGTGGGCAGAAGACTGCCTTGTTGGTCTAGTGGTCAGCGTATGCGGCTGCTGATCAAGAGGTCTCGGGTTCGAGTTCCGGGTCGGACCAAATGTTTGTGTGATCCACAAATATTTGTTTTGGAGTTAGGGTGTTTTTCTATGTATAATATGTATGTATTTACAACAAAAATTATGTTTATGTATTAATATCAGTTGTCTGGTACTCATAATACAAGCTCTGCCTAGTTTGGGACTAGATGGCGTTGTGTGTCAGATGTCCGAAACATTTATTTATTTATTTCTATTTATTATTATTATTAGTAAAACTTTTTAGCAAAAAATTGAACCATCGAAAGAACTGAAACGCAGAAAACAATAAACTATTATTACTTAACCTTAATAAATTACTTCATAAACTAGTGTAAGCATAATTATTCCGGTGTTGTAAGCCTGAGCATAAATATATAAAAAATAAAACAATATACGCGTCGAATTGAGAACCTATTCCGTTTTTTTCGTCTTGCAGTTTTCAATGACTCCTTTGTTTATTTAACCGTGCGTCGTTGATTGATTCAAATTAATGTCCAACATTGATTGTTTTCGCAGTCACTCTCATTTGTCAAGCAAAACGATTGCAATTAATTTAACCATAGCAACAGAAAATTTTAAATTTTTGTATATTTAAAAGTGCGCCAAAAAATATTTGGACAGCCTACGGATTTTGGAATGAAAAAAAGACCTATTCAAAAATAATCCCAGCTTGACATTCTTTTCACAAAAGTCTAAAATTCAGAATTTACATTAAATTTGTAAACAGGTATTACTAGTTACAGGTGTCCAGGTTTAGTTTTTACAGGTATTAACGAGAATGTTTTAAGGTTTCAACCCCCGTCAAGCGGAGGATTACGTTATGACAGCCTGTCGCCCTTCTGTCGCACCGTAATCCTCATTACATCCGCGAGCATAGATTTTTTAACCTGCTGTTGTACTTACTGGCTATAGGTACTTTATTTGGTTGGTGAAATGGAATGTCGTACTATACGGACAGTGTAATTTTTTTAACTTGTAAGTAGCACATTTTTTTAACTTGTAAAAAAAACTATTCTTACTATCTCTGGAGTAGCTTAATTGAACTTGATATATTCTACGAACTTTCTAATAGTGTTTTTGACTATACTTGTTTTGCAGGATCGTTATTTCTTCAGTATTCAGCAAAATTTGTCTAGTCGACTGTTATTCGTGTTTCAGAAAATTCTATGTTAGTTTAAGCAAAATTACTATTATTATAATGTTTAAACAATCAAAACAACTAGGATAGTTGTATTAATTAACTAGTTCAAATCTCTTTTTTAGGGTTCCGAAGTTCATGACTCGGAACACTTATAGTTTCGCTAAGTCCGTCGTCCGTCCTCGACTTACCGTCGAAGCGCTTAGTGCTAGAAATATAAAAAAATTTTTAGAAAAAATCATGATGGTATAATGAAGTTTAATGGAATGACTATAACGGCTTAAATGACTTTGTTAGTTCAGGAGTTATAGAGGCCTAATTTATAAAATGCACTTTCTTGGATTCTTTAAACCAAATTAACTCATTATATAGTAAACATAACAATTATCTATTGGATATGATTTTAAGTCCACGTACCATTACGGGTGACTAAGGAACCCTATTCTATGAGGTGTACTAATTTGGATACTAATTTGGGTCTATGCGAAATGCCCTCCGGATATCACCAGCTGGTGGTTACGTCGGAAGTCAAAATTCTATATACTCTCGATCCGTATACTGACCATTGCCGAAACCCTGAACCATTTTGAATTAGAATATTTCTTCTTGAGAATTTCAAATAGCTGTTAAAATACTCAGTTCCCAATTAAGCAAAATATCGCTTTAAAATTATGCACTACACACTACTACTACATAAACCAACTTTGAAGTAATGCATAAACCACATAACTTCACACAAATGAAATGACCAAATCCGAGTTAATGCACGTGAGAATTTGCTTATTCCGAGAGAGAACTGGTCCGGTTTGTCGAAACATGGATATATTCGAGCGATGTCTGTACGGTTACACGTGACTGGGATGACAGATAGTCCATGATTCTGTTGTTGAAGGTTTCACAATCCGTTTTGCTCACTCAATTTTAGATTTAGCGATAAGGAACCTTTTACGATTTAGAATTAATGAATAGTTATGTATCGAATGATTGAATTAATTAATTATATGAATGAATGTAAATATATTTTTCTATATATGAAATAGAAAAAAATCTAGAACATTCCTTCATTCATTCATGAATGATTGAAGAAATTTTCTGGATAATTTTTGAGTTTAAATAGAATAGAAGAAAAAACAATAATGAGTTCTTCGATCGTGTGATGAATCCAAAGGACAAAGTTTCCCCTGTCCCTAATTCTAGGTAGAATACTAAAGGACCAGCAAAGCACAAATAAGTCTTGAATCACAAGGGTCCCTAGACGGCAGTAGTTACGTACCGTAAGCCGATCTGTCTACTCGATTGCTATACTTAAAGTAGCACCTAGTAATGTTGTCGATCTTGTACTATTATATAATTTTTAAAGAATAGTACTATGACAGCTAGATTAACTGATGCAATACTGATATACTTTTTCTGCATGTGGATACATGTTATTTATAGAAAACACCCAAACTACGAAACAGTTATTTGAAGATAACTGTTTTTAGGCTTCCGCGACTTTTACACATGCTCATGGTTTTGTGTGACCACGAGCGGTATAACCCGTTCATAACGTCGGAAAGTGATGATACGTATATCATTATATTTAATTAATTTTACTTATAATCTATTTAAAAGAAAGTCATACTAAAATGTCAGTAACAACAGAATATAGAGTAATTTAAAAAAATCTCACAAATTTTTATTCAAGAACTATAACACTAAAAGCTTTTCGTTGTCATACTAAGTTATAATAGTAACCGTGACCCCTAATAGCTCTGCAAGATTTTACTTAGCTAAACAAATTCTAGGTCTGTCGCAGTACCTACATCAGACATTTTATAAAGACCTTTTTTTCGGTCATACGTTACCAGTGAATAGTATGCAGGCAGTGTTATTAATGAATATTTCGAACATCTGACACACAACGTCATCTAACCCCAAACAAAGCAGAACTGATATTACGGTTACTAATACCACAGAATACATAATAGTACCAGTACAGAAGACTCACTCCGAAAAGTAAATTAAAGTTATAGATACCCTCGGTGTCAAAAGATTAAGTTCAATTCAGATCGCACAGCGCCGAATCAGTACGATTATATTTAACTACAATTGCGTCTCTTTCTATCGTGTAACTCTTAACTGTTCTGACGATGTCTATTCGACTGGCGTGTCTGACCCGGCAGGCAGGCGGCCTATACGGGACTATACCTAAACTGCGGAGTGACACCCCCCTGCTAATACCTGATATAAATACTACAAGATTTTGATAAGACTGTCACTGCCAGGTAGCTGAGGACATTAGGAGTCATCAACAACCCATAACGTCCCACTGCTGGGCTCAGGTCTCCTCTCAAGGGAGGGTTAAGGCCATACGTACATTAGGAGTAACTTAGGCTAAAGTTATAGGAAACTAGCTTCACTCCGAGGCGTTACTCGCAACTTAGAACAACTCCAGGTAACACCGCTAGTTTCAAATAACTTTAAAATTAAACCAATCAAATCTAATACATAAAATTCTCGTGTCACGGTGTTTATTACCAATCTCCTCCAAAAAGGGTGGACCGATCTGTATGAAGTTTTGTGTGCATATCGGGTAGGGCTGAGAATCGGGCCAACATCTATTTTTCATACCTAGGACGCGAGGGGAACCACGGGTATCAGCTAGTATCATATTAATGTAATAAGTCCTACATACCACTTTACAAAAGATATTATTATCCCCATTATCGAGTTGGCTTTCATATAATGAACTTAATTTGAATAACCGATACAACAACGGTCTTTGTAAAATACTTTTCATTTTGGTCACCCAAAATTGATCCGGCACTTAATCGTTCTCAATTTACGACCCAACTGCGGTTTATATTTACGATATCCGAATAATAAACAGAGCTTTGGTTCAAAAGATTTAGGACACTTTTTTTCTGTTAAACAATAAACTCATTGGAGAAGAAATAATTGTTGTTATTCTCGATATTACTGCTGGATTAGACCGGTATTAGCTTTTTGGCGACTCTGATTTTCTAAAGGCTATAACTGACAGTTATGTATAGTCGGATTTTTAATTAGACGATATCCACTGACGTTTACTGTGTTGTCAGTTTTTGATGAAATAAAAATAGTGTTGTGACAAAGTGAATGATTGAAAAATTTCCTGAATGAATAAAATTAAAATTAATTAATAAAATAAAAAAACAATCCTAAACACAAGTACACAATTATTTCTATGCCATTACAATCAGTGGACTCCCAAAGAGACCTTGGAGTTATCATAGCACATAACCTGAAGTGGGATGAGCATATTACAAAGATAACAAAGAAGGCAAACTCATTGTTGTATTTATTTAGAAAGGCATTCTATGTTATCAATAAAGAATTATTTCTCAACATCTATTTAACGTACATTAGAACCTTGCTGGAATTCGCCGTTCAAATATGGAATCCATATTTAAAAAAAGATATTGTAATGTTGAAAAGAGTACAAAAAAGGGTAACTAAAATGGTCTTCTCTTTGAAAAACATGTCCTATGAAGAACGTCTGCTATAACTCAATCTACCAACACTAGAACCTCTGTTCTAAAAACATAAGCAGTTCTGTTCATAAACAACAAAAAGTACTTTTTTATTTATAATTATAATTAAAAAAGTATTTTTTGTTGTTTATGAACTCTTTTCTATTTTCTATTAATACAAACTTATATGTCATGTTTTCATTGACATAAATCAAAGCCGGAATTTTCCAATGAAAGAAAAAATGTGATATGGGGAAGGGGCCCGCCCTCGTAATACTTTGGTTAAAACCTCATACCTAAACATTTCTTTTGGAGGAACGGGGGTGAAGCACCATGGAGCCGTCAAAGACCCGTGTTGCAACTTTGCCTCAACAGGAATTAACCCAACCTGTTGAGGGATGTCAGTCTGGGCTCCGACCAGCTGACTTAATGCAAGGAGGACAAGAGGATGCCAACCTTTTTCTTGGTATGTGAGTGGCAAATTATGAAGCTGTGCATAGCGCCTCAGCCATCAGTTACGTAACAGAATATCCTTGGTATCCGATGACAGTAACTCTACATAAAATATTGGTTTGAGGTAAAGAGATCATAAGAAATTCGGCGCTTCCAATAGGCATGCTATCCGGACAGGCTTGTGAATCTAGAAATAAATTTTAGAGATATGACCGGGAACACCATGCCAGAAAGTCAGGCCGCGAAAAACACATAACAGATCTATTTAACAGGGCACTTGTGTTGTCTGACCCCTACATTTCTGATGTAAGAGTGAAGAAGAGGCTACAAAAATTTGACCGTAAGCCACTACCAGTGAGGGCTTTAGAACTGATCCAACCATATCAAATACCAACATCAGATTTAATTGAACCAGATGATGTAAATGATCTCTTTTAAGGTTGTGAGGATTTAATTTTTACATCCGACTTTCACAATTGATTCTTTTTAAAAATTTGTATAAATAGGCAAAATTTTCTGTCTGTCTGTCACTCAATTCGATTCGTTTATTTTTAACACAAGTGCAAGAAAGTACAACAAATAAACAAACAAACCAAAACAATAGAGCTAATCTATTGGTGTTCAGTAATTTAAACACTAGAGTGAAATTTATTGATACTGCCAATACCCTTCCTGTTTGCTTTGCCTTTGCCCACAGACGAGTAATATCTCTATTAACAACCCTAAAACCAAAGAAAAAAGTACAAAACTTGAGAAGCTTGTAACTTAAAGATCCTGAATGATTAGGATTTGTTTTTTTTTGTATTACTGGTACTATTGCAGGCTAGTTATTTATCAAGGTTTTGAATCCAACTAAGACAAGATATAGCTGTAAAAAAATAAATCCTGAAATAACATTGTTTTTCTCTCCCGTATTTTTTATGTTATGGTTTATATTTTTGTGTTATTTGTGTATGTTAAAGCCGCAAAGAAGGACATTAGTAGATTTACAGAAACTCATATGGGATCGAAGATTTTAATAATTTTTTTTTTTGAATATTTACAAAAACGACATATCTTTTGATCAAAGCACATTTGAACATTAGGAACTCTCGTCTTTCTTTTTAAATTAAATTATCTATTTATTAAAAATATAATAAGAGGATGGTTGTTTTTTGGGTCAAAAAACATAATGCACGGCGTTGAGCCGTCAAAAAACTGATTGTTGTTACATACTACTAGTATCTTATATCAGAGCACTTTTATACAATTTCATTCTTAAATAGATATAATATTCTTTTATAGTTTAAAAGAGCAACATAAATGCATACTCATAAACTTTCGCGTTTATAATACTTATTACTAGGATGTGAAAGTAACTCAGTCTGTCTGTCTGTCTTCCGGGCCTCTAACTAAAACTACGGAATGGATTTAATGAATTTGGTATACAAATAGTCTAGAGTCTTGGAAACACCACGATAACTGCTGGAAGATATTGCTTTTTAGCGATTAGTCCGCTAATTGTACATGGTCAGTATAATAATGTTTTCCTGTATGTAAACAGTATTAACTGTCCGTATTTATGCAAAATGGAACCACTCGACAAATTTCATTTTTTGCTTTTATTGAAGAATACTTATTTAAAAGTGGTCTAAATTCTCATACAAGAAAGAACCACATGATTTTTCACTTGGAAACAAGGTATACTAAAAGCAGAATAGAACCAAAAGCAATAATAAACATTATCTGTAAAGCAAAACGGAACCACAGTACAACAGGACCCTATTGTTCTAACAAATAAACGATATTACTACCATGTCATTTTATACAAAACAGATCCACATACACTTGGTACCATTTTACATTACACGTATTTCTATTATTAACGATTATTTTTAATACACCAAATAGAACCAAGTTTCTGTGGTTTCGTTGTGCGTAAAATAAATCCATACTTAGTTGCATATTTCTTTTTTACAAAATAGAACCACAAGCATTCGGTTCTTTCGTGTATAAATAAATATTGTAAATCAGTAGAACCACTAGTATGTGATTCCATAATGCATATCACGATTTGAAACATATGACCACTGAAAGGTACCAAAATGACGTGACTTGTTACATGTCTCTCATTTCAAACAACGAAATATTTACTTTATTTCATTGCATGTATGGCTCAAAGTGCAATGACTCAAAGTTTCAAAGTAAAACGTTAAAAATCTGTCAAAACAGGTGACATTCAACGAAGTAGTTCGAATTCGCGACGACCGTTTTTTTTCTCTTCGAATAAAGTTATGTTGTTTTTGTTAATTTCTTTCGAATTAAGTGTTAAAATGTTTATTAGAGGCAAGCAATTGTTGAATTAAGATTTATAGATCAACACCGAAGTATGGGCCTCCGGCATTCTCAGTCACTCGGTGAAACACAACGCAATCGCTGTTTCATACCGGTTTTATTTTTATTTATTTATTTATACTTTATGCACATAAACAGTGACAAGGGTGGACTTAATGCCGTAGGCATTTACTGCCAGTCGACCTTAGGGAGCGCGTGATGCAGAGCCAAAAACAAGATAGATGTACACAACTGAATCATATACCTAATTTATTAAAAAAAAATCAATTAGGTATATTATCAGTTAGAAGGCCTATATTTGCGTACATACAACAAGTAAAGGAGAAAGTAGGAGTCGTTGCCTATCAAGAGGTCAAACGGATTGCGGAAAATAGACAGGAGTGGCGATTGCTCCACCGACAAGGGACTGATCCTTAAATTGAGGAGATTTAAAAAAATAAATAAAGGATTCATACTTAAAGACTAAGTAGCAATGCTATTAATACACATTATAGATACGGATTCATATTTATACACATTCGAAAGGGAGTGCGTTCCACAATAGGGCAGATTGTACGAAGAAAGTTGAGTGGAGGAAATCAGAACAGTATGTGGGGGGCAATGAAGAAATGACTTAGAAGATCTAAGACTTAGAAGATCTAAGATTTTTAGTATGGTTTGCAACTAGATACTGTAAGAACTTGGAGAAAAGAGTATTTAATAAAGAGTAGTTAACACCCGTATCTCTCTACGTTTGCGAATCAGAAGCCACTTCAAATGAGAGCGATACTCAGACACGTGATCATATTTACGTAAATTAAAAATGAAGCGAATGCAATTGCATTGAGAAGACGGTCAAGCTTATCAGCAGATTTGCATTCAGGTCAAAGTAACACACATCACCATAGTCGACTATGTGGAATATTAGGGTCTGGATTTGCAATACCTTAGTTTTCACTGGTAGAAAATTCTTAAGCCTATAGATCCGCAACGAGAATGTGACATTCTGACACACAGATGCAACTTGTTTTCGCCAGCTGAGAGTTGTGTCGATATATAATCCGAATTCCTTCACACTTTCGCAGAATGGTGTAACCATACCAGTAGATCATAGGTGGGAGTGAGTCCAGGTCAAGCTGGCTCATACGGCGGTTACTTCTGATGATAATACCCTGATATTTATTCGGGTTCATCGATACGCCAAACATATCGGACCAGTGTTTAATGGGCGTCAGGTCACTATTTACCATGGAGACCGCGGACGATACATCGCACAACTCTGATTGATAATATAGTTGCAAGTCATCAGCATAAAGATCATAAGAACACTGATAGAGGTGATAAGCTTAATGAAGATAGAAGATAGAACAAGTGAAAGAATACCGCCTTGGGGAACGCCAACAGCGAGACCACATCAGCCAGAGGAACAATCTTCCACCTTGATTGACTACTGACGATCCCGAAGGTAAGACGAGAACAAGTCTAGCGCTTCTTGAGAGACCGAGAAGTGGTATAGGATAGCAAGGAGGAGTTTTAAACTGACAGTATTGAAGACATTCGAAAAATCAACCAGTACTACGGTCGTAACCTTAGCTTCTCCATTCCTACTTAAATATCGCCAGTCCCTTTCAAAAGAGTAGAAGCCGTGCTATGGCCATCAGGGAAGCCAGTATCACCCGCGAAACTAGCCGATATTCAGTCCATATTACATCTCATTCCACAAGATGCACAGACTTTTTATTGGTCTCAATTGTGATGATACAATAAAAGATGACATAAATAGACAAGACTCGGTGGATTTCGAAATCTAATTCGATGATAACGTCGAATAAACGTGTATTTTTGGTGAATTAAAGTTTTTTTTTAAAGATAGAATTAAAGGTTGATTTATATTTTGAAATCCCTGGGTTGTGGTTCTTTTTTGTATATGAGAAAACCTATCAATTACTGAATGTTAAAAGGAACCACATGCACATTTTCTTAATTATCTAGAAAGTTTAACAGGAATCAAATCAAATTTAAATACAAATACTTAAAGTAGTAATATATCAATAAATCTAAATAAAGTTAGTAGTAATTTTACTTAATCTAACAGTGCTGCACATATTTTTGTAAATCCTTTGATATCTCTAAAGTGTGTTTTTCCTGGGTGGTTCCTTTTTGCATAAATACGGACAACTGGTATACAATCAAGTTTATTCTATTCTTTTCTACATGCGGTCAAAGCTGCGACCGAAAGCTAGCTATAACATATGTAAGGTGTGATAGTCTACGAGAAAAAATGGTTAAAGACTTTCTTATGCATGTAGCATGTATGCCATGTAAAATGTTCCTTCTTTATAATGGCGAAAAGATCAACATTTATAGTATTACTCTAATAAAAGATTACTATACTTTGTCCATTCGTTTATTGTCTTTTTGACAGGTTACGCCTATAAATAACCGGATTTTTTTTCCTAATAATGTACTACAGTAATGTCGTACTTTATAGACGGGTAGGGTGTGTGCATAGCTAAAACAACATATAAAACAGTTCTTGAAATACGATAAATCGATTTAACGATTAAAATAATCTATCATATTAATATGATCAAAATAATTTGACTTCATGTAAGTATTGTTTCTGTAAATTTAATAAAATAAAAAGGTAAATTTAATAAATTTAAAATAGTATGAATTTTAGATTGATTATTTGCAAAGGAATTAAGTCGAAATTTTGGAAATTTGAGTTCAAACTTAGAATAAAGAACAATAACTCTGTGCATTAATTAATTTATTTTTGGACCACTGACTTAAAATGTAACTATGTGTTACTAAAATTTAACTTTGAAACGCGTGGTTAATAACGTTTAAATCCATGGTTATGAGAAAATACATTTTGAAAAATCACTTAATACGTACTAAACCGACCTTCAGTGACTGACTGTGTTAGGAAGTTTTCTTTGTTCTGGGCCAATTATAATATAACACAATAGTGCACATTTTATTTATTTACAATACTGACTTAAATAATATTAAATCGATTGATTTTGATTTAAAATCGAATCGGTGACGTGTGAGGCATCACTAATTTCGAAATTTGTTGAACTGTCAAAAAGATAAAAAAATCTGCCAAGTGCATGTCAGGCCACGCACAGTAAAGGGTTCCTCAGTCACGTGGATTTAAAATCGTATCCAATAGATAATTATTATTGTCCAAGATCCCAGAGCCGCCAGACCTACGTCATTTGTGCAAAGCTGGAATTTTCAGGATTATTAGTACAATGTCTTGTTAAGATGTATGCGTACCCATTAGCATGAAAACGAGACCGGTTCTGAGGTAGCGCGAAGTACAGATGGATAAAAACCTTACTTACCTACGTTAAAGGTGCAAAGCTAGTATTTACAAATTTTTTAAGAATATTATTTAAAATTAAAATTCATTACGGCCAGACACTTTCCGTGGGCCATTACTTCTGCCAGACGTCTCGAAAGTTGTGAAAAAATTAGGTAAACTACGTTATAGTAGCAAACCTAAATTTGATACATATTATCTAAGGTAGGTACTATTTTAAGACCCTTTGTATGCGGCCAGACCAGTCCGAAGGGCCAATCATCCCCCCAGATACCTTTAAATATTTGTAGTAATTAGGAAGCTGAGGTATATCATCTTTTTTATTATTTCAAGAATAGTTTTTACACGCTTTTTATTAGCTTCACCTGTAAGTTTGTTTGTTTGTAACCAACTCCTATGGGTGCGATTTTGACCCACTTTAAACGGCCAGATTTCGAAGACTTGTATATACTTGTAGCTATTCACAACATCAACGAAATCTGGCCTTTTAAAGTGGGGTCAAAATCGCAACCAAAGGAGTTGGTTACAAACAAACAAATATACAGGTGAAGCTAATAAATAAGTGTGTAAAAACCATTTCATATTTCACAATTCTATTCTTGAAATAATACCAAAGATGATATACCTCAGCTTCCTAATTACTACAAATATTTAAAGGTATCTGGGGGGATGATTGGCCCTTCGGACTGGTCTGGCCGCATACAAAGGGACTTAAAATAGTACCTACCTTAGATAATATGTATCAAATTTAGGTTTGCTACTATAACGTAGTTTACCTAATTTTTTCACAACTTTCAAGACGTCTGGCAGAAGTAATGGCCCACCGAAAGTGTCTGGCAGTAATGAATTTTAATTTTAAATAATATTTTTTAAAAAAAATATGTAAATACTAGCTTTGCACCTTTAACGTAGGTAAGTAAGGTTTTTTACCATCTGTACTTCGCGCTACCTCACAAACGGCCCCGCTTTCAAGCTAATGGTATACATGTTAACAAGACATTGTTCTAATAATCCTGAAAATTTCAGCTTTGCACAAATGACGTAGGTCTGGCGGCTCTGGGATCTTGCTCTATTACGTTCACGTATTAATGTGTTAATTTTGTATGACGTTTTCCAAGTGAGCGCATTTTACAAGTTAAGTCTCCATAACTCCTGAATTAATAAAGTCACCTAATCCGTTATAGTTTTCCTTCAAAGTTCATTATGTGGACCACCATTACGAATTTTTCCAGATTTTTTGATCCAGCCGTTTAGCTTTTAAAGGGGGGGGGACGCCCTGCTTTTACAAAAAGTGTCCTTTAAAGTGAAATTTCTCGCAAACAGATACCTGAATCAAAAAAACGTCTTAGAAACCCTGTATTGTTTTTAAAATACCTATCTAATGATACCCCACACGATGTACCCCACGGGTAGCCGCGAGAAAAAATTTACATCCCCACTTTACGTGTAGGGGAGGTACCCCAAATAAAAATATTTTTCAAAATTTTATTATAGCACTTTGTCGGCGTAATAACAATACATATTCATACAAAGTTTCATCTTTCTACCACTTACCGTTTGGACGGTAAGTCGAGGACGGACGGACGGACAGACGGACGGACGGACGGACGGACAGACCTACATGACGAATCTATAAGGGTTCCGAGTGATAAACTTTGGAACCCTAATAAAGGAATGGACAGAGTATAGGTAGTCCTACTATTTAATTATAGACTCTTATGAGGAATAGTAACTATCTACAGTATTCCATATTTGATATAATCCAATATATTTGAGAACATTTCTATCGTATATACCTAATATACTTTTGAGCAATCCTACTCCAATTAAAAAAGGAAAATAGGTCAGCTGTTTATTAAACGTAAAACTGTTTAAAAACTGATCGAATCAAAACTTTTATGCCACATTAAACTTAAGGACAGTATTTCAAATATTCTCGGTTCTTGAAATTGAATAATTATATACTTCTTCATAGAAACTATTACAGAATTTAGACTGCCTCGTTGGCGCAGCAACAGTGTTTGCAACTGCTGTGCTTGAGGTACTCGTACCAAATGTTTATTAGATCTGCAAATATTTATTTCGGAGTTTGGGGGTTTTCTATGTATATTATGTATGTATTTACAAAAAAAATGTATGTTCATGTATTAATACCAGTTGTCTAATACCGATAATACAAGCTCTGCTTAGTTTGGGACTAGATGGCGTTGTGTGTAATGCAGGCACCACACTTCGTTATGCGCTATTCGTTATGTGTCTACGCCGTATTCGCCCAAATATTAGTTATGCGCGCAAACAAAAAAAATGCCATCCACACTTCGAACTGGTATGCCAAATAAGCATCAAATAAGGCAAATATGTGTGTTGTAGAGATGTGTCATTGTCATTTTTATGGTGAACGAAACGAATATACTCTCCACACTTCGCCGTATGCGCGCGTATAACCCGCATATCGAATAGCGCATAACGAAGTCTGGTGCCTGCATTAGACATCCAAAACATTTATTTATTTATTTAAAATATTTGTTTAAGAATAGACGTGATGTGACAAATTTCTAACATTTCTTAAAGTACTAGACATCATTTAACCTTGTTCTAAAAGGGTTTGGTCACGTACGAAAGTAATACTGTTTGATGTTGTGGAATAAATTCTTCTTAACGTAAAGAATTTCTTCATGTAAATACCTCTTTTATTTTATGACTAGATGAGTCACGCGGTGTTACCCGCGGTTGCTGTTGCAAGCGAAGCTAGTCGAAAAATAATTATTTGGCCTTAGTTATTCCGTGTGTAATCAGCTTTCGACCAGTAAAAATCCATTCATCCAAATTTGTTAAGGCCATTCCAGCGAGCCAGCCATTTTGGACATTATCTGGAACAAATAAAAAGACTGAAGAACAGACAGATAGACATACTATTTTTTTTAATTTATGTTTTGATGTTAGTACCGTATGTGTTTGAAATGCATTTCATAAAAAAACTGTTCAATTGATATTAGTTTACACACAGACACTCCAATTTTATTTATAAGTACAGATGGGCGAGGCAGTATAATAGGTATTGACCCTGTCAGTTAAGTTATAGGTCGTGGGTTCGATTTTCACCTTAGACAAATATTGAGCGATGATGATGCGATGATATAGATGATGATCCTTTGTTTTATCTGGTTGTAATTATGTCTATATTATGTATTAATTGTGCTTTCCATCAGACTGAGTAAAGCTACTTTTGTACTTTTTTCATATTAAAACAAATATATATGCAGCAATTTACCATAGTACAGGTACACGTCGAGTACCTAAAAGATGGCCTGATGACCTGGTGAATGTCACTGTATGCTTTTGGATACGCGCAGCACGAGGCATGATTATATGGAAAAGTTTGGGGTAGGACTAATATTTATAAATATGTATTACTATAAATATGTATTAATAGATTCGGTTTTTATCCGACTAACGTGAAATAGTATGTATAGTATTCCTGCGTCATATATGTTGGTTTAAGTAATAGACGGAAATGATACATAGATATGCTGGACCAGCACATTTCAGATATGTACCGATTATCGAGCACGTAGGATTCCGGCTGTCATTTCCTTGTTGATATTAAGACGTGTTTATTGTGCAATGTAACGATAGATTTAGAATATATAATGTAGCTATAAGATCATAACGAAAGAGATTCCATGTATAAATCTTAAGACGTAAGGTTAGATACTAGTACAGTTATTAATTAATAAACATGGCTCCAAAAGAATACAAGATCATTGTTATTCGATATCCACCTATAAGCCGCCATAAATGTGGACCCCGACGACGGACCATCCAAGAAGAAATAAGTTCGCTATATATAGCTTCTGCCTTGTTTGTGAAAACTAAGATGTTAGATGTATTAAATAATTATTTCCTTTATTCGTTAAAATGTTAATCCTGACAAGATTTTAAAAGTAATTTAATAGATATAGTTTAAATGGAATTTTGATTGAAATTTACTCATAATCACAAATAATTATGATGATAAAGTTGATTGAAACTTATCATGTCAACGTCCTCCCCACGGCTAGAAACATTTTTCTTCTGTTTTCTATCTCTCTTTTTCTCTATCTTGCGGTAAAATCAGAATGGGAATACTACAGCTTTGTTTATATGGTGGCATATTAATAGTTGTAGACGCGTCTTATTGTTTTATTGTCTGTGCATAATAAAAGGGTCATTTTGCGGTTATTAAGACAGATGGTGGGAAGGTGACGATCATAACTCAGTATAATGTCCCCATCGATCGCACTTCGGGGAAATCTATTGAGTTTAGTGGACTTTTTTATTATTTCACCAAGCACTTACACGTATGATGGATGTTGAGACCCTTTTTAGTTTTAGTCAATAGTTAAATGTTTAAAAAACGTATTAGAATCTTTTATAAGGATTATAAGGAATAATTCAAAGGAACCAAATAAAAGATTCTAATAGCTTTCGCCCGCGGCTCCGCACGCGTGTATTTCGATTATGCAGTAAAAAGTAGCGTATGTGTTATTCTGAAGCAGGCACCACACTTCGTTATTCGCTATTCGTTATTTGTCTACGCCGTATTCGCCCGAATATTTGTTATGCGCGCAAACAACAAACACGCCACCACACTTCGTACTGGTATATCAAATAAGGCAAATATGTGTGTTGTAGAGATGTGTCATTGTCATTTTTATGGTGAACAAAACGAAACCATACGAACGAACGAAACATATTCTTTTAATTTCCTTTTTATTTTATTAAATTCACAGAAACAATACTTAAATGAAGTCTAATTATTTTAATCATATAATAAACTAATTTAATCATTTAATCGATTTATTCTATTTCAAAAACTGTTTTATAGTCTATGGTTGTTAGTTATGCACAGGGCATTGTCATTTTTAATGGTCAATGAACGAACGAAACATATTATTTTAATTTCCTTTTTATTTTATTAAATTGACAGAAACAATACTTAAATGAAGTCAAATTATTTTGATCATATGATAGGTTATTTTAATCGTTTAATTGATTTATCTATTTCAAAAACTGTTTTATAGTCTATGGTTGTTAGTTATGCACAGGGCACTTCACTACCCGTCCGAAGTGTGGGCAGTCGATGCGTGTATTCGCCTTATTCGTGTCCTTTGAAGTGTGTCAAAAAACCGACAAGTCGACGTATATGCGATTCGCTATTCGATGCGTACGAATAAAGCGAATATTGGCGAATATACTCTCCACACTTCGCCGTACGCGCGCGAATAACCCGCATAACGAATAGCGAATAGCGAAGTGTGGTGCCTGCTTGATATATAAGCTATGTTACTGTAAAATTTCATCCAAATCCGTTCTGTAGTTTTTGCGTGAAAGAACAACAAACATATATACAAACATACATATTTATAATATTACTAAGGATTAATAAGGATTAACAATGCAGAGCGTGTAATTGTAAATGACGTCAATTGCTTAATTTTAATTGTGTTCCATTTAATTAATCGTTGTGTATTATAATCGTAAATAACAAAATAAATTACATTATAAATTATATTTAATATATATAAAATTTATAATATGTATACAGTGTCTAGTAATCATAATATCAGCTTGGTTTAGAATGGGGGCTAAATGGCGTTGTGTGTCGGATATCCTAAACATAATAATTAGGTATATAGTTTTACATCTTATTTTATTTTAATAAACATATCGTAACATAAAAACCCCGTTATATCAAATAGCACAACATAAAACGTACCTTTTTAAGTTCGTAAACGAATTTTGTTTTCCTCCTTTACGAAAGAAAACTTTACGGGTTAAGGATGTATTGAAGATTTCAAAATGTCACTAAGTTTATCATACGGAAAATAGCTTTACTTTTAAAGAAAAGTTTTAGTGCTACACTTCAGTGCTAATATTGGATACTGATATTTTTGTATTGAAAATTAAAAAAAAAAACTTTCACAATCTCGACTGTAGGCTTCGATTGTGGTAGCGGTTGCGACTGCTGTGCTTGAGGTCTCGGGTTCGATTCCCGAGTAGGTCAAATGTTTGTGTGATCACCTATTATTTATTTCGACGATAGTTTTCGAAGGTGTTTGTATGGAAGGTATTTTATTTGTGTAATATGAATGTATTTATAAATATGAATGTTTTTATCAGTTATCTAGTCCCCAGAATACAAGCACTACTTAGTTTGGACCTAGATGACGTTTTGTATAAGATGCCCAAAAAAAATATATTTATGTAAAAATGCCTTATCAGTCTTCGGAACAGTGAAATACTTGGTAAGTTGAGTTTGAATCAAGCCTTTTTATAATTTGAATTCTAGATTCTGCTCGTCTTTTCCATCAGGCAGAGTAGAACAGTTATTTAAGCAGTTTTTAATTAAAAAAAATAAAATAGTAACAGTAATCTATGAAATGTGATGGCAACTTTAAGCTACATCTCGCTATTGTTTTTTTTTTTTTTATAAGTTTGTTTAAACTAATGAAGTCAAAGATTGTGTAACTATTATAAGGTCTAATAAAACGTTGACGATGATGACACAAATACGATTACTTATTATTTTATGAAATGATTCATGTATGTATTCATTTCGTGTTACCTATTTATCATATTATGAAAGGCTACCAAGAAACAGTAATCTATTTTGCATTCGTATTTTTTTTGTATCATTTTATTATGTGTATGAAATTACCTAATATATTCATAGAAATAAATTGAACTGAAGTGTTTGTTTGCAATTTAAAGTTTACTTAATTTGAAAACCTTAACTGTATTCTGATCACCCATGTGTATGTTAATTGGTGATGAAGATGCCTTCGTATTCTCAATACGAAAACCTCAGGCATTTCTAGCGTTTTTATTCGGCCAGTATCGCTATTTGATTGTAGGTACTTAAATCCAACAATATATATATTAAGCGCAAAAGAATATAACCCGTAACATGATTTCCGAGGCAACTATAATAGGCACGCTTAAAATGTGTTACTAAGATACACAACACTGACTAATCTTAATCTTTTGTGAGACTAATATCATTACACATGCCTTTGCGACTTCCTGGCTTTTTCGTAATTATGTTACTAACTATAAACAGCAAACTTCGCCTTTGCTTTTAAGTAGTAAATCCAGTGCTTCTTACTCGTATTCACATAACAATATCGCACGGTACTACTACGGTAATGTATTTTAATTTTAATGCACCAAGCGTCTTTGATACTGGGAAAGTCACGATATGCATATTATTATACTTCATCAGGCATTGTCACAATATTAGAAGGTAATCGGATAAGGAAGATTGATTACATGTTTTCAAAGATAAATATTCTGTGAAACAGGAATTTCTATAAGCTTAGAAGTTGTATGAGTAACAATTTACCTTTCTACCATGGGTTGAAATATAATCTTGTAATTTAAGTTTCTTAATATATATTTTTATCTTCTCGTCTTGCTAGCCTTTATTATTCTCAAGATTATTTGGGCCTGGCTACTAGTTTAACTGATTTTACCTGTATATCAGTTTTTTAGGCATCGGACCTGCGCAACTCTGAGGGGGACCTTAATTAGAATATTGAAATAATTGTAAGAATACTTGATGGTGCGACTTCCTTATAACGATTTCTTAACGTCCTCTCCGAGAAACAGGCGCAAACCACTACTATATTAACCATTCTATACTCCGGTTGTTAAAAACTTCGTGTATGAAAAGCCGACAACAATTTCGGCTCGATCCGTATACAAGGCCGAGATCTCTTTGAGCCGATCAAAGATCACAAACGCTCACCGCTATACAAACTAGGACAAAATATGCTGCATACTGAAAGAAATCTATAAGGGATTACTGGGACAGTAAAGATTAAGGCTAAACTGATATTTACCGTTGAACCAATTGAAATGATTTTTCAATAAATAAGATGATGCCGATAGTATTATATTAAATGAATGCCTTGTTGGTCTAGTTTGTTAGCGTATGCGGCTGCTGTTCCCGGGTCGGACCAAATTTTTGTATGATTTGCAAATATTGTTTTCTATGAATAATATGTATGTATTTAAATAAAAAAGTATATATGTAGGTATATATGTATAAATACATATATATTTTTTGTACTGGTGTTGTGTGTTAGATGTCAAAAATGTTCATTTATTATCTGTTTTATTTATAATGTAATAAGTTTCATAACTTATTACGTCACGGATATTAACAAGAACAGAGCTGATATTCAGATTTCCATTTAATTTACCTTACAATTTGTGAAGGTTCAGAGCTTTTACCTAACTACGTGAACTGATTACCTGATTCCAAGAAAGCTTTTAAGTTTAAATCGAAGTTTACTGCAGTAAAATATATCTAAGTTGGTTCTGTGCCAACTGGTCAAGTGGGACTATGATACCCACATATTACTTACTCGTTCCGTAGTTAAACTTAAACTTGATCTTGCAGATTATCAGAATGCATCGTTGTAAAGCTAAAACTTAAACTTGATCTTGCAGATTATCAGAATGCATCGTTGTAAAGCTAATTAACGACCAAAAGTAAATTTAAAAATAGCTGCACGAGCTCTAGAAATCGCAGAATGACAAACACTAGTTTAATGAAAGACATTTTATAGAATCTCACATAGGTGTAGTTTTAGTCTAGAAGGCTGACTGTAAATTATATAAAACCCACATCATTGTTGTAAATTTTAGCGACACTTAGTACAAAGTATTGTTAAGAGAGTGACAATTAATTAGTAAATTGAAAATTAGTTTAAAAAGCCAAGTGCTAGTAACTGAAATTTTACCTATAATAATGTGAGAGTCAGACTTAGGAACTTAGTAGGCCACCATGGTCGTAATAATTGCGTCTTCCTTAAAACTGATGCTAGGCAAACACTTTCTTCTTTTTCATCAAGTAATGGAGGGGTTCAAAACCCCACCTCCTTATGCCTTAAGGTACAGAAACAACGACTACGCACTGGCAATTCTGAAGTTCTAGATGGCCATGGGGATTAAAAATCACCTACCATCAAAAGACCTGCTTGCTTGCTCCCTGTGATATAACAATAGCTTTGCTTTAATTAACTGAAGATAACTGAAACATAAATTCATTTAATTGTATTTGGAAATGAATAATCATATTACCTTAAAGGTTAAAAATGAAGAAACGTAACCTAATAGCAATCAAATATTGATTGTTATTAGATAGTAGTAGGCTGAAAAGAAAATATTTAAAATACTAAAATCCGACTACTTAAAAACTTTTATAAAATGTATTTAGCCTATGTTACTCAGACTATTATAACATATCAGTGGACACTTGTTTCATTAAAATCGTTTTATTAGATAGTTTTAACGCTGCGGTGGAACAAGTAAACATACATAGGTATAGTGCTAAAACCAAACCATAAAGAATGGTATTTCTCTTCCTTTGGCTTTGCCTTAATCGGGTAAAAATAATCGATTGAAAGAATTGTTAGTTGAAACCTTTACAGTCTAGAAGCATTCTAGATTATTAGAATTGAACGATACCATACTTTATGGAAAAATAATTATTATTCTTTGATCGTATCACAGATCTGATTGTCTATGCAGCTCACACTAAATTTTGAGCTTCCTCACTTAGTTGAAGACGTGCAATAATGGCAATGCTTAAGTCGTCAAAGCAGCTCGGCTCTTTATTGAGCTAGTGGGAGAATATTTATTATAATCTTAGGCAAGGAATTGCCGGAGGATATATTCTAGCCCATATTATTGAAAAGCGATTTTCTACCAAGAAAATAGCTGTGTAAAATATTCCGCCCTGTGTGGTCCTACAGACTGAGACTGATAGATTCAACAGTAAAATACTAAAATATAAATTACATTTTCCAGTTTGTTCCAGAAATGATTATTGTTTAAAATGCTGAACTATTATCATGTAACATTAGAGAATAGAAATTACAGCCACTGACTATAACCAACATAATTTTGTTCCTTTGAATAATAATAATAAATAATCCCTACTTATATTATGAATGCGAAAGTAACTCTGTCTGTCTGTCTGTCTGTTACGCTTTCACGCCTAAATCACTGAACCGATTTTGATGAAATTTGGTATGAAGAAAGAACTGAACTTGGGAAAGGACATAGGCTACTTTCTACCGCGATAACTGATATATCGCGGGCGGAGCCGCGGGCGACAGCTAGTAAATAAATATATTTCAGACATTTTACACACAACGCCATCTAATCCTAAACTAAGAAGAGCTTGTAGTATGGGTACTAGACAACTCATATAAATACATAAACATATTTTTTTTTCGTAAATACATACTTAATATACATAGAAAACACCCTAACTCCGAAACAAATATTTGAGGATCGCACAAACATTTGGTCCCATCCGGGAATCGAAACCGAGACCTCTTGATCAGCAGTCGCATACGCTAACCACTAGACCAACGAGGCAGTCAATCTCAATTTTCAAAGAGGAATCTCAATTTTCATTCAACCATTTGGCTATAATAATATTTTAAGTACCTGGGCAACGGAGCATCTATTCTCTGAGGTCGCTGAAGTGTTACTGTGTTAGAGTACCAACCACATAAGTGTTACCAAAAGTAGTATTGATGTCGCAACCAATGCTTAGAGCAATGCGAGCTAAAAGCATAACATTAACCTAAAATTTACAATAATTAATTTCTTAATATTTAAATGGGGTTCTTGCTTTAAACACTCAACGATTGAAACCTTTTCAAATTACGAAGTCTTGTTGCCCTTTCTACAGCCGCAAAACTGGTGACACAAACCTTCTAACTTGGTATCCAACCCCTTAAAGTAATAAGGGACTATTTAAATATTTAAACAGTAACTTTAACATAGATCCCACTCTCAATTCGAAACTTCCTAATATATTTCGTATGAACTTATGAGCAGTGATCGAGTTTAGAAGTTTATCAACAAATATGAATTCAACATAACAAGAATTCAAGACTGTGTAAAGTAATGGGAATTTCAAAAACTACGTTATGTATAGAGATGTCTAGATATGAATGGGACTGTAATGTATGTATATATAGGAATAAGTGGGTAGCTATAATATTGTAAAACTCGTATGATGGCTATGTGTCATCGACAGTCGGTAAATATACGCCATACCAGAAAGTGTCGACTAGTATTATTCGTTAATAATATATCCCTACTGATCCCTATATCCTCTAAATATAACAGGGATGTGCTCACAAAAACTTAAAGCCTCGATTCAACTCGAATGTAAGTATTTTTGCCAGGAGTAGAAGTTAGTTCGAATAATTTAGGCGTACGTATTTCCAGGCCTTTATTAACACGTATTGGACACTTTTTCAAAATGCTTTTCATCCGATTGCTTCAGAGGAGGGTATAATTTGTCGAGCGTATGTATGAAGGTGAGCAAGTACATTTCTTTGCCATGACCTACAGCGCAAACGGCTAGATGCTTTTTCACATATGATAGTTTGTAACCTACTGACAAAGACAGACTTCCAAAACTACATTTGTCACTGCATGCGGCGCTATAAAGTATTTAGTAAGCATACATAACAATACATTGGGTTGCGGAGGTCCGATGCCAGTCGCTCCGTGGAAAAACTGAAATTCAGGTAAAACCGGTTGAACTAGTAGCCGACCCCAAAAAAAAACTTGGGAATGATGGCTAGGAGGATGATGACATAACAATACATTAGCGAACATTAATAATTATGATACTTGTTTTTCGCTTTTCATTTCATTACTTTTAAGCAGTCGGGTTTTTCGTTTCTCCAATAATTATTTTACTTACCATATTTATTGGCTATGAGTATTTTTATTAAAAAATAATAATGTTCTCTATAGTAAACATGAGCGTAATCCAAGAGTAGGGGCCGCCACTTTCGCTGTGAATGCAGACAATGTATGGCGGCTTACACTATGGCAGCCTAGCGAGGATACTTTTCACGCCCCGCTTAAAAGACCTAAGATTAAATAGGAAGAAAGCACGTGAGCGAGTAGTGAGTTTCAGTTTTTGACTGCTTGCCACAATAAGGAAGAGTTTAGTTCTAATGCGTATTTTTTAACCGACTTCAAAAAAAAAGAGGAGGTTCTCAATTCGTCGGAATTTTTATTTTTTATTTTTTTGTAAGTAGGTATGTTCAGCGATAATTTCGTCGTTTATGAATCGATTTCAAAAAAATTTTTTTTGCATTGGAATGGGCGTAGCTTACAAGTGGTCCCATCGTCACCATATCGGGATCTGATGATGGGATCTCAAGGAAATCAAGGGAACTTCTTAAATATCATAGGCACAATTGTTGATTTGGGTACTCGCAATAGTTTTTCTTTGAAGCCGGTTCCTTTTTGTTACAATTATGACTAATATAAATATATATTTCACACCATACACTAACATATGTCACGTAAGTACAATGACCAAAAGGGTGGTAACTATATAATTGGTTGTTTATTAACTCTTTGTTATAGTTACGCTATTTATACATATTAAGTTAAGTGAACTTAATAGCTACAAATAGTGTAACTATCGTGTACGACCTAACTAATTTCACATGCAAGAAAATACTTCAGGAGTTTAATGTCAAATGTAAAGCTGTAGCATTTAGCTTAGTATTTCATACTTTACTGTTTGTATGTAAGTTTCTGTGAAACTCGAATAAGTTAAATACAGTCAGACTTGACTTCAATTTTAAACGTGTATTAAGTACTAAGCTTTCAGAGATATCGTGTACGTCTCATGACAGCGTTTAGGTTTGATTGCACATTATGTATTTTGACTAGGGTTTATCTGTAATATTAAAGAGTAGCTTTTTGCTGCGGCTTTTCCTAGGCATGCTGTTAGTACTCGTCTACGCTTCTCAAGGAATATACATGCTAAATTTCAGCTTCCTGCACCCAGTAGTTTCAGCCATGCGCTGTCTGTCAGTCGGTCAGTCAGTCAGTAACGTAACAGGATTCATGTATTTTGATTAACATTAGGATTGTTATCTGTGCACTTCAAAAGACCCAAGAAATTCTGCACGATCGAACTCAATTTTTGACTCGATATACACATCACTTCGAAGATTTTTACATCGAGAATTCGTCTATGTTTGTCATCAATAGAACTAACATGTTTACTTTTGCTTACAATTTTGTTTTAAAAGACAACTGCATTAGAAATATATTTATCGTGTCGCGGTGGACTTTAAAAACAAACTCGAAACTCAGAAAAGTAATATATGTGGATCATAATAATTATTTCTTTGAAAGGAATATTTTGTTAATATTTATTCTTCATAATAAAACGTGAATATCAATCGCATATACCCACATTCATGGAATACGAATAGGGTATAAATTCGCCACATTTAGTGTAGCACGCATAATCGAATATAGCCCACTATGGCGAACCCCTGACATAAGTTATTATGAAAAATGAATAACAGATGTGGTCGTAATCTGATGGATGAAGAAATTTGTCGTTATACTGTGTATACCCGGGTTAAATGAGATAGAGGATATGGAATGTTGCCAAGTAAGTTCATTTTTATGATTCATATAAAAGGTTACGCTAAAGATCCGGGTTGCCATAAAATTGTATTTATCTTTAATTTTCCTTATTTACATAGGTACTGAATTATTATCATCTGAATCATATTTCATTTGATTTCTGTTACAGTGATATATATCTATAATAATTTAATACATTCTAAAGTAACTATGTTTATTTGTCCATTTCGGTGATATTTGACTTCGAAATTTTTGATCCTTGAAAAGGATAAAGGCTATTCTTTACCGCAATAACGGACAGAGCCACGGGCAAACATTAGTATAGAAAATAAACATATAATTCAATTTAGATCTTATCATGATTAAGACATTAATGTACCTGATGACCTGAATGATTCGATTCGTTTTTAATCTTCGTAATAATGATCATATCTCTTCCTTACCTCTTGAATTAAACTGGCTCCATATTCGACAGCTTCGCCACCTGCCCACCCTAGCGACTATCTTTACTATTCTCAACTCTCCTAACTCACCTACCCACTTGCCTTCTTCCTTCCACTTCGTGGATTCCAATCATGACTGAACCCTCTGCTCAACAAATAGCTTCCTTCTGACACACACTTCGGCATGCATTCATTCTTCCTTCCTTGTTCACTTCCTTCCCAAAAAAATCAGAATAGCACCCAGTCGTAACTCCTTCAAGGTCAGAGTGCGAGCTCTCCTTACTCAGAATATGGTAGAATCATCACAAATCTGATATATTGTATGTATATGAGTAAGTTTTCTATGTTTTATGTTTAAATACATGTGTATATATATATATTTTTTGTATGTCTAAGTGTATGTATTTTGTTTCTTGTCTGTTTTACTTTTCCCAAGGTAGGTAAACCTTAATCATTTCCTCACTACTCGGCGGTAGACCGGTAAAGAATGCCTGTGGCATTAAGTCGTCCATTGTGCCTTCAGTGCATAAAGTTGTTAAATAAGTAAATATCAAATTAAGATACATTATGAATGTCTTTATAGATATGATTTACTTTTTCATTAAAAATAAGGAAATATAAAATACCTTTCCAAAACAAGTATGTTATATTACTTGTCGATGTTATGCTGACACAGCATTATACAATGCCGTTTGCACACAAACGCTTGCGTTCGCTGATCGTATGGCTTGTATTGCGGTTATACATAGTATTTGTGTCGGTTGCTAAATGACAATAACACACATAACACTGATTGACAAATATGTGTTAGGCTCATTAGTTTCCGTCAGCGCTCAAACACGCTAATCAAAATAGAGCGAGCGCTTTGTAGCAAAGTTTAACCACATTTTCGATTCTAAATCGATTACTTTAATGTGCTCTCGTGTGATCGTGTTGGCTAAATAATATAGAAGACAGAAAAAACAACATATTTTCTAATTAATTATACATTACAATGTGACAAAATATTTTCGGTTTCATGACTTAATTGCCCTATTTATAATTTTAATTCGGGTTAGATACATAAACAGATACATATAAACGCAAATCGTTTAGAGGCAAGTTTATTAATCTATATAAGATTTGTCTTAAGTTACTAGAGATCGAACACATTTGGGTCATAAATCATCCGTTATTTTGATAACAATCTATCGTGTTTAAATAAAACAGCAAAGAGTATAATAAACTAAATATAGGCCAAGTGAGTGTCAAGCCACTCATAGAATATGGTTCCGGAGTTACCTATAATGGCATGAGGCTTTAGAATCGTGTCCAATAGATACTTGTTATACTTACTTATCATTACGCTATTTTTGTACGAAGATTTCCAAGTTAGCATATTTTACAAGTTCCTTCTGAACTAACAAAGTTATCCAAACCATTATAGTTTCCTTTAGTTCAGCACATTGACTACCATAATTATTTTTTTAAATTAGAATAGAATATATAATGATTTTAAAACCTTGTCGATGGGCGGACGGGCGGTAAATCGAAGACGCACGGACGGACGGACATGACGAATTTATAAGGGTTCAGAGTCACGAACTACAGAACCCTAAAAAGTGTATACTTTACTATTTAAGTGCTTTAAAGCAAACATATTAAAATTCAACCGTTAAAAAGTAAAATTAAAACTTAACTTTATAACATTCTATTTTGAACTAACCGTAAAAGATTTGAATCTAAACTAAATAGCTATTTGTGACGCTTAAAACTTTAACTGCCCCTATTAGACATAAACTCAGCACTTTAAAAGAATAATAATATAAAACTGAACTCGTAATGGAAGTCAAAAGAACATTAAATAAATTTACGTTTTCGCGGTCACTGGCAATAAAACATACGATACTTGGATGCGCTTACTTTCCATGGTTTCGACTGAGAATCTGCTCGGGGCCATAAGAAAAGCGATTAGTGCAAAAATTAACATGTATCTGTAATCCCCCCTATTTTCCAATGTTAGAAGAGATCAATTTACTGCCCGGGTGGCCTAATGGTTTAAGTGGTCCCAAAGCCGCTTTTTACTGCGCCAAGTCTTGTGGGTTGAAATTCCAAATAGAATAATATTTTGTGTGGTTTACAAATTGTTGTTCTGAGTCATGGTATTCTTTCATGGTATTCTCTATTGTGTCTGTTTTATGTATGTTTGTAAAGTACCCCGCATTATAAGAATTATATTTTTTATTCGGGAGTTGTCTTATTGTTTTCCTAGTAGCAGCCCGGAGTTTGGAAGTTTGACGGTGATTCACGCCCGTGCCTCGGAAAGCACTTAAAGCCGTCGGTCCCGGTTGTCATGAACATCTATGGCAATCGTTATTAGTAAGTCAGTGCCCTCAAATATATTGACAACTAGTACAATCTTCGAATTTCAGTTCTCCTTTAGGGTTGCGGTGGTTCGATGCCAGTCGCTCCGTGGAAAAACTGAAATTCAGGTAAAACCGGTTGAACTAGTAGCCGACCGACTAGATCCGGGAGTTGTCTTTTTTTGAAAAAAATATATGAAAATAATTAAATCGACACAAAAAAAGCACAAAAAGATAAATTATTGTAAGATAGAGATGTGTTTTGCCAAGACGGAAGATCCTGAAGTTTATGCTAATAAGACAGGCATCTACTAATCTAACTAGCATAAACTTCTTATTGAGGATCTTCTTTTATGGCGAAATGCAAAATATTATTATTATATTAATATCGTATGGAAATGTAAGCTTGTATGAAAAGATACTTTATTTTTATATAAAATCAACGTCTAACATCTATAATGTTTTGGATTTTAATTAAAGCTAAGAAAAATATAAATTCAATGATAAAATCATTTCTTGTGTTTCTATATAATGCAAAATAAATCTATAGTACATTATAATCCGCTGTTTTCAAAGCCAAGATCCCTAGCCCATAAATATACCCTAATCTACACTCAAATATCTCTCCGAGATACGACAGATGTGTGTAATGTTTTCTTGTGAACTACACACAGATTAGTGCAAACGATTGTAATAATTAGTTGGAAAAATATTTTTAGGTTCGTTCTTTTTACTGTTTTCGGAATTTGTGAACGTTTATTAGCTTTAAAACCTTAGATTTATTTTTGGAGCACATATATCGTGTACTTTCAGAGTTCAATATTGTTTAAAATTAGTCATTTAGTTGTTTTATTTTATTAAATGATCTGGCAGCGAGCAACACTTTTAATATAGTAAATTTTTGTTATGTCTATGGTCGCACTTTTTTATTTCCAATAAAGTAAATGCATGATTGTGCAATAGAAATCTAACTTCATTCCGAAATCCGTTAATTCCATAAATACTGAAATTTAACACAACATTTTTGATTATTATATATTTTTAGTATGTTAGACAAATTCAAGATAGCACAGGTAGCCCTTAGTGATTTGTAGCTATTATTATAATTATTTTGTAGAAGGTAACAAAAAAAAAACTGAAATGAGAGTTTGAGCCACATAAAATAAGTAGTAGAGTCACGGTGATTTCAGCACGAACGGGCCGGCTCGAAGATGGTATTGCCCTCTCACAGAAGACTAACCTAATATGACAGCATTTGTGTTGTCGTTTTTCGTTAGTGAGTGCGAGGCCGGAAGCCCAGAGATGCATTGCCTCCTATTAGATCGCCAAGGTGTGGTTCACCATGCTGCATTGTTTGCATTCACTAGTAGGATAGTGACCATCACTCTTAAATTCTATCCATACTTTCTATCAGAATCAGAGTTTACGGCCTCATATTTTTTTTTATTGATCAGAGTAGCTTGTACTATCATTGTGAAGACTTGTGTTCCTTGAAATTCTGGTATTTATACTATTTGACAATTATGGATGTGGTATTTAATCTACTCATCGATAAGCTTTTGACAGCCCACTGCTGGACAATATAAGCCTCATCAAGGTTGTTGCCTACTATACCATGGCCAGGCGGATTGGTTGGTTACCAGTTTTTCTTCACTTTTAAGTGATGTTGATCTCCGTAGTTTATCTCTTATCTTAATATTAATCCGTCACCACACGGACAACAATCTATTCTACTATTTTTTTTTATAAGAGTCTGTAAAGCTAAGCACTTTTTAAAATTAATATTACAGGAGCTTGTAAATACTATATTCTAATCTTCAATAAAAATTAATTCTGAATTTCTAAAAATGCTGTTTGGTAAATTCAAACACGTAGATACCGTAAAGTAAAGCTGTATAAAAAAACCTGAAAAAAAAAACATTGTAAACAAATCCATCCACTTGAAGAAATGTCACGTAAATGTTTAACAAAATAAATGTTTCGAAAAAGTGCTGTAAAAATATTTACAAAAGATTTACGGTACAAGGAAAATGAATGGTTTGAATTTTGTACATAATATTTATTGATGGATATCATTCATCGGTTTTGTAGTTAATGAAGTTGGTGTAACAACTGCCGGTAACGTCGCAGGGTAAAGCTTACCATAGAAAATCGGCCAAGTGCTTGTCAGACCACGCACAGGAAAGGGTTCCTCACCCATAATAGTACGTGGATTTAATATCGTATCCAATAGATATTTGTTATGGTTACATGGTATTAATGCGTATTCCAACGAAAAAAAAAATATTTTGTATGACGTTTTCCAACGAAGCGCATTTTACAAGTAAAGCCAAAGTCATCTAATTCGTTATAGTTTTCCTTTAAAGTTAAAACTTTAAAGTTAAAAAAAAGTTAAAATATGGACTACCACCATGAATTTTTCCTGATTTTGTAAGCCAGCCGTTTAGCTTTTAGAGGAGGGGGGGGCGTCCTGTTTTTACAAAAAGTGACCTTTAAAGTGGAATTTCTCGCAAACGGGTACCTAACCCGTTTGCGAGAAAAATTCAAAAAATCAAAAAATAGTCTTAGAAACCATTTATTGTTTTCAAAAGACCTATCTAATGATATTCCACACGATGGGGTAGCCGCGAGAAAAAAAGTCGTGTGGCACTCGGGGACTGCCGCGGTAAAGCTATTGCATAGCATTTTTCATCAACTTATGCAATTATAATCATTTCATGATCATAATATGCTACATTCCAGTCATGTTCTTAAGTTAATTTCTAACGTCTGATACTACAGAAATTATTATTATCAATTTCATTCTACAGTACAGAATACGCTAGAAGGTTTTCTAATGGATTTAGTTCAGTTTATTTATCCCAGAGGCCAGTGATATTTAGAAGAGGCCAGAACCCTTTGAATTTGAAGCAAATGGACTTCGTAGTCCATAACATTAGTAATTGCATTTGGCGGAATTTGAGCTTCGGCACAACGCGAACTTACGGCACGTTCAAATGGTGAGCCAATTTTTCAAGTATACTGACGTTTTTTGTTGGATTCGTGTTGTTCTAGAGAGTTCGGTGGGTATATTTATACTACGAGCTCTCTCGCTCTTTAAGTGTAATGGTTTTAATGTTTTTTCTTAATTCAATATTTTCGATTACTGTCTATTTTTAGATAACTTAGAATCTGAATTTATTATTTTCATAATGGAAAATCTAAATGTCTAATTTTGGATATTGAAGTATCCATCAAAATTTATATGCTCGTTAAAGTGACCATTAATTTTTTTTATAACACATTAATGAACTCTATATATAATAAGAAACCCATTCATAGTGGGCATTATCTCTGAACTTTAGTTCATCGTAGATAAGATCAAGTGTTAAAATAGTAAATACCTGCCTAATCTGGACCTAACATTTTGTTTGAGAAAGGTCAACTAAATATACATAATTTGTTATATTATTAGTTTAATTACATAACTCTTTTTTATTATAATGTCAGAAATCTGTCACCCAACGTGTTTCAGTCCCAAACTAAGCAGAGCTTGTATAATGGGTACTAGACAACTGATATAAATACATACACATAGAAAACACCCAAACTCTGAAACAAATATTTGCGGATCACACAAACATTTGGTCCAACCCGGGAATCGAAGTCGAGACCCCAAGAACAGCAGTTTCATACGCTCCCACTGCACCACCGTGGCTGTACATAAGACATTGGATGAAATGTAGACATAAACATGTTAAAAAACAATAACATTTCATTTTACGAAACATTAATGAATTCATTTTTAACGAAAGCCATTTGAGAGAAACATTCTAACGTTACATATTTATCTATATCATCAACCGATAAATACATATTATATTCCAAAAAGATATCTAACGTTCACCAAATAACGAAAGCCCTCAAATTTCAAATGATAAAATTTATTGTTAAACCGTATCAATCTTATCAATCAATGTATCATTATAAAATTTATCCGAAGAAATACAACACAAAAGAAATGTCTCGAAAGTAATAAAAAACTTTGTGAAAGTTTCAAACAATTCACTCAAAGCAATTGTGCTCCTTCGTTAGTCTTTTGGAAGATCTAAAAGTACTAAATGTTTTTATACGAATTTAGGATGAAAAGTTTTATTCAATATACTTCAGTCCCATAACAATGATTATTTACTTATAGTTTTTGTGAGCCAGGCTCAATACGTCTTTGTCTCTTGGCGTTTTAGACAGAGATAATTTTTTTATCTTTTATTTTTTTATTTTCAATTAAACGTGTTTTTGGGACCTTTACACGTTCATTAGCGATGAAATGTACTAAGATATTTTGAAAATTAATGCCCGTTTTCGCCAACTATACTTAATCTGACGCCAAACTAGGTAATGCCTAACATAGGTAGCCCCTAAAAGACATCTTAGCACCTACTTGTCCACTGAAGTGATGAAAACGATTAGCTAAATTCTATTCATTTTTATGCTAGTATATGTTTCCTAAATAGATTTGTATATTATCAATTTCCAACAAGACTTAAAACATTTTCCTTTCGTACAATAAAAAAAAACATTGCATAAGAAGACTTCGTCAAATGTTTAATCATTAATCAATACATATAGAGCATTATTAGAGCATTATTAATATACATATAAGTAATATACATAATATACATATAAGAGCATTATTAATGGTGAAAACACAATTTTGGTGTAGAAATGTCACCACACACATATATGTCAAATATTTTGGTTTTTAGGTGGTAAATACGTTGACGAGCACCGGGCAACTTGTGGAGGGTATCAATTCCTCTTTGGCTACTAACCAATATGGAATTGATTGCTCAGAACTCACAAGTTAGTTGCCGACCTTTAAATGCATCAAATTCTTACAAATATATAACAAAGATACAAGCGAGCGAAGCTAGTAAAGGGTTTTTCAACTTTTTTCTCTTCGTAATACAATAAAAATTTGACTCATCTTCATATAAATTCTTTGTTTTATTTAGTTTTAGAAACCAAAATTATTATTGAAAAACCCTATTTAATAGGTCTTTAACCTATGAAATTGCCGTTTTGTATGCAATAAGTGAAAGTACTTATTTCTTTAAACTTTTTTATTTCTGTTATTCGAAGTAATCACCCACGCAATCGACGCATCTTTGCCAACGCATTGGTAGTTTATTGATGCCCTTTTTGTAAAAATCAGCTGGACGGGAGGCAACAAACTCTTCAAATGCATTTTGTACTGCCACTCGGGAATTGAATTTTTTACCCACTAAAAAGTTGGAAATTTTGGAAAAAGTAAAAGTCGGTAATTGCAAGGTCTGGTGAGTATGGCGGGTGAGGGAGAGCTTCCAACCCCAGCTATTGCAGATTGTAGACTGTCGCGCGTTGTCGTGAAGGAGCAGTGGGGACGACCGATTGACCTAAGCTGGTTGCAGATGTGCAAGCTTCTCCATCATTCTCTCCAGTTCTTCACAGTACACATCTGCATTAATACTCATGCCGTTTTGTAAAAAGTTATGGTGAATAACACCCGCACTAGACCACCACACAGTGACCATCACCTTTTTAGGGGTCATTTTTTGGTTTAGGGCATTGTCTTGGTGCTGAACCAGGGTCTAACAAACTTGCTGAGCTCTTTCGATTGTCGAACAGAATCCATTTTTCGTCGCACGTAACAATTCGTTTCAAAATTCCTTCATTTCTTTACCTGTTAAGTAGCGCAAGGCAGGTTTCGACGCGTACGTGGCGCTGGCGATCGTTAAAGTCGTGGGGCACCCATCTATCAAGCTTTTTTACCTTGCCAATTTGTCGCAAATGGATCAATATTGTTTTTATACTTACATTAAAAGCTGCTGCTAACTCAGCTGCAGATTGAGTTTCGTCAGCTTCCACAATCGCCTTTAATTCATTATTGTTAACCAAAGTCTCCGGACGACCACGAGTTTCATTTTTCAAGTAAAAATTTCCAGAACGGAACCGGGAAAACTAAACTAACGGGTTGTGCGTTCGTTTGTACAGTTCTCTCCGTAAACGTTTTTGATGTTACGTGCCGTTTGTGTCGCGTTGGTGCCACGACGGAACTCATATTCCATAATTGCACGAATTTTTAAAGTATCCATTATGACGAAAAATGTTCAAATGTAATGAAAATACAATGCTAATCATAAAACAAAAGACTAAGTTTGTAAATAGAATGTCATGGGTTTAAAACAAAATTAATTTGAATTTAGAATACAGAGCCATTACAAACTTTTCATATTTGAAATGACCAGTACTGAAGAAAGGCAATTTCATAGGTAAAGACCTAATATTAAGGTATTCAAATGAAAGAGTTCTTTTTTCGGTTTTATTTATCTTTGTTTTGTTTATTTTCATACCTACATAAATATGGGAAAATCTAAAAGTTATTACTGTTCCGAACACTTGTGCAACGTTCATATTTCAGTTCCAGGGCTAAAAATATCATAAAAATATCGAATAATTTTCCTATGTAACATTTCAAAGATTTATAAATTAAGATACTACCATCTTTTTTATTTAAATGTAATATAAATTAAATAAATTTATTGTAGCCAACCTTTTAACGAAACATTTGAATGTTAACCAGAATAAAACTTCCAAAACAAGACATAAAAACATTTTCCCTTCGTACAATAAAAAAGTAATTGCATCAGAAGACTCCGTTTTCAAGTAATTGTAGGTACGAAAGATTTTTTGAGTTCCGGCACGGGGCCAGAAAAAAAAACTCGAGAGGAGCTTTTGTTGAAGATTTTCCTAAAGGGTCTAATGAACCGTGAGCGTTCCGGAATTCGAACATAAAATTTGGTTATGCTTTTTTATTTCTTAAACTGGGCGGTGATAGCGCAATATTAAACTTTTGCCGGCATAAAAGCAAGCAAAGTGAGTTTCGGTAGTAGCTCATAAGTCTTCATTTATAAATCTTATTTTTCTATTTTCTTATTGTTTTTACTTTAGCTTGTCCTATTAAATTACTTGATTGAGGATTACCATATTTCACTATGAATAAACTTTATTAGCGGACTAAGCTAAAAGTAGTTTAAAAATAAGAAAAAAAAACACAAATGATTAATTCAAACATTGATCGTTATTAAGTAGACCATGATATTTTATTACTCAGACGCTTACAATTCATTCAATTACAACCAAGACACAACCGGAAATCAACATATATATGCTAATTGGCGCTTTCTATATCGCGATTCAGGATTACTAATTACACCGTATAGTTCGTTACTCCGTAGTTCAGTGTTTCTTAGGTAGATGGAACTGTTGTTGTTGAACCATGCTGTCACCTTATAATCTTAAAAAAATAGATTTACAGTTTTTGTGTACATTACTAGTTATGTATGCAGCAATTGCGTAAAATAGCAAATTTAAATTCTAGAATGTATATTTTGATTTTTTTTTTAAAAAGACAACTTTCGCATTAGGAATATAAATCCAGTGTCGCGCGGATTTTTTTTTGTTTTGTGTCCGTTTCCTGTATGTTTTTCACAAACATACATAAAACGGACACAAAGAACATCCAGACTCAGAATAACAATTTGCGAATTACACAAAGTGTTGTCCCACGTAGGATTTGAACCCACGACACTTGGCAAAGTAGAAAGCGGCGTGGCGACCGCTTAAACAACTAGGCCAACCTTGCAGTCAAAATAGATAAATAAAGGAAATATGTATATTTAAAAAATGTGAAAGCTTTCAAAAATAACCACTTAAGAGATTATATGAGTAGATGTAATAGACATCTACGTCTGCCATGGCCCGAGTTAAAATCGTGGACGGGATCTAATTATGTAGTGGGTCACATTTGGCCCGCGGGCTGTCAATTTACCTTCTCTAGGAGTATGTCTTAGAATTTAAATATACAAACAGTGATATATATGAATGAATATAGTGTGAATCATGCTTTATTACCTAGGGATATAAACAATTATTTAGGTTCTATTCTCAAACCAATACACAATAATTTTTAGATTTTACAATTAATCACTTTGTCTTACATTTTCTCTTATTTCCTAGTACAAAGTAAATTTAACAGGATCAGACAACTCTTCTGGTAATAAGAGGTTGTCGATGACGGCCGTACTAATATACATTGTGTTACAGTCGTCAGCGCCTTCCACTCTAGACAATTGGTTACCTTATTATAACTGTCCAGTTATATTTATTAATTTTCGAATTCTAATCTATTTAATTATGAAATTATTAATAAAAAATAATAATAAGCAGTAACATAAATTATATAAATTAACTAGTTGACCCAGCGAACTTCGTACCGCCCAACTTTAAAATTCCAGAACTTGATCGCAGCGTCACCTACCGGGTCCAATTGCAAATCTAAACCATTCCCAGATCCCTTTGAATACACACAAAAAAATTCATCAAAATCGGTCCAGTCGTTTGAGAGAAGTTCAGTGACATACACACTCACAGAAGAATTATATATATAAAGATATTAAAATAAAATAGTTTATTTGTTAAATGGGTTCTTCACTTCATGTTCTCTCATCAGAAGAATCGAGTAAATTGTTTTGGACGAGTATTGGAACTAATTGTGACAGGAGAATATTATATACGCGTATGTTTATAGATTCTGGTGTCAACCTATTGCTCAAGATAAATTTGTGGAAACGAAAACTATTTATCTGATTTTCACTTTTTTTTTAAATACGTTATGTTTTGCTGGCGTGTCTAAGATGGGGTAGTTAACATCACGCTTAAACCTGTACCATTGAGCACGATTGATAGATGCGTAAGATGGCTGGCAGGAGCTGGATGCGAGAAGCCCAAAATCGATCACAGTGGTGTGCAATGGGAGAGGCCTAATTCCAGCAGTGGACTGCGATAGGCTGATGATGATGATGATGATGATAGAAGATGCAGATGAGTCAGGTCATTTAATTACTGATATTACACTAAGACATAGAACAAATAATGTCAAACAATATATATCCTGGGTCCTGGGAGCTGTTGTAGTGTTTAGTGTACCTAACTAGGTAAACACTAAACACTACAACAGGTCCGTTAAAAAATATAATACAAGGTAAAAGTTTTTAAACAAAATTTGGAATATTCCTTATGCAGTGATTTACTACTAAAGCTCTTAGAAACACGAAACAGGAGACGATTACAAAGGTATAACATTAAGTTGGAGTACGTAGTAAGCTTAGAGCATTAAATATTAATGAAGTTTTGTTAGAAATGTTAAGTTCTTGTTCATTATATTATATTATAGTTCTTGTATATTACTCTTGTCTATAATGTCCGTATAGCAACGGATTAAGAAGACGGAGTGTCACCACCCCTACTCATCCCATGGGTCTCGTAAGAAACGACTAAGGTATAAAACAACACAGGACAACATCACTGCAAGCAGAAGGTAAATTTAAAACAAATTCTATATCAACCCGTCTGGCCAGCGTGGTATAGTAGGCCAGAATCTCCTTGCTAAGGAGAGGTATATGTCCGGCAGCTGACTATTAAAGGCTATTGATGATGACGAAGACCACCAATGTAAATAAAACTGTTCCGATACTGACAGAACGCACAGCCGAAACTACTTGGCGCAGGAAAGTTGGCATGTGTATTTCTTGAGGAGTATAGGCGAGTACTGAGAGCGGGATTAGGAAAATTTAACCCTTAAGAGGGTGAAAAAGACCTCAGTGTCATACATCAAAATAACACTTGGGCGAAGACGCGGGCAAAAGCTAGTTAAATTTAAACAATTATAAATAGTAGATACTCAATTCCAAATTGAACTCGATGTTGCTGATTTAGGGTACGACGGCTAGTCTTAACGGAGTTCAGTCAACTACGCAGGACTATTTTTTTTAGTACAAAGCTATGTGCGCAAACTTATATGCACTCTCTATTTCCTGAATTTTACAATCCGCAACCTAAGCTTAGATACTTTATGTGAAGCCGCTGCCATCAGACGTTCATAATATAATTACTTTCAACACCATATCAAAATTCTTTGAAAAAAATGTGAGCCGACACGGGACGCCTGGCAGATGTGAAACATCGCCATTATTTTGTAAAAGTAATATGCAGAAAAGAACATATTGTAATAGGAACTAAATATGTCATAATGATAAAATAAAATATTACTAATTATTAAAATAGTACGGTGTGGCGACGCGTCGCCACACCGTACTATATACACACACTACTGCATATAGACTGTATATATATACCATCGTATAGCGTGGCGACGCGTCGCCACGCCAGAAATCTGTTTTACGTGCGGCTATAGATGTTTCACATCAAAAATATGTTTCCGGATTTGTTAAGGTTCCAACTACTCGTAATAATTACATAAGATGTTCGTAAAGCAACCAGGGCCAACAGTTTAACGTGCTTTCTAATACACGAAGGAGTCTTAACATGTTATGGATAGTCATCCACTAAATACTGACTTGGCTGGAATTGCTTAAGTTTATAATATTGATCTACGTGGCTAACTCTGGGATACATCATCATCAACAGCCTTTAACAGTCCACTGCTGGACATAGGCCTCTCCTTAGAAAGGAGGTTTTGGCCTACTATACCACGCTGGCCAGACGGGTTGATATAGGGTTGGTTTCAAGTTTTCCTTCTCTTTGCATTGAAGTTGTCTTGCGTAGTTTATCCCTTAGTTGCCTTTTACGACACCCGCGGGTTGAATAGGGGTAGTGACACTCTGTATTCTTAATCCGTCACCACACGGATATAAAAATCACTACATTTTATAAAAAAGGCCTCCGTTGTGTCTATATCTGTCTGTTCCCAATAAACTCAAAAATTTAATGAAATTACCGGATGCGTTGACAACAAGAGAGGTATATTTAATTTTTTTAAATTAAATAAAGATGACCGCTGCAGATACACATTTCCGTGACTTATGTCACATACATACACTAGGTGGCGCTGTCTACTACCCTTACCGTTTACAATAATTGTCATTTTGTTACCTACACATTCTATAAAAATCAACTTCACCGATTTAAATGAATTTATAAACCCAGATAGTCTAAAGCCTGAGAAAGAACGTAGGCAACTTTTTACCCATACCGACATAGACGTGAGCGCAGCAGTTGGCGTAAGCTAGTTACGTATAAGTAGTAACATAAAAATAAGATTTTATATATCTTGGAAATTATGTACCACTGTAGTAGGTACTCACTAGTATAAAACAAAAGAGCTCAAGCTCACTGAAGAACTTTCTTAGACGTTCCTAAAGCTCCTTTCTGTTAAATTTTGAATTGGAGTGCTAATTTGGACTTTGAGCAGTAAATTTAATTTAGTTTCTAAAAGTTGTGCCAAATAAATGTCAATATCAACAATAACTACCAAAATTGCAAATTAAATAAAACTGAACTGAAATCATAGAAACAAATTTAAAGTAAAAAATATTTTACAAAACAAGGTTTTATTTGAATGACATAATACGCAAAAAAAATTACTTTAAAACTTTTATTATCTACTTATAAAGTCTTTACATACAAAATTTTGATAATTTACACCCCGACTTTGCTCGGGTAGATATAGGTATTTTAAATATTTTTAAACTTGACACAATATTTACTTCAATCAATCAATATATCCATTGCTAAAAACATCATGAAAATCCGTGCAGTAGTTTTTAAATGTATCACGAATAGACAGACAGACAGATAGACGCAGCAGAGGACTTTGTTGTATATTAAGTAGTGATAAAAGCTGCTCTGTCCGTGTGGTGACGGATTAAGAATACAAAGTGTCACCACCCCTATTCATTCCATGGGTGTCGTAAGAGGCGACTAAAGGAACAAAATAGGCAGCTTACATCACTGCCAAGAGAAGGAAAACTTGAAACAAACCCTTTTTTTTTTTTTTTTTATGTGTGAAAAATCATCATGGACCGTCACCAAACCGGGGGTTACGGCGGGGTGGTGTGTCGGACTTGAACCGACTAAAAAACACACAGTGTGCCCTTTCCGCGCTTCTCCGTTTAGGAGGGGGAGAAGTCCAGGGTGGGATCTCCTTCTGAACTTCTCCAGCGCCTGCCCGCTCCTGATGCGGGCACCGTCTCTGTACGACGATCCTCTCTTAGGCGGCGTCCGGCACACACCGACGCCGCCCCCTCGCGGGGTAACTTGAAACAAACCCTGTACCAACCCGTCTGGCCAGCGTGGTATAGTAGACCAAAACCTCCTTTCAAAGGAGAGGCCTATGTCTAGCAGTGGACTGTTAAAGGCTGTTGATGAAAAGCTGCTCTGCTTCAAAATTGAGTAGAAGGATTTCAACAGAACAAACATACATACATTGCAAGTTGAATAATAGCTTTTAAAAAATACAGAGAATGTAATATTATTCAATTATTATTAACTTAGTTTTTAGTGTAGAGTTTCTAAATAAGGCCGCCTTACGATTTCAAAGTGACCCAAATAATATAATTAAAGTTTTCAGTGTTACTCAGTAAGTGGCAAAATCCAATTTCCTTAAATCAAATGTCAACGGATTTGTGTGACTCTTGATACATTTAACTTAATTTCCTCTATTTTCCTGTCCTTACTCCCTTGGTAAAACTTTGTTTAAAATGTTTACTTATAGCTCATTACAGCTAAATCCTATTTTCGGTAGGTTTGAGTTTATGCATTACGTCAAGTCATTCACTGAATCAGTCTAAAACCAGTTGAAATACATTTAGTGCTTATAAGAAAAGAAACATTTTGCTCCATTAACTATACTCCCGAGTCATGAAAGCATTATATAATGGTCGATGCCATTAGCACTTGACGGTGGCCAAATATTCTTCAAGAACCTATTGACGTCCAGGCTGAATGGCCTGAGACTTCCGTAGTATTTTCGTGGCCAGTTTATAAGCTCCATATAGATTTCACTGACTACCCCTCTTGCTTTAATGTAGCTGTCTCGCTCTCACGCTCGCACCTAAAGATACCCCAGTGCGTTTTCGTACCCCGTTGCGGATAGTCGCTAACGGGCTGTCTTTTGAGTCGTGAGAGATCGCGACTAAATTTTTATTCCGAATACCGTGAAACTTAATTTCTTCTGAACAAATGTGATTTTTAATATGAATTGATTATTTTTGGTTTGTGTCCGTGATTTAAACTTATAATAGAAGATTAAGAGTGCATTGTAAATAAAGTGGCAGACGTTTGTGGTTTAAGTGTAAAATTATATTTGGATATTTAAAGGTAAATATATTTAAAGTATTAATTACTTTTATGAAAAAATAGCGATCTTCATTTTACTTGACATTGTTTAACTGCGGTGTGAATTGCGTTGGAACGCATTAACTTTTCAAATGTTAAAAAGTATAAAATGGCGGCTACTTTTTCAATTTAATTATCTCATTTGATTTATTTGAGAATTCATAGGATTAGGATTAAACTACAAATAGAAATTCTGATTGAGTAATTTATTACAACATTAACATTCTAAGTGAGTTTTAACTTACTTTAAATTTGATTTATATATTTTAAAATTTAAATAAATTTATTTTTCTTCTTAATTTATGGGACTATTTTGATGTACATTTTTATTGTTTTTTTATTTATGGAAGAGATTACCAAGCTCAAATTTCATGCTTATAATATTTTTATATCATTAATTACTTTAATTTAAATTAACAAATTAACTTTTATATTAATTTAAAAAATAATTTAAATCTACTACTTGATCAATGCTATCCTTCGAAAGACAGAATTCTCTTTTTTTTAATTAAAAGATAAGGTAAGATAAAAGTACGTTTGCTTTGAAGATAAAACATCTGGGTGTTTTTCTTGTGGACGATAATTAACTAATCAAAATTGTCAAGAAGGAAGATTTATCCTGAAAATTATATATACCATGTGTCCCTTTAGAAAATTGAGTTTTTCCCCGACTTTTGTGAATTAGCAAAAAGTTATAAAAAAAGTTAGATTTTACTTATAAAATTTTTCCCCGACTTTTGTGAATTAGCAAAAAGTTATAAAAAAAAAGTTAGATTATACTTATAAAATTTTTCACAATCACAGACTAAGCTTATCGGAAGGCTATGAAAAAAAATAATTTTGAAATGAGTACCTAGTACATAAAGGTGTGGTGTAAATATTCATAATTATAATAACTTTACGCGTCTCTAGAAGCAAATCCATTTTAAAGTTAATATTTATTAAAGGAAAATATGAAACCATTGACATTTAAAATATTAATTAAATTCATTTTATCTTACTTGAATCGAAACTATCGTTCTAAATATAAGAAATCAATATCATGTATTTAGAATCAGATTAAATCGCTAACCAGATTGAATGGTTGAATTTTATTTGTGTACTTAAATAACGGATGAATTATTTTCAGTGATTATTACGTTACAGTTTTCAAATTTAATTTTAATTTATAAATTATATTTAATTTTATATTAAAACATTATAAGATAATAAATTTTTTTCACTTAAAAATTTAGTTTTCTCATTGTTTTTTTTTAGTTATCTTTACAGAGTATAAAGTGTTCGCTTAGATCTTATTAATTACTCAATGGATTTTAATGCAGTAAACAACATATAGAATTATTGAAAAGGAAGGTATATAAAATGTGTAATACACGTATATTACACTAGACTGAGGATTCGAGAATTTTGAAAAATTATTTGCGGCGCCGCGCCCGTCCAAGTCTCTATTAAATAACATATAAGTAGAAACTATAAGCACACCCCATATCTACCAATTTATGTAACCAGCGCCTACTTTTTATTGGGATCAATGGACTATTAAAGATTGATGATGATTCAACCAAAGTGATGATTTGTTATAGAATTCTGATTTATTTTTTAAATTTTTACGAATAAACTAACCGAATGAACAACTAAACGGCCTAATGAGTTTGTGTTCAGTCTAAGAAAGTGATGTGTTAGTGTTGCTGCAAACAACAACATAACACTTTTATGGGAACGCCCTTTTCTCCCCGAAATTATAATGCTACAACAGGTACTTACTGAAGAAAACCGAGATAAGGAATAAGGAATTGCGCTGAGCAGGGCGGTCTCAACTTGGCAACATTGATAAATGTTTGTTGGATTTGGGTAGTTGCAGAATTGTATGCTGGCAATATCTTTTTTTCCTACAGAGTGTAACGTAAAGGATAGGCGCGTAATAAATTACGCTTTAGCCAAGTGTTGTTTATTTTCTTTTAAGGGTATATGTTTGACTAGGTTTTGCTTTTTAGGGCTCTGCTTGTGCTAATGTTGTGCTATTTTAGACTACAATGTCTTATCCCAAATTTATCCAGATTCACTCAGACGTTTTAACATGATTGGTTAGAAAAAAATATAGTTATCGAATTTAGAATAATAGTTGTAAGGCACTTTAGTGTAAACTTAGTGACGAGCTTTTTTAGAGAGAGATGAAAAACACACATAGTTTTATATGAATTGAATATTCAAATACAAAGATACAGTATTTTGTTGGCTTTGATGCTTTTTAAGAAGCGTCAACCCTGCAGAACAGAGAAAGCTGTTGCGTGGTTTGCCTGGAACCTACTAAGACCATCAGTTTTATCATCAACAGCCTATTAACAGTCCACTGCTGAACATAGAACTTTCTTTAGTAAGGACGCTTTGTCCTCCTGTACCATGTTGGCTAGACGGTTGGTACAGGGTTTTTTTAAGTTTACCTTCTTTTTGCAGTGATGTTGTCTGGCGTAATTTGTTCCCTTAATTGCCTCTTACGACACCCACGGGATGTCTAGGGGTGGTGACACTCAGTATGCTTAATCAGTCACCACGTTTACTAGATATATTACTAAATTATTTTAAACAAGACCAGAGTAACGTTTAAAATGAACGTTCAAATTCATCAAAGCAGAAAATTAAAAGCAACTTCAATTCAAATTCGATGACCATTAGGACCAAAATGAATAAATACCTTCTGGGATCATAACATAGTACTAACGAAGATTAAAATTAACATTTATAGCGGGTTCACTTAGCAATATGTAACCTCGAAAACGATATGAACCCCTGTCTGAAAAGCTAAAGTAATTATATTATTATTTCAGTCCCCTTTACGAGATTTTACATAGTAAGAGTTTTAAATGAAAACTTCTATATTATAATGAAAATAGGTTTTTAATTATTATGATATCATTTCGGGTAACATTTTCATATTTCACGTAAGAATTTTAGATGAAAACTCGGCATATCAAAATGAAAATATGTTTGAAATTTTATATTCTGGGTAAATAAATGGTCTTTGTTATTGGCTGACGGGAACGAATTAGATATTTTGTTGGAGAATTTTTAAATATCATCTCATGAAATAATCAACCAACCATTACGTCCCACTCTTGGACTCGGGACTGCTCTCAGGATAGGATTAGGGCCATATATGCCCTAGACTGGCCGAGTGCGGGTTGGGGACTGGCAAGACATTATGACGTAATTTGGATGTTTTAAAGCCACCCGAAGGCCTGCAACTAAGCTTAACGACTGTTGTCTTATGATAACAACCCAGACCGACTGCGACTCTAAGTCAAGAAAACTTTCATGGTATCATGTCACAAACGGTCATCCATCTAGTTAATGACCGCGCCAACATTGCTTACCGTCGTTGATTGTTTCCAATCACCTAAGGCAGCTTGGCTATTTAGCATAAAAACATGCTTATAACATAGTTATAGGAAACAGGGAAGGATAAACTATCCCCAAACATTCATTATTAAGTAGTGTCCCATGTATGTACATTAGTTTATATGATGCTGACATGGGTTCCACGCTTGATAGATGATTCATGTGTAGGCCTACCTTCTACTAGCTAAGACTTTGTTATATTATCGTACAAGTATAAGATTTGCCATAGTCAATATTGCTTTATTTAGTAAACCTTTTTGAATCTGTATATATATAGAGCATCTAGCTGTCTTGAATAATGGTTTTTACTTCATATTTTTTCAGTGTCTTTATTTTTTTTATTCATTACTAATACAAATATTCTAATGCGGTTATTTGGTTTATCACATCGTAAAAACAAGGAAAAACATCTTTGAAAATCAATCATTATGTATCCTATTCGTAAGAAATTACGTCCCACTTATGGAATCGGGTGTCCTCTCAGGAGAGGGCAAGACTATGCGTCTCCACGCTGGCTGAAACACACACACACATCTGTCTACATCCCTTTTACTTCGTGAAAATTTATCCATCGCGGCATGTATTCTTGTCGGTTCCTGGTAATTTCTAACTAAAATGTAATAGGTTTAATAGCATCGTTTTTACAACTTTTCTCTAATTATTAACATTTAAGAACATCTGTGGTAATCATTACGAGTATTTGAGGCCTTAAAAATACAATAATAGTGTATTCTCAGAACTAAGACATCGTCTAATACTTGGGTCTAGGAGTTATAGTCAAATTAAAGTCGAGCCCAACCTAATCTAGGACATCAAGAGGATAACTTTAAGTATAATTACTTAATCCATTCTTCTAACTTACCTTTATTTAATCTTTAAAGTTGAGGCGTAATTTCTTTGACTGTTTATGTAGCCACTACTGCAATTAATGGAAAAATAAATTACTTTTCTCAAGTTTAACATTATTTAAAAGATTTCAAGATATGTAAAGTTTCTCAAATATTTTCTAACCGTAATGCTCGGTATTTCATGGGGCTTTCCTTTGATTTAGCTAACCGTATTCACATTAGTGAGCGTGTTACTGAGATTAGTCCCTGTAGCGAAGTTTGTAATACTCAAACGATAAGGATTAAGAACACTGTCTAGAATATATTAAAATTAACACCTCTGTTAAATAATTTATGAGAAAATACTGTTTTTGCGAAATTCTCCATACATTTATTTCTTTTAAATTTTATACCTTTATCATCCGACGAATGATTTAGTAGGCCAAAACCTCCTTTCAAATGAGAGGCCTATGTCCAGCAGTGGACTGTTAAATGCTGTTGATGATGATGATGAATGATTTATGGTGATAAAATATATATATAATAAACAGTACTATAGTCAGCATTAGTGCTGTCGTATTTCGTTTGTGAGTGTAAGACCGGAGGCCCAATGATGCACGGTTGGCCTTAGTGGTTTAAGCGGTCGCCACACCGCTTCCTACTGCGCCAAGTGTCGTAGGTTCAAATCCCACGTGGTAACACTTTGTGTAATTCACAATTTGTTGTTCTGAGTTTGGGTGTTCTTTGTGTCCGATTCATATATGTTCGTAAAGTCCCCCGCGACACAGAATAATTGTATTCCGAATGCGGGAATTGTCTTTTTTAATAAAAAAAGAAATCAGCATCTAGCTAAGAGTGGCCGTCACCATGGTGCGTTGTCTGCATTCACAATCTGTGAATTCTTGGCGTGTACCATCTTCGTCTTCATCTACACTTTCCTGCAGGTGAGATGGAAGACAAACGCCTATTCCATTATAACAATAAAAAGAAAATGAGGATAGTGACCACTACTCCTGGATTCTATTCATACTTTCCATCAGGCAGAGTAAAATCAGTTTTGCTAGGCCTAAAGAAAATATGTCACCTATCATCATCATTACATTCGTCTCTTCAGCTTTATTTTGGGGTCGGCGTTAAGTGTTTTACTAAAGGTTGCTTATTTCGTTTATGTTCGGCCTGCCTGTCACTGGCCTCATTCGGAATATAAACGTTTTCAGACGGGGCTAAAGGAAAAGCTAAATCATTGTGATGAAGACGGACACGACTAATGGTGAGGAATATCACAAGCTTAGAATGGTAATGTAAGAATAAGACTCAGTATTGAAAGAATATTTTGATGTGATTTATTACCATCACCATCGCAGTTCACAGTTTTACATAGGCCTCTCCTAAGGACCATCACAGAGCACGGTCTGCTGCTTTTTACATCCAGTCGCTGCCAACCATCTTACGCAAATCGGTTGTCTTGCCATCTGGCCAGAGGGCGTTCCACACTACGATTGCCAAGATGCGGTAACCGTACTTCAGACCACGCTTAATCTATTGGCGATACGTTCTACGACATATGTGACCTATCGCCACTTCAACCTACTATAAACGTTCAGAGTATGTCAGTCACTTTGGTTTTTTGACGTATGACTTTGTTTCGAATTATATCCTTGAGATATAATAAGAGAATAACTCTTTCCATAACTGGGAGTATGTCAAGTATGTTTGAGTATGATTACAGAGAGGAAAGAGTCAGTTGTCCTGTTTGTCATCTGGCGTTTATATCACCGCAAAAATTACACACATCCTCTACCACAATACCAAAATAAAATTCCGTGACAAGTGACAGTATATTACGTTGTAAATATTATAAATACGGTTTCGTATTCATATTAGTGGAAAACATGGTTTGAAATTGTAATACTGAAGTAATTGTATACCGTTAGTATATCGAATGAGAATAAATTGCTATTTTGATGAAGGAGATTGATGTGTTTGCGTTTAATAACGGGTGACATTCTTAAAAGCCTTCTAAATGTTACTTTTATGCTCGTTTTATTTTTAAACGTTATCTTATCTTTCAGTAAAATTAAATTCAACAAGATATAGAACACTTGACGAGATTTATATGGATGGCGCAGTCGTTTTAGTGCTCATTCAATTTAGTTGTACGGAAAACGAATCAAATTTAAAAAGTTTGTGTGCTCTGATAGATTATATGTTTATATTGTGTGTGTACATAGACGAATATGCGGTATGTTTCTTATACATCTACGTCAGACTAACTGATAGTTACAGTTATTTTCTACTTGATGAGCATATTATATATAGGCGTATTTGAATAAACGTTTGACCTAATGGTTTAAGCTGTGTCAATCGTGTCGTAAAATTCCACTTGGTATCATCCACAAACTGTTGTTCTGAGTCTCGCGCGAACACAGGATGTATATTCTTAATGTGAGAGAAGTCTTTTTAAAATAAATACGACATACAACAATACGGCCGTACTGTGTATGTACAGCAATAGGCGGTCTTATCGCTCATGGTGATTTCTTCCAGACAACCATAACACGGACATCTTCTTTTTTTTATGTAAGCCTACCAAAGTGACTCTACTCTGCCTGATGGAAAGCATGAGTAGAAAACAGGAGTAGGGGCCACCATCCTCATTCTGAGTGTAGGCAATGCAGCATGGTGACCCATACCATGGCGGCCTGGTCAGAAAATTCTGCATAATTCTCCCGGCCCCATAAGGCCGGTTGAATGATGCAGAACTATTGGGCCTCCGTTCTCACACTCACCAACGAAATACGACAGCAAGAATACTGTCATTATTAGGATGGTCTTCTGTGTGAGGGTAGTACTGACCCGGTCGAGCTGGCCCATTCGTGCTGTAATCAGCGTGGATCTACTACTCTCTATACATCTTATTTAAAAAAAAAATAGGGTAGTTATTAATAGCTGTGGTTACTTATTACGACTCTTATAGAGAATTCTACAAAATATTAAGAATTATCAAGGTTATTAATTAAGCAGTCCCAAGCCCCATTGGTACATTAGCTTGTTAACGGGAATTTAATCACGGTCTTCGCTGAATCGAGATTCTTTTAGAAAGCTGCGACGCGTGCGAACAATTAATACTTGTATAAAAGAAAGAGAATCAGTATTTCTTCTGGATCTTGGTACAGTATATCTATATTGTGTATGTTTTATTTTTATTTTTAAGTCTACCAAAGTGACTCTACTCTGCCTGATGGAAAGCATGAGTAGAATCCAAGAATAGAGAGAGAATAATAATAGAAGAATAAGAGATTACGCAATGCAGCATGGTGAACCATACCATGGCGGCTTGGTCTGTGAATTATGAATGATGCAGACTGATTGGGCCTACGGTATCACACTCACCAACGAAATACGACTGCAAGAATTATGTCGTTATTAGGATGGTGTGAGGGTATTACTGCACCGGTAGGGCCGGACCACTCGTACTGAAATCAGCGTAGTTCTACTGCCTCTTAGAATTAAGGGAATTTTATTGAAGTCTATTTACTATTACAGATTATTACAACACTTGTTGTTCGGCGTTACTCACGATTTACAACTAAGTATAACGGCGGGTAACAACGCGGGACTCAGTCTTATATAAGAAGGCGTCTCGTTGACCACAGTTTAGTTCAGTTTGAGCTACATTGTGTTAATTATACAAGTGAAAAAAGTGATTAAACCAGTAACCAAATATTATTTCAAAGATTTTTAATAACGGTTATAAATGTAATTGAAATGTAGTTAATTAAACGAAGGCTCAGTGTTCTATTCAATATTTTAATAAGCAAACTTTCTACAACTAGCAAATCTATTCTGTTATAGTAAAAATAAACTTTATTGAAGTTTAGTGTAATTGTAAAGCCTCATCATTGTAAATTAAAAGTTATTACTAGAAATGTTGACATTCATATAAGGATATTTAAATTACGACAATTAATCACCTCTGTTCGTACGAGAAAAAAAAACCTTATTAGAATTAGGTGAACTTTTAGAAATAAATTATCACAACAGAAATAAATTTTCTGTATGCTCGTAAGGAGCACACAGAAAAAATAAACCAATATTTTTAGTAAGTACTGAATGCAAGACGGCTCAAAATAAATATATTTTTAAAACAGGATCTTCAAAATTTGTCTCTACTGAACTGGATCCTAATAACATTATAAACGTGAAAGTTTGTGAGTATGCATGTATATATGGATGTATGTTTGTTGCTATTGCACACAAAAGCTACTGAACGGATTTGGATGAAACTTTACAGTAATATAGCTTATATATCAGAATAACACACAGGCTTCCCTTTACTGGAATAATCGAGATCCTCGTGGGCGGAGCCGCAGGCGAAGGCTATTAATATATTTTAGACAGTCCAAACAAATTATTTATAATTATTACCGGCTAACACAAAATGATTTGCTTTTAAATTTAGTCGGTCACTAAGATTCTGACAAGCCAACTTTATAAGATAGCAGCTTAAATGGAACTTGTCATACTTTTCTAGGTCTAATTTAAGAAAATATTTAGGTGAAAATTTCAAAATTAGGTTATTCCATAACATATTTAGATTTCCGAGTTTTTAGATTTGAAGACAATATTTTGAAGAACTCACAATGATGTCTATTTCTGTAAAGAATTAATTTGTCTGTCTGTGTTTGTATCTACCGACATTATTTCCATTAACTGATTGTGTGATTATGGGGTTTTACAATACAAAAATGATTTACGAACACGAAAGACGCGCGTTAATACTGATTGAATAAATTATTGTTATTTACTAACAACACATAGACAATACCTTACTTTAGATAGGTATTGGTCAATTGCTAATGATAGGTAATCAACATCATCATCAACAATCATTAACGTCCCACAGCTGGGCTAGGGTCTCCTCTCAGAAGAGAGTTAAGGCCGTAAGGACAGCTTAACACGACCTCCAAATCGCGGAAACGCTCTGAACATATTATGCCACAAACGGTCACCTTTTAGATACTGACCGCACCGTCGTTGCTTATCCTCTGTAATTGTTTCCAATCACGTTAGGCCACTTGGCTATGAGTGCTAATGTATTAGAATTTACTAAAGAATTGTATAACTATTCTATATATGTATATGACGGTTCAAATGAAACATTATATAAATATGAAGGTAGTCGTGTTGTATAAGTACCCGCACTTCGAGAGACGGCGCCGAGTTGGCTCTAGTGGAACGTACACCAAGCGTATCGTGTTTACGTATATAGTGGGGACTACAGAGATTGGTCTCTATAAAAAGCCGAGCACTGTCATAGTCGGCACGCATTTGTAAGGGATGCGTCTTGGAGTACGGATCACTGTCTCTCGACAGTCAGTACTACACCAGCCTCGGATGTGGAATGTTGTTTTAACAACTAGTACTGTCCCTATTACGGTGGGTGCACGGAACTCTGTCCCTGACAGTTAGTACTGCCCCAGTGAGACCGCCCATACCTGACAAGAGCAAGGAACTCTTTCCATGATAAATGATAGATAGATTATAATGGGTTCATTCCTGTGTTGCCATATTGAAGTTCCATTTCTGATGGCTGGGCCGAACCCGACATATATTTATGTATTGTGTGTAATATTTATGTGTCTTGACTTCTATGTCTACATCTGTGGTGTTTAGTAGTGATTTTGTATACATTACTTGTAATATTTAATGTATTCGTTAGTATAAAGTATAATATTTTATTTGTCTTACAGTTACTATATCTAATTCTCTTTCCTGTTTTTGCACCTACCGCATCATATTTCTACATTACCCTAAGGTTGACTAGTAGAGAATGCCTCATGGCATTAATTCCGCCTTTGTACGACATGTGCATTTAGTTTAAACAAATAAATAAATTTACATAACTAGCATACTTACTGGATGCATGGATAAGAAGGTATAAAAGTAATTATGTTATCATTTTTCTAATATTTCAAGAAACAATAAAATAAATTACAGCAAATGAGATCTGTTTCTCAACATTTTCCTATTTACCAGTGCTGCCAAGGCTGAGTCCAATTTTTCTAACAATACTTAAATTGTCTGTCAATTTTTTCATAAGGCAACCCTAAAGTAGATTACATGTTTTTCACATTATTTAAAAATTTCATGACTTGTTAAATATTTATTATTTTTTCTTTCTGCCGTCGTATTATTATCTTATATAAAAGTTTTATGACGGCAAAAATAATTTCGAAGTTTAAACGCAAACACTAAACTTAAAGTGTTTTCAAAAAGACATACTTTAATAGTGATCAACAAGAGTACATCTGGTTTCTAGGGTACACCTGGTCCTAAAGTTTACCTCGTTCCTAGGGTACACCTGGTTCCCCGGCTACTGCAGTGTAGTACCTGAGAAGGCGTGCGGTTTTCTGTAGGTTCGAGTCCGACATAGCCACTAGCAAAAGAAACATAAATAAGTACATAGAAAGTTGTTTAACAAGTCTTGACTGAGGAATTATACATCAGTAAGCGAAAATTATAACCAAAAAATCGATTGGTATAGTACTTTCCAATATATTAACAGAAGACGTTAGAAGTATTTTTTGGTATACTTGTGTACTTACATTTTACATTTAGGTCTTGAAATAAAGAAAATGGATAAATGTGCGTGAAATTCTCAAATCTAGCAGTAAAGTGAAATGGCGTGTTCTTGCCATAAAATTTCTTTGTTATATCCCGGGATAAGTCTGATAAATAGAGATTCACAACACGGAAGCTTTTTAAATGAATGCCATACTAGTAAAAATCTTTTTGACTACAAAAGCGTAATATAATATTGTTAAAAAAATCTACTACTATTGTGTACAACTATAATTTGGAGAGTAAAATGTGTGGAGTATCCACATACTCGTATTTTATTCAAACTACAGTCTTGAATTGAAATAGACCTTTTTAGGGTTCCGTAGCCAAATGGCAAAAAACGGAACCCTTATAGATTCGTCAAGTCTGTCTGTCTGTCTGACCGTCCGTATGTCACAGCCAATTATTTCCGAAACTATAACAGCTATACTGTTGAAATTTGGTCAGTCGATGTATTCTGTGAACCGCATTAAGATTTTTACATAAAAATAGAAAAAAAACAATACATTTTGGGAGTCCCCATACTTGGAACTGAAACTCAAAAATTTTTTTTTCATCAAATCTATACGTGTGGGGTTCTATGGATAGGTGTTCAAAAATGATGTTGAGGTTTCTAATATCATTTTTTTCTAAACTGAATAGTTTGCGCGAGAGACACTTCCAAAGTGGAAAAATGTGTCCCCCCCCCCCTCTAACTTCTAAAATAAGAGTGATAAAACTAAAAAAAAATATATGTTGTACATTACCATGCAAATTAACAACGAAAATTGGTTTGAACGAGATCTAGTGAGTAGTTTTTATTTAATACGTCATAAATCGTAACACGCAATTTACCTTTCATCCAATCAATACACTAGTATAAAAACATCGATGAAAGTTACAACGAACTACAAGAACTATTATATGATGTTACTTGCTGATACGGAACCCTTCATGGGCGAGTCCGACTCGCACTTGGTCGTTTTTTTGCTATAACTGCAGTGGTAGTGTTTGCGACTGATGTGCTTTAGGTCTTGGTTGAGGTTGTTGCTTGTGATTCAATTCTCGGGTTCATCCAAATGTTTCTATAAATTGCAAAATGCTTATTTTATCAATCAATATAGCTGACATTATTGACTATACTATTTATCTGTATTTATTGACTATACTATGATGTTTCTTTTACTTTTGCCCTACTAATATTATCAAAGCAAAAGTGATTCCGGTTTGCCGGTCTTTTAAGCTTTCACGGCTAAACTGCTATATTATTTTACTTATAATAATGCGAAAGTAACTCTACTCTGCCTCATGAAAAGCACGAGTAAAATTTAAGACTAGTGGTCAGCATACTTATTACGAATACAAGCAATGCTGGACATAGGCCTCTCCTTTGAAAGGAGGTGTTGGCCTACTATACCACGTTGGCCAGACGGGTTGGTAAAGGGTTTTTTTCAAGTTTTCCTTCTCTTGGCAGTGATGTTAGGTGCTTATTTTATTCCTTTAGTCGCCTCTTACGACACCCATGGAATTAATAGGGGTGGTGACACTTTGTATTCTTAATCCGTCACCACACGGACTAATTTCAAAGTTATTAAAGAATATTTCCTTTTAATTTGACAAGTTCTCTTCGTTCATTTGTCAATGATGTGCTTCGAAACGGTGACACGTGGTTGGGACCACCGCGTCTCTGTAATTGCGACTGTCGCCAGTGATCGTTAGGTTGATTGGTATCGCTATGGGGATCATTAATTTTACTACCCGGCATTTCATGTTTGGAATCGTACTCGTATGAAATAAAAATATGAATTTCGACCGTAGGGTACCGTAGTAGGGTAAAGTTGCAGAAAATTATTCCAACTTTTAGTTCGTTATTACAACGATCCCAAAGCTAATGCTTTTTAATCATTTAATTTAGATCTACTTCTAATTTACCAAACAATTAACAATACATTATCACATTATTTAAAAATCCCAATATCTTTGCACCTTTTTGTCGTCGTCCTCCCGGGCCTTCTCCGCCGCCTCCTTCTGCGTGATTACGTCCTCGCAGAAGGTTGCGACCGCAGTAAATGAGCTCTCGCTGCCGGCCATGGAACGAACGACGGCCGGCAGTGAGAGATTCTCTACGATGACTGCAGTGAGGACCCGGCGCTGCGTCTCCCATGCGGGGTAGACCGCCAGCGTGTGATGAGCCGAATTCTCGCTGCAGTCGCAGTGGTTGCAGTCGGAACTCAATTCCCTCCTGGCGACCGAGTGCAGGTACTTTCCGAAGCAACCATGCCCTTAAAGAACCTGCGTCAGTCGGAAGGTAAGGGTTAATTTGACGTTTAAAGCTTAAAATGGTAATTTGACTTTACAAACAAACACTTCAATTCTATTTATTTGTACGGGTAGGTGAAATGACAATGGCGTAAATAATGTAACCAACAATATTCAGGCAAGTATCTTTTTGAGTGTATCGACTCGCCGAAAAAGGCATCATTAAGTATACAATATGCACTTCACTTGATTGCTATAAAATTGTAGCCAGCAACGTACACACATTTACTGAATACAAAAATGAACATTTAATTGCATGCGAAAAAGGCACCGCTTTTTTAAAGTATATGGGTTTGTAATATATTTAACTATTCAAGTTTTTATATACTATTCAAGATAACTTTAGAAAGCTAATACGGGAATAATTCTAGAGTTATGCTGACAACTCAATTTAATAAGTAAGTTTGTGAGGACGGGGGTATTAATGTTTATAACCCTTTCACACAAAACCAAATCGAACAGATTTATGTGAAACTTTACAGTGATACTATATATTAAAATAATACAAAGATAGATTTACAAAAAAGTGATAGCCGACCCATAAGATATTGGGGGTAAAGTCTAGGAATAAAACCGATGGAAATGATAACCGACCTACGAGCAAGCTGAAGCCCCAGCTTAAAGGTAGTTATATAGTTTTAGGCAATAGGCAATTGAAAAATCCAGAATCCAAAAAATGCACATTTTCACGTATAGGTGAGATTTCCATTTTATTAATCACTGCGATAAGTACTTAAAAGCCCCGTTTAAAAGTAACATGTCTTGGAAAACACGATTCTCAAAAATTTAATGCTAGTCACTCCGTGGAAAATTGAATTGAAATTGAAAACCGATTGAACTAGTGGCCGACCATAAATAATTTTGGGAATAACAAAGGCTTGGGAGGATAGAAAAGTATCTAAATTCCAAGGCATTATGCAGAAAACATCACGATACCACAAACACCTTCATAGAGAACCGATGCGAAGTAGTAATTTTATGACTTTTACACCGAGTAAATCCATTTACCGGACATCCAAACCTCGATACCCATGGGAGAATGGGTTTTCAAAATAGGCACCGCACTTGTATCTCTTAACTTACAAGTCTCCATATGTAGCGGTAAGCACTTACCATGAGGTGACCGGTCAGCTCATTAAACACATATAACATAAGACAGAAAACGTACAATTAATATTTTCAATTTAGGTTATTTCAAGCCGTAATCTCTCGTCTCATCAACACGAAATTTTTCCAGATACGTTGACATAGAAAAGGGTATAAGGACTTAAAATAATTACTGGTCCCTTGGGATAGCTAAATAATTTTAACATGTAGGCAATAATTCAACGGAAGGTTGTCTCATTTATTTCACAAATAAAACAATGAAGATTGATTGTACGCAACTAAAAGCAAAATCAGATTTTCTTGGCAATATTTCATTTGTTTGTGTTATAGACATATAAATCGACAGATTTCAAAGTAAGTATAGCAAAAAATAAAGAAACGTTATTAATAGCTGACTTTGTGACTATCAAACTCTTTTATTCCTGCACAAAAATCTCTATAATCTCACCTCTATGAGCATAACGATACAAGGTTGGTTTATTTTGCCAATTGTTCTTTATTTTCTCTTTCTTTTTCTCTGGTTTAATTAACTTTTGTGTTATATTATACTGTATTACTTTATTCACCGGCGGTATAATTGACTTAGCTATTCATTTAACATGTTAAACGAACATTTTCCCAAGGCTCTACGGGCGAGAACTCGGTTTACCTCTATTCCCTTAGGAGCTGTGCGATATTTTGGGTCGAAAATGTATCCTTATGTTATTCGAGCCGAGCCTCGTTTATTATTTTTCTAACAACATTCATCCCTTCACTTTCAGATACTGACAAGCTAAAACGTGATCCTAAAAAATATTTTAATTAATAAAATAAAGATTTTTCTACTTAATACATCATAAAAGCTAAACTTTAAAGTGATATTGTTTTATAAAATGTATAAATATGTATATATCTGCGTTCCTTATTACTATTTCAGGTAGCTGTCATGTTATGTTGAATACCCGACCTGAGAGTAAATCTTGAACCTTAATTCAAATATATTCATAAACATTTTGTCTTGATTTGCGTGCTTTTATGTTTTCATGTACTATTTTATAAGGTTTGGAGGTTATAAAATTCTTAGAACAAATCTATTATAATATTCATCGTTCAACCCACACTCGGGCTAGAGTTTTTGACCTTTAACCCTTTCCTGAGAGGAGACCCGAACCCAGCAGTGGGACGTTAAGGACTGTAGATGATGTGTGTTTCCACACGAGTGTGGTTTCTCTTTAACACAAAGAAGGGATATTCTGACCTGGAGAGGTGATAATGGCGGGCCACGGACCAACGGTAGATATTGGGAAGTTCCATATATGCTAGTCGGCGCGAGAACTTCGATATCGCGATACAGGATTAGTAGTTTATTAGTTCGTAGTTCAGTGTACCTTCGATATATGGCATTGTAGTATGTTTTTGTTACGCTTCCATATATGGAAGTCTACACATTTGTTTGATTATACTTTTGTAAATAGTAACAAAGTTACTTAGTATTTAGAAAGCAGTATAAAGACAAAAAACAGAGACTCGTGCAAATATTACTGAAAAATTACGTCAGGACAAAAAAAAACATAAAAAGGTATCCCACTCTTTTTGTTGCAACTTGCTCTATATTTAATAAGAACAATAAATTCATACTAATCTCATGAATTTAAAAGTAACTTTTTCTGTCTCTCTGTTACTGTTCTTGTTGTATTTCAAGGTAATTTGTCAAATACATACTTCGATTCTTGAGTTAAAGAATCGGCCATTACTTATCGTGATAAGCATTATAAACGTAGGTGAATGTGATATTAATAAATTATATTAATATTCTATTAAATTTTTGAAAAACTATTTTTAGTTTTAGTAATCAGGAAGCTGAGGTATATCATCTTTGGTATTATTTTAAGTATAGAATTTTAAAATATTATGTGGTTTTTACACGCTTTTTATTAGCTTTAACTGTATGTTTGTTTGTTTGTAACCAACTCCTTTGGGTGCGATTTTGACCCACTCGGACCCACACACATAAAACGTGGGGTGCTTTCTGACAATATTTCAATAACGTCGCCCTACGCTTTTTACATTGAAATTATTTTCTATTTTTAGATTAAAAACCTATTTGTTTAGTTTTTTAAAACTAATCTTTTAGAAAAATACTAATTTGTTTAAAAATTTCTTTAGTTTTTTTTTCATATTAGTGTATTGTCATCGGTCCCCACTCCCCGATAAATCTACAAAGTTTGAACGAAATCTGGCCGTTTAAAGTGGGTCAAAATCGCACCCAAAGGAGTTGGTTACAAACAAAGAAACATACAGGTGAAGCTAATAAAAAGCGTGTAAAAACCATTTAATATTTTACAATTCTATTCTTGAAATAATACCAAAGATGATATACCTCAGCTTCCTAATTACTACAAATATTTAAAGGTGTCTGGGGGGATGATTGGCCCTTCGGATTGGTCTGGCCGCATACAAAGGGTCATAAAATAGTATGTATATATGTATAAAATTAAGGTTTGCTACTATAACGTAGTATACCTTATTTTTTCACAACTTTCGAGACGTCTGGCAGAAGTAATGGCCCACGGAAATTGTCTGGCAGTAATGAATTTTAATTTTAAATAATATTCTTGAAAAAATATGTAAATACTACCTTTGCACCTTTAACATAGGTAACTAAGGTTTTTATCCATCTGTACTTCGCGCTACCTCAGAAACGGCCCCGCTTTCAAGCTAATGTTTACACATACACCTTAACAAGACATTGTAATAATAATCCTGAAAATTTCAGCTTTGCACTAATGACGTAGGTCTGGCGGCTCTGGGCTCTTGGTCCATATGTTAAGTAGACTGGTTTCCGCACTTAGTCCATTGAGGGCGGCCAACTCCTTCCAGAAGCGGAAAAGGTCTTCGAGTCTGTCCAGGCATTCTGTAACAGTTTTGGGAGATCCAAGGGTGCTTTTCCGTGTTTCGGTAACACCTGTACACTCAATAACGACACCGTTTCCTCTGCCCCTAAGCATGCTCTGCATATGGGTATGCAGAGCATGCTTAGGAAACGGTGTGAACTTTCAATTATGCCTATGGTTTGTTAATATAAATATATATTGAATTACAATATGTAAACTTTATACGTAGTTTGAATCAAGAATAAAACAAAAACGGCTTGACAATTAGCTTATTAAATATGAATAAATTATGGTTAAATGCTGGATTAGACACTACATGTATAAATCTTTTGATATATTACTGATTAGAAATACATTTTAAATAAACCATTTAACCAAGAACGGCGATTACCTTTCCTAATTTCATTCATCAATCCTGTTTGTATTTTCAAAATTCATATTTTCATCAAAATTTGTCGATACCCCGTTAAATGGAAATACAGTCTGATCGACCGCTTCAGTACCGAAACTTCGGTGCCTCTAATAAAACTGTCCAACAGTAAAAGGGGACTATCGAGCTTCGTAAAGTTGACGGCCCTAACCCGTTTACTGCGACACACCCAGCGCCGGGACTTAACGACCTAACATAGTTGCATATTTAAAAATTCATCAGCTGTGCTCAATTTAGTAACTTGTGGTTGATGTATTTAATTTTGACGTATACAGAACCGAAAATAACTAATGTTGATATGTGTTACGTGCTATTTATTGTTCATCATGAAATTGTTTCTTAATTTTAAGAGAGAAAATACCCAAAACAGAAAAAAATATCAAGCATAATCGAAATGAGAGCATCCTTCTTTTTTAATTCGATTTCAATAGATCACTTACATAATATTAGATGAACAAAGTAGGAATATATTTTATCACAAATACTTTATTTATCTTTTACATTTGTTTTTTTTACACGTGTCTAAACAAATTAAAAATCAAGTCAATTCATAACTTTTAAGAGATTAAATTTTATTAAATTAAATTAATTAATTTATACTCTATATATGTACATTGTCTGTCTGTACGATGTCTGAAATTTAAGATTAACCCTCTTGGAAGCCAATATTAAATCGAAAGAGGAGCCGCCACAGATTCAAATATATGTATTATGAGTCCTTAGTGAAATATGAATATTGGATTCCCTTCGAAATCCATAATTCTTTATTATTACGGTATATATTACTTTGATGAAAGAACATATTTCGTAGTCATACTTGGTCAACTGACGTCTAAAAAATGTTATTTAGCTTAAGTCACGTTTATATTCACCTACAGCCATTAACAATAGACTGACTAAAACTATCTAACTTCTAAGTGGAAATTTAAAAAAAAAACACAATTTCTTTGTTATGAAAATATCTTATAAAAAGTTTAAAAACATTGAAAGGATAATAGGGTGTCGCTATTCTTCAACTAGACCTCGATTGTCTTAATTTTTACAGATTCTCAGAATATTGGAGATACAAAACATACAAAGAAAATGTAAATATATGCTATTGTTGATAATACTGAAAAGAAGAAAAATGAATGAAATAATAAGAAATTCAGACGTCTACTTTCTCACAAATTCCTTCAAATAAAATAAATAGAGCATTGACTAATTTTATCATGAAAGGGTGGATTACAACAAAAGAATACTAAAAAAATTAGGACGAGGAAAAAATCTTGTATACCAAATGTAACAACACTGTAACAGAATAATCATATTAAAACCTCGACACGAATTCATTTGGATCTTATGCCTGTTATATTGTGACTAGTGCAAAATTTTCCAGATCACTGCCTCATTTTGTTGCTATACTTTGTCGTTTTTAGGGTTCCGTTGCCAAATGGCAAAAAACGGAACCCTTATAGATTCGTCATGTCTGTATGTCTGTCTGTCTGTCCGTCTGTCTGTCTGTCCGTCCGTATGTCACAGCCACTTTTTTCCGAAACTATAAGAGCTATACTGTTGAAACTTGGTCAGTCGATGTATTCTGTGAACCGCATTAATTTATTACACCAAAATAGAAAAAAAGCAATACATTTTGGGGGTTCCCATACTTAGAACTGAAACTCACAATTTGGTTTGTCATCAAAACCATGCGTGTGGGCTATCTATGGATAGGTCTTCAAAAATGATTTCTAGGTTTCTAATCTCATTTTTTCTAAACTGAATAGTTTGCGCGAGAGACACTTCCAAAGTGGGAAAATGTGTGTCCCTGTAACTTCTAAAATAAGAGAGTGATAAAACCAAAAAAAAATATGTTGTACATTACCATGCAAACTATCATCGTTTGAACGAGATCTAGTAAGTAGTTTTTTTTAATACGTCATAAATCTTAAACCGCAATTTACCTTTAATTCAATCAATACACTATTATAAGAAGTTATAAATGATGTAACTTGCTGCTACGGAACCCTTAAGTTTAATCTAATATATATAAAATTTTCGTTTCACGTTGTCCCTCACGCTCACGCTCACGATTTTCACGTTTTTTTAAACGTGTGTCTCGCTGACGTGCTAAAGATAGGTAATTGACATCACGCTTAGGTTATATAGGGCTTATTGGTATAGGAGCCGAGTACAATTGAAAAGAGGTAGACAAAGTTACGTCTCAGCTAGTAGCCCCATATAGCTTTTAGCCATTTTCTGATTAGGCCTAACTGTGTATTATGTAAATGCAAATCGTTAGCACGTAGTTATAACGACTATTAACGTGCTCTATTTGGCAATAAATTTGTATGATTCTGACGTCACGTTTTATTACTCCGGTAATGATGCTTAATATTACGAAAACCATGATAAAACCACAACGTACAATGGAGTGCCCATAACAGTATCTCCTCATCCACTCGAAATCATTTCAATGATATATAGGCTCATATCCAATAATGGCCCTTTGCGGACGAATAAAATGATTATAGCGATAAATTATGAAATTGTTCCAAACGAAAAATTACTTCTAAAATGGTCATACAGTTTAACACAGTTCAGAGCATCAATTTAAATGTAAAAATAAACAAAAGCAGTCATGATAAATTTATTGTATCATAAAATAGAAATATACAAGCCCTCGGGCAGATAGGATAGTTCGTGTATTAAATCGTCCTGAAGTCCTCTCACGAACCACTAACCCTATTTTGAAGTCCGTTTCCAATGTACATATATATCACTTCATTTATGACAAAATAATCTTGTGTATATTTCATGATAAAACTAGAAGATAAGCTTTCATAGAAAAACGCACACAAGACGGATTTTAAGATTCCCTTCACTTTGAAGTATTCTTCTGCATAGTTTTTTTCCCTTATGAGTAATGACATGACACTCCCCACTTTTCTGCCACACGGAAAGAACACACAAGTGTCTCGTTATTTATACAAATTCATGTATTGTACATGAAATGTATAAACAACGAGAAACTATTACTAGTTCTATAAGTTTACCTTATACAAGTATAGCAAGTATCAACAATACTTTTGATGAAACGTTGTTAGATCATTAATAAAGACCAACTGAGTACCGCAGTGTTACCCGCCTTTATTTTTGTGAGCCGCGAGTAACGCCGCGAAGCTAGCCTAGTAAGTAGCCTAAGGTATTTTTTTTTTCTTTTAAAAAAGACAACTCCCGCATTAGGAATATGAATTCCTGAGTCGCGGGGGACTTTACAAACACACATGAAACGGACACAAAGAACACCCAGACTCAGAACAACAATTTGTGAATCACACAAAGTGTTATCCCACGTGGGATTCGAACCCGCGACACTTGGCGCAATAGAGAGCGGCGTGGCGACCGCTTAAACCACTAGGCCAACTGTGCAGTCAAATATTAGTTTTAGTTTTCTGTAAGTGAAAATAACGTTAAAATCAGTCTAACCGTTCCAGAGATTACTACAAACAGACAGACAGACAAAAATTGAAAAAATATATTTTTTATGTGAGTACCGTAAATACTTTTATGTGTATTTAGTAAAACACTGTTATTTTGATATTAGATATAGACACTCAAATTTCATTTATTTGCATAGACTATTATATTAGAGAAACTTTTGACAATTAAGCATTATTGAAATAGTTCTCTGAGAAAGTTGCTAATTGTACATATTTATAAGAGTTTCGATATTATTATACATAATTTGTTATAATATGATTAATTAAATCTATTGAACAGTCTTAACTTCAAAATAACTTTCTTCGTGGTTTATAATATTTTTTTTGCTTTACATACTTAATATGGTCTTTAAATAAATTTATTGCTCGACTAATAAAAGGAAAAACAATAATTTCAAAGCCTGTGCTGTTTGTGACTTCGCCGAATGGCATACGTCATCATCATCATCAGCATAGAACTATTTATGGCTTATAACCATGTATCCTAAATTAAAAAAAAATAACTTTAAAAAAATTTTGCAATTAAAATAGATTTAGTATACATGTGTTAAAGACTTATGCTGCACTGCTTATAGCCTTAACCCTCTCCTTAGTGAAGACTCGAGGCTAGCAGTGGGATATTATGGGTTGTTGATTAATGTATACTTCAGCTTACTCCATTTACTACTGAATGAAGGCCTTCCCCAAAGAGTGCCAACTATCTCTATCTTGAATAGTCCGCATTCATCCGATGCCGTAAATTCATATTCAGGCAGAACTTCACCCACTAGATTTTATCCATGTACAAATTATTGTAAGTTAAAAAATAATTTGAATTCTAAATAGAAAATTTATCTGATATTATGAAGTTGCTCATAGTAAAAGAATACAGATATCCTTTGTATACTTAAACATAGTATAAAAAACGATGATGAAAAGTAGTAGAGTAGATAAAACGCTGCCTTTGGGTACGCCGCAACTCATAGTTCAGTAAAAGGCTCAATGTACTTGGGTGAACATAAAAGATATGTACCTTCAAAGACTTCACAGAAACTAGATAATATTTAGGCAAGACTTCATTCGGATAGAAAAGTTTTCGGGTTTTGTATTTCATTTTGTATTTTAAATTGCATTTTGTTGGCCATGAATAAATTATTTTCATTTCAAATTAAAAGAAAGTCATTGCCATTAGCAACAGAACTTACTTTAAGTGATTTTTCTGAGTTATTATGACATTTAGAACAGAAGTAATGAGTTCAATTTTTTAGAGAGGTATAATTGTTGTGTGATCGATATTGTTATAACATAGTTATGGAAAAACATTATTATAAATCTGTATAACATTCCTCTGATTTGCATTTCTGTGCATTGCTTAATGATGAAAAAAGCTAAATTTATATTTATTATAATGCCACACTACTTTTATTACGCTGACTAGTCTTCCAAAAAGCAGATTAAAAGTAATCCAAGGATTCTTTAAGAATATCACAATATGAAGTCGACAGCGCACAAATTACACCACTGACAATGTTGTGAGCTTTCGTGGGCTTACAGACGCTCCACATATAATATACTTTTCTTAAGATTAACTGGTAGTTGTAACATTATATGTATAAACTATATCACTGAATTCAGTAATAAAATTATTACGGCAGAAGCTATTAGGATTTATACTTAGAAAATGTGGTACGGGTTTAAAATATTCTCAGTTTGTTGCGGTAGAAAATACAATCTCAGATCTATTTACACTAACAAATAGAAAGAGAAATAAAAGTTACAATGATTAGAACAGTACAGATATATAACAGTCAATAAATATATAGATATAGAAAGACACAAATTGTCACAAACTACAACTATTACATCGAACTTGAATAATGTTTACTATTTATATGCATCACGATAGGTTTCGCGATCGTGGGTAGTAGGTACAATACTGATGAATTCCTAGAACTGGTCGATGCGCCTGCACCGGGGCGGCGTGGAGGCAAAAAAGTTGTAGTCCCGATATGCAATGCAATATCTATACATCTAAATTCTCATGTCACAATGTTAGTTGCCATACTAGTCCAAAATGCCTTGATCGATTCTTGTGAAGTTTTGTGTGTTTATTATTTTTATAACCCATAATAATAAGTGTCCTTAAGTTAAACCCTTTTAAGCGGATATCAGTTAGTAAATAAATATTTTTTAATTTAAAAAAGGATAGGTGCCATGCTGTCAGAGTTCATTGTTGAATGCGAGACCGGAGGTCCAATGATGCAGAAGCATCTGAGTAGGCCGCTATAGCACACCATGCTGCATTGTCTGTATATATGACGGCGCGTGATTATGTACAATAAATTACATTACTGTTAATAATGATTTATTGTAATCATAGCTTAATGTATCTGTTTTGTTCTGTTTTAATCGGTTCTGTATTTTTATAAGAGCGGATTTGTGTTGTGTTAATTAGGCTATATTATCTATATAATATAGCCTATTTAACAAACAAAAGTTGTTCATTAAATAAATATATACATAGGTATATGTCGGAGCGTCAGGGGAGGCCTCACAGCGGTATTAGTGGAGGCTATCCATCGTGGGCGGTGTAACGGCAGGAATTTCAAAATAAGTGTCCACTTTTGTTTTTCAATGTCGTATTATTCTGCAGATATCTGAATCTTTATTACAATCTGAAAGTGACCCTTAGTGTGCAGTTAATACGAGCTACATTAAGTGAGCTTTCACTCATCAATTAAAAAAGCACTTACGTTCTTTTTATTTCATATACACAATAAAAGATCGTAAAACCGTTCATAAACCTTGGCTAATTATAAAATTTAACGTGGCATAGGCTTGTGTTGTCGTTATGTAAAACAAAAAGACATTTTATGGGTAATCCACGCCTTAGTAATTAAAAATTAGCACCAATTTTCTGCGTTACTTTATATTTCCTTTATATGGATGTAAGTATATTGTACCATGCATAGAAATCTACGTATTTTAATAAGTTTACATAGTTATGTGAAATATAAGTATAGCAGTGTTGTGTAAGGCTGTTGTGCTGTCAGATGCGATACCTACTTTACTGCATCTACAGGGTTTTAAACTTTAGTGGTCTACGTAGCGACTCCCTCGGTGAATTAGTGGTAGCGTATACAACTGTTGTGCAAACATCATGTTCGATGCCCAACTTGGACCAAATGTTTGTATAATCAGCACACCTCTTGGATTTCTGTGTATCAAAGTTTTCTCTGTATAATACAAATTATAAAGAAAGTATTTTCATCATTATCAACATCATTCATCTTCAACCCATTTCACTCCACGGCTGGACATAGGCCTTTACTAAGGGACACCGCAGAGCTCGGTATGGTGGTTTTTGCATCCAGTTACTAAGTCTAAATGTATTTATATCTGTTATCTGTTACCCAAAGTAGAAGCTCTGCAAACACTGAATGAAAGTACTAGGATATTATTATTGTTATGATTTTAAGTTTTATTTGTCTTTTTTCACAATAAATATAAAACTTTACAAATCATTAATTCATAATTTACATGTTATCTGTCACAGACAGACAAAAAATAACTTTTGAGAGTTTTTAAGTTTATCAAAAATTAGAACAAAAGTAGTTCATAAACGGCGACTCACAAAGTACTGACAGCTACAAAATCACCTCGCCAATAACACTAAAAATAAATAGCTTTATTCAGCATCTCGAATGCTTCAAATTGCTTATTACCTCAATTTAAGTAAATCCAGCGATCTAAAGTTATACACCCTCACAAATATAAAGTTCTTTAGAAACGCTTTATTATGCAAATAGCTGTTTCCCCCCTTGATAATCGACTTATGACCTGAGTTGATAGCAGTCATATCCATAGAATGCTCTTAGGATATTCAATATTATGCTGAAACTTGCGGAAGATATCTTACGTGTTTACCAAATAAAATAACCACAAATGGCAAATATATGAAGAGTTTCTCTCTGACAAAACAGTAAGTCAGTAAATAAAGATTAAGATTTCATTATTATACTTGCAAATATGGATTTCACGTATGTTTTCTAAAGGCAAGGATTATTAAAGGAGAGTAAAGTGTTGGGGCTGACAATGACAAACATAGTCCGGATATTTTAATAACAGTAATTCCAGGATTCCTTTTCTTTTTAGGCGAAGATTGGCACACTGTATGGTTTTAGTAAGTGCAAATAGATTTGGACACACCACTCTGCCGTAAAACTCCGGTAAGATAAGGGCCCAAGGGGGCTTCTGCACGAAAAAAAATATATAATGAACCCCATGATTCGAAAAAACTGGGCTTGAAAAAATATCTCACTTACTTACTCGGTAGCTACAGGGCGTGGGTTAATATACTGCATTAACTACGCCTGCATCGAGGATGGTTGCCATCACTCTTGGATTCTACATACTTAGATTCTACTACAGACAAATTTTATTTTGGCAGTTTATACTTGAAAAATAGCAACAAGATATTCCTTGAAGCTAGATCTTTGGATTGTTAGACTGCGGTAATATTCCGGTTAACCTACCTCATTCATTCACAAGTATGGCTTTCAATTAGCCTATTGTCATCTATTGCTGTCCTCCATGTCCCATTTTTTTGGAAGTTAAGGCTATAAAATGCAAGATAGACAAGGTCACAGTCACATTATCAACGCTTAACTCGATATTTAGTTTCTTGACGCAAGTTTTAACAAAAAAAAAGGCCGCTAATGGAATTGTTAAAAGATAAGATAAAGTTCCTGCCCTGCCCTATCTAACCTGAATTGAGAAAAAGGATACAACTTCACTCGGAAAACTTTTTCGTTAGCTTCTTAAAAGAGTTTCACAGACCTTTTTGTTTGAAGCTTAAAAAAGTTAACGCGAAAGCTAGATACATTGCTAATATTTGCGTGACCTCTGCACATAAGAGATAATTATAATGCCTTTATTCCACGAAACCTTTTAAACTTCGCTTATTCTAATTAAGTGCTCTTTTGTGAAATTAACAACATTTATTAAAAGCATTATGTTGATACCCTTAATTGAAAAATAGTGACATAAATAAGTGCGACTTTTCAAATTCATGAAACAATGTGATCCGTTGTAATTCGTTTAACTATATAATATAATTTACAGTTAACAATTTAATATAATTTACATTACATGTTTTTTTCTCGAAGGTTACAATAAACATATTTTGTCACTTAAAAAAATTTTTTCGTCTCACTTTTATTACGTAAATAATCGTCATTAATCGAGCACATAATCTTCGTGGGTTCTTCTTTTTTTGGAAACCACCGGCTGGTGAGTACGAGTATGTCGGATTGTAACTCACCAAAAATTGCACGTGGTCTCGGATACCTGTAGGTGGAGAATCTCGTGTACTCTAGAAGGGAAACTCGTGTGGAACGTCGACCAAGCAGCTCAACCTATCTCGGTCACCTACGGCTTGTTGCTTGTCTTTTATACATCGTGTGAGTATAGTGAAAGCGAGCAGAACAACAGAACTACAAAATTCTGCTTGATTGGTAGGCTAAAGCCTTGTGGAGAAACGGGTGTCGTGTTCCTCCATCACAAAGGGAGGATCCTCCGACCAGGCGAGGTGATCATGCTTGGTGGGCCACTGCCCAACAGTTGATGTTGGGATATTGTATATATGCTAATCGGTGCGAGAATGTTACTTTCGCGATTCAGGATTAGTAGTTACTCCGTGTAGATAGTTACGTGTTTTCTTTGTAGTTCTATGTTTATTCGGTAGATGGCGCTATTGTATGTTTACATTGAGTTGTATGTGGAAGTCGCCACAGCCTCCTTTCTGAGAGTTCTCCTGTGACCACTAGTCTACTATCAAAAACTGTGGATAATAATGTGATGTGGGCACATAATATTATCCCTATAAATGCTTATGAATTAAGAAACTTCGATCAAGTTATTATATTACTAAATACATACACGTGCAAAATTTATCTTTCCTAACTTGTTTATTAAGTTATAACTTTTCATGGGCAAACTTGTATATTATATATTTCACACTATTTGTTACTCTACTTTGATAGCCTCCTGTACTCAATCTGTACTGTACTCATAATCGAAACTGTCAATATTAAGTTCACAATTGACTTTATAAACAAATATAAAAAGTTGAAAAAATAACTTTCTTTGACTGGTCTTGTTACAGTACTTTTAAGACTTTGCTTTTCATGATTTTTTGGGAGTAGCATTATCAAATTATAACAGCAATAAAGTTGTATATGGTAGACAAGCGCAAAATAAGTTTTAAAATATAATTTCTGCGTATCTGTCAATATCATTTATGAATTTTGTGAAGCCACTGGTTTCTAAGAGCTTTAATAACTAAAAATGTACCAATGGTTTGCATATATTAGATTTAAATTATGGTTCATGTTTCACAAGAAAAATATATTTTACTTGAATTATAATAAAAATATCTATAGCCAAGAACGAATAAAAGTCAATGTTCCGGCTAACCTCCCAAATAAAGCACTGTATTATGCAAATGGATCATTCAACTTACGTTTCAGTAAGTTGCAAATACCCTCTTACATTTTACCTTAGGCTTTTTGCTAAATGTTTACTCATTCCAGAAATATTAAAGTTGTAAATGCTGAGACAGTTTTTTACGAAATATATAATAATATTATTATACTAGGTAGGTTGCGTGAGCTCTTGATAGTCCGCTGTTACATACGGTACGGTTTGTTTGAATTACTTACACTATAGTCACTTACGTTGAGACTTTGACCAAAAGTTTACTCCATACAATTTCATATTTCAGATTTTTCTAAATAGTATTCCCTGGAAACATGTCAGCAAGAACAAGGCTTATGATGCTTCAAAAATTAATTTAGAAGGAATTTTAATTGAGATCGCTAACAGTAATAATTTTTATTTTACTGTACTGAAACCCTTTATTACTAGATGCCTATAAATTTAAGAAACACATAGTTTTTGTTATACAGCGGAACTCCTGATTAAAATATTTAAAGGTGACGATCCCTTCTATTTTCCAAGACTATACGTGACTACGAGCCGAAAATTTTCAAAGAAGATGCCTATGTACAGCAGTGGGCTAACGGCTATTGATGATGAAGATCCGACGTTAGTCCAACTGGTCAAGCACGATTCTTCCACGGTAATTTACATAACGAAGTTAAATTTAGCCACCGAAATTTCAAATTCATCAAATTTAATACTAATAAATACCTCACTGTCGTATAAACAAAAATAAATTACTTGATATCTTTCGTAAATCATCCCTTAATCTCTGACAATATTTCTTCTTTACTTCAGAGCTTTTGTCATGAAATTCTTTTACCTATTTCAAAGCATTTGAGCTGAACTTTGGCTACCACGAGTACAAAAACATTTTTACTCGCAAAATAAATTATTTGGTTCAAAAAATTCTGCTCGAATAAAAGACAAACGGAATGACACGTGGAATATGTCTCGCTTGCCTAAGGGTGCAAACACACTCGTTGCTTCTAAAAATGTATTTTATACTACACCTGATCGGAACAGTATTCATTATTCCCTATAAAAGAAAAGAGAAAGTTAGTCTTTTCCTTGACCTAAATAAGCGGGAGGAAAAAATGTATGAAAATCCATTTCTAACGTGTTTTAGCGGGAGAGAAAGTTGTATGAATTTTCATTTCTCATGTGTTATCTGATCTATGGCGCGCGCCTGCCCAAAGAGTTTTCATATAATTTAAATATGGAATCTCCGTGCCACTGACATCATTTTGTGAAGAATAAAAAAAAACAAAAGAAGCGCGAAATATTTATAAATATTACGTCAAATTCTAAGCTAAATTGTGTCTTACATGGTGTCTTACGTTTTGAGTTTATTTTATAAATACTTTAAATGTTCCTCACAGGTGTAGTATAAAGCACTGTGTAGCACTCGGGTGAAAGTCCCATTCCTACCTCGGGAGTATTGTGGCCCAAGGCTGCGCCTTCGGGCCACAAACTGCTCCCTCGCTAGTAATCGGTTCCTTTCCTCCCTCGGTGAACAATGTACTATTCTTCATTTGTAGCGAGATACTTAAATTAGGTACAACGCAAAAAGTTTATATTAGGTGTACTGTTTACAGGAGTGGGTGTAGTCAGGTGTGTACTCCTGACTACACCTACTCAAAATAAATATTACGTGGGAATGATACATCATTCACATTACAACGGAATTAGTGGAGCGTAACTCTGTCGCTTCATTATCGTATTTAATACCTACACGTGTATATAGATAGACAAATATTTACACATACACAAATAAATATAATTGAAGTGTCTGTTACTATTTAAAAGCGAGTTCCATGCCCAACAGTGGACTGTTAAATGCTATTGACGATGATAGTGATTATCTAACCCGGTCTAGTCGGTCAAGCATGGCATTCCCAAGGTAACGAAGTCACGTTACGAAGTTAAATATGACAACTAAAATTTTAAATTAATCAACTTTATGCAAATTAACAACGTACAATTTATACATTACCCTGTTTTCTCCCGAAATGATACTGATTTAATAATAATAATAAATAAAAAAATACTTTTTTGAAAAAATCAGTTGTTTGTAAAGTCGGTTTGCTGACGATAGTTAAACGTGACAACGTCTTATGATTGTGCCCTTTTGTCGCTCGTTCCGCGCTTTCGCTTGTACTCCAAGCCGTAAATGGAACGTCTCAGAGCGATATAACGCCGCATGAGTCATGTTTTTTCGTGCGTGCAGCCGGCTCCATCGAATTATAAGACGTTGTCACGTTAAAAAAATACATAGAAAACACCCAAACTCCGAAACAAATATCTGTATGTATGATCATACGAACATTTGTTATATCTACCCGATTTGAACCCGAGACCATAAGTGCAGCAGTCGCGTCGCGGGAAATATTTTTCATATATTTTATAAGTTTTCAATTTCTGATGCTGAATCTCATGTAAGAAATAAAAAACAAAAGTATCAAAGCATTGTAGACTTGTCTTTATTTTCCCACATATTTCAAACATTTGCCAAGATGCTTGTAACGGGGTCCTCTCTACAAATGTATTTGTGAAGCTTATCTTAGAGTCATTGCTGGCTCTAAATAATCATCATCATCATCAACAGCCTTTAACAGTCCACTGCTGGACATAGGCCTCTCCTTAGAAAGGAGAAACCTCTCCTAAATAATAAATATGTTTTATTTTCATACATACATTCTATTGCCTTAAGATTTGAATATGGATTTTAAAATGTTATAGACTTATGTTTCATGGTCACCACGAGGAATTTAAATGGTATCTATTACATTTGAAATGAAATTATTCAAATGCTATAAAAGTAAATGATTTATGAAGCGAAAATATTTATTTCGCACGAATATAGTACAAAACAAGTAGTAATCATTCGTAAAAGATTGAGTACATTCTACCATAACAATTATATGCAACTGGTATTATTACAGATCATAAAAAGTAAATAATAATAATAATAAATAATAAATATTTTGGACATCTGACACACAACATCATCTAGTCCCAAGATAAGCAGAGCTTGTGTTATGGGTACTAGACAACTGATATAAATACATAAACATATATTTTTTTTGTAAATACTTAAATAGTTCGGCCATCTCACACCCAATATCATCTAGTCCCAAACTAAGCAGAACAATCCATAGCACAGTTATTAGACAACTGATTTAAATTCATATCTACTATTGTAAATACATACATATTTTTCACAGAAAACACAGATCGCCATTCCAGAAAGTAGCCAGAACAAAAAGACAGACAAAAACTTAAAAATGGATTTTTGAAGAAGGTAAATTCATATGAACTTAGTGAAAAGCTGTTCATTTGACCCTCAGTTTCATTAACAGATTTTAAAATTGTACGTCTAAAATTTTACGTACCGTGTGGTGACGGATTAAGAATTCAAAGTGTCAGAATCAAAATTTCTACTCAAGCGTTTTCTAACCGTATTTCAATCAATATAAGTTTACTTCTTTATATTGAGTTTCAAGGAGTTTGCTTTGGTTGAAAATATATTTTAGCGATGTTCAATGGCTTCGTGGGGGTTTCTTTACGTCAAATTTCATTTAGACACTAATGAGATGACAAAATGAAAACATGTCTAATATTTTTAATCCTTTCTGTTATAACTTTATATTGATGTCGGTGTCATGTTGTGAAGCTACGGAAGGTTATATTGTTATTATTTTGTAATATGTTGAAAGTCAGTTTTTATACGTTTTTAAAAATAAACTTTTAATATTTATAATTTCTTAGGGCGAAACCATTCAGGTTGAATGTAATTGAATTAAATAGTGGAATTAAGTAAGGTGAGTTTAATTTCCAAATTGTATTTATCAAGATCACCCAAGTACATATAATTATTATTTTTATATTTATACTGAACTTTAAATGTATATTTTATTGAACAAATATTTTATGGATGTAATATTTCTAATCATATTTCTTTATATTTTTTGTAATTAAATCGATACTAAATAAATAAATATTTCGGACATCTTACACACAACACCATCTAGTCCCAAACAAAGCTAATATGTTGCTACATACCCTGTTTTCTTTGGTCAACAACAGTATATCAGTATATCAACTAACAGTATATTAAACGTTGATATCTTAAAGCCAAAGCACGAAAACACACTTGTTACTCTTGAGTAGCAGATGTCCTCGGGTGAAGGTAGGTACTTACCGTTAGTTGATCAGCCTGTGTGGTGACGTATTAAGAATACAGAGTGTCACCACCTCTATTCATCCCGCGGGTGTCGTAAAAGGTGACTAAGGGATAAACTACGCAAGACAACATCAATGCAAAGAGAAGGAAAACTTGAAACCAACCCTTTTTTTTTTTTTTTTTTTTTTTTTTTTAACGTGTGGAAATCCCCACGGACCGTCACCCCACCGGGGCTCTCGGCGGGGCGGTGTGTCGGACTCGAACCGACTAAAACCACACGGTGTGACCTCTCTGCGCCTGTATTTGGAAGGGATCCAGGTAACTGTTCTCCTTCTAGATCCCTCCCGGCGCCTGCCCGCACTTTTGCGGGCGCCATCTCTGTTACCTCTCAAAATTTGGGCGACGTCCGGTCACACGCGGACGCCGCCCCCTCGCGGCTGGCCACTACAGCGGATGGACGGGGAACCGTCCCGTCCACCCGCGGCCACACTCAGGGCGGCATGAGGCGCAAATAGGCGCGCCTCCGCCGCCCGGGGCGCCGGCGGCGGATCGGGTCCGAGTGGAGGTCATCCTCCCGGGCCTTCTCCGCCGCCTCCTTCTGCGAGATTACGTCCTCGCAGAAGGTTGCGACCGCGGTAAAACAACTGTCGCTACCGACCATGGAGCGGACTACGACCGGCAGCGAGAGCCCTGCCCACTCGGCGATGACCGGCTGGAGAGCCTCCACGGTGGCGAAGCCAGCGCGTGGAGTCTCCAGCCGGAAAGACCATCTAGCCAAGGTGGCTCGACGAGCGGCTACGCACGTCCTCGGGCGGAGGGCGAGACCCGCTCTCCGCCCGGAATTCAGCCACTCGTCGATAAACTTCGGCGAGCACTTCCGCCTCCAAATCCCACGGGGGTGTTCCGGCCAAGGCGCAGGCCGCTTCGGTCGACACCGTGCGGTATCCGCGTATGGCTCTGACCGCCAATATCCTCTGAGGGCGCCAAAGGCGCGCCCTATTCTGGGCGGACAGAGCCGCCGCCCACACCGGTGCACCGTACAGTGCCATCGACCGGACAACCCCACGGGTTGTCCGGTCGATGGCACTGTACAGCCGTCTAGTGGGAACACTGGCCCCGCCCAAATTGGGCAAAAGTCGCCCGAGGGCGGAGGCAGTGTCCACCAACTTTGGTGCCAGCTGTTTGAAGTGCTCGTCGAAGAGCCACCTTCCGTCTAGGACCAGACCCAGGTACCTCATCTGGGCCCGGACCGGTACGAGAACCGAGTTGACCTCGATCGAGGCGCCGGCGGGTGGACCACGACGGGGCCCGTGAAAAAGTAGGGCCTCCGTCTTATCCAGGGCCACCCGCAGACCCAGCGCCTCGATGCGCCCGACCACCATGGACACTCCAGTGGTGGCCAGGCGCGCCGCCTCCTGGAAGTTAGCCCCCCGGGCCGTGACTAAGGTGTCATCCGCGTAGCAGATTACACCCAGCCCGGGGGGGAGACGCCCTCTTAGGGCCCAGTCGTATCCCATGTTCCACAGGAGTGGTCCTAGGACAGACCCCTGTGGAACACCGCACGACGTAGCGGAGTGCTTCCCCGATGCAGCCGAATGGCAGACTATTGAAGGCGTTGGCGATGTCTAAGGACACCGCCAACACCACTCCGCCGCCTCTCACGGCCTCCTCGGTCACGGCCCTAAGGCGCATTACCGCATCGATCGTCGAACGCCCCTCTCGGAAACCGAATTGGGCGTCCGACAGATCGGGGCCAACCTCGCAGAGGTGCCGGACGATGCGGGCAGAGAGTATCCTCTCAAAGAGTTTACCCGCCTCGTCCAGCAACACGATAGGCCTATAGGCCGTGACCGAATCGGCAGGCCGTCCCTGCTTCCTCAGCAGAACCAGCTTCCCGCATTTCCAGCGCTCAGGGAAGCGTCCGGACGCCAGGCTAGCGTCCAACACCTCCCTGAGGCGGTCCGACATGTGATCGAGGGCTCGGGCCATCACTCGGGCTGGAACCCCGTCCGGGCGGTGTTTTTGGATCGAATCCGTTGAACAGCCGCCCCTACCTCTGAATCCCTGACGGGCGGAACTTCAACCTCGCTACCCCCGTCGTCTTCGGCTGATGCAGCCATCGACGGGGGTGTGTGTTCCGCCCGCTGCGGGAATAGGCCCTCGACCACTTCCTGCAGGAAGCTGGGCTGGAGAGTCTCCGTAGGGGGGGGGGGCCGACGTGCGGAGCTTGTCACGCACCGCACGATAAGGGCGACCCCAGGGGTCACGCTCGAGACTCTCCAGCATCTCCTCTCTACTGACATCCTTGGCGCGGCAGATGGCCAGCCTCAGAGTTTTCCGAGCTTCTCGGTACTCCTCGTGAAGCCGGTCCACCTCCTCACCGACCCCGCGGTGACGTCGCCTGCTGCTAGTTAGGGACCTCCGGGCACGAACGCACGCCGCACGGAGGTCCGCCAACTCCTGGGACCACCAGTAGACCTCCTTCCTCGGAGGCCGACACCCACGAACGCGGGGCATGGCCGCATCGCAGACCCGCGTTAGCGCGTCAGCGAAGCAGCCAGCTCCCACGTCGACCCCCTCGGTCGGGGCCCGCGGAGAACTTGAAACCAACCCTACACCAACCCCTCTGGCCAGCGTGGTATAGTATGCCAATACCTCCTTTTCAAGGAGAGGCCTATGTCTAGCAGTGGACTATTAAAGGCTGTTGATGATGATGATTATGATTAGCCTGCTCCTTTGTCCTCATAATCAAAAAATAATAATTTTGCTATAAATATAAATGTGCTGTTTGTTTTACATTTTAATTCTTTGACACGCTAATAGCAGTTATAAAGCTCTCTTAGTTACAGTACTTCGAGAGACATCAAGTTAGTTCGACTCAAAGTTCAGAAGTTGAGATCAAGACTGTATTGTCCCAACCTTTTGTTTTATACGAGGTACTGTTACAAATTAATTTGGTTGTCTCGCTTTCAATATTCTTGGAAACTTTTTGATTAATAGCTTCTTCTGAATAGGGTCAAAACACAAGTTGTTATAAAGAGAAGCTTCACTTTTCAACGCACGTCAATTATTACATACAAATTACTTCTGACCGCGGTAGCAATATTGCCGAGTTCAATCTTGTGATTAATGTTTATGGTTTAATGTGTACTTTGCGTTTGGTAAACTATGTTTTATAACACTCAAAATATATAACGAAAGTTGCGTGTCCTCAACTTTTACTACTTATATTATGATTCTTTTGAACAAGTTCAGAAGTTGAACAAGTTTTAAACAGTGGTCGTGTCATTCATTTTTCTTTTCTTCACTTTCCTTTAAGTTTCGATGTGATTGGGAGAAAATATCAAGATTATTTTCATTAATTTTACTAGTCTATTGATCTAGTAGTTAATGACCCTAAATCCTGAGTTCAATTTCCATCAATGATAGATATTGTGTGATAAGCACTATTATTAAGTCAGGAGATTTTTATTTCAACAATGGTATGTATGTTTTTAAAAACAAATAAGCATGTTTATCTAAGATATTTCAGATTGAAAATATCTGAAATATCTTAGCATGTTTATCGGTATTGTAATTACTATAGTACATGATCTATCAAGTGACTGTGCGTGAAGTGTGTTCAAATCAAATCATCAACCCGTAATGCCCTATTGCTGTGTTTGGGCCTATTCTTAAAAGAGGGTTAAGGGCATACGTCCTAACGCTGGCCAAGTGTGGGTTGGAGGCTGGCAAGACAAAGTTGTGGCTACGTAATCTTTTAGTTGTTTTTAAACCGCACGAAGGCCTCCAACTAAGCTTCACGACTGGTATCTTATGATAACTGCTTAACGTGACCTCCGAATCACGGACACACTCATCACGTGGGTTACCCATCTAGGTACTGACCACTACGTCGTTGCTTACCCTCGGTGATTGTTTCTAATCACCAAGGGTATATTCAGCGAGAAGTATGTTCAGTTATATGTTAATGTCTGCTAAATCTTTCTTCAAACACTCCTACAGGAATGATATACATATAATGTGTAGGTGCACATTTCCTACCTACATCGTTACGTAAGTACCCACTAACCCTCTAATTTCAATAAATCATTACTGGCAGAACAACACGAATAGATTCACGGCATACATTACATAAACCAACAAAACCACACTCAAAATAGATTTTAATAGCTCGTAAAGTGATTATATACTATGAGAATTAATTATTTCTTCATTACTGTTGGCAACTGACATTCAAACAAATTAATAAAATTAATGTGAATTTGAAAGTATTGCTTTCAAATAGTTTAAAAGTGACGGTAAGGGTACTAGTTTAGAAAGTTTGATATCGTTTAGTTTCTCAACATGTAACTCTAATAGGGTTGCCATTAATTAATAAGGTAATTTTAATTTTTTTTGGACATCTTACACACAACATCGTCTTGTCCAAAACTAAGCAGAGCTTGTATTATGGGTACTAAAAAACTGATATAAATACATAAACATACTCTTTCTTTTGTAAATACATACATAGGTATTATACATAGAAAACACCCAGACTCCGAAACAAATATTTGTGTATCACTCAAATATTTGGTCCGACCCGGGAATCGAACCCGAGACTTTTTGGTCAGCAGCCGCATACGCTAACGACTAGACCAACAAGGCAGAATAAAGAATTCCTGATTGTTATCTTATTCCAGATTAGGTACCTAATTTATTTATTATTATTTATTTATTTAAGACTTTATGCACAAAATTGTGTCAAAGGCGGACTTAATGCCATGGGCATTTTCTACCAGTCGACCTTAGGGCGATGCAGAGACAAACGTGGTAGATGCACAATAATGAGGGATAGGTTTTTTAATTAAAACATATCCATACGGAACATAATATATAAATATTTATATACCCACATACATACATACATATATAGATACATGCAGACATATACATACATATACACACTTATATACATACATACACATATATACTTATACCTACATAAATACATACTATCTTAATTTTTTCGTTTGAGATAATTTAAAGTTAAGGTTTAATTAATGTTTCTGTAAAATGTTTCCGCAACAAGTTTTTAAAAGTTTGGCGACTTCCTGCCGTTCTAATCTTGAGAGGGAGCGCATTCCATAACAGAGCAGATTGAACTAGGAAAGTAGAATGTACAAAGTCAGAGTGGTGAGTGGGACAGTGGAGAAGTGGGTTGTTGGATGATCTAAGGTTTTTGGAGTGGTTTGTACCTAAATATTGAAGTTGTTTAGTTAAGTAAGATGGAGAGCTAGGCGAAAAGAGTAAAGAGTATAAGGTAGTTAACGCTCGTATCTGTCTGCGTTGGCGAATTGGAAGCCACTTCAATAGTGAGCGATGTTGAGACACATGATCATATTTACGTAGATTGAAAACGAATCGAATGCAATTATTGAGAAGACGGTCTAGCTTATTGAGCAGATCTGCATTCAGGTCGAAGTAACACACATCACCATAGTCGATTATAGGGAATATTAGAGTCTGAACAAGCGTTATTTTAATTTTTAGAAGGAGTTCTTGAGTCTATAGAGGGCCCGTAATGACCCTGTGACTTTTTGGCACACAGTTGTGACTTGTTTTCGCCAGCTAAGGGTTGAGTCCATACGCAGCCCGAGGTTTTTCACGTCATCACAGTATGGAATAACCATGCCATCATAGCTAAGTGGTGGAATTGATGCAAGGTTAAGCTGACTTATGCTACGGTTGCTGCCAATGATGATAGCTTGACATTTATTTGGATTCACCGATACGCCAAACATGTCAGACCATTGTTTGATAGCTGTCAGATTACTATTCATGGCTGAAATCGCGGATGATATATTGCGCAATTCAGTTTGAAAGTATAACTGCAGGTCGTCGGCATAAAGATGATAGGAACACTGAAGTCTTAGAGTGATAAGATCAATAAAGATAGAAAAAAGCATGGGAGACAGGATACCGCCTTGAGGGACCCCAGCAACGAGGCTACACCAGCTAGAAGAAGAATCTTCCATAGTGACAGACTGCTGACGATCCCGAAGATAGGAGGAGAACCAGTCTAGTGTTTCTTGAGAGGCTGAGAAACGGGATAGGACAGCAAGGAGGAGGTTATGACTGACGGTATTGAAGGCATTGGAAAAATCAACCAGTACCAAGATTGTTACCTTAGTATCTTCCATCCCTACCTTAATATCGCCAGCTACTTTTAAGAAGAGCAGAAACTGTGCTGTGGCCTGGTCGAAAACCAGACTGAAGAGGACTGAGCAAGTTGTTACAGTAGATGAAGTGGGAGAACTGTTTATGGACGCAGGCTTCTAGCACTTTAGAGAGGAAGGGAAGGATAGAAATAGGACGAAAATGAGTCGGAAGAGACGGATTGGGAGTTTTAGGTAACGGGCGTACATAAGCTTTGCGCCACAGGGAAGGAAATGTGCCAGATGTGAGGGAGAAATTAATAATATGGAAAATAGCGGGAAGGAGGTGGGCCAATACAGTGGTGATCATTCGGCGACTGATGCCGTCACAACCAACCGCTTGGGATTTAATGGACAGGATAGTTTTCTTAATTTCTTCGTCTGTGACTGGTTTGAAGTGAAAAAGGCTTACTTTGGGACGCGGTAGACTATTGATATAACTCAGAGAATTCGTTTCAGAAATACTGTCCAAGGTGAAACAAGTAGAAAAGTGTTGATTTAAGGAATCGAGACTTATTGATTGTGGGAAGTCTACATATCGCGATTTGCCAACACCAAGAGTACCGAGGAACCTCCAGATGTCAGCAGAAGAAGAAGAGGAAATAGTATCAAGAACATGGCGGCGTTTAGCGTTCCGTATCATCTGGTTACACCTGTTTCTCGCAGTCTTATACCGTTGCCAGTTGACTTCGAAACGGTTCTGCTTATAGGTCTTAAAAGCACGGTTACGACATTTCATGGCTAACTGTATGTCCCTGGTCATCCAGGGCGCCGGCGGTCGCTTGACCTTTATCTTTTTAACTGGGGCATGATTATCGTACAGATTAGTTACAATTTTATTAAATACATGCACCTTGTCGTCGATCGAGGATAATTTACCATTAGGAAATAATGAGATTTTAGTGAATTCGCATAGGTTTTATTAATATTCATCTTTAATCTTTATAGTTTTATTTTATTTTCGCTACCAAAGTAACACTACTCTGCCTGATGGAAAATATGAGTAAAATCCAGCAGGAGGACCACCATCATCATTTTGAGTACGTCTTGAGCATGGTGAACCACACCATGGCGGCTTAGTGGGATGTTTCTGCATGATTTCTACCGAGGATTTCTAATAATGCAGAAAGATAGCTAGTTATTTAAACAATTAGTATTCCAATAATATTCTGAAAAGTTTCCGACCTAAAGATGTTTCAAGACATGTTTTCTCATTTTATTCTTCTACATAGTCTCCTTGATTTCTACACACTTTTCTAACTAATTACATACTCTAGTTCTTTTTATTAAGCAGTGCTCCTATTTTCTCGTCTAAGTCCGAAACTTTTCATTCCTTCCAACTCTCAATTGCAGATGGGGCACTAGTGGCTTATCATAATATAGTACGTCTTCTCTATAGATATTCTATGCTGAAACAAATGATTAAGTAGTTAAATAATACATTAAAACAGATCAATTGACAAGATTCTTGCTTATTTTTCCATCATCATCATCATCAGCCTATCACAGTCCACTACTGGACATAGGCCTCTCCCATTGCACACCACTTTGATCGATTTTGGGCTTCTCGCATCCAGTTTATTTTTCCTTAATTCTATATAACTTTGCGTACACATATACATGCAGACGTTTTTAAGTATTTATTGATGTAAACTTACACTTTTATCTATGAGTCGGCTACAACAAAGAGAATACACGTAGAACATAGTTTTTTTTTTAATTATCTCTTTAGACGCACGCAAGCATAGAAGGTTGCGTGTTTAAAGACAATTTCGATGACAATCAATTTAGAGTAAATAAAATACCGAAGAAAAGATGTATTGCAACGCAACAAAGGATCTTCATGAAATTTAAATCGAAATAAAAGAACAAAAAATGTTTATAACTTGTTGAATTAATAACTCATAACATAAAGAAATTTTTGAATTTTTTAAAGCATACTCAAACCAACGAATTATTTTTTACATTCTTACTTAAATTTGTGCGTGTACAAGTAAATATCAATAAATGCTCTCTATGCTATGGTAATAAATAAGTCTTGTTGCCTTACCATAGCCGATAAAAGTAAATATGTCATACCTGCAAAAGGTCACATTTAGTAGAAAACACGTACACATTGGTTTGTACCGAGATATCTCTATTTTTTGTAATAAAATATTCGGTACAACTAAATTGATGTTGACCTGAATGTTCTAGTACGTCGTTTCATGTTGCTTTCATTTTTAGAATAGAATGAAGGTCAGGAATATGTTATATTATATATTATACTTATAACATTCCATTTTAGTATTTGCCAATGTTATCATTCTATTTTATTCTTTTATTAAAAATGGGAATGTTGCCCTCAGGGCTGCGGATGGAAAAACTGTTTTGAGACAAAACCAAAAAAAATTGAGATAAAACCTGCTGAACTAGTGACCGATTCCAAATATTATTAGAAATGTGTGTGTAAATAATACAACATAAATATTTAAACAAAGATTTTGCTTCTGTAGTACTGTCATAAGAATAGATCCTCGAAAATGAAGTTATAATTTTATCTATCTTGGTCACGTTTTATAAAACGTGGTCCGCGCAAAGCTATAATACGTTTCTTGGTACTTTTATCCTTTGGAAATAAGATATTATATTTTTAATTTATTATATTGTAACCTTTGCTATAATAGTAACGATTAGTTTTAACGATAACTTTAAGTAATAAATAACGCCTCAGAATCACACGTAACTAACTTTTACCCGCGGCTTCGCACGCGGGTGAAAGTTAATATGTCGGTTTCCGCAGTAATAAGTAACATTTTTCCTTTCTCAGGTTCTAGGCTATATGTGTACTAAATTAAGTGAGGCGGACAGACAGACAGAGTTACTTTCGCGTTTAAAATATTAGTAAGGAGTAAGAATATTATATAAATATGTCGGAGCGTCAGACGAGGCCTCACAGCGTTCTTAGTTGTGGCTATCTATCTATCGTGAGCGGTGCAACAGCAGGAATACCAAAATAAGAGTATATAATATATTTGTGTTGTTCAAGGTCATATTATTTAATCGTGTCATAAACTAACACAAAATCATAAACGATTAACAAGACTGAAATAGCCAATAGGTTAGCGTGTGTACCTCGTGCGGCAGCTGTCAGTAGAATAACGACCGCCAGTACTAGTACCTACTAATCTATTCGGGATTAACTCCGCTCTTGTTTATTAACATTCAATATCGATTAACGTCGACAGTATCGACTTAAAATAAAACAAAATTAATACATTGAGTTGTGACTTAAATTAATCTATAACAACAGTAATATAATTTATGGTACTTAATGTATTCAGCGTGCCGTCAAATATATATATTTTTAAATATATACTAAAGATTTATGCTTTCTTTTCAAGGTTCAGACCGTATTCTTAACGTTCTATGTTATCTATATTGTCCACTCTCAAGAACCGTAGGAGGAAAACTCAAAAATTGGGTTAAGATCGTCATTGTACCCTAAACTATTGTGTTCTATAAAAAACTGAATCATTACACAAAAAAAGGTATCCACTCAACTTTCTATAAAAATACATTTATTATTTTTAATAAAATGTATGTTTCATGATATGCTATTTTGCTTAAATTCTCTGTAGTACATTCATAGTTTAATTTACTTAACAGCTTACACTGTTAGTTTGCTCATAATCTAAACGTTTCAGGGCAAACTGAAGTCCAGATTATACTCAAATATCCTACATAGTTACTGAGGTTAGCAGTTAAGAAAGTGCTCAAAACTTTATACCAGTTCGCGAAGACTTTAAGGTGTTAAATTTCTCTAAGTTATTAAATAGATATAATAAGTTTAACCACTTTTAATAACACAGGTTTTTGAATTCAGTAAAATGAGAAGTGCATTTTTGAATGTATATCTGGGACAAAAAAAATGTCAACACTTAATGTATTGCTAAAATCAATGGGTCTATAACCATTAGCTCTGTCGCTACTGCTGGACAAACTGAGGCAGATTTCTTCTACGTTCTACGTATCTAATGATATGCCTTCTGTTCAAGTCAGGGAAACTCTTTGAAAGAGTTTTCTCTGATCGCTTCAGCAGGCACACGTCGCAAATTGACCCTGATGTGTCGGACCTCCAGTTCAGATTACGACAGGGGCGTTGGACAGTTACGACTCTTATTGTTGTTACTACCTATCGAAGTCAGTTCAATCAGAAGAGGTGAGGTGCGTTGGCTGCTAGGCTTGATATCGTCAACGCTTCCGGCAGTCTCCCCTGGTAGGCAATTAGGTTGGCCCTAAATATACACACTCCTAATTGTGCAAATCGGTGTTAACAATTTATGTGAAGATTCATAAGTTTTTGTGGAAGCCTTATCATAGTAAAAACTAAATAGGAGACGTTAAGTCGTGGGCTACAAAAATACCAACCAGCTTTACTAAAATCTATTAAACAGCTTAACAGTAATGTACACTAACAAATATGGAATCAATGCGAAGCTGGGGAGGGTCATGATATTAAATAGATTTTCTATTGAAAATCTTAAATAGATTTTCTATTAATGATTCTTAATATGGAAGCCAATAGGCTAACATGGAAGCCTATTGGCTTCCATATTAAGAATCCTCATCATCAATAGCCTTTAACAGTCCACTGCTGGATATAGGCCTCTCCTTTAAAAGGAGGTTTTGGCTTTGGTAACAAGAATATATTATGTTAAATATTGTGAACTGAAGGTTTCCCTAAATGTAATAAAATATTAAAAGGTCTCTAAAGGTATGTAATACTTGCCAATGAATACGTAGAAAAAATTTAAATGGACGTAATATTCCCTATTGAAAAACTTATCGAAAATAAAGTAATACAGCTCAAAGTCAATGAAATTGGTGAAACAAAAAATCTGGTTTTCATCAGAAATGTACATTAGCAGAATGATTTCTATTTTCGGTTCAGTTACAATTACATTATAATGTGAAAAGTCAATGTCAATAATAATTTGATGCCTTTTCATAACTGCACCATGATTAATTTAAATACAAAAACACAAATATATGAGATTACTCCATTAGCACACCTGCGTCTACAATAATAAAATTTGTTATTTTTTTTATTTTCTTATCAGCAAATTAGAAAATATATATAGACACACCTGCGTCTACTTTAATAAAATTTGTTATTTTTTAATCAGCAAATTAGAAAATATATCTAGAGCTCCTAAATTTTTAACGATATAATATTCGTGATTTTTTTTCCTTTGCTTTTTAACTTTCTCGAAATTATGATTTAACGTACAATCCACAAAAGAAAAATGACATTATCACTTAACACCAATAGTTGTTATTAAACTAATAAAATTATACAAAATGAGTATGGAGAACATAGAGCCGAATAACATAGCAGGGCTCATGGAATTTTGAGCATCATTTTAAACTGGCAATATAACAAACCCAAGAGATAAATTCAGGCTGAATTCGGTGAATATAAATTGGCAATTAACTATATTTACACGGTAGTAAAAACTGGTCGGTTCTTCACCTATGGTATGTACTTGTAATAACTTGTACACCTTTTCATTGAAGGTTTTTTTATAAATCGTACGGCAATAATGCAGTAATGCATGACGTACTCATTTTAATGCGTATATAAATATTTTTAAATATATTCAATTGATAATAATATCTCTTTAGTTTCAACTTTAATAAGGACGTCCTAAGCAGAGCATCATCATCATCAACAACCCATAACGTCCCACTGCTGGGCTCAGGTCTCCTCTCAAGGGAGGGTTAAGGCCATACGCCCCCACGCTGACCGAGTGCGGGTTGGGGACAGGCAAGACACGTTGTGGCAACGTAATCTTGCTGTTGGATGTTTTTAAGCCGCCCGAAGGCCTCCAACTAAGCTTCACGAATGCTATCTTATGATAACAACCGGGACCGACTGCTTAACGTGACCTCCGAATCACGGAAACGCTCATATATATCATGCCACAAACGGTCACCCATCTAGGTCCGACCGCGCCGTCGTTGCTTACCCTTGGTGATTGTTTTCAATCACCTAAGGCCACTCGGCTATGAGCGCTTCTAAGCAGAGCCTGTACGATGAAATACATATGATTGATACCCATATTTTAAATATCTCTGATTGGATACGTATTTAGATAAATAATCACCAGTCACAGAACGAATGATCGTATTCGTCTTACCCTGAGTGAGAATTGAAACCAGAAGATTTTACATTCAGGAAAACTAACTAGTAGCACGTCGCCATTTAGCTTGTTAATATTTTTGATATTATATACTATGAAACGTAATTAATATATATCTGGTGTCAGTGTTGGGTGTTTTTTGTTGTATCTGACTTACTGGTCTTAAGTACTCATTTTACGCTAAAGCAAAGCCCAATTTTTTTGTTAATTTTCTTATCATCTCTCTTTCCGCCGAAAGTCAGACCTTAGCCAACAATATTTCAGAGCTCGCTAGTCGGTTGACATTTTCATTAAAATTAATAGAGGTACAGATAAAACAGGAGGTAGTTTGTAAAAGTCGGGTAGTCCCATTAAACATGTATACGAGGGTGAATAAGGTAGGTGTGGGGGCCTTTGTAACGATAAACTTTTTGTTTTTACTTTATGGAGATTTTAGTTGTTAAATGAACAGAAATGTTGATGTTATATTTAACGTTGAATATACACAACGAGCGAGCAATGTTTGATTTTAATTATGTGTTTAACGCGGGTAGGGATACGAAAATATTGTTCGAAATAGAGCCACGGCTTAAGCCGGCTTCTGACACATCTGCGTACCGGGCCTTTGGGATTTTGTTAGCTTCATATTATCCCTGCCACCCTGCCCGCTTGCAAAATTTTTCTAACCTTCGTCCTGTTTGTTTGGGATTTAAAATCAATTGTTTTACATGGTATCCGTTTTTATTATAAGACTTTGTAATAGTTTTATTGAATTTTTTTCATAAAAGATAAATAAATGAACAATCTGTATTTAATGTGCATAATTGAATGCTTTGTTGCAGGTATATATGAGTTGCTGGACCTCTAAGAAACAACTTAACATTAGCAATGAGTAAAATAGGTTTGTGCTGCACTTTTCATTTGTTTAATAACTTTATTATCAACAAATAATATTTATATCTAAATACTTATAGGTACCTATATATCTATTTTTTGTTTTCTTTTTCCTTTGCACTTTTAATCAGTTAAACAAATTTTTGCTTGTGCTATCTCTGTACGAGTACTTCTCATCCTTTAGAAACAGAAACTTTCATATCTAAAGACTTAAGATTATGTGTGTCTTGGCACACTTGAACCTCAAGGGTTCGTGGTCGACGTTGGTCAGGTAGAACTTATTAACAAAATAGAATAACCGACAAGTGTATATATCTAAATGTACTTTCCTAGTTGTAAAATACCTAATTTTAAAGAAAAGGATGAAGTTTAACATATTCTAAGATAAAAACCTCGACATTACGACTTTCAATAATTACTTATTTATTGAACACAACATTGCTACGCTCGTAAATGCTTCCACAACCAATTTCATGAAACTGAATTTAGAGATAGAAAAGGCAGTATTCAGCTACAATACTCCCGAGTAACTGTTATAACATATATCTTTATCCCTAAAGATTCAGATAGACTAGAAGTAAAACACTTACCGCTAGTATACTGCTTATTAAAACAAATTTATTTTGAGTTTTACTGTACGGATGGTATGAATGATCACCTCGCTACTTTGTACTGTTCGGAGTAGGATGGGTTTGTTCCCCAAATGCGACAAGATTTTATATTGTTCATAAATTGTTCTTATTGTTCGGGTGTTAGAATACTATTATAAATCCGTTTCATGTATATTTTTATAGTGTAGGAATTGGCTTAAAAATATCTCAAATAATCAAGTAATATTTCTATAACACATTTCTTTACCGGTCAGTATCTGTAAAACTATTATATATATTAAGAAATTTAATTACTACATGTTATAAAATATCTATATAGCATCTCTCTGTCTATCTGTTCACGATAAATTCAAAAAACATTGCACCGATTTAAATGAAATTTTCTACCCAAATAGTTCAAAGCCTGAGAAAGGACATCGACTTTTTACCGCGATAAAGAACAAGGACGCGGGCGAAAACTAGTATGATATGTACAAAAGTAACCCTCACACACACATTACACTCGGGTCACGTGAGAACTTATTTGGTTATAATTATTTAAAGATAAACAGCGGCTGTGATGTAACGTAATATTGTAATAATGAGCGCTGGTATATTTGGTTAAATAATATACCACCTACGTTAAGTGTTGATTTTCCTGCTTATTACGTGTACAAAGTTGTTATTCATGATTTTTGAAACGCCTAAATCGATATAATTATTCATGATTATATTTTATTCATGAAGCCGTGGTTAATTTTTCAATTGTGGTTTTATTTTAATAATCCTTGAAAATAGAATTAATTAGAGAAACATATTTTCTTGTCATAACTATAGGAGTGTCTACCTCGGTTTTGTGGTGTTTATCAAATGGTAAATGATACAAACATTTATGTTTTACTAAAATTAAAATACTATGATGTATTTTCAATTTATTTGTCACATAAAACGAAAATATAACAATACATAACACGTTAAATCACTAACGTTTGTAAAATGTTTTGAAAATTGTCGGTATCGTATATCAAATTGTTTGGTTGATCAAAATACAATTGAAGCATAGAGTAGGATAATTGAAATATTGCCTCTTGATTGGCCCCTAGAGAATGTCTCAAGTTTTTTCTCATTATATCCAACTGAATCCTAATCTAACTGACAACGAGTTCAAGTACAATTACTTGATAATTAACTACTATTCTTTCTATTTAGTTCACTTAAACATATACTAGAAATTAAAAAATATCCTAAAACACAGTACAACTCATAGGCAGGTAGGTATATTATCGCGGACTATATTTCCAAAATGCTCTAAAAACTTAAAGGAGTCGTCCATCCAAAGAAACAATTCTAAAACATGGCTTTCGAAAACTCCTTAAACTTGAAGTTTACAATAATGGTCCCAAGTCCCCAATTTATTACGTCCCTTAGCCCGTAAGAAGCATATAACCCTTTTACTTGTACGACTTTTGATACGTACGTATATACGTATGCATCTGTAGTATACTTGCAAAAGGTGAGTAGGATATAATAGTAACTGAAAATTGCTGATTTCTTCATGATTTTCCTAACTGAATTATGTAATAATAATATGTGATTTGATTTGAAATAATAGGTTTAACAAAAACTACTTCTTGCTGGCTAATATTTTCATTTTCATTCTTTATAACTATAGTAAATAACTTCACTCATCTTACACGCAATACCAATTTTTCAAGGTAAAAAGTAGAGCTACTCTGATTTCAGCACGAATGTGCGAGCTTGACCGGGTCGGTACTACCCTCGCGCAGAAAACCAACCTTAAAATGACCACTTCATGCCGTCGTATTTCATTGTAGACCTAATAATGCAGTAGTATCTCACTAGGTCACCATAGTGTGGGCCACCATGCATCATTGTGCACGGTTTTTACAATTTGAATGGTGACCCTTACTCATGTTTTCCATCAGGCAGAGTAGAGTGAGTTTGGTATGCCAAATATATATAAAAGAAAGAACACTGTTCGTCTCTTTGTGATAGTAGCTAATAGCTAATATTGTAGATTTAGCTTTCAAAAAACTTGAAAATAAATACGTATCATAATATGGCCGCCCTTTGTACATAAAATGTAAGTTCTGTTCTGTATTATGAATCTATAACATGGTGTACAAATAAAGAGTTTTCTATCTATCTATCCTTGTGGTGATGGATGAGTGACACTACACTTATTTCACAGGTGGGTGTTGTAAGAGTTGACTGTGGGAGGAAACCACTCAGGAAAAACGCGTCGGACTAAAGTGGTTTAATAAAGTAGACTTTTTTAGGCTGTTGATGTGATGATATCATGATGAAAGAATAGTACTGAGGTTGATTCGCTGACATGAAATCATCATACTACCTTAGGTAGTAGCTTAGCGTGACAAAAAATCTAATATTCAAAAATCTGCCACGTTATACCAATACTCCAAAAATACGTAAACAGATTTTGAGAGAAATCCCTTTGAATCTTCTGGAGTTTTCCAGTAATCAAGTCTGGCTTATACTGACCATTTTAGTTCACCATTACATACACAATGTAACAAAACGCAAAGAATATCAAACCGTGAAATCAAATATCAGTTAAAATAATTTAATCTCCTTCTAAGTGCCCCTTAAATTAAGGGGACGTCAATGATAATAGATACAATACCCGACTTGTAGCACAATATTATATGTAACATCAGTTGCCGTGTAAATAAATTTATAGATAGAGAGGTTATACCCATAATTCTTATTATTCTTCATCGACAGTAACATAATTAAATGAAATCCAACTACGAAACGAATACTTTAAGTATTAGTCAAATTACTGTCAAATGAAAAACAAAAGGCTACACACAGAGCTAACTAATCTTTTAATGAGCTTAATGACATTAGGCAAGCATAATCCGCTTACAATTAATGAAAGTCCCTACACGATGTACTCGTACATAAGTTATGTTTGTTGCGTCAGAAGAACTCCAACGTCTTGGGTATAAAGACAACATATAAAGTTGATTGAGTCGTTGAGATTTTCTTAGTGAATGGCATTTTTATAGATGTGTAAAAATGATGTGTTTCGGGGTTGTTTATTTTAAGAAGCCAGTAGTAGTACCTACTGTGAGATATAGATGTCAAATTTTGATATAATTAATCGATGTTAAATTTTAAAATTTACCAGTATATTATATCAGTTTCTTACATTTTTACTTTCACGGTAATATTTATACTATAACTTTTGCCTGCGGCTTCACTCGTGTTTATGTAGGTTTATAAGGTCTAAATACTTATAGTCCTTCTTCAAAAATCTAAGCATCTCTATGCAAAATTTTATTGAAATCGCTGCAGAGGTTTAGACAGACAGACGGATAGACAGAGTTTCTTTCTAAATTATAATATTAGTTGAACCTTATTTATTGCAGATGATTCTATAATTGACGTTCATGAAACTATATTTCGTTGATAAGTATCTGAGAAATTTTTTGTCATCGTTTTTGTTTCGTATTATTTCACATTCAATAGAACTAGTGCTTTATACTCACCGTTCTTGGCACCGTTCAAACCTAAAACCGTTATTAGCAACGCTTTTTATGATGGTAGACTTCTATTATGTCAATTTTAAACATGCAAATAGCTTGTTCTTTCAAGTTGGAATATATCCAAAGATTGATTCAGTTTTCTAGTTTTTATTGTTGTTTAAATTTTTATTATGCAGTCAAGTTTTCCTCGGGTAATTGTGTCATTACTGATAAATTGTGCCTCCGCAATAAGCGCAATAATGCTGTCATATATCGCTCTAAAGTGTATGAGTATTTATTGCGAATGAGGTTTTGTACATTCTACTTGCTTATGACTGTACTTGTCCGTGTAAAATTTTGTGTGCATAACGGTCCGTTATGCACACAAAATTTTATACAAATCGGTCGAGCCGGTTCGGAGGAGTATGGGAATGAACATTGTGACACGAGAGTTTTATATCTAAGATTGTAGCTGACCTACGTGACCTTGTCTGCGTCTTTGATTCTATGCATTTGCATTGCATTCATTTTTTTTCCTTTTTAAGTGTCCGCGAGGGCCTACGTAAATAAAGAATTTTCTGTTACCCGTAGCTTGATTATATAACAGCGTCAATAAATTTGTTTACTACAAAGGCGAACTTTAAAACATAAATATATTCTTTAGCGAGACCGCTAAAGAATATGACTATCTTTGTCCTAAGAACTTGTAGAGAAAAAAAATCTTTAATACATTATTTGTGTGTAACTTTAACCTTTTACGAAGTGCATACAAGAAAGGCTCTCTAAAGGAATAATTTCCGTCCGTTTTGCAACACTTCTTGTTAATATGCCGCTCCTTTTTGCCATAGCGTAATTCCTTGATAGCTGGTCTATTTAACTCATATAAAACATAAAATTGGCCCAGATTTGTTTGATATTAGTGCGTTTAACCAGACAAAGAAACTCTTCAAACAAATAAAGGCTAATAATATTAGTATAGACAAATATTACAAGGAGTAAAGAAGCAGTCTTCAAGTCTTCTGATAACGTCAATCATGAACATATGCGATTCAGGAGATAAACATCCCTTACAATCTTCTGTGTACCCTCTTTTTCTACAATGGGATGAAGAAGATTTTTGTATGCCAACTTTTCTCACTCAGTAAAAAGCAATGAAAGAATTGCCTGATATCGGTGTTCTGTGAAACCGTGGTATTATTCTAATAGAGCTGTCCCAAACTGGCGATAAATTTAGAACTATCATAAACACACGTAATAATCTTAATGTAATAATCTGAATCTATAATATTGTTCAAATATCAAAATAACATATTCGGTAACATTTACTGTGACAGAAACTAGTGCTATAATAAATGTAAGAATGAAAACAAATTGAATGAATCTTAAAACAATTAGTCTTTATATAGTTATTAGTTTAAATTAGAAACATTCTGTAACATGTTAATAGAACGAAAATAAAGCGCAATCTAGCTAAACTTCTGTTGCCTGGGGCTAGTTGATTACACCGAAGAGAAATTAAAGTTCATTTCAAGATAAGATTGTAATTTGTTTGTGAAATATGGATACTTGTTTAAATTAAAGTAATAAATCGTTCGAGATTGTTTAGTTATAAAGTATTGTTCTTTTTTATAAAATAAGGGTTTGTAAAGATCCTGGAATCTGAAATTAAGATATTTTACGAGATATTAGGACTGTTTAAATTTCAGAGGCCAATGCCCAACAAACAAGAAAATTTCACCTAGAGTATTAAAAAAAGTTTCTATGAAACACTGTAATAATAACATGGCTCAATTAAATGCGATAACATGATCTGAGAACTACACGCCTGTCCCCTGCGGTCAGGTAGGTATAGGGTTTGTTTCTCGTTTTACAAAAATCTCCTTTTGCTGCTTTAAACAGAGCCAAAGCCTAAAGTTGTATTGAAACGATGATTTTAATTGCTTATTCATCAACTCACGTTAGTGTATCTCAAAAGTATTGTTTTTTATCGTTTTATCAACATCACCCTCACTATAGTGGGCCTTATTAAGTAGGTGGCATGTTAAGTAATATTCCGCTGTATCTACGACTATTTACACTGAAATACAATTATTTTTCGATTCCAATTCATAATATAAACGCGTTTAAGCAGTCCAACTACTCGTAATAAGCTTTGCAATATTGATAGAGATTTATGTCGTAACAGAAAATAAACATCTTAGTGAACGTATTAGAATGAACTGTTTTACATCAAGCTCATTGAACTTTCCACTCATCTAAACCCTGCATATAAATTCAAAATGTACATATTTTACAAACATGTAGAATATGCTTGTATATATTTCTTTGAATCTTTTGACGTTCACATCTTTAATCAATATGTAGCACAAACGACATTTCAAGATATCTCCTCATGTGAGTCCTTGAACTCTGTTTCCAATATTCCTTTGACAATACAGAAAAGGTTACCAGAGAATAATAAACCTTTGAACAATCTCATTAGTTAACTGTGCTTCCAAGTAGCGTTGAATTATTTAAATTTAGAGTTATTTTTTTCCATTTCTTTCTAGTAATTTTCTAGTAAAAATAATTATATTACATGAATTTAATCAATGTGAGGTGCTCATAGCAAAGTTGCCCTAGGTGATTAGAAAGGCGCCGGGAGGGGTCCAGAAGGAAAACGCTTCCCTGGACGCGGGGTGACGGTCCGAGGGGATTTCCACACGTAAAAAAAAAGAAAAAAGGTGATTAGAAACAATCACTGAGCGTAAGCAATGACGGCGTGGTCAGTACCGTTAATGACATGATACCATTAGCGTTTCTGTGATTCAGATGTCACGTCAAGCTGACGGTCCCGGCTGTTATCATTGGAAAACTATATTCGCTACTGAAACGTTTAGTTGAAGACTTTGGGACGGCTTAAAAACATCCAACGGCAACACAGCGATATACCTAGCCACTTAATCAGCATGGTGACTCATGGCCTTCACCCTCTCCTGAGAGGAGACTCGAGCTCAGCCGTGGGATAATATGGATAATATGACAATAGATGAACATTTACATTTGATGGTAGGGTAGGTGGAACTGAATGTGCTCAGTTCTCTAAATATGTACCTATTTATTTGAAAACATTTAAACATAGAAAAATAACTTTTATAGATATTCTCCGTCTAGTTAGTTTGGGACCAAGTTGGTTCAAACTACAAACTCGTGTAGACATGTCTTCACATGATTTGCATATAAATATTTTTCATTCAAATTTACTCACCAAACTTTTCACGCAGTTCTATCAAGTTTTTGCGATGTAATAACTAAGTTTGGTGAAGTTGGTGTGGATCTTAAACTAGATCATTGAAAAGTGCTAACTCATAACACTACTTCAGTTAAAAATATTTAAATTCTACCCACACATTTTTGGGTTAAATGTTTATTTTATTCCTTGTAATTTTAGGAAGTTGGACAGACAGACAATGATTACTTTTACGTTTATAATACTACTAGAAAATAAACTAATCAGTAAGTTATCAGAGGAATGAAATCTATTTGATTGGCAGCGGTCTTCAAGTGTGTGAAGTTTCAATTCTGTCAAACATTTTAAAGTAGATGAATCTATTCACAATAATATTAAACAGTCAAAAGTAACTGTCTTTCTATCTGTTTATTACGCTTTCAAGACTAAAACGCTGTACAAACTATAGTAAAATTTAAAATACGTTGGTTACTTTTTAACGCGATAATTGATGGCAAAACTTAATTTCACATAAAGTATTATATATTTACGAACAATATACAAATAAACCATTCAAAAGTAATAAATGTCTGTTTTCTTTGTATTTTTATTTATTTCAATCTTAATCTTATAGAAGATCCACAATTAAAATTCGCATTTTAATCTTATTCTCCTTTACAATTTACTGAGCCGAGTAAAATTTCAAGGCGATGTACACACGCCTGAAGTACTTTGAAACGCGACTCCCTAATTAACCATGTTCCACATCCTGCCTTAATGTGTACCTGCTGCCGGAAACAGATTACGTTATACCTTGATTTGTCTAAAGGCACGTCTACACTAATCCGTAGATTAAATGCTAGTAGATTACGTAACGAACGGTGCATTGCGTAAGGCTTTGCTAACTACCAATAGGTACTACTACTAATGGCATTTGTGTCTAATCTGGTAAGCCTTGAGCAATCCAATGTTGGACATAGGCCTCTTCTAAGAATGGAGGTTTTGGAAAATTATTCCACGATGGACAAATGGGTTGACATAGTCTGTTTTCAGTTTTATTCACTTTGTAGTTCTAGGCTTTTCGTCGTTCATAATTTGAGATAATAATTATTATTTGTGTATTTATCTGAAATAAAAACAGAAAATAAAAATTGTATGGTTGCAATATTCTGGATAGTGTATATTGACTTAGAATTTGCTAATGATATTAATATCTTAAATTAGGTTTCTATGTTTAGGTTCTGTTTTATTTAGAAAAAAATACAAATTCTGGTATTCTTCATATATCTGAGGGATTGTAAGTTCTACATTTGTGACGTTCTTTAATCTTTAAGGTAATAGATGTTATTGTAAAATAAATTAACTTATTTTAAGTTAAATTTAAACGATGAATTAAATTATAGTTCAGTGTAAATTTGAAGTAAAGATCAGATTTGTTCCAGAACCAATAACTGCTTTATTAAGCATGTTCTTCAGTCAAGATCACGTCGTGGCTAGAGATGGTGAAGCTACTTGGGTAAAGAATTGTCCAGCTGTGGACTGTAATGGGCTAATGGCAATGTTAGTGGCAATGTTAATTAAATTTGATTGATATATTAGTCTGAAGAAAATATCTAAAAGCTAATAATATTAAGTGGATTAATTTAAGATCTTAACATTTAACATAAACTAATTAGTTTAATGAATGAATATAATTATGTTTTATAAATTTCGCGTCAAATCTACTATACCTGTATCCCGATATAGATTTTCTCGAGCCGAATAGCATTCCAGGGACCGATCTTCTACTATTACTAGACCACTGAAAGTAACTAATTAGGCTAATATTTATCTTCAAATATTTATAAAAGTCAAGGGAGAGTTGTAAAAAGAACTTCACCCATACTATGTAGCGAGTATATTTGGTGATAAATAGTTCTAAAAGACACACTACAATCTTAAAATGACGGTATAATACAAACATGATAAAGTTTCTGCTCCGTCTGAAACTTCAAATAAACATATATGTTGTTGCTTTAAGACATGTGCATCTTTGTATATGACTTAAACATACACTTTCTTGTTACTCTTGCTTCATCTCAGGTTACTCAGCTGCGCTAGAAACTTGAATAAAACTAAATTGAACTTGACTTGAACTAGATTTTTAAAATGTCATGATCAACGAGGACATCAGAATTTACTGTCATGATTGTACTTAGTTATTTCGTGATTTATAAATACATTTTTAACTGCTTATTAAAACAATTTTATATGATACTAGCTGACCCGGCGAACTTCGTACCACCCTCAAAAATAGGGGTTGATCGTAGTGAGTTGAAAATTTAGGGTTGCATGTATTTTTAATGCCACATAATAAAAAAAACCTTTAAAAAAAAAATTTAAGGGTGAACACCCCTTATCACTTAGAGGTTTAAAAAATAGATAGTAACCGATTCAGACAGACTTACTGAATCTGCATAAAAAAATTCATAAGAATCGGTCAAGCCGTTTCAGAAGAGTATGGGAACGAACATTGTGACACGAGAATTTTAATATAAGATGTATTTTGAAATATTAGTGGCATTATTTGAAAAGTAAATAAAATAAAAGGTGCACTCTTTATACTCTCATTTTCATAATCCGATGGGTCAAGTACCAGATATGACCAAGGAGAGATGAGACACAAGACCGATGGGTGTACGTACCATTAAATATTACTGAAAGGGGTTCCATACTTACATAACTTTACATGTCTTCCTACCTTCGTACATATTTCTTTTGTTATTATTATATTACTGTAAGCTTTCACAAGAGGGCCTACTATTGTTCAGTATAAATGACAAAGGCCTATCATCGGTTTTTGTTTGTTACTTATTTTAACAAAATAACAAATAAATAACTAGTTTAATCCCTACTATCTCTACTAATATTATAAATGCGAAAGTAACTCTGTCTGTCTGTCCGTCTGTTACGCTTTCACGCCTAAACCACTGAACCGATTTTGATGAAATTTGGTATAAAGATAGAATTGAACTTGGGAAAGGCCATAGAATACTTTTTATCGCGAAAATAAAGGTAGAAGGGTTTGAAATAGGGGACGAAAGTTTGTGTCGAAGTTCCTTAATATCCACGCGGGCGAAGCCGCGGGCCTAAAGCTAGTAATGTTATAAATGCGAAAGTAACTCTGTCTGTCTGTCTGTCTATCTGTTACGCTTTCACGCCTAAACCACTGAACCGATTTTGATGAAATTTAGTATGAAGATAGAACTGAACTTGGGAAAGGACATATGCATAACTTTTTACCGCGATAACCGACATACACGCGGGCGGAGCCGCGGGCTAAAGTTAGTTTAATATAAAGCATGAAATAATACAAATTATCAATTCATTTAATACCTATTTCTAGTTTATATATGAGTTTGATAAAATGATGCAGCATGAGTTAAATTAATGAGCAGTAGTCACCATACGTAATCCGAATATACACAATAAATAAAATAAATAAATATTTTGGACATCTTACACACAACATCATCTAGTCCCAAAGTAAGCAGAGCTTGGGTTATGGGTACTAAACATCTGATATAAATACATAAACATACTTATATCAATAAGCCATCATTCAGTAACAATGATGGCCTATTGAGATTAACGTTGAGAGACCACAGCACGAATGCTGTCAATTTAGGTTGGAACGATATTATGACACAGAACGTCTTTGTGTATGTGAAATTTTTATTCGTTTATTTTAATTGTGTGGGTTTCTAGCGACAGGGAATTGTTTTTGTCTGCGAGCAAGTATATGTGTGAAGGTTCCCCGCTGCAAGAAGGACAGACTGTTCTAAATAATACAATGGGTGATTATATAAATCATATTCATATGGAGTCATGTAGGAACCGGCTTCTACCGAGATTACATGAATATTCGTTTTTTTTTTATTTTCTACGCACAATAAGATATCTAAAATATTAGGTAGACTGCATATCTAAGAAATTATCTAATGTTGATGTTTTTACATAGGTATACTTGAGTACATTCAGTCTCTCTCTCTTTAAGCCTCATGTAACGATACTCCTACGATAGAAACCTGCGCTCCTTTGAGAAGAATTTACTCTGCGAAACTAATCACTTAGCTAGAAAACCGCAGAGTGCAATTTTACTTCTCCTCGTTTAAACAAACGCCAAAGGAGCACCTTAATTCAAAAAACTTTTCGCATTCTATATACTCGTACTATATTTATTCATATTCCTTAAATTTATTTGTGTGTAAGATGACTCTGTTAAAAAAGGGGCCAAGTGCGAGTCGGACTCCATGAAGGGTTCCGTATCAGCAAGTAACATCATATAAAAGTTCTTGTGGTTCGTTGTAACTTTCATCGATGTTTTTATACTAGTGTATTGATTGGATGAAAGGTAAATTGCGTGTTACGATTTATGACGTATTAAAAAAAAACTACTCACTAGATCTCGTTCAAACCAATTTTCGTTGGTAGTTTGCATGGTAATGTACAACATATATTTTTTTTAGTTTTATTACTCTCTTATTTTAGAAGTTAGAAGGGGGGGACACATATTTCCACTTTTGAAATGTCTCTCCCGCAAACTATTCAGTTTAGAAAAAAATTATATTAAAAACCTCAACATCATTTTTGAACACCTATCCATAGATACCCCACACGTATAGGTTTGATGAAAAAAATTTTTTGAGTTTCATTTCCTAGTATGGGACCCCCAAAATGTATTGTTTTTTTTTCTATTTTTATGTAAAAATCTTGATGCGGTTCACAGAATACATCGACAGCAAATTTCAACAGTATAGCTCTTATAGTTTCGGAAATAATTGGCTGTGACATACGGACGGACAGACAGACAGACATGACGAATCTATAAGGGTTCCGTTTTTTGCCATTTGGCTACGGAACCCTAAAACATAGTTTAAAAAGCATATATTTTTCTTTACTACACGATTCAGGCACATATAACACAATAAATCTTAGAAACATAATTAATGTATAACATATTTCTGTGATATCTTTTTCGAATATTAAATTTTAATAGTACCAAACTGAAAGGTAATATAATAATCAAATTTGAATGAAAAAATATTTTGAGTCTGCAGATTGTACTTCGTCAGAGATAGATACTGTTTGCTTCTAAAACATCCTCGTCGATATCTTCAGTAGTATTTGGTTCGCCTGTCACTTCACACTTGAGAGCCTCCATACCGACATTGTCTGCATCCGTCCCCAGTACGTGTTTGTTGCTTGTATTTTTGTCACTATTTTTGTATAATAAAATTAAAGCAATATTATCGACACGAAACGTCTTATTATTTTACTATTTTGTAGTAAATGTACGTAAATGAGTATGTTCATTAATTTTTAGATTTTTTAGTCCAAACTTTACGACTGATTTTGACAGTGAGTAAGTAATAAGACAAATAAGTGTAAGACAGCGAATAAGTCCCGTACAACAAAAACTATGGTTAAACATTTCTGGAAATTACCAGATGTAGGAAAATAGGACGCCATGATACGACTCACAAGTAAATCCGAAACCTCTTAATAAATTCTAGTCACGGAGTATTGGAGACTTCTGATTCCTCCATTTTTGGGTACACGTCCGATTTGATCGTAATAGGTTATCTTGGAATTTCCATTTATTTCCATTTTATCTCTTTGACGTAAATGTTGGAACGTATCTCTTCTCTAGAAAATGTTACTTGACACTGGTTTTCTTTGCCAAGTTTGTCCATTTGACTGCACGGTTGCCCTAGTGGTTTAAGCGGTTTTCTTCTGCGCCAATACAATACTTCAAATCTTGCGTGGAACAACAGGTTATGTGATTCCTCAAATTATTGTTGTGTATTTGGGTGATGTTTGTGTCCATTTCATGTGTGTTTATTAAGGTCCCTGCAACATAGGATGTGTTTTCTTAATGTTAGCAACATTAGGAATACAAATAAAAGAGGAAATAATGTAATCTTATTTGTAACAAATTAACAACAAATTAAAAATTATCGTCGATTCGTCAGTCTTACATACGTTATCTTACTGAAAATGAAATGGATATTACAAATTTTAAAATTAACAGAAAAGTTCTTTACATATAACTCCATACAAAACTTAAAACTTTTACTCAATTTTTCAAGTGGAGCAAAGTCCTCTATTCCGAATGGGAAATACGTTTGAAGAAAAATATTATGATCAAACATATCCAAACAAGTTCAAGAAAACTTGACATGTTTGCCACAATGTTGGCTGCAGCGAAATCCAAGGTTTTATACATGACTTATTTAAATACTCCAGCCAAATGTTATACTATAATGCATGTTAAGCATACCTTATTGTAGGCTGATACCTTATGGGAGAGGCATATCCAGCAGTGGACTGCGATAGGCTGATGATGATGATTGTATGTAGTCTGAATTTCAGATTACACAGTAATATAATTGGTTATTTCAGTAACCATATTTTGGCGAAAGTGAAAGAATTGGAAACTGTAAGTCATAATTTGCAGTTGGGAATCTTCAGTTCATAGTGCAATCGATGTAGTTAAGCATCAATCGCTGTTGCTCAGCTTAACGTCTTTTTAGTGAAGGTGCAATTCAAGCGTAAAACTATTCGTGTAGTACTAACTACGCAAGACAACATCAATGCAAAGAGAAGGAAAACTTGAAACCAATCCTATACCAACCCGTCTTGCTAGTGTGGTATAGTAGGCCAAAACTTCCTTTCTAAGGAGAGGCCTATGTCCAGCAGTGGACTATTAAAGGCTGTTAATGATGATGATGATGATGAAGCGTAAAACATCGCTTGTCAAGCAGTTTTCCTAAAAATAGAAAGCTTTGTAGGAAACCAACAGCAACTTTGATTATGCGGCAAACGATGTGATTATAAGCAATTATTTTACGTAACTAAACTCGTAAATCTGATGAATGAGTTCGTCCTTGATGTTATTGAAAGCCAAAACACAAATTTTGATAGGGATTAATTTGCCACAAGACTCTTGGTCTGCGAGCTTGAATAACCTTGAATTCAATCTAAGTTGCTATTAACTGGAGAATACAGTAAATGTAATAAATTGGATGTAAAATATTATATGTCCGTCTATTCTAAATTATATGAATAAAATATTATGGCGAAGTATTTTCAGAATGTGTTCATGTAGAAACAAAATGTCAGTTTCGCCCTGTTAATACCAGAATGTTAGGTACTTATTAAGGTCGGCCGGTAAGGGTAAGGTTATACTATTAAATACAAGACTACAATCTCCACTGACTTAAACAATGCTAACATAATTCTAAATTGCAGAAATATGAAGCCTCCAAATATATACGTATAAGGACGCAATGGTCTCTTATTGCCGGAATTGTGAGATAAGACTGGTATTACGACGGTAATTCTACTGGGATTCTGAATTATTGAACATGCAGGTCAAGTGTAGGTAGAAACCTAGATGCTTAAATAAGTAATATGGTACGAAGGGTAGCTCTTTGCAGCTTTCAGGATTTTAAATAAGTCACAACCTTTGGGTTGTTAAATAACAGAATTTACCTACATTAGTCTCGAATTTAGGATTTTAGGCAATGTCGTGAGTCAAAAGAGATTAGCCGTTCTTGAAAAAAGTTCGAGTACATATTCCCTTTCAGGTAAAGGTACTTAATTAATTACGTGCTCTATCTAAGGTACTTAAAAGGTGAGAATAGTCCTTGACAGAAGCAGCTGTTTAATTTGTGGCGAAGAAATAAAATCTCCGAAATAAGTGCTTTGTAAGCTTCTTCAAAGCAACTAAGCAATGAATTTGACTATTGTAAGTATACATTTTCTAGTAGCAGAAACTACGCATTAATATAAATTTAAGTACAGGAACTGAACCACGTAATTTACTTCGAATTATGGTATAGAATAATTGATATACGTAATTAACACAGCTACATTAGAGGTAATTATTAATGGTTATAATGAGTAAAAGTTGTGTTTCAGGAACTGAGTATTAAATGTTAACAAAATTTATACTAAATTTATAAATTTAAAAGTACCTTGCCTGTCTGTTACACTTTAAACGAGAAACCGAGATGCAATTTACAATGGACATCAACTGATTTATTAACGCGCAAAGACGCGGGCAAAAATTCACTTGATTTCAACTTTTAAATGCTATTTATAACTAATGTAATGTAATTTTACCAAAGGCATTCAATCCATTTAAGATTTTTAGGGTTCCGTTGCCAAATGGCAAAAAAACTAAACCCTTATAGATTCGTCATGTCTGTCTGTCCGTCCGTATGTCACAGCCACTTTTTTCCGAAACTATACGAGCTATACTGTTGAAACTTGGTCAGCAGATGGATTCTGTGAACCACTATAATATTTTTACACAAAAATAGAAAAAAAGCAACAAATTTTGGGGTTCCCCATACTTAGTACTGAAACTTAAAAAAAATTTTTTCATCAAAACCATACGTGTTGGGTATCTATGGATAGGTCTTCAAAAATAATATTGAGGTTTCTATGGTATGGTGGAGGTATTTTTTGATGAGTGTGAATGTGAATGAGAGATACTTGCAAAGTGGTAAAATGTTAATCCCCCCCTGTAACTTCTAAAATAAGAGAGTCAAGACTAAAAAAAATATATGATGTACATTACCATGCAAACTTCCAAAGAAAATTGGTTTGAACAAGATCTAGTAAGTAGTTTTTTTTAATACGTCATAAATCATAAACCGCAATTTACATTTCTTTCAATCAAAACACTATTATTAAAACAATGATGAGATTTACAACGAACTACAAAAACTTTTATATGATGCTACGGAACCCTTCATCGTCGAGTTCGACTCGCACTTGGCCGCTTTTTATATTTACAATACCTATTTATCTTTTTCATTGTTTCGAACTGTAAGAAACGATATCGTTTAAATAGCATCGTCATTGTTCCAATGACTTCTATTTTTCTACTTCTACCTAAGTTTGTTTCTATTTTTCCAATCAAGTAAACAGTTTTCTCGAAGTAAACAGTGTTTTTTTCACAAAGTCAATATTCGCCTATCGAGAACATCTGATTTCTTTCAACTACTTTCAACATTACGTACATCACACAAGCGCACGGAATTCGGGATCTCTTTTATAGAACAGCGAAAGGCTTCAACGAATTTAGTTTTTCGATCCTGGGATTGAAAAAGCCTAGTAGTCAAAGATATATTCATCATCATCATCAACAGCCTTTAACAGTTCACTGCTGGACATAGGCCTCTCCTTAGAAAAAGGGGTTTTGGCCTACTATACTACAAAGATATATTATTAATACTTATTAGTGTTAACTCGTATGGCAGACACGTATGCTAAAAGCAATGAAAGATAGCTAATATAAAACAATACCGTGTGGTGACGGATTAAGAATACAGAGTGTCACCACCCCTATTCATCCCGCGGGTGTCGTAAAAGGCGACTAAGGGACAAACTACGCAAGACAACATCGATGCAAAGAGAAGGAAAACTTGAAATCAACCCTTTACCAACCCGTCTGGCCAGCGTGGTATAGTAGGCCAAAACCTCCTTTCTAAGGAGAGGCCTATGTCCAGCAGTGGACTGTTAAAGGCTGTTGATGATGATGATGATAAAACAATTACTTTGTGTTAAACCTACATACGAATCCCTTTTTGTTTTATTTAATTAATGTCATTAGTTTTCCATTTTTTTATCTTCTTTTTGATTTTTTGAACCAAATAAGAGACAGAAATAAAATCATAGATAAATAGATGATTGATGATGACTAAAAAACAAAAGTCGCAAGTTAAAAAATAGATAAATATACCAAAGCAAATCAAAGTAGGGATCAATATTGAGACCCTTTCCCGGCCAACGGCGTACCTACATGAGTGGATAGAAACGTAATGAAATGGAATTTCCACTTTACAAATCTACTTAATCTCGGAAATCAATTCAAGAGGGTTTTATGAATATATTAGTTACTTTTTAGGGTTCCGAAGCCAAATGGCCAAAAACGGCACCCTTATAGATTCGTCAAGTCTGTCTGTCTGTCTGTCTGTCTGTCTGTCTGTCCGTCCGTATGTCACAGTTTCCGAAACGATAAGAGCTATACTGTTGAAATTTGATCAGTCGATGTATTCTGTGAACCGCATTAAGATTTTTACATAAAAAAAGAAAAAAAACAATACATTTTGGGGGTCTCCATACTTGGAACTGAAACTCAAAAATTTTTTTTTCATCAAACCTATACGTGTGTGGTATCTATGGATAGGTGTTAAAATATGATGTTGAGGTTTCTAATATCATTTTTTTCTAAACTGAATAGTTTGCGCGAGAGACACTTCCAAAGTGGAAAAAGTGTGTCCCCCCCCCGCTCTAACTTCTAAAATAAGAGAGTGATAAAACTAAAAAAAATATATGTTGTACATTAACATGCAAACTACCAACGAAAATTGGTTTGAACGAGATCTAGTGAGTAGTTTTTTTTTTAATCCCTACTTAATATTATAAATGCGAAAGTACCTTTGTCTGTCTGTCTGTTACGGTTTCACGCCTAAACCACTGTATCGATTTTGATGAAATTCGGTATGATGATAGAACTGAACTTGGGAAAGGACATAGGCTACTTTTTACTGCAATAATCGAGACACAAAGACCAAAGCTAGGTGATTATAAAAATACATAAATCGAAGATGTCAAAATGTATCACTGTTTACCTCCTGTCAAAACTTCACAGGTTGCTAGGAATAACACACTTGCATGGCAACCATAATGATAGTTTGTAAATGACATATAGACCAGTAGACCAGAGTAGATAATTTTTGAAAACAAATAAAATTATAGTAGGATGAAACCTATTGGAAAAGGAGGAGAATATTATAAAAATGAAACGAAAAATAATTTACGGGCGATCTGAGGTCGGGAAGGGGTAGGGAGGGAGGTTTTCGGGTCCTTTAACCGGGGCGTGAAAAAGCATCTCACTAAGCCGCCATAGTGTTGGCCGCCATACATTATTGTCCGCATTCTCAGCAAGTGTGGTAGCCCCGACCCTTGGATTCTGCTCATGCTTTCCATCAGGCAGGGTAGAGTCAGATTGGATGGCTAAATATATACAACAAAGGGTAAAAAACGGTTTATCTCGATTTCCAGCAAAACTACAAGGAAAATAATTAAATGGCAAAGTTGTAGGTAATTAAAAGATCTACAACTTTTTAGGGTTCCGAAGTTTATGACTTCGAACCCTTACAGATATGTCATGTCCGTCTGTACATCCGTCCGTCCGTCCGTCCTCGACTTGTCGTCCAAACAGTAAGTGCTAGAAAGATGAAACTTTGCATGAATATGTATTGTAATTACGTCGACAAAGTGCTACAATAAAATTATGAAATATATTTTTATTTAGGGTACCCCCCTACACGTAAAGTGGGGATGTTTTTTTTTCTCACGGCTACCGCATCATGTAGGGTATCATTATATAGGTCTTTTAAAAACATTACAGGTTTGTTAAGACGATTTTTTGATTTAGGTATCCGTTTGCGAGAAATTCCACTTTAAAGGCAAACTTTTTGTAAAAACAGGCCGTCCCGCCCGCCGAAAAGTTTGTGATAGTGGTCCATATAATGAACTTTAAATGAAAACTATAACGAATTAAATGACTTTGTTAGTTCAGGAGTTATAGAGGCTTAACTTTTACAATGCGCTTACTTGGAAAAGTCATACAAAATCAACGCATTAAGATGTTACCTGCTGATACGGAACCCTTCATGGGCGAGTCCGACTCGCACTTGGCCGCTTTTTTAGTTATGTTCTGCAGCCACGTAAATCGCTAGCCTCAAATAACTAGCTAAAGTTTATAGGTTCGGACGATGCTTAGTACCATTCAATAATTACAAATAGATCCATGACATACATACATACATATCCATTCATACTAATTAGAGATAAATGTACATACATTTAAGATTAACTTGAATTTTCAATGTCTATTTGTTTCTCATCATCAACAACAACAACTTTAAAATTCCACTGCTGTACATAGGCCACTACTTTGAAAGGAGGTTTTGGCGTACTGTACAATGATGGCCAGACGGGTTTGTATAGGGCATGTTACAAGTTTTCATTCTCTTTGCAGTGATGTTGTTCTACTTAATTTGCCCCCTTAGTCGGCTCACACGACACCCACTGGATGCTCAGGGGTGTTGACACTCTGTGTGCTTGATCTAGCTAAATCCGTCACCATATGGAGGAATTTGAACGATTTGTATGTAAATAAGTGTGTAATTTTTGTTTAACCCTTCGGGTGCCTGGTACCTAAAAATCACTTCGCATGCCTGGTGGGTCTGTGACACCCGTAAACAAAATGCGTGGTTTTTACCTACCTAACGAGTCAGAAAGCTAAATACAGGGTTTTTATTAATTTTCACTGACATTTAAACTAAATGATTTGAAAAATTAAAACTAAAGTTGTTTTACAAAATGTTTATTACCTAATTTAAAATTCTCATATTTTACGTAACAAAAATTCACAATTATCCAATTATCTAACCAAGCCGCCATGGTAGTATGGTTTTCCATGTTACTTTGCCTATCCTTACAATGAGCACGGTGGCCCTTACTCCTGGATTCTACTCATGCTTTCCATCAGTCAGAGTAGAGTCACTTTGGTAGGCTAAATTATAAAAAGAAAAAAAAATCGACGCGTGAGACAAATTACTCAATGGCTGAGACATCTCAACATCACTGTCATCACTTTCACTATTATTGGGTTCAGCATGGACTTCTGCTACTTCGTCAGCACTATCTTACCCATGTGGTACATCCAAGTAGACTGATTCATCTCCACTATCATCAAAAACCACATCTTCGTATTCATATTCTTCTAAATCTCTCTCCAAAGCTTGACAGATTTCAAAATTCGTCACTAACCATTTTTAACTGATAAAATATAATTTTCGTAAACAATTTACTACACAAAACATAATAAACAAGAAAAAACAAAGGTAAGTACTTACGGAATAAAAGTTACGCCGCGTGCCTGGTCGGGTCCCTGAGACCCGAGCGCACATAAAACACCTCTTATCTGAATGCGTATGCGTCGCGGATTACGGGAGAGGAGACAAAATGGCTGCTAGTTCATATCGCGAAGCTACTGAGAAGCGCAGCGCGTTAGGTTAAAAAAATAAAAAAATATCGTCGAAGTTTTGAAGTGATGGGTCTGTCAGACCCACCAGGCACCCGAAGGGTTAATGTAAATTCCGTTATTTTTCGCCGTTTCGTTTTTTAAGAAAGGTATGAGCACCAAAAATGTATAAGAAAAAAACAGCAATTTATGTAATCCCATGCAGAGATTTTAGATTGAGGTGATATAAAGTCCTGACATTAAATCCCTACAACGCAATACCGAATGATTTCACTCTGTACCAGTCTAATCAAAAACGCAAAATGAAGACGAATTTGTTGTTTGCCAGTGTTAAATAACGTCTTGAAAAGCTAAAAACTAAGCTTAGGCTAAACTTAATCAAGAAAGTAATGTCATATGTCTTACCTATTATTATTGTATTATCTATGAATATCTACCACAAACTAATGGAAAAATAAAGGTATAATATTAGTCACATAATCGAGACCATTATGTCGCTATGATCGGTAACATTTTCTCAATAGACAGTTGATTGACAATAATGGTAGAAAATAAAATAACGGTTTTATCTCAACATAATTTGTAACGTATTTATAGTTCTTTTTGTTTTATAAATATAGTATACAACTTTTTGTGATATCAATAAGAATTGCTCGTTCTTTGTCCTTTGGTATCAAAATGCTTTATGCGTAAGGGTTATAACAGGTGAGCCGAGTGAGGTGAGGTATACTAGCCGACTCGAGTGGTTTATTGTCGTAAATCGCTAGAAACGTGGCGGGGCTAAGTAGGTTAAAATAAATAGCTTAAGTTACTCCTTAGGTCATCGGCTTTCTAGTAGTGAAAGTCTCGTCAAATCGGTTCAGCCGTTCAAGAGATTACCCGGAACAAACATACACAGACAGTACCGTAAAAACTTTCATATGCATTTAATTAAACACTGTTCATTTGATGTGGTTTAAGGAGTAAACAAGTCGACCATTTTAAGTAACTAGCGTTTTCTTATTATTTTAGGGCTTGCAAAGTAAATATAATTTGCCTGATAGAAGCATGGATAGAAACCAATAACTTTAACAAAAAGGAACCGACTTCAATGAAAAACTATTCCGAGTACCCAAATCGCGACATTGTGCATATGATATTTGAGGAGTTCCCTCGATTTCCTTAGGATCCCATCATCAGATCCCGATATGGTGACGATGGGACCACCTGTAAGCTACGCCCATTCCAATGCAAAAAGAATTTTTGAAATCGGTTCATAAAAGACGAAATTATCGCTGAACATACATAAAAAAAAAAAATAAAAAAAAAAGATTCCGACGATTTGAGAACCTCCTCCTTTTTTTGAAGTCATTTAAAAATGGATCACTACACATACTACACCACTCAGCCAATATAACATGACGTATCGCTCTCAATATATGTAATTTAACTTATTCAATCACTTGTTCTTCTTTTGGAATAATAATCCTTCTACTATTTCCTAATGTTTAGGTAGAAATGGTTTTTGATTATCTTCGTTTTATAAAGAAAAAGCTTTCTATGTTTTCTTCAAACAGGTATTAGGGCGGAATAATTTTGCGACTTTCCCTTAGTATTTGTACTTTGTTATCAAAGACATTTACGTCTGAGATACAAACAGATTTATTAGATGCTTTGAGAAAGATTGGGAGTAGAGTTGAGAAGTGGTAAAATTAACTAATCTAACAGGGAATTTCATGTACTAAAATATTTTCACAGCAAAAGACTATGTGTGAATACTACTAGATTATATCATATATATAGATATATAGACTAGATTATATCATGCTATATAATAATAGAAAAAAACTAAACAAAATATATTTAGAGTTAAAACTTTGTTGACTGAAGTTAATAGATCACACAGACTTTTTTCCATAGTATTTTATATAAAGGTTGATAAAATTAACGTAACACCAACCAATCAAGTCAAGAAAAAGTATGTCTATGTACAATACACGTATAGAAATTTGAAATTCCAATCGGATCCGATTGTGTTCAAAGCACAACATGAATATTGCAACAGAATTTTGTTTCGTTACGCTTGATTGGCGAACTCTCAAACGAACACGCAAAAAAGATCGCTATCAAAAGTCGACATTTGTTGCGAGAACGTTTCAAGTCAAATTGAAAGACCTACGTAGTCAAGGGCACGAAAGATTGTCAAATTAGTGTGATTATCCTAAAAAGTAGTATTACACTAGAAATATGAAAAATAAAATTATCAGAGTTCTCTAATATTTATAAGTAAATCAGTCAAGTTGCAAACGTTTTGCAGTCGCTCACGCCTGTATTCTCTTGTTTGTTCAATGAAGACACTCGGCTAAAGACTTCACATTCCTGTAAATTTAGTAGACATAAAATTAATACGTATTCCCCAGTTTTAGGGTAAAGTGGGACGTTGTCAAATTAAGTCTCGATTCAAAGAAAATGTATTACTTACTAATCGTACATTAAAATGATATTAAAGCGGTATACGTGAATCTTTCGAAATACGAATAGCTAATATAGTTATTGATAGTCTTACTGAAAACTGATACAAGTATTCAGATAAAAAGAATGCAAATTACTTGAAGAAGAAAATGTAAAAGTATTGTCAAAAGAATTTTCTTTTAACAAAGCGCTCTATCCTAAGCACCCGTTAAAACTCTTGTATAAAATACAAGTAGGGTTGTTCGATAAGTTTTCGATACCAAGAACGGAACAAGACATTTTTGCATCAATGAATATAGAAATTGAATCGAATACGAATACTTCGGTGGAATTTATTTCTTTTTGCAAGTATTTCCATTGAACAATCATATTCTGGTCTTATCCTAAGATATTGGGAAGAGATTACATCAGCATTATGGATTTATTAGTATTTTATCGGAGAAACAAAATGTTTATCGATGAAGGTGGTATTATTTGAAGCGCGATAGGGTTTCTTAAATCTTTATTTCATATTTCCTCTAAGTGATTAATAGTTGTATCTGGATAAATTTTGACCTTTAACGGATTAGAAACCTTTTAGTTCAGACATACTAACCCTGAACTGACGCGGTGAGTTAGCGCTTTCAGAAATGGGTTAGCGGTAGTTACGTTTGAAGCTGTGATTTCGAAATACTTAACAGGGATTTATTTTTGTGTCATGAAAGTTTCATAAAAACTATCATTTACAATAATATTTCTCCGAAACGAACTAGAAACAAGTTTTAGAAAAAGTAAAAATATACCTAAACTTTCCTTACTCAAAGAACCATTGCGGTACTCTATTTGTTCTAGTTTGTTATCGTTTCAAAATTTGTTAAAGTACATACTATAAATGAATAGTTTTCCTTAATATTTCTGTTTTATTAAAATTCATATAAACCAAAAGCAGTAGATGCCTTGCCTCATGCCTATCTTTACTGATTTTACTATCTTCATAAACCCTGAGAATATCATACTCTATGCTGATGTAAGCAGATATATGAATAAAATGTATGTGACCCACAGTAGCAGTATTTAATATGACTGTCGTAAACCAGCCTACTAGGAAGGCCTTTCAAACCTAGCATGATTAACTGGTCTATAACAGTACTCGAATAAGGCCGTTGGGATTACGATCTCTGCAATGAGATTCGCAGTCTGCAAATTTTCCGCTACACTTCGATTTATTATTCCTCTTCAGCAGTATTAGGTTTTTACAGGTTTTTAAATACGGCGTAAAAATAAACTGACAGTGGGATATAGCTTGTTTCAACTTTGATATTAAATTTATATCATGTTTTAATATTGCAGGTATTGAGCCGCTTGTCAGAAGTAAGTGGTAGTAATAATCTTTAACGGTTCAAATATTGAAAGGTACAAAAGTGGTTTATAAAAGTAAAATACGAGTTTAGTTATTAAGGTGATACTTTAACCTTTACAGTGGTCGCAAATTTCAAATTTTTTCTTACAAAAGTATTTTAGTAGAAGGTATAAAATTTATTTCAACTCTTGGTTTATAAAGCCTTATTATTTTTTCACGAGACCACTTAAATCAAAGAAATACCTGAGGGAATAGTATTAGATATTAGACTTACCTTACTTTTCTTTTGAAGTAGAGCTTGGGTTAAAATTGTAATTTGATTATTACAATTTTACTTCTGGTTTTTTGATATTTAAAAAGAAAAAAAGTTACTAGGCGTCTATGTCAAAGCGGGAATATTTGACTAAACAAAGTAAAAATATTTGTTTCATTAAGACTTCACAGGAGATTCAGATTACACTGCAATGGTGTAGTATTGATTTGTTAACATTTGTTATTTTAAACTATTCATTATTTGTAATTCATTTGGGTAATGTAAATAAGTTTCTTTTGATTTCCACATAGAATAAAATTAACTCGTACTTGAGTACACTCTTACAAAGACAAAGTGAACTACAAAATAACTATCTAATCAGCCTGAATTATCTAACCCGTAGGCTGCCTCGTTGGCGAAGTGGTAATCTATGCGACTGCTGAGCTTGAGGTCTCGGTTCAAATCCCGGGTCGGACAAAACGATGGTATGACTTACAGAAATTTGTTTCAAAGTTTGGGTGTTTTCTATGTACAATATGAACAATATATATTTTTATAGTCTATCAGTAAATCTAGTTTTCATTACACAAACTCTGCTCAGTTTGAAACTAGTTGGCGTTGTGTGTTATATGTCCAAAATATGTACTTATTTTTTATTATTATCAACTAGCTTTCGCTCTTGTCTCCGCCCGCGTGTAACTCGATTATTGCAGTAAAAAGCGAGCGTACGTGTTATTCTGAGCAACAAATATACATACATACTCACAAACTTTCGCGTTTATAAAATTAGTAAGAATTAATCTTGCATCGTTACGTGTAAAGTTTTCAGTTCTAGTTTATGTCAATAGACACATTATAATTAAAACATATCATTGTTTCTTCAGGACAACGTGTAAAACTTTTTTTTTTTCATTTATTTTGTACTGATGAGTTTCGATTCTATTGCACTGAATTGGCTTAGCAATTAAAATACGTAAACTAATTTTTCATATTTGTTTGCTTTGGTTATTTTTACATATTCTAGTTATGACTGACGTTATAGTGCCACTTATTTATTGCAGAGTTCTATAAATAAGAGTGTAGAGAAAAGGACTTAACACAGCGATGTGTTTTTGAATAATAAATCCTATGATAATAACAATAAATATTTGGGACATCTTACAAACAACGCCATACAAATAGTGCCATGTGGTGACGGATTAAGAAAACAGAGTGTCACCACTCCTATTCATCCCGCGGGTGTCGTAAAAGGCGACTAAGGGATAAACTACGCAAGATAACATCGATGCAAAGAGAAGGAAAACTTGAAACGAACTAGGAACCTATACCAACCCGTCTGGCCAGCGTTGCAGCGTGGTACAGTAGGCCAAAACCTCCTTTCTAAGGAGAGGCCTATGTCCAGCAGTGGACTGTTGAAGGCTGATGATGAAAAACAACGCCATATAGTCCCCAACTAAGTAGAGCTTGTATTATGAGTACTAGACAACTAATATAAATACATCAACATACTTTTTCTTGTAACTACATACATATTATACATAGAAAACACCCAGACTCCGTAACAAGTATTTGCGGATCACACAAACATTTGGTCTGACCCAACATTTGCGTGTGTTTACAATTTATCGGACTGCTTCGGTTGTGCAGTGGTAGCGTATGCGAATACTGTGCTTGAGGTCTCGGGTTCGATTTCTATGAGTTGTTTTGTACCCATGATAAAAGCTCTTGTGTACAAGTTTGAGACTGATGATGTTAGATGTCCGAAAAATTTATTTATCGGCATTTGGATGAAAATATAATCAAACATAGAACCAGTTAGCCATAACCAATCACTTGCAGTTGCACTCGTTAATAAAACTAGAGAAAGTAGTTGTGCACTGCAATCTATATGATTGTACATCGTTGGTACAAAAGTGTAGAGTTAAAGAAGACTACGAAGAAAAAATAAGTAAAGGAGTCTTGTAATTGTCGGTTGGCAACTTTGTACCCATTGCAATCAATCAATAAATCAATCGGTTATGTGTAGAAACATAGGTAGTTACAGGTCTTATGTATATGTTAAGTACACTATGTCCTACCACATAATATGGTGTACAAATATTTTTACATACAAAATGAAAAATTTAATACAATTAATTAAATTAAATTACAAAATCCATTTACGAGTTTTATCGACAACATAATTTTCAGCATTTCCGACTAAATATCAATTTACGTAAAGGATAAATGAAACCATTGAAACAGAAAATTGTCTAGACCCATACCGATATCCTTAAAATTCATATTATTTACTTATGGTCCACTGAATGGAAATTGGATATTCCTTTGATCATACATTGTAATTTATATAAAGAAAAGACTGGATATCAGTGGCAACCGTATGCTAACATAAAGTTCACACAAAAGGAATATTATACCTTTTACTGTAATCCACTATTTTTCTTTCTCTTATATTCTGTTGTACAGTCAACTGAAAACATGTTTCACTGGGCTATCTTTATTTTTGAACATGTTAAAAATTATCTCTACATAGTATAAAATGAAGTCGCTTCTGTTGTCTCTTCGCTTCTATCATTTAAACTTAATGTGTATAAATTCATAAATTATAATATAACACTAGCGACCCGGGTGGGCGTACGAACTTGGGTCGCTAGTATAATATAATAAAATGCATACATATTACCCATGTTGTAGTCGAAACTAAAGAAAGTATACTTATGATACTTTAGCTAAGTTAAAAAAATATTGTTGTTATTTTTAGATGATATAAAAATATAAATAGTGGGTCTACCTAATCAATTAACAAATGCATTTCACCAGTAGATAATCATTATTAACTAGCATTTATTAAATATCAAATACAACTATTTCTTCTTAAAAATAATCTCTTAAAATATTAATTTCTTGGAAAAACTAATCTTATAATTAAAGAATGAAAAACAATAATTTATTTCCTTCCTTCCAGCGCCTTCCTTACATTATATGTATAGTAATATAGATTGTACTGTTTTAAAACAAATGTTTATCGCAAATTACAAATGAAGTGATTGTTAGATCCATTACAAGGAAATAATAAAAAAAACTACCATTTAAAAAAAATAAGATTAAAATTAAACCAACATGTATGGATGTGTGCATGTGTGTGTGTATGTGTGTGTGTGTGTGTGTATGTGTGTGTGTGTATATATATGTGTGTGTGTGTGTGTATGTATGTAGGGGGTTGGACAGGTGTGTGGTAAGAAACATTCGTATGTGAATGTGTGTGCGAGTGTGTTTACATTTGCGTGTGGACGAGATTGGTCAGTTTCACGCTTTAATGAGGTTTTCAGTTGACGAGTATGATTGATCTCGAAGCCACTGTTTCACTTTATTTTTCGTCTGTTCATAGTTTAAATTCTAAATATTTATATGATCGTTGACTCTATTATAAATTCGTGTATACTAATCAGAAATGTTTATTCATAGTCGATGTTCAATACTTCTGATTTGTTTAAAAATCATTCATTTATTTAATAATAATGCTTTTACTGTTTTATTACCAACTTTAGTGAACAAAATCAACAGTTAAATACAGTCCCCGAGTCTGTGGGCTTAAAACATTAAACGTTGTTTGTAGTGAGATAGAAAACCAACAGAAGAAAATTGCAAGTGGTTTTCTTTTACATCCAATACACATTAGAGAAACCTAATAAAACACAGTTAAGGTAGAATTAGAAAACTATTAAAAAAAGGTTACTTTACAATCAATCAGTCAACAACCCAGAACATCGGGTCTCCTCCTAGGAGAGAGTTAATTAATGCCATACATCCCCACGCTGGCGGAGTGTGAGTTGGGGACTGGTAAGGTGAAGTTACCCTGTATTATTTAACAAAATTACAATAAACACCTCATAACAAATATTTAAGGACAGCAGATTAACAGAATCCTTAAGCAACTTAAAAATCAATAATCAAGACAAGCATATTTTTCAATAAAATATACATCGACGAAATTCTAAAGAAAATTCAAACACGCAAAACCAATTTCGTTACTACTACTAAAACGGAAAAAGCCTGAAGCATTTACCATATTCTTGTTCGCGACTGTACCGCAACCCAACTTGTACCACGCACGAAAAGGCACTCGAATATATTTGACTCATATTTCCTCATCTTACTACCCACTATGAATAAAACATAAGGTACCCTCAAGAACCAAAATTTTTTTTGGATGATGATGTTGTTCCCGACCTAGATACAAATCTAGATTGTTATGATTACAAGTCCAAGAACGAATTATTTTACGACAACCGAAAGCTATCAAGGTTAGCATCAATTATTACATTTCTAAGCTAATATTTGTGTGTGTGTTAATATCGGACGTAATGATGTCTAAATGGCGCGATATATGAATGTGTGCTAGGAATAACAATAAGTCTGATATTGGAATAACCCAAGCTGTTAGGAGAACAATGTTAGCATAGACAATTCGGTGTCATAAAAGAAATGGATCAAAAAATTCATAATCCAAACGTTGAAATAGGATGCTATTGTACTGACGAATGAGGTGCGGAGTTAAAATTGGAATAGGCTGTATAAATGATGAAGTATGACGTCATACTGGTCGGTGACGGAAATATGGATGCTCAAACAATGCGGTGGGTAGATTGGAAAAATATAGCGTACGCAAAATCAAAACACAATATTTATGATGATATCGTTTACCGTTTTGTTTTTAAGGAAAAACGTTGGTGAAGTTTTCCATTAATCACTTTTTATACTCTTTTTTAATAGTGATCTTATAAAAGCGATAGCATTGATTCCTTATTAATATGAACAATATGAAAAAACTGTAGGATGAATGACTTTAATGAATACCAACGATAATAATCAATCAGTGCATAACAAAATAAAATAACGTAAAATTTGTATGAAATATTTTTTAACGAATAATAATGTCAAACAAAAGAAATCTGCAAAATAAACTTAAAATAAATAAGTAACTTTAGTTTGTTCAAGTAAGTAAAGTTGAAGTTTTTATTTGTAATTGACAGATATCCACTAAATACAAAAAATATATTTACGATACTAATTATCCAATAATTTAAATATTTTTTTGTCATTTTTTGTTCCGATTAATGTCTAGAAAGGCTGGAATGACTTTGACGGAATTTTTACTAGATAGCTTATGGTATAAGGAGTAACTTGGGTGACTTTTATTTTAGTCTTTGTAACTTCACCCCGCAGTTTTAAAAGCGCTCGTTGTTAAAGCTAATTTAAAAATAAGTGTTAAACTTGGAAACTTAGGATTTGTTTATATATGTATATATATATATATATACATATATATATATATATATATATATATATATATATATATATATATATATATATATATATATATATATATATATATATATATATATATATATATATATATATATATATATATATATATATATATACATATATATATATATATATATATATATAAATATGATAGTGTAAACATGTATTAGTAAACCAAATAAATAAAGAAATGGAAAATTCAATTTCAACCTTTCAAGAGTCAAGTTTTGTATAAACTATTTCAATCAAATTACTACAGCGACTTGCATCAATTCAATTCTATTTCAAAATAAATGTAGATATTATTTCTATGAATACTATCGTTAATTTAATGATTACTCGGAAAACTAATATACATTAAACATTAATGGTAACGTTTTGTAGATCAATAAAGATCAAATAAATGTTTGTAGTAATCAGGCCAGCTTGTAAAGAAGTAAGTGAAAGTAGTGTAGAAATCTTGGTAATTTGTTAAACTGACTTAAAGATGTATGAAATGTATGTATGTATCATCTTCATCAATATCTTCCTAGCCTTTACTCCCAAGTTTATTTGGGGTCGGCTACTAGTTCAACTGGTTTTACAAGGGAGAACTGAAATTCGAAGATTGAACTAGTTTTGTTAGTATATTTGAGGGCACTGACTTCCCAATAACGATTACCATAGATGTTCATGACAACCGGGACCGACGGCTTTATGTGTTCTCTGAGGCACGGGCGTGAATCACCGCTAAACTTTCAAACTCCGGGCTACTATTAGAAATTTCTTGAAAATACCCAAAAATACTATTTGATCCGACCCGTCATTTGAAACCGAGAACTCTTAATTTATTAGCAATCGCATACGCTAACCACTAGACCAACGAGGCAGTTAAACTGACTTAAAGTTATATGAAATATTTATCATCCATACTAAGATCTATAAACTAGCTTACCGATGTAACCCCGTCTGTGTATTCCATTGCCCGTAGCGTTATTCGCGACGTTATACGGCGGAAACAAATTTGTTTCAAAGAAAAAAAGGTTATAATGAGCTAACTTTTTATTTATAACTCTTTATAGGAACAATTCTTTCATACATTATTTTCTTAAATATTTAACTATTTACGGAACGCACTCTATGGAAGCTTACATAAGAAATAATTATCCCCCCTTTTTGATACTCTGCTCCTATTAGTTGTAGCGTGATGATATACGACAGTAGTTTTCTCCAAAAAATTTACTATCTAACAGGTAAATATTTGTTTAAATTGTACTAGTAATTCATGATAATAGCGTGTTAAAACAGCATCTTAAAATACTTAATTTTTACCCGTTTTTAAAACACTTTTATTTAATACCCGTTCTCCGTTCCTATAGATACATGGAATAATAGATCTACAATATACATACATTCAGTTCTCTCTTAGGCTTGCAAAAGGTCCGATGCCAGTCGCTCCGTGGAAAAACTGATATTCAAGTAAATCCGGTTGAACTAGTAATTCCGACCTCAAATAATATTGGAAAATGAGGCTAGGAAGAAGATACACCAGTGAAAGTTTTTTTTAAATCGAGCCACTTATATTTTTGATTACTTTGTAAAAACAAACTTTTCTTAATATTAGTATAGATTCTTAAGTAACTCTGCCACTGAACCAATTGGGATGATTTTCTTCATATATATATAGGGTTTTCCAATAAGAGGTGTTATTTTGATATTCAAAGAAATATGCCATTTTTTGAGATAAATGATCGGATGTTTATTTCATAGTAAAGAGGAAGGAATGCAGTTAATAATGAAAAACAACATCAGCCAAATGGCCACCACGACCACGCTTACAGGAACATATCCTTTGCATGAAATTTTTCATAACCAAATCGCAAAGTGGCTGCCCTAAGTCCTCGATAGCCTCACGAATTCCATCTTTGAGGTCTTGAATCGACGCTGGGCTATTGGCGTAGACCTTATCTTTCACGTGGCCCCAAAGGAAGAAGTTGCAAAGTGTTAAATCACAAGATCTCGGTTTCCAATTGTGATCACCACTTCGAGAGATAACACGGTCCGGAAACTTTTCCTCTTTATTATGAAATAAACAACCGATCATTTAACTCAAAAAATGCCACTTTTCTTTGATTATCAAAATAACACCTCTTAATGGAAAACCCTATAGATTGGAACTTGTAGTCATCGTAATCAGGTAAAAATACTGTTAAGAAGCCTTTTAAGTGATTATTGAACCACATAGGTTTTACATACTATATTCTCTATAGGAACTGTTCAAGACACGAGTAATAAATCTTTGACCTTTTCGAAAGCGCGTATCACTCCTTAAACGTATTACTGTGGCCCACATTGCTAATTTCATTGGCGGAAGCCTTGGAACTTCCTTCTATGTACAAATTTACTACTTTCACTTGTTCTTTCTATGTATTTTGATAATACGGCCTTGATCTAAATTTGTATCATCTTGATTCATGAAAAGATTAACTACTATTTCGCGTAGTTGCTGTGACTTCTGCGCTTGAGGTTTCGGGTTTGATTCCCCCATCGGATCAAATGGTTTTGCGTCTTTCTATGTATATTAAAGTTTCAGAGATGTATTTAGAAAAAAGGTATATAAGTATTACAGTCAATCTACCTTTCATAGTACAAGATCTGCTTAGTTTGTAGCTAGATGGCGTTGTGTGTTACATGGTCTAAACCTGACGTTGACGGTTGACGGACCTGCTGGCTCTAACTTTGAAGTCGGAGGTCGTGGGTTCGATTCCTAGCCAGGACCAATAATTATAAGTATATATCGTACTTTTTTAAAGTTCACCGGCTCACCTAGGTAATAATAAAAATATTTAAATATCATATAAAAATATATTTAAACAAATTCTCCACTGATTGATCTCAAATTTAAGCAAGACAGTAGCTTCAATACCGTTTTATTTTACCTCATTTGATGTGGTACAGTGAGGTACTGCGACACATGTTTCTGTACATATACTTATTACTACCAATAATACTTAGGTAAAATCAGTACAGAAGTACTTCAGAGTACCTTCTTTAAAATGACTTTTCTCACTCCAATATACACGAGAAAAAAACCTAACAAAATTGACAGTCGTCAAGTAATGTTAGGGTAAAGGTTAATAAATCAAATTCACCGAAGAATTTTCACCCATTACTTTTATGATTTTTACAACTTTTACGATGTTATCGCCAAAATACAATTGTCCCAACAACCCTTTACTTAATGTTCACACCTGTGAGTCGCAGCTACTGCCAATGTGTACTTAAAAAAGGAAAATAATAATATCGTATCGTAAATAAAATGATAATGGGTTCTATACTAAGTTTGTTTGGTAATACATTATTATATTTATTTCATATATATTTGGTTTTTGAATATTCATAATTCTAAAACAATTGAATGTATAAACTGTAGATCTCCTTCTACGAAATAATGAAACGAATCGAAAGAACGAAATAATGAAACTTTTTTATTTTAATCTCTGCAAACAAATAAAATTAGTGTCTATTTGTAATTAGAAATGAACAGATTTTTACTAAATGCATATCTAAGTAAATTACCTTTTTAACCGACTTCAAAAAAAAGGAGGCGGTTCTCAATTCGTCGGAATCTTTTTTTTTTATGTATGTTCAGCGATAATTTCGTCGTTAATGAACCGATTTCAAAAGTCCCATCGTCGCCATATCGAGATTTGATGATGGGATCCCAAGGTAATCGAGGGAACTCATCAAATATCATAGGCATAATTGTCGCGATTTAAGTACTCGGAATGGTTTTTCATTGAAGTCGGTTCCTTTTTGTTAAAATTATAGGTATATCGAAAAAAAATTTTTTTATCTGTTTGTTTCTTTCGGGTAATCTCTGGGACGGCGAAACAGATTTTGATGGGACTTTCACTGGCTGATACCTGATGACATAAGGAGTAACAAGTCACTTTTTTTGAATTAACGCTCTGCGCCGTTACTCGTGATTTATAACAATAATCGCAGATAACTTACTCAACAAGTTTCTTTATAATTCTTTTTGTGAAATAGGTTCTATACATAATTCTTTTTGTGAAATATATAATTCTTTGTGTGTAATATAAAACTCTGTATATAATTCTTTTTGTGAAATAGGTTTGTTTATTTTTTTCTATAGAAATACGTACAAGTATATGTACACGATATGTGTAAGATAATATTTATAAAGGATAAATGGTGTACTCATGACTATTTCGGTGATGCCCGACTAGTTTTCGAGTGGACTGAGTAGCACGGAAGGTCACCCTTTGAAAAACATTGGCTCGCAATCCCAAAAATCGCCTTTAGGAACGCGTCCGGAAATGAAACACACCCAAACGAGGATAATTTTTATTGACTTATTTGGGATTTATATGTATAACAGTCCTTAAGGTCTCAATATCGCGATACATAATATCGGTACAACGCCATCTATCGAACTTAAAAGAAACTATTTTACATTGTTTATTCTGAACAACACAAGGCTAGTTGGGTTTCCCGAAATACGAATATGAGTGGGCCTTTATTCTTTATAGTCCTATTAAGACGTCCTCCTGAACGATTTCCTTATCACACCAAGAAAAATATAGTAACTTTTTCTATAAAACTACTTTTATATGTTATTTTTAAATAGCTTTAAATAAGGAAGCAAGTCTGAAAAAGTAACTTAAATTACTACTTTGTCGTCAGCTATCTGCCAGTAAGAGTCCCGTCAAAATCGGTCCAGACGCATATGAGATTAGTCGGAACTAACAGACATACAAAATTGTTAAAAAATTATTATTTACCTATCATATACCTATACTTTCTTGCGTATTTATACTCTGTCCATTCCTTTAATATCTTTTTGACAGTTCAACAAATTTCAAAATTTGTGACGCCCTCACACGTCACCGATTCGATTTGAAATCAAAATCAATGGATATATTCTTTAAGTCAGTATTGTAAATAAATAAAATGTGCACTATTATGATATATAATTGGCCAGAAACAAAGAAAACTTCCCAACACAGTCACTTGAAGGTCGTTTTAGTAAGTATTATTCTGTGATTTTTCAAATGTATTTTCTATACATTTTAAGTCAGTGGTCCAAAAATAAATTCATGAATGTACAGAGTTATTGTTCTTTATTCTTAGTTTGAACTTAAATTCCAAAATTTTGACTTAATTTCTTGCAAATAATCAATCTTGAAGTCACACTATTTTAATTTCCTTTTTATTTTATTAAATTTACAGAAACAATACTTACATGAAATCAAATTATTTTGATCATTATAATATGATAGATTATTTTAATACTTTATTCGATTTATCGTATTTCAAGAACTGTTTTATAGTTTGTTGTTTTTAGCTATGTACAAGCCATAGACGGGTAGGGAACCCGTCTATTAAATACCACATTACTGTAGTACATTATTACGAAAAAAAATACCGGTAATTTATAGACGTGACTTGTCAAAAAGACAATAAACGAATGGACAAAGTATAGTGAAGAGCTGTTAATTTGAAATTATAAACTGACGCTACAATTTAATAGTAGATGTATCTATAGACTAGTTGCAGCCCGCGGTTGTAGTTGAAATCCTAAATAATTTCAACAACAACCACGCATAACTCCGAGGGACGAAGATGGTGTGAAAGAAAATCTACAACAAATAGCTATAGAGTATAGCAAAGTTCCAAGCGTTTGTTTACACAGTAACTCAATTCGATTCACTCACAAACATATAACTTCACTTCCATTTAGACGACCAACAACATACAAAGTTCTTGGAAACTTTATTTTGTAATTATTTATAGGTGACCGCTTTAATAAATGGTATTGAGATTGGCCTGAATACGTGTTCGTTTTGTTGTACTATCGATTCCCACAAGAATAGTAAGAATGGCCGGGGGAAGCTAGCGCTGTTTTATGAAGGTCTTTTGAACATTTTGTTTGATAGTGTAGTTGGATTTTAGCTTACTCTTTATGGTAACTTAATTTCGTAGAACTATTTTCAATAGAAGTATTTTTTTTATAAACGGAGCGTAAGTAGTTAAAAAATGCCTAAGTAATTCCTTATGCATATACTTTATAGGCATTTAGTAAAAATCTGTTAAATTGATATTACATACAGACACTCCAGTTCTATGTATTTATTTGTATAGAAGAGGAGCTCTTCCTTAGACTGTACTTTATCATGTTTATTGCGCATTTTCTCCTTCTATTTTGAACTAATTTTCAATGTTTGCTATCAAAACTTAGAAGGCCTAAAATAAAAGTTGTTAAAAACGGTCCCTTAATATTCAGTGCCGACTCGATCAGGCAATTAATGATAAGCTCATTGTGTGCAGTAACAAAACAACAAGAATAAGAAACAAAATACCATCTGAATTCATTAAATCATAATAAAAAAGGTACCTAATATACAAAGCTTTAATAAAATAAATACATACCTAACCTACATATAGTATTACGCCAACACAAAACAGTATAACAGTTTTACTTTTAATACAAATGAGAAATAACTTCATTCAGTCCCATGTTTTCCTTAAAAGCAAGCATACAAACAACATGAGATCCTCTTCACGTTTTCATTAAAACACCGAGTCGCTGCGTCAAAGGGCAGCGCAAACATTCAAGATCTTAATGAGTATCCACTAAGTCTCTTTTTCTTTTTTCCAGAATGCGACAACGCCCTTTCCACCTCGAACTAAACACAAGGAGATAACAGTGAAAACAATGACTATTAATTTAAGCGTGTTACGTGACGTGCTCCAAATGTGACCATAAATAAATTCAGTGCCAAAACAATGCTTTGCTGTGGAGAACTCAAACTACTCTACGCCACTATTGTTCTTTTACTGGAAGCCGAGTTGTTAGTTAACACGGGTGCTATGGAGTCGAAGAGGTCTTCCATTTTGGTTGCACAAAACGCGGACGACTTGAAATCTTTGGAGTTGTGTACGACAAGGAATCAGCAAAGACTGGGCAGCGTGTTTGGAAACTTCACAAGGCATCACAAAAAAGGTAAGGCGATTATCCCAATAAAATATTATCAATAAATAAAATAAAACTTTTTGAAATTCCCTTAAAACTAGGGAGTAATCCGGTTACAAACTAGTTTTAGATCAAACTTACTATGTATATATTATATTTTTTAATATAAGTGATCTCAGAACTTGATTATATGAACCGATTATTTAAAAAAAAAAATTTGTTTGACGCAATATTGATGACATTTGATTCCACCGGCTAAAATCAATATCCTTTTAATTTCATTTAAAAAAGTAAATATAAGTATAAAAAAAGAACTAAACATTACTAAATATTACTAGATATAGACACTCTTAATTTATAGGGCATAGGAGAGATAAATACAATAAAGTATAAAATTGTACATTGTAGTTCGATAACTGACGAGAAGTAAGGGTTGATAGATAGATAGAGAACTCTGTTTGTACACCATATTACATATTAACAAGAAAGAACATAAATAATAAGTTTATTAAACCTTAAGATGACCTATTAATTTAGTTAATTAAAACTAAAATATTGAGATTAACGTTTAATATGAGTATACACAAACATACAAACAATTATCATGATAGATATTATATAGATTGCATCAAAATGATTAGTTTACTGGTTAAGTGGCTAAAATCTGAAAATGATTTTCTTAGTTTAAATTCCGTGATTTTGTTAACGAGTGATTTTTATGTTAATTTAATCAGTTTCATCATCAACCTTTATAAAAACCAGTTTCAAAATTCATGTCGTATTTTAAATTTAACATTGTCTTGGGTGTTCGAATTCTATGTATGTATTTACAAAAAAAAAGTATGTTTATGTATTTATATCAGTTGTCTAGAACTAGTACCCGTAATACAAGCTATGCTTTGTTTTATGCTTAGTCAGGAACCTTGTGCGTAAGATGTCTTAAATATTTATTTATTATTACTTTCTTGTGTCCACACAATATATTTCCAGGAATTATACAGAATACCTGCCTTATACAGATTTCTAGTAACATAAATAAACATTTTTAGTGTTTTAATATCATAAAATATCTGATAAATTTGAATTGGTAGAAACTGAACATAAATTACATCAATATTTAACCCACAATAGTTTTATATACATCCACAAGAGAAAACAGCGTGTATTTTTAATCCATCAACATGTTTTCATTTTCATTTCATCTCTTTTCCTGCTTGGATTGAACCTCCAGTGAGATTACTTGAGCTAGGGATTATTAGGTATTAGAACTGACAATACACAGACAGCATTGAACGATCGTGACTGCATGATGTATTACACTAAAACGTGCTAAAAGTACTTCAACCCTGACTGAATATTCCTTTTCAAAATTGCTTTTGAAGTAAATCATTTAAAATATACAATTTCTGTACTCATTCAACCAAGCTTTTAAAAATCCTACTAATATTATAAACGCGAAAGTTTATGAGTGTGTGTGTATGTATGTTTGTTGCTCTTTTACGCAAAAATTACTGAACGGATTTGGATGAAACTTTACAGTAATATAGCTTATATATCAGAATAACACATAGGCTACTTTTTACTGCAATAATCGAATGATTATAAAAATATATTAAAGCGTAGATGTCAAAATGTATCACTGTTTATCTCCTGACAAAACTTCACAGGTTGATATGCATAACAAACTTGCATAACTACCATAATGATACGCGGGTGGCACCGCGGGGCGCAGCTAGTTATCTAAATTTGGTTTAATATAGACGGAAAATTAACTGCTATTAATATAAGCGTAATATTAACTATCATATCTTAGGCACGCCAGTAAAACTGACAGAAGTCCAACCTAAAATTACGGAATACGTGTTGTCGTGTTTCCTTGGTAAATGCAAGATCGGAGACGGATTGGAGACGGCAATAGTGTGAGTCACCATTGCCTGCATTCACAATGAGTAATAAGATTACTTCTCTCAGATTCAGGAACTTGAATAGAAACTCATGCTTTCCATCACTCAGAGTAGAATCACTTTAGCTAAAGCTAATTGCCTTAATAAAATCATGTAAATAACTTTATTTTGGGGCATATTCCCTATAGTGGGTTTTTTTCTCGCGTCTATCCCACAGTGTTTGATATCATTATATAGGTCTTTTAAAAACATTGAGAGATTGTTTTCAAGCTATTCAACTTTAAAGAGTATTTAGCAATGGGCATTGTAAAATGCGCTTATTTGGAAAACTTTTGACAAAAACAACGAAACAATAAGTAAACATGCAAAATATTATAAAAGTGCCCTTACAAGTAAATGGAACCCAATTTAAAATCAATTTGACATTAAGGGTGACTATGGGACCCTATTCTATGCGCGGCCTGACACGCACTTGAGCGATTTTTTTACTAAATATATAATTACTAACTTTCCGACCGCGGCTTCGCCCGCGTGGAATTCGGTTATATCGCGCGACATGGTAAGGAGTAGCCTATAGTCTTTCCCAAGGTCTAGACTTCTTACATGATTTTATTTTTGATAATATTCCATACAAACTTCCGTCCCCTATTTCAACCCTTCTACCCTTATTTTCGCCATAAAAAGTATCCTATGTCCTTTCCGTAGTTCAGTTCTATCTTCATACCAAATTTCATCAAAATCGGTTCAGTGGTTTAGACGTGAAAGCGTAACAGACAGACAGACAGAGTTACTTTCTCATTTATAATATTAGTAGGGATGAAACATTTTACGGTATGCAGATACTTACATCAAATAAGGAATTTTCAATTTGTTTGTGTCTCACTGTATCATCTGTCTGTTTGTTCCGTTATAGTTCTGGAACGGCGTGTGAAAACGCGTGTAAAACCGCGGGACTAAGTTAGTATATAATTTATTCCAATAAATAAGTCACATGCAATAAGTCACATGCAATAGACTGCACGGTTGGCCTAGTGGTTTAGGCGGTCGCCACGCCGCTCTCTACTGCGCCAAGTGTCGTGGGTTCGAATCCCACGTGGGATAACACTTTGTGTGATTCACAAATTGTTGTTCTGAGTCTGGGTGTTCATTGTGTCCGTTTCATGTATGTTTGTAAAGTCCTCCGCGACACAGGAATTCATATTCCTAATGCGGGAGTTGTCTTTTTAAAGAAAAAAAAAAAAAAAAGTACTTAGTAATAAATGTAGTACTTAGGCCCTGCGCGCACGGGAAACTTTTGTCACTGTGACTGTTTTGTCACTTTCATTATGTCTGTAGAATTATATGGAGATGCGCGCACGTTGCGACGTGACAATCGGATGACAAAACTGTTTTGTGCCTGCGAACAAGCCTGTGACAAAACTGTCACCGCGCCGCTAGATTTAGATACAAGCGCGCGCACGGGTGACAAAACAGTTTCTGCCCGTGCCCTAAGCCAAAAGCGGAAAGCGGAAAGGACTAACTTTTTATTTATATTTTCAGGCAACAGGGGATTCTGTTTGAAATAGCATTGTAATCAAAACAGAAGTGTCTCCTAGCGTTGAATCACCACATTATCATAAAGGGTCTAAGCAGTATGCCTTGAAGTTGTTCTAATAAAATATTCAAGGTTTTCTTCGAAATTACTAGAGCTTGAATTGTTTTAGAGAAAATGAAATATGATATAATTTGTTTAATTTAACACTGGTTGAAAGATTACCAGATGTTATTTAATTTTGAGAATGACACAATGATCGAAGATTCAATGTTTCGGCCCAAAAAATTGAATTTTGTACTGAATCGATTTTTACCCTTGAAAATCGACTGTCGATTTTTTGTGTTGGTATAAAAAAATATTTACAATAGTTACAATTCAATGAATGTATTAATTTGATAGGTAATAAAAATAATTCTTATAATCGAATTCCTTGAACTAAAAAATCGATGATTTTACTGATAAGAGATCCCACAGATTGTTTAATGAATATTTTTGTTTTTCATAAAATGGATTTATATTTATATTGTAAATACAGAAAATATATAGAATCGATCCTTTAGAAATCGTTTTTTTCAATAATCGATTCTTCATGTACTGATTCGAATCGAATCAAAAATCAGTCTGCTTAAAGCAGTGCGCTGACGGGTGACTTTTGTCGCTGCGACAAAAAAGTTTTTGTCACGTCGCGTCGCGTCTTAAAATCTGAGTGCGCACACGGCGAATGACAGTCACGAAACATTTTTGTAAATCCATGGTTCATTTAACGATATGCATTTGGAGGAGACAGTCATTATTTGCGAATTCATACGGCGTAAAAGTTTTCGAATGAGTGTAGAAAGTTTTAATGAATTACTGCATATTTTCAAAGTATTCACCACATAGTTTAGTACACTTTTCCCTTCGCTCAAACCACTAATTATAACATTTATTCCACTTTAAAGAAGGGGTATTTAAAATGTTTTGAGATTCAATATTTATTCAATAAATATTCAATGTTTTGAGACACATTCGAATATAGAACTGTTCCAAATTCAAAACTGCCGTTAAATATGGAAACGACAGAACTTAAAAGGCATGCCTAGTATTTATCATATGTCAGAATATTCTTTTAATCTTTTCTCGTAAAGTGCTGGTCTTCTTTCCACTTCTTCTATATACTATATATATTTGCTTATCGCCAGCGGGCATCAAAAGTAAGCGGAGAGCGGGGCACGGAAAATGGCGTTAGGATAAACTTACTATTTTGTAGGGATTTTTGATTCGATTCGAATCAGTACATGAAGAATCGATTATTGAAAAAAACGATTTCTAAAGGATCGATTCCATATCTTTTCTGTATTTACAATATAAATATAAATCCATTTTATGACAAACAAAAATATTCATTAAACAATCTGTGGGATCTCTTAACAGTAAAATCATCGATTTTTTAGTTCAAGGAATTCGATTATAAGAATTATTTTTATTACCTATCAAATTAATACATTCAGCTAATTGTAACTATTGTAAATATTTTTTTATACCAACAAAAAATCGACAGTCGATTTTCAAGGGTAAAAATCGATTCAGTACAAAATTCAATTTTTTGGGCCGAAACATTTAATCTTCAATCATTGTGTCATTCTCAAAATTAAATAACATCTGGTAATCTTTCAACCAGTGTTAACTTAAACAAATTATATCATATTTCATTTTCTCTAAAACAATTCAAGCTAAGTCAAGTAATTTCGAAGAAAACCTTGAATATTTTATTAGAACAACTTCAAGGCATACTGCTTAGACCCTTTATGATAATGTGGTGATTGAACGCTAGGAGACACTTTTGTTTTGATTACAATGCTATTTCAAGTTGTCTGAAAATATAAATAAAAAGTTAATCCTTTCCGCTTTCCGCTCTTGGCTTAGGGCACAGGCAGAAACTGTTTCGTCACTCGTGCGCGCGCTTCTATCAAACTCTAGCGGCGCGGTGACAGTTTTGTCGCAGGCTTCTTCGCAGGCACAAAACAGTTTTGTCATCCGATTGTCACGTCGCAACGTGCGCGCATCTCCATATAATTCTACAGACATAATGAAAGTGACAAAACAGTCACAGTGACAAAAGTTTCCCGTGCGCGCAGGGCCTTACACTCAACATAGTACAGCTCAATAAAAATATTTTATACCCTTTTTATCATTTATTTTCACATTTCATTACAATCGTTGTAATATTAAAGTAAATCCAAACACAGCTCTCAGATTCTCAAGCAATTTTGATCAAAGTACAAACGTGTAAATTGTACGCCCTCCTATAACCTCCAGTAATCCGGGTCCAATTGCCAGTCGGATTTACCTGGAAGCCTACCTTTGTATGCTGTTATGCCATTAGACTCTAATATAATGGTATACCGTGACGTCATTTAGAAAGGTCATTTCAGTAGGCAAACAATAGGTGTGTTGTATTCGGGTATGTAGATTTGTACGTTCAAATACTGAGGTAGAAATAGATTTATATCTAGATATTTGAACGTACTAAGATAATATTATAAGGATCATTGTTATAGGACAGGTTTAGTAGATGGGTACGTTCAGAAGTTCAGCTTTGTGTGATTTGTTGGAACGAAGGTATACCTTCGTTCAGCCACAGAATACATAATAATACCAGTACAGAAGACTCACTCCGAAAAGTAAATTAAAGTTATAGATACCCTCGGTGTCAAAAGATTAAGTTCAATTCAGATCGCACAGCGCTGAATCACTACGATTATATTTACCTACAATTGCGTCTCTTTCTATCGTGTAACTGTTCTGACGATGTCTGTTCGACCGGCGTGTCTGACCCGGCAGGCAGCCGGCCGACTATACCTAAACTGCGGAGTGACACCCCCCTGGTTCAGCAACGGACGGCATTTTGATTTGATTGTAGGTATAACTATGCTCTGTTTGGTTTTATGAAATACTACCCACATTTCCAGCCGCGTGTAGGTTATCGCGGTAAATAGAAACCTATGTGTTATTCTGTAATGTAAGCTATAATCATTATGAAGTTTCATTTAAATCCATTTAAAAGTTTTTGCGTGAAAGAGACTCGCAAACTTTCACGTTTATTTTATTTGTTGGAATATATGACTCACTCAAACTCGTCTGCAACTTCTATTGACCGTCGCGTGAAGTTATAAGAACGTGCACGAATCGGTTTGGCCTAAAAAAGGTTATACTGAACATGAAAATCCACATGACTTTACTACCTATACGGCTGAGGGTAGGTCAGACGTGGAACCGATGGTTATATCATACTTTGCTCAATTGCTCTATGTTTTAAACTGTAAAAAATTACACACAGAAATTTTATCACAGTTGACAGTTGCTGTATGTGAAAATATTTTGTAGACTATTTATAGGTTACTCAACAGCAGCAGCAACAGCCTGTAACAGTCCACTGCTGGACATAGGCCTCTCCTTAGAAAGATGGTTTTGGCCAGACGGGTTGGCATAGAGTTGGTTTCAAGTTTTCCTTCTCTTTGCATCGATGTTGTTTTGCGTAGTTTATCCCTTAGTCGCCTTTTACGATACCCGCGGGATAAATAGGGGTGGTGACAATCTGTATTCTTAACCCGTCACCACACGGACGATATAGGTTACTAATTTATTGTTATTCGCAGCACTGCCCGAGATTATAGCATATTGTGGTCAAGAGTAACATCTGTCCCTCCTCAACAAACTAGATATCTCTATGCCTAATTTCATTGAAGTCGGTTCTATGGTTTAGCGCTGAAAACGTAAACCACAAACAGACAGAGTAGAGACGATATTAGTATAGATTATTCACTAATCGTTCGCAAAATATGTGTTACGATTTTTTACACAATCTACATATTTATCGCTCTGACAGTCTCGGGGCGCAAATTTGCTTATCATAATTTTCATCCAATTGACTGGCTAATTTTATCCATGTTATAATCTTAATTTATGTAAATTTCATTGCGTCATTAGCCTAATGGTTATATTGCAATAATTTATCATACCGTACCAAATAGATACCACATAATAAGATCGGCCAACTGCGAGTCGGACTCGCGCAGGAAGGGTTCCGTACCATTACCATTATCAATATGGAGAATAAGTATTTGGTGTTATAGCGGCAACAGAAATAGATCATTCGTGAAAATATTAACTGTCTTAGTATCACACAGTTCATGAGATAAAGCCTTACGACAGACGGACATCGATGTCTTAGTACCTTTGGGTAACTTTGATCACCTTACTAACGATAGTGTAATTCTAAGTCTGATTAAATGCTTAATTTGTGACTTAATGGTCTTGTATGACATATATCCGAAATATTGTCATGACCAAAATGTTATTATCATAAGATCTGTAATTAGAATTCAAACTAGAACCTAAATCATTTAGGTCTCCAGTCTTCAAAAAGACTCGATTCAAATCTTGACAACCTAAGCCATAAAGGACAATAAACATCCAGACATCTACATAGCTCCGAGATATATAATATTAACTGGCACCCGAGATAAACATTCTGCAGCAATTTCGTGAGATTAGTCTCAGACAATAGACTTACTCTGAATCACACAGACTCAAAAGCTTTTGAGTATGTCCTACAGACGTTATGTATTGGTTATGCGATATATATATGTCAACATCAATACATATCGTCTGTACATTACTCTAGTTCTAGGTTACTTTACTAATAAATTTATTACTGAAAGTCAGTATTGAGTTTATTACACTACGATTCTATCTTGCAGCAGACCCATAAACCACGAATATTAAACAATATGTTTCGGACATCTGACACACAACATCGTTTAGTCCCAAACTAATCAGAGCTTGTATTATGGGTACTAGACAACTGATATACATACATATTACTGTAAATAACTGTAAATACATACATATTATGCATAAAAAACGCCCAAACTCCGAAACAAATATTTGCAGATCATACAAACATTTGATCTGACTTCGAAATCTAAATCGAGTCTATCTGATCAGCAGCCGCATACGCTAACCACTAGACCAACAAGGCAGTCAAATTAAATGAATATTCATTCATTTAGTATAATTTTTGCTTGTGACTACGAAAAGCACCTAACAATAACATTGATTGATATAAGAAATTGTAGTTAAATTTAATTCATCTAAAACTTAAACTAACATGTTATTAAATGTAGATATTAATATAAAAACTACTAATTCGTCGTTTAAATTTTTGTAGATATGCATAAGACTCACGTTTTTAGGTCTAAACAATACTGCCGCGTTTGTATACACTGACGCTTCTCAAAATACATAGCGTTCTAATTACCAAAGAAAATCTTATTATCTTTAGTATGTGTATATTTTCGAAAGGATTCAAAGATAATTAGAGCCACGATGAATTCGGCAAAAAAGAACTAGCTCCTCCAGAGTAATACTATATGAGGGTAGTTCCCAGTAGTACGAAGAAGACCAATCTAAAAATGACAGCAATCGTGCAGTTGTATTTGTGTGAGACCGGAGGCCACCATGGCTATGTGGTCACCACGCAACATTGTTTGCATTCATACCGAGGATGGTGACCATTATTCTTGGTTTCTACTCATGATTTCCATCAGACAGAGTAGATTCATTTTGACCACCTAAACGTGAAAAATATAAGAAAATTCTCGAATTAGGATCATATACCCAAAACTTTGAAAGTAAATTTTAATGGGAAGATATAAAATTTGTTTAAAATAAATTTTTTTAAATAAAATAGTATCTTTTACATAATTAACTGTATCCAATATCCAATTATTTTTGTGAAACAGCGCGACTGATAGGAGATTAATTAAAAAGAAAGGTGAGAAATCGATACATGAAAGTAATTAAACTGAGCTTAAATTTAATTATAAATACATTCAATCAGGACGGAGAAAAGTAATCATGTCAATTTAATTCTTTGAAAGCCCAGTCGATTTTTCATTCGAGGTATCAAATACAAAAAGACAGACAGACCTTTTTTGGCATCAAGAGGTAAAAGGGATGAAACTTTTGTTGAGACTATCTAGAAAGGACAAAACATTACTTTTTAAAGTCATTTTAAGGTTAAGTAATCTTTCTACTACTATCAGCTCTAAGGTTGTCAAAGAAGGTTGTAGTTAGACTTGAGACTCTTTTACTTTTAAGTTTTTGTGAGAATTAAGTTTATTAAGATACCATAAAACGTTCAACCTTCATTCTGCTTTTAGTTAAACATGTCCCTAACTTTTGGCCTCAATTTCGTCCGCGTGTATGTCGGTAATCGCGCTAAGGTAGTAGAGCCACGTTGATTTCAGCACGAATGGGCCGAAATCACCGGGGCGGTATTACATTCACAGAAAGACCAATCTCAAATGACAGCATGCCCAATGATGTAAAACATACTCTTGGATTCTACTCATGGTTTTCCGCTGCTATCAGGCGAATTAGAGTTCTTTAGCAGGCCTAAATATATAAAAAAGAAAAGGCTACTTATGTCTTTTTCCAAAATCCAGTCTATACGTATTTATATATCTATTTTAAAATCATGCAAATCAGTTCAAAGATTTCACCATGAAAGCGATACAAAAAGACAAAAATTTACTTACAAATTCATAACATTAATATGGATTTTCATAACTATGTGAGTATGCTGTACCGCATATACATAAATCTATTTTAAGTGCTTGAGGCTAAATAGCCGTTGCACGTATCGATCCATCCAAATGAGTAGACATCGCCTGTGATCAAACTTACCTGATCAAACTTACCTATTGTGATATTAACTGTAGATGAATTGAATCAGACTTTAACGTTGTGTATTTTGTAGTTGCGCTATTCCTAATAATAACAGCACTCTTGCGTTCGTATTTCGTTCTTGCATTGCCTACCCTCACAATTAAACATCATTGAAAATTAGTTTATCTTTCGCTTATGAACTTAGTGGATCTGCACGACTTCCACTGTTATGTAAAAAGGTGTAGGATTTTCCGTTTTCACACAAATATCCCTGAAACTGTGTTCCGGTTGATAGTAGGTCAACGTTAAATAATAAAATGAAAAAACTATAGTAAAGTGACGTACTTTAATAAATAAATTATTATTGATATAATTATTTAATATGGAACTATTTTTTCAATTTGAATTTGTAGTTCCCGTGATACGCGTTCAACCCAACAAAGAAACGAACTACTTCAGCTTTACAACATTAGTATAGATTATTGAGATGCAAAGAATAGGAATTCTTAAAGAAGAAGACATTTATTTTACAGACTTGCATAAATTTATTTTGAGATATTCAAACAATCATTAGCATTTATATTATGAAAATCTCGAAGACATGAAAAAAATATTTTATAGTAGATATTTATTTAATGTGCTTTTATAGTTTTAGCAACCACAACTCTTCGTAGCCTAGGCTAACATTTTCATTTCATTCCATGAAACTTTATTAATAACGGCTCTAATAAAAAAAGGGTTTATTTAAATCGTGGTGGTAAATCAACTAAAAACTTTAGATACAAAAATAAATGGCTCTAATAATTTTAGCTCCAAAGTTTGCGGTCTGACCAATTTAAAAGTCAACAACGGCGGGGTTAATTGCTACTGTTCTACATTTGAGCTAATTGTGGAGGCTTTTTATGTAGATAATGCTCTCATTTGTATTCCATTCGTTTATATTCTAGTCCTTGAAAATGATGTTTTTATTAAATTGCTTACTGATAATTATGACTGTATTTCATACGTTCGCGTAAAGGAAATTGACGGCCTGTTGGCGTAGTGGTCACAACGTGGTTTTCTACTGTGCTAAGTGTTGTATGATCAAATCTACATGGCACACTACACAATATGTAATTCACTGCCTTATACACTGTTCAAAATAGAAACAGGTGGCGAGCATCGCTCAAAGAACAGTTTTCAACAAATATTGTTCACTACCCTCAGAATTGAGAATAATACACACACACACACACACACACACACACATGAAACTTTGGAATCAGATTGGATTGATCAGTTGGATGATTTGCATGGTCAATGTGTAGCTATTGCATAACTATTTTCTTAATGCGAATGTACTATCTTATGAAATTATCTACCTATCGATGACTAGGGTTAAATCGTTGTACGTGCAATGTATTTCTAGAAGACCATCTTAAATTAGCAGCATTTGTGCCAGACCCGGAGGTCTAATGATACAGAAACATCTCAGTAGATTGCCATAGTGTGGGTTATTATACTGAATTACCTGCATTCGTATGTATGTACTGATGATGATGATGATACCTCGACAACATGTATGTAATGATGATGATGATGATCGATTGACCCGTGTGGTGACAGATTGAGAATACAGTGTCACCACCCCTATTCATCCCGCAAGTGTCGTAAAAAGTGACTAAAGGATAAACTACGCAAGACAACATCAATGCGAAGAGAAGGAAAACTTGAAACCAACCCTACACCAACCCGTCTGACCAGCGTGGTATAGCAGGCCAAAACCTCCTTGCTAAGGAAAGGCCTATGTCCAGCAGTGGACTGTTAAAGGCTGTTGATGATGATGATGATGATGATCGATTACGCAGTCGTGAAGGAACTAAAACGTTACAAACTCATACGTTCTTTATAATAGTACTAGACTCCTAACTTAACTTATATATTTTAGAATTCAATGAATAAAAACTGTTTCTCTTATTGCAGGTCACAGAAGAAGAACTACAACTACATCCCCAACTCCAACAACAATAACCTACACAACAATAAAAGGAGAAGAAATAACTGAAGTAATAACAACAACAGATTATATACTCACAACACACCCCAAACTTCCTAAGCCTCTTCGACTTACGTCACTATTAGATAAAGAATATAATGAAGATGTACATAAAGTAGATAATATTATTGATGAAGTTACTGTAGGTAGAGGAAGACACTCGAAACGCGATAAAATAACAGATAAAGAAATAATAGAGGAATTAGATGAAACATCACTAGCTAAGACTATGAATAAAGTTAAGAAAATGTACAGAGATTCAGCAGCTTCAAACGTAAATAAGTTAAGTGGTAGAGGCACAAAAGCTGGTATATTTTTAACTGAAAATTGTACCACAGTTATAGCTCAAATAGGAACCACTGCAATACTTCACTGTGAAGTTAGCGACATTACTGAAAATACGGTAAGTTTTTTATGCATACATTTAATAAAATAAGTTAGTGTTATAACTATTTCTTACATTATTGGGTAACTCAATGTAAAATAAATAAGAAATAAAAAGACTTAATAAAACTAAAAAAATATAAATAAATATGAAATATGTTTATGTGAAATTTTGAAAATTTAAAAATGTAGGTATCTAATATCCTATAATGTCTAATCACACGAAACTTACAGTTTTAATTTTTTTTGTAAGCACTTCAATATTTAATCGATAAGAAAAGTTGACTAATGTTTTAAAAGTATTTTCAATAGTAAATTTTCAATAGTATTTCTTAAAATATTTTTTCATTTTGTTTTGTATCTATTTTCATATTTATGTACTTAACTATTTTTTTATTTAATTCACTCTTAATAACCGATTTCATAAAAGTAGAAGGATCTAAATTAAAACATTAACGTAAAGAGTTTTTTATCTAAGATTGAGAGAGTATTATTTAAAATAAGTCACATACAAACACAGAGCTACAGTCACAATTTCGACAAAAGACTTCAAAGTACCAACCAAAGTTTAAACCAACTTCAAAAAGAAAGAGGTTCTCATAATGTGAACTCTAAATCACGCTCCGAAACGTTCATGGTATCGTGCCACAAATGCTCACCCATCTAGGACTACTCGATGGTAATAGGACTGCGCCGTCGTTTTTTACCTTTTGGGCGACTTGATCATGAGCGTTTCATGTTCACATCTATCTCTATAACGAAATCATTCCAAATCGGATCAAGTTGTTTAGCTGTTAAAGCATAACAAACATACGGGCAGAGTTACTTTCGAATTTATAATACTAGCATGTGTCAGTATGTGATGCAAATTTTTTTCAAATTTACAACGGCCTCTTTACTTTCTATTTAAAATATGAAAATTGTTCCCAACCCAATTAAAACCCAAAAGTAGAGCTACGGCTTGAATAGTCACTTGTTACCTAACACTCAGAAGGACTGTTTTGAATTCAATCCGCTCTGGGACGACTGTATACATTATTTACAGACAGTCGTCCTAAAATATATACTTTGTGCCCTCTATTTGCATATTTTCTCGGAACCCTTGCTATACACACATAATTTACTCCAGCACTAAAATGCTTTTAAAAACATATTACACAACGATCTTTATCTATAAAGTTTTCGCTAGGCATATGAGTTTATTGACCTAATTAGTTTTGTATGAAACTGTAGTGTATCATTAAATAGTTTTCCAACCATAATAGCCGAAGCATTTTGTGATTAAAAAATAATAGGGTTCCCAAAGCAATCAATCTACTTAAACGTTACCTTTGAAAGAAAATTACTATACTTATTTCTTATATTTTATAGCACCGACTTCAATGCTTATGTTGCCTTTGACCTTTCATGTAATCTGTCACTGTAATTTGAAAGTTAATATCATCGAAATTAGGTCTTATTTTTCATTCATCGGAAAGACAATCTTCGTTCCTAATAAGCTTAAAGTGTTTATTAAGGATTCACAGATTTATTCAAGTTTGTATATTAATTTCTTTTATTGTGGACAGGTGACGTGGATAAGAAGAAAGGACTATTCTCTGCTATCAGTTGGGCTGGTGACATACAGCGCTGATAGCAGATTTTTCTCAGCACATGGACGGCACGTGAAGGTAAGAATTAAAATATGGAACACGGTACTAGTTTCAATTTACAAGGCTTTTACAGTTATCTAATATTAACGAAAGGAAATGACAAATGAATAAAAATCACTTTTTATATTTAAGGCCTACCAAAGTGACTTTATTCCGCCTAATGGAAAGTATGAGTAGAATCCAGGAGTCCTCATAATGCGTCATAATTCGCATTATGAGGATAAGCAATGCAGCATGGTGACCCATACCATGGCGGCCTGATCGGTGTTTCTGCATCATTCTCCCGGCCTCTGAAAGCCGCGAGAATGATCTAGAATGATTGGGACTCCGGTCCTATTCGTGCTAATATCAGCGTGGCTTTATTACCGATAGTCCAATTCTAGATGAATATAAATAGTAAACCTTATATTTAATATATTTCTTTTCTATCCTTAACAAAAATTTTAAAGTAAACACAAAAAAAATAGTTTGAAACATATTGATTTAAGTGATTGTTCTTTGTTGTAAAGTTTTAGAAATAAATAACTAGTAGTGTCTGGTTTGGCTAAACTTTACCAAAATTATGATGAAAAAACAATAAACTACATTATGTTTTCCTTACTTAATTTTAGCGTATGTTATCGTAACGATTCACAAATGACGGAATTACCAGCTAAAACGAGTAAATATGGAAGAAATTCAATCTCATTGAAAGCTTTTCTTTATCTTGAAATGATATTCTATCATTGGTACGTTGAAAAAAAATGTCTAGTCATCTATTAAGATTTTAGTAACATAACTCTCTAAAATTTAAAAAGAGTTTTCGTGATATTAATACAGAAATATATAATATTTAAGAACGTGAATGTGGACGTGAACAGTTAAATCTAAATAGGGAGAGAGAACTGTCATGAATGGGAAGGTAATAAATATCAAAGATACTGTTGAAATGTATCGAATATTATAGGGATTTATTCGAATGCGATTGTGTTTAAAATAATATATTTTATTCACATGACACTTTCAAATAAATTGTAGTTTAAAGTTGTATTTTATAAGAATTCAATCTAAACCATGCATTCATATTTATACACTAGCTTTTTCTCGCGTTTACGCCCGTGTGTATGTCGGTTATTGCGGCCAAGACTAACTAAATATTAATATTAAACTTTTAAACATTTTAGCTATAGTTAATTCATATTGATTTTAGTCCAGTGCTGTTCTCTGGCTTTACCCCCCTACAAGTATAAGAAGTATTTGTATTTAGTAATTAAGATTTTTTATCAAGTATTATATTTAAATACCACAAAGGTTTATTATTATTGAACATAAATATCCCTAAACTCATAAAAACCTATGTAATGTAATTTTATGAATAAATTTCTTGTTTCCGGGACGCCAAAATCTATAAGAAAATACTAAAAAAATATTTGCAGTTTTTAATGTGTTATAACAGACAGGACTATCGTTGCCTGCCGTAATCAGCCTGATATTGTGGTGATAGATCCCTAAAAGTATCAGTGTTACCTGATATTTAAGCTACATATGTTACTGTGAATTTTCATGTTCAGTAGTTATTGCGTGATAATATGTACACACATACATATGTACATACATACATACTCACAAGCTTTCGCATTTATAATATTAGTAAGGATTTATGCAATAACTTTTTAATGATTCTCTAACAATATCTACTCATACTTTTATAGTATCTATACCAATACAATTTTCTTGGAAAAGGAACGGACGAACTCAGGACTCGACGAAGTTGACACCTAGTTCTCTAAGTTGGTCTACCTCTTTTGAACTAGGTCGTTAGGGAAGTATAAAGGAATATCATTTTACCTAAATTAATTTTGTTAGGCAAATAATTATTATGAATATTTTCTTTGCTTTTAAAGACTTAGGTAGTGTGTGTGTGTGTTTTTATACAAGGTTTAAAACAAACAAAAGAGTTTTTCTATGTCGCCGACTCCAACTTAATTAGGTATGTTTATACTTGTTAAAGAGAGTTATTAAGGTTATGTAATAATACAGTATTATTTTCTGCTTTTCAGTTTTCTCAGTCGTTTCGTCGGTATGTTTTCCGCTAAAAGTTTTATCAAAAAACCGTTTAATTAGATTTATTTATTATGACTCATATCGGCTTATAGGCAGTCATAGCAACCTTTTAAATATTGCCATCAGTGTACATTACCGATCACGTTTGAAACCTTGATAAGTTTTTTCCTTATATTCGCTCTGACAAAGATACTGGGAGATTCGGTGATCGCATATCTCCCCCTTTCCTAAGTAACTCACACCGAGTGAGAAAGTTGATAGCTTAATCCTTCATATATTATATTATTTTTGTTATCCCTGCATTAATAAAGTAATTATTAGTTTTATAATAATACGAACTTTATATTTCGGACCATTATTAAGAAAGTGACATCAAATAAAATAAATATCAAATCAACTAAAAGATTTAATATTATCAAAATGTCTTGATTTTCTTCATGTTATATTAGGTAAAGTACTTCTTCCTAGGTAAAGTTATCCAATAAATTTTAGTCGCAGAATGGTTTACTTATTTGGCTTCATTTGGTCACAGAACTAGAAGTACTAAATGATTAAAAGTATATGTATGTGACAATACGTGTGTTGGCGGATTAAAAAAAATGGAGTATCACCACCCCTATTCAAGCTGGGTGTAGTAAGAGCCGACAGAGTGAGCTAACTACACCTAACAACACTTAGAGCACTGTAAAGCAAAGGCAATTTTGATACAATATGTTAACAATAATATTTATTTACGGCTAAACAACATTACCAAGATAGTTTTCCGTAAACTAATCAATTATTCAGACTTTTATAAATGTTTTGAGAATTGATTATGTAAAATTCTTCTAGAAACTTCAGTTACTAGAATGTGGGTTCCAGCTACACTAACTTATAGCGAGAATTCTTAATGGGTTAAGAACTAAAAGTATTGATTTTACAAAATTCTGTACGATTGTATGTGTGTGTTAAGTTAAAATAAGCAATTATTTAGAGAGATTTAAACAATTAAGTGGAATATTGTTTTCTAACAGCCACTGCCTCGTTGGTCTAGTGGTTAGCGTATGCGACTGCTAATCAAAAGGTCTCGGGTTCAAATACCGGGTCGAGCCAAGTGTTTTTGGGTTTTTCTTAGGAAATTCCTAATAGCAGCCCGGAGTTTGGAAATTTGACGGTTATTTCACGCCCGGCCTCAGAGAGCACGTAAAGCCATCAGTCCCGGTTGTCATGAACATCTATGGCAATCGTTATTGGCAAGTCAGTGCCCTCAAATATACTGACAACTAGTTCAATCTATGAATTGAATTCAATTCTTAGGGTTGCGGAGGTCCGATGCCAGTCGCTCCGTGGAGAAACTGAAATTCAGGTAAAACCGGTTGAACTAGTAGCCCACCCCAAACAAACTTGGGAATAAAGGCTAGGAAGAAATTGTTTTAAAACTGCAGTGCAAGCAAATAAAATAAAAAGGTGTGAGCCTCGTGATTCGTAACATAGGTTCTTCTTACCATAGACAGCAGTCTCTGATAAAGGAATAATGTAGTCTGATCAAATTGTTTCTCTACTCCGTATTTTGTATCTACCTTTGTGATGAGAGATATAAATAAATTATATTATTTCCTTTATTAAATGAATATACATATTGATTAAATTTTCAACTACACATTTTATATTTTAAAATACATTATTATTATTTTGCAGTTTACTGCAATTAAATAAACTATTTTAAATACATAAATCTATATTTTATTAAACAATCAAATAATTTGGCTAATGGTAAATGACCTACAACTTGTCTGTGAGTCATATCGGTTCGATAATAACGTAGGTGGTGATTTGTTTCAACGTGAACTAGTTAGGAGCGAAACAGTGGTCATAAAGCGAATGAAATTGCATTGATTGGCTAGTCTATTTATATAACAGTTACACCTGTCTCAGAATGAGGACAGACACAATCGTTTTACGTCAAAGTTATAAAAACTGTCGCAGACACTTAACGCTGGTTGATCACGAACGTACAAATGTTATGTAACCTTTTGACTAAGTTTGACAGAAAGATTATTTTGATTCCAGTAACTAACTTTGAAACTTTTAAGTATATGTCTGCCTTGAGAATTGAGAGTAAATTACTGCCCTGTTGGTCTAGTGGTTAGCGTATGCGGCTGCTGATCAAGAGATCTCGGGTTCGATTCCCGGGTCGGACTAAATATTTGTGAGTCTGAGTGTTTTCTATGTATAATATGTATGTATTTACAAAAAAAAATGTGTGTATATGTATTTATATCAGTTGTCTAGTACCCATAATACAAGCCCTTCTTAGTTTGGGACTAGATGATGTTGAGTGTAAGATGTCCGAAATACTTATTATTATATATAAATACTTTGTCCTCCATGTGTCCCTTACAATATATTTAGTATAAATGAATTACAAATAAAGTTTCATACATTCAGGTAGTGCAAGTCTAACCTATGTAAATGTAAAGCTATTCGTTTTTTTTATTTCCACACGTATACATAACTTTGTACATTATAGTAAACTCATAACTATTATATCTTAGTCAATAAACGTTCACAGCTGGACATAGGTGGAAGCATATATTTGCTACCCGCATAATGTACACTATGTCATTATTGTTAAATTCTTGTTAATATTTAATGTACACATGTAAGAAGAGAAAAAGAACATAGACTATTATTTACCGTTTTATCCGATATACAAGTAGGCGGATCGGACGAAAGCTAGTAATATTAAACAAGCTTTGAAATATAATTAAATGGAAAATAGATTTTAGCGTTTTAGTCATGTATTTTAAATTTACAAACCGCAACAGGATTTTAACCCAACCACTAACCATCTGCATTGTGAGCGCTTGTTTTTACTTTTAATTTTTGTACTAATAAGTTAAAATAACTAGTGTCTGAAATTCCATTCTATACAAGTAATCGTACTCTACTATGACCATGAATATTGAAAAAAATTAAGCTGATATCATTTTTGTTACAAATATTTTTCTCGTAAAAATATTTGTAACAAACATTATATAAAAAGAAGAATTAAATCTATACCATTTTGCTCTGAGATCTGCACAGAATAAATCTGTAAATAACCTTGATTTTGGAATCCCCGCGGACCGTTACCCCGTCGCTGGTTACGGCGGAGTAGTGTGTCGGACTCGAACCGACTAAAACCACACGGTGTGACCCTCTCTGCGCCTGTATATTGGAAGGAGTCCAGGGAGGGGATTTCCTTCTGGACTCCTCCCAGCGCCTGCCCGCACTGTTGCGGGCACCATCTCAAACTTCGACTCTCTAATTGGGCAACGTCTGGTCACACGCGGACGCCGCCCCCTCGCGGTTGGCCACTACTGCGGACGGACGGGAAACCCGTCCCGCCCATCCGCGGCCACTCCTAGGGCGGCATGAGACGCAGGTATGCGCGGCTACGCCGCCCGGGGTATAAATTTGTCCCTAGTCCCCAACCCTCACTCGGCCAACGTGGGGACTTATGACCTTAACTCTTTCTTGAGAGGAGACCCGAGCCCCGAGGTAGGATGTTATGGGTTGTTGATGAAGAAACCTAAAACAAAGAAAGCTTGAGTGGTATGAATTAAGATACCTCAGCTTCAAGCCCCCAGCCCAGGAGCAACAAGCCCAATCTGGATGTCCACCTCAGCTTCAAATTACATACTCGCTGAATTCCACGGCGTTACCCGTTGTTGTTGTTGTCGCGAGTAACTCATCAGAGCAAAGCTAAAGCTAAAAAAGCTAGTTTAACAAAAGAGCCTAAGTTACTCCTTAGGTCATCAGCTTTCTGCCAGTGAAAATACCCTCAAATCGGTCCAGCCGTTTCCAGAGATTAAATTCCAGAAATTATAAAAAAAATGAAAATTTGATATTACTTATCTTCAGTCTTATTTATTTGGATAGATTTTAATTTATGATCCTTTCCTACATTATTTTTGCTTCTAAAATTTCTAATCTTACAAAATTATTTTACTATTCATGAGTCAGAGAGCAAAACTCTTTAACAAAAACAAACAAAAATTATTCAAATATACCGCCATACAAAGTTATCGCGCATCATTGTCGTCTGAGTACATAATTACGGACACCCAACTCCATCCACCCTGATTAAAATCATCAACACGGATCCTTTTACACAAACACTTTTTATATTCAAACAGCTCATGTCATGAACGTTGGGTTGAAGCACACTCGACATGCTGGGTGGAACACTCGCGATGAAATTAATCTTCATATGTCGATCTCTCACTCCTGCCATTTCAAAAGCTACCTGCACACATTAAAATTTTCCATCTATTCTTTAAACAAAAATAATGGGAAGTGGGACTTTAAACAAAGTCTTTGTTGGCGTTGCTGCTAAGTTTAGTTTTGATAACGTTTTTAGTAATTAAACTAAGGAGGAAGATGAACTGAAAGTTCCGGCCTTAAATATTTAGTTCTTTTTATATTTACGCCTGCAAAATTACTACTCCGCTTGATGGAAAGGATGATTAGAATTCAAGGGTGGTATCACCATCTTTATTGTAAATACAGGCAATGTGGCATGGTAAGACCTATCTGTATCGTTGGGCCTGTGTGGTCTGGCTGGCTATGATAGTAACGTTTTGATTCTACTGTTACTTGTAAGCTATGGCACTGTTGTTAGATTTTTTGTTTATTTATTTAAACACACCAAATTCTGGAAGATTAACTAGAAAACCTAAGCATTTATTGAAATAATTGGAATTATTTTTGGTGAAAATGCAGTAGTAATATAGTTAATATTATAATATTTTTTAACAGATATAGGTTCATTTTGCTTTGAATTACATTTCTTACATTATTCTTATTGGTTTTGTGAGCATTCTAACACTAACTACTACTACTTCTAAATACTTAAATTTCTTTTTGTTATAATAAGGCGTTACATGATCCTCTAAAAACATTACTCTTTTTTTGAGCAAGGGTAATAAAAATCTTAAAACATTTTCGTCAGAGCTTATAATGGTATAACCTCTGACTTTACATTTCAAAGGTGTCTAAATGCATGATTAATAGTATTTATGTTACATCTGTCGATAGGTGTGTGAATAATAGAATCGAAATCGTAAAATGCTCAATGTTTGTTCAGCAGCCGTAAAAGATACATGGACTACAAAATGAACAATGCTATCAATTCAACTCAAGAGAGAATTGAAGTTTAAGAAGACTCATTATTGTAAAATTCAATTCAATTGTTTATCGTGGTTTGTTCACAAGTCTTCTGTACTGTTTGTGTTGCTTAATTCACTTACTACAACATGGTTCAGTAAATTCGGATTGAAATCGAAGTGTTCAATGTTTGTTTAGTTACTTCTAATGGAATCGTACCTTTGTATACTATCTTTGGTAATCGTTTTCAGCTAATGTTCCAATGCGTATAAAATGATTTTTAAGTTTCAATTATATTGAATATTATTTATCTAAGGTATCGTTTAATTGAACTCATTTTAAGCCTTTTAATTTTCAACAACATTACACATTATGACATTTATTTAAAACTACGATTTAATATAAATCTTTAAATGAAACTAAACACTGGATCTTGGCTTCTTCAGGTCACTGGTTAGGCGTAGGTATTAAATACCTATTTATTTCATGCATAGGATACAGTAATATTCACACATACATATTTATCACAATGTAAAAGTGAATTGAAGAGTAGAACATAACTATTGACAGAAATAAAGTTTTTTTTTAACTTCAACGACATAAAAAATATGACAAGAAAATATATATTCTACGAAATTAAAACTATTTGATTCTTTTCATGCCTTTCATCAGGCAGAGTAAAGTCACTTTGGTAGGCTCAAATATAAAAAAAAATCGACCAAGTGCGTGTCAGGCCACGCACAGGAAAGGGTTCCTCAGTAACCCATAATGGTACGTGGATTAGAAATCGTATCCAATGGATAATTGATATGTTTACGTTTTAATGCGTTAATTTTGTATGACGTTTTCCAAGTAAACGCATTTTAAAAGTTAAGCCTCTATAACTCCTGAACTAACAAAGTCATCTAATCCGTTATAGTTTTTCTTTAAAGTTCATTTTATGGACCACTATCACGAATTTTTCCAGATTTTTTGAGCCAGCCGTTTAGCTTTTAGAGGGGGGGGGGGACGTCCTGTTTTTACAAAAAGTGGCCTTTAAAGTGGAATTTCTCGCACACGGATACCTTAATCAAAAAATCGTCTTAGAAACCCTTTATTGTTTTTAAAGACTCTAAAAGATCTTATAATACCCCACATGATGGTAGTCACGAGAAAAAAAAAACATCCCCACTTTACGTGTAGGGGAGGTAGGTAACCAAAATAAAAATATTTTTCATAATTTTATTGTAACACTTTGTCGACGTAATTACAATACATATTCATGCAAAGTTTCATCTTTCTAGCAGTTACCGTTTGAACGGTAAGTCGAGGACGGACGGACGGATGTACAGACGGATATGACGAATCTGTAAGGGTTCGAAGTCATAAACTTCGGAACCCTAAAAAACACTACGCGAACAATAAAAGTTACAAGCAAAATCATTTGCACCAATAAACTTAGTAAATAAACAACAAAGTAAGCATCAACTTCGCCAAATTAACCGAAACAAAAATTCTAAATCATCTACGGTATTAAATTGCTAGCGAAGCGGAATATATAACTCGCAAAACTTTCCACCCTTCCAAATGCCTTTTCTTGCAAGACCTTAATGTGATTTATTTTTACCAGGACTGGGCGTTACATATAAGATTCGCCACGTCAGCAGACGCCGGATACTACGAGTGCCAGGTCCCGACACACCCGCCTACCAGTATTTTCTTCAAACTTGTCCTCGTTGGTAAGTCCTTTAACGTTGCGTAGAATTCCTTGGCCTACATTTCTGAAACTTGTTACATATATTCAACTTTGTGACGAAGAATTTAAAGTATTTCATTAGATTGCTTAGTAAATGTTAATAATCTAAGCCAGCCAACGAAACAAGGTTAGTTTAGTAGCTATTAAAGGTATTTTGAGAGAATGCAGCCTAATATTATCACCATTTTACAAGGTTTTCAATTATTGACTGGCCCATAATTGAAAACCTTGTAAAATGGTGTAGGTAGTAGAGTAGTTCTAGTATTCAAGATAATTTTCAATGTACCTTGCTCTTGTTAATCACAACCTTACGGCTATTGCTAAAAGCTATCAAACCAACTACATAAAAGTATAATCACAGTGATATTTTTTCCGTATTCCATGCCAAGAAAACCACTAAGTCAATAAGTATATACGGTGTGGTGACTAGTTATAATACGATCTATACATATTAAATGCTTTAAACTATTTTAATAAAGTTCTAATGATAGATGTTGTTTTAGTATTTTTATAACATAGAACAGTTATTATCATGTCAACCGATTTAATTATTATTTTAATGCAATAATTTTTAAAGAACAAGTTCTATTTTTTCATCAAAGTAATATTACAATTACCAGACATTGCAAAGCCAATTAATTTGTTAATTACCTACAACGTTGTCATATAAAATTAATATGAACACAGCAAAGGTAATGAAAATATTAATATAAATTATGTTATTCATTTTGAATCGAATGAAATTCTTAATTTCGAGAAAGGTCACATTGTTAAAAAATTGTGGACTTATTGCGACACTGCGAAATATTTCAGTTATTGTATATATTTTTCTTTATATATATTTTTTAATTCAATATTATTTATCTTTCTATTCTTGTCAACAGCGGCGTACGCAGAGATTGTAGGTGAATCAGAAAAAATAATCCACGAAGGATCAATGCTGAGACTGGTGTGCGTAGTGAAGAGGTCTACGGAGCCACCATCATATGTATTTTGGTACTTCGAGAACAGGATGATCAACTATGATTTAAGTAAGTTTAAATTTATCATTTTTTTATTTTTAAATTCATATCTAACAAAGTGACTTTACTCTGTCTGATGGGAAGCATGAGTAGAATTCAAGATTCAAGAGGATATCGTGGTGAGTGCACAAAATGCATCATGGCGAACCATTTATAGGTAGTAGAGCCACGATGATTTCAGCACGAATTGGCCGGCTCGACCGGGGCAGTGCTACCTACACACACAAGACCATCCTAATAATGACAGTATTCTTGCTGTCGTATTTCGTTGCTGAGTGTGAGAGCAGAGGCCCAAATATTCTGCATCATTCAACCGGCCTTAGGAGGCCTGGAGAATGATGCAGGATTTTCTGACCAGGCCGCCATGGTATAAATAAATAAATATTTTGGACGTTTCACACACAACATCATCTAGTCCCAAAGTAAGCAGAGCTTGTGTTATGGGTACTAAACAACTGATATAAATACATGAACATACTTTTTTTTTTGTAAATACATACATATTATACATAGAAAAACACCAAGACTCCGAAACAAATATTTGTGGATCACACAAATATTTGGTCTGATACGGGAATCGAACCCGAGACCTCTTGATCAGCAGCCGCATAGGCTAACAACTAGACCAACAAGGCAGTTTGGGTCACCATGCTGCATTGCCTACACTCGCAGTGAGGATGGTGGCCCCTACTCCTGGATTCTACTCATGCTTTCCATCAGGCAGAGTAGAGTCACTTTGGTAGGCTTACATATATAAAAAAAAACACACTATAGCCTAGTGAGATGATTCTGCATCATCGGGCCTCCGGTCTCACACTCACTAACGAAACACGTCAGCACGAATGGAATGCTGTCATTAGGATTTCTGTGTGACGGTAGTACCGCCATGGTCGAGCCGGCACACACTGCTAGGTCACGTTATTTCTTCACTCACTAAAAATCTTTACATGTATGAAAGTATGTGGCTCATTCTTTTGCCAAGTTCAACTTAGGTCTATACAATGAGTTTTTTCTTCTATTCGTCATTATAACTCTTAACTATGTTTACATTTAAAAAACGTATGTTTATGTTTTTATATCAGTTGTCTAGTACCCATAATACAAGCTCTGCTTAGGCGTTTCACACACTGGCGACGCGAACACGCGCGTAGGCGCGGGCAGCCAATCCCGAAGCCGCTAGCCGCACGCGCTCACGCGTCGTAGCTCGTGTTCAGTGTGTGGGACCTGGTGTGTTTTCTATACTAATCGATGTACTTGCATACAATATTAAAATCTGCCACTCCGCGCTACGTGACGGAGCGCGGTGCAGTGTGTGAATCGCCTTAGTTTGGGCCTAGATGACATTGTGAAATTTTTATTTATTTTTACCAGCTGAGTCTACAAATTGCGAGTAATGCCATGAAGTGAAGCTAGTCTAAAAAAATAGCCTAAGTTACTCCTAACTATTATCTATCTGCCAGTTAAAATCCCGTCCACATCGGTCTAACCGTTTCAGAGATTACCCGGAACAAACAGACAGACAGACAGTTTTTGATGTTAGAATATTACTTTGATATGAATTTAGTAAAAAACAGTTCATTTGATATTGCAAACAAATATTTATTTGTAAAAATATTTTTTTTATTTATCATCATCAACCCGTTTTACTCCATTTCTTGACATAGGACTCTTTCTCTTTTATTAACATAATTCTATTTTTTAAAACAAAATACCTACATAGAAACTGTCGTATAAAAATCTGAGAACAAAACCATCAGTTTCACAAGGTTTCTACGTCGGAAGTAATCTTTAGGTAGTTCTAAACTCCAGTGGTGTCCCCCGAGTATCGTTCTACGTTTGTAGTCAAGCGAATAAGTAAAGGAAAAACTACTATGATGTCCTATTTCCCTGGTGCTTTAAGCTGAATTGCTTTTGAAGGAAACTGTGTATTGATTAAATATATTTTCTTGGATATGATTAATAATTTTTTATACTATAGTCGACAAACTGTAGGACAAGTTAAGTGATGATAACTGACATGACTGTTATTGAGTTTCACTACCCATGAGCACCTTTAACTTAAGAGTCAAAAGTTCTTTGCTATATTTTGTTTGTTTGCCCTACAAAATAGCTACATTTATCAGTCTCCGGAATTTCAGTTACTCAACAAAAAGCAATAACATGATAAAGTCCGGTTCCTTACTCATCCTACAGACCCTAAAGATGAAAGTCTTTAACCAATGCATTCTAACCGTAAGGACTTACGAAGCCGAAAAGTGTACACTTATGGTATGGTAAGTGTACACTTGTGGTATGTTTACAAGTTCAATAAAATATCATATTAGGAATTATATGAAGACAGAGATCCAATTACGTCGATATAACCAACAGGATCAGCAAGTTGAAGTGACAATGGGCTAGTCATATTAGTTGCAGGATTGATAACCGTTGAGATAAAGGTATTCTTGTGCAAACGTAGTGTAGGACCTCTACATTATTATTATTATGATAATTATAAAACACTAATCACCGTTACGGACGAACGGATTGAATAAATAGGCCGAGTCGACCGGGGGTTATTACCCACACAGCAGACCAAAATGACTAAAATCTCAGCATTTATGCTGTCGTGTTTCGTTAGTGAGTGCGAGGCCGAAGGCATAATGATGCAGAGCATCTCAATCGGTGATCATGGTGTGGGTCACCATACGTACCACTACTACTCATGGAATCCATTGCATTTTTGTCAAAGCACAGCCCTTTTACAGTAGATTCGTTGAATTGGTTTCCAGTTGAGTTGCAATTTATTAATATCTACCACAAGGAATCGTCACACATTAAAATGGTGAAATATTTTTGTAAAATAATAAACTAAGGAAAATCTTTTAGCCATTCATTCTATTAACTTATTTTCGGTCGTTTGAGCAGAGTAAGCCAATGAAGCTGACAAATGGTTCACTTAATTCTTCTATCTCGAGATTTTTTTATTAAATTACACCTCATCGGCTTAGGAATTGAATATAACTTAACGATGTCTAAGGATTTGATAAAAGACTTGAATCTAGTCATGAATATAATGTTTCTCTATCTGTTGTTCTTATTTTGATCAGAATTGTAAGAGATTGATTTTGGCTATAGGGGACCCATTTTGTTAAAGTTATTTTATTATGCTACTACCATTTTTCAGCTCTCGTTTATTTGTGTTATCACGGTAAAGAGTAGTCTGTGTCCTGCCTTAAGAATCCCATTATCTTCATTTAAAATTTCAACATTCATTTCACAAAATCAAATAAGTCTAGAGGTTGAGCCGTTAAAGCGCAACAGATGGATAGACAGAGTTACTTTTGAATTGTAATATTATGTGTGTTTCAATTACTGCAGTAAAAAGTAACATGTACTATGTGTTATTTTGATTTATAAGCCAAAACTATTTTTTATTTTTCGTTATTTCTTTTTCTTAAAAAATATCATATGTTACATCTAATACCTCCAAGAATATGTGTACGAAGTTTCTTTTTTTTTATTTTTTTATTTTTTTTTTTTAGTTTAATAAGGAACAAACAGTCATATATATCTTAAGACTAAACATAATTTTATGTACTTATAGACCTAAAAGTTCCCTAAGTTAATATAACAATTAGATCAAAGAAAATTTAATTTAATTATCAGTACAACCAAAAACAGTAAAATACCTTTTCATCTTGTGAGGCAGTGAAGACCACGCTTTTTAAAGGAGTCAAGAGACAAACAAAAAATGTCAACCTCACACAGTGCATCATCATATAGGCGGCAGGCTCGTTTAAGAAAACTATTACTTGCATAGCAGGTAGTTGATAGGGGAACTGAAAATAATTTCCTTTTGCGGCAACTTCTTTCTTGTCTACTCGGAATACGTAAATTAATTTTTTGTAGTAGGAAAGGACAATCTACATTGTTATTTAAAATTTTGTATAAAAATGTGAGATCATTTAAGTCTCTGCGATGCTTTAAAAGGGTAATTTTATGATAATTGGAAGACGTTTCGTAGGCTTCATATAGATGCCCTGTGCGGAAATCGAGTGCCTTCACAAATTTACGCTGAATCTTTTCAATTTTATCTATATGAACTTGATAATGCGGTTGCCATACTACGGAAGCGAATTCCAGTACACTTCGAACATAGGCATTGTACAAGAGCCTAAAGGTTAAAGCATTTTTAAACGGTTTTCCGACCCTCAAGATGAACCCCAATTGTTTATACGCTTTGTTTACGCTTTTATCAATGTGTGGAACGAATGTTAATTTGCTATCTAAAATGACCCCCAAATCGCGAACCTCAGTAACTCTTCCCAGAACCCTACCACTCATTCTATAATCGAAAATAATGGGATTTTTTCTTCTGGAAAAAGTGATCACATGACATTTATCAGTATTTAGGAATAAGTTATTATTTTGACAGAATGATTCAAAATTATTTATGTCATCCTGAAGTGAATTACAGTCTGAGCTATCACGAATAACACGAAAGATTTTTGTGTCGTCCGCATAAAGCAGGACATTTGAGTTCTTTATGGTGTCTGAGATATTATTAATATACAGAATGAATAGCAGAGGTCCGAGATGGGAGCCCTGAGGTACACCTGAGCTTATAGGTTTGTATAGGGAAGTAAAACCACTTACGGCCACGGCTTGACTTCGGTTTCTGACGTAGGAGGTTATCCACCGGAAGAGATCACCGTGTACGCCAAGGTTCCAAAGTTTTAAAAGTAAAGTGTTGTGACAGATTTTATCGAAGGCCTTGGCGAAATCAGTGTAGATTGCATCGACTTGACATTTGTGCTCCATAGAATTCAAAATAATCTCAGTAAAACTAAGTAGATTCGTGTCTACACTACGACCTTTAAAGAAACCATGCTGAAACGGACATATGTGTCGTTGCACGGTAGCGAATAATTGGTTCGCAACTATTTTTTCCAAAATTTTACCGAACAGACATAGTTTGGATATTGGACGATAACTTTCTATGTCTTGACTAATAGGGCCTTTAGGTATGGGTGTGATTAGAGCTCTCTTCCATATGTCCGGTACACAACCAGTTGCTAGAGACTTTTTAAATAAAATGAAAATTGGTAAAGAGAGAGAATCACAACACTCTTTAATAAAAATAGGAGGGATTCCATCAGGGCCAGCACCCTTATTTGAGTCTACTGACTTCAAATATTCCGTAACCGTTTCCTGTGATATTTCGACAGAAGCAATATCTACGGCAGCGTTTTCGGGATGAACGGGATAAATAAAATCACCGTTTGTCGGTTCAAACACAGAGTGAAAATGTTCATTGTAAAGATTACAAATACTTTCGCCGTCAGAAACCGAAGTCCCCTTGTATGTCATAACTTGTGGTACGCTGCCTTTCGAGAAAATAGATTTTACATAAGTCCAGAAAAACTTCGGATTTCTCTTAATTGCTCCTTCACAGAAGGACATGTAGTTATTATAACAATCCCGTTCCATACGCTTTGCCCTTTTTCTAAGAATTTTAAAGCTATCCCCGTCCAGAGGATTAGAATACATTTTCCAAAGTTTATGAAATTTTCGCTTTTCATTTAATAACTTGATCAATGGTCTAGTATACCAAACGGGTATCGAGGTTGACGAATGTATGCGACGACGAGGAACATACCTTGATATCAGGTCATTTAGAAAGTTATAAAAAATAGTAATACAGTCCTCCATACATAAAGAACCAAAGAAGTTGTTCCAATTAACTTTGTATAACTCATTATTGATTTTTTGGTAGTCTGCATTACGGAAATTATATTTGTAAATAATAGGGGTTCTTAAAAACGAAATCTACCCCTCATTGCCCCTTAAAGATGCAATGTCACATAAATATGGATGATAGCTGCTATTTCTCTCTAGTACCCTGAAACATTCATACAATGATGCGGGTTTACGGGCTAATAAATGAATAAACTATATAAAGCGATCTGTTTAATTACATTTAGAATATTATTTCACCTGAATAAATAAACAATTAATAAATGAGAGCCTGTTGTGAGAGAGAGATAAATGTGGCCCTTCTGTTATTTTGGCCTGTTTAAAATACTGTACTGTTTTCGCTCACTCTCGCTTTTACACAAAATCCATTATAGTCTTGTTACAACTCTTTTTTTAATTTTAGAAGTTATGTACTTAATTTGTTTTCTTCTAGCTATTTTTATGATCAGATTAGCTAAATAGAATACAGCAAATTCTGAAAAATTCATAGTTATAGGTAATAATATAACGGTTTAAGAAACTCAATCAAATATGGTAATATCTCAACACCAGTCACGTGGTCAAAACAAAATAGTTGAAAAGAATAGAGGTTAGCAATTTTCGAGAGAGATTCGACGTAGAGGTTATTATGTTTTAATGAAGGACGTAGCAGCTTCATTCAACTACAACTAACATAATAAAAGCTTTTTATTAAAATGATTGATGTCAAACAAAAATAAAAATAGAAATTTTAGGTTGTCCAGACACTTTGACAAGCATATATTATGTGTGTACTATAATAATTAGGAACTGTTATATTTTCTAAATGAGAACACACATGATGTCATGTGGACGTTTTCCCACGCTTAGCGTTTAAGTTGCTGGGGTGTTGACAGGTTAAAATATAATATGATTTAGGTCAAACATACTTTTTTATGACGGCCTCCTGCGTCATAAGAGTTTAAAAGAGTGTAGAGTGTTTTTTGACCTCCTTTAGTACTGTAGCTGGTATATTGTGGGTAGGGGTAGTCATTGCCTTCCAGTAAGAGACTTTGCCTTTGATTTAAAAAAAAATTCTTTGTGAAATTACCTTCTTTCATGTTGCAAAGTTCAACTTGTATTTAAAAGATTTATTTATAAAACTAAATATTATTATTTTATTTCTACGGAATGCGTGAGCTTACCGTAACCTAGTATTACCCCTTCCCATTGTTATAAAGAAGATAAAACGGACTTCACGGCGCTTGTGACTCTTCAGTTATAGGTTACGCGGACTGTGGTGCGACCATCTGGTGCAATCTGTTCACAGTTGATGTTCAATGCACCAAGTAAATCTAGAGTACTGGACTGTTTACGTTATAAATTAATTGACACATAGGCCTGTTTCTCATTAATCTATCAACTAATCAATTTAATTACATATTAATTTTGATCATTTCTACAAAAATTCCAAGAGTTGTGGCAGTTTTCATCAACGTCACCTAAATTTAAGAGGCCACTTAGAGAGAGTCAGGTTGCTCTAGTGATATTTTAATTTACCGTAACTTTACCTTTTGATAAGGAGACGGTTTAAGTATACTAATTGTATAATTGAAACTTACCTACTTTGTGAAAACATTTTTTTATCAAAGTTAAAAGGGCCTGGTATGAAAATTCATTCATTTCTCAAATTAAATCTCTGACCAGAATTTAACCACAGGAACTAAATTTAATTTTATTAACGAATTTCAATTTATTGATACAGATGGCGTGAGTGTACATAACGGTCGTCAGACAAGCGAACTCGTGATAGGGAAAGCGGAACCACGCCACGCTGGGAACTATACCTGTGTGCCTGCCAACGCGAAGGCTGCATCAGTCACCGTACATGTTGTACAAAGTAAGTATACTGCTATTGGATAAAGAAAGGTATATTCGTAATGTAAGTCTAAGTAAGGTTACCTATCTCTGGTTCTTCTGTGTTCTAGTGATGGCAATTTGAGTTCTAAGAGACATTCTTCGTACGATATGTTTTTCAAAGACAAGATCGTTTTAGCATTTCCAATATTATAATATCCTTTTCAAAATATTATATAATTCCATATTTAGTGATATCAACAAAATCATTTATTAAAATCAGACAGCATACGTACTATTGTATACAAATTCTTCTAGGGAAATCTTTTTTCTTTTTAAACGACAACGCCTGTATCTTTGGACTTAATAACAATACATAAACCGGACACAAAGAACTCTTGGACTCTAAACAAAGATTTGTGTATCACACAAAGTATTGCCTCACGATATGAACCAAAACACTTGGTAGAAAGCGAGGTGTTAAATATTTTGGCAGCATTTATTGAGTATTTAAAGTGTTTAAAATTAACGCCGAAAATTGGTATCAATGGTAATGCTAATGACATCTAACTACTATTGACGTTTATATTAGAGAATTGAAGAGTAAATTTGAAGGCACATCATATACTCTTCTTTTATTTTTATTAATTCTCTTCTAAATAAATTAGACCGGCTCATCTTTATACTATGTGCTATAAATATATTAAAAACGTTTCAATACGATAATCTTTAAACCATTCACGCCAAATACCTATTTGCAGGGATTCAATATGGGCTTATTTAAAGCCAGAAAATTCAGTACAAAATTTATGCGAAAGTTGTTCTGTAGAAAAATTTAGTAACTAAAAATATATGGTATACATGTGCACTTCAAAATATAAATAAGTTAAAATATATTTTGTGAAGTAATAACTATTTAAATTGTAAAAATAAAGTAGTCACGGAACTTCTTGAAAAAAAATTAGAAATAAGGATCTTGGATTACGGCGGCCAGTCTTGACGGACACCAACCAGCTATACAGGAGTTATTTTAGTGCAGAAGTGTGAGCGCATACAAAAGTGCACTCTCTGTTCCTTTGGTCTCATAATTCGATGGGGCTACTTAATACGACCGGATAGATCAGGCGCAAGACCGACAGCTTTATGTGCTTTCGGAAGCAAGGTCTTTTATTTGAATTTAAATTTAACGGTATTTTTAAATATTTGATGATGTTTGAATTTTTATTATATATATTTTAATTACTTTGTATTGCATAAAATATTTTTTAAGCGTTTGAGATTCGCGAATCAAAAGATTTATTATTAATGTTATATTAAGCTCCCAACTTGGAAGCTCGGGATTTCACTAAACATATTACTCGTTCAATCAGAAAAACACTTTCAGCTCCACCCGGAAATCGAAATAAATAAACCAGTATACTTAATATATACCATATTATAGAAGTTAAAAACCAATTTAAATTTGGGATCCATAACTCCACGCTTTAAAAACAATTTCATTTTTTCAATATTTTCCTTCCAATATTTCAATCGAAACAAAACTGGCACACTCTACAAAATTAAAACTCATAACCCTATAATAACCTCGTGCATGATCATTATAATTAGATGCCGCGGAATATATACCTATCTTTCTTCATTAAATTTTAAAGTACACACATTAGAAAATTGATACAGGAACTGATAAATTCATAATAGAATAAAATATTATGCAGGTAAAGACGGTTTGTTATTAAACAAAAAAAAAGTTGTTCAACATTTTTGCTTTCAATCGCTTTTTAACATGGAATAAGTGGTATTTTAATTAGTTTTAATCACAATTGCGGTATTATTACATTTCTAGCTTTTTCCCGCAACTGCCCACGTGTATGTCGGTTTTGTATGTACGGTATGTCATATGCTAGGGCTAAATATATCTGTAGATTCAGCACCTAGACTACATCTAAGTTACGTACAAATTTATTCCCAGTAGTTTCATGTTTAGCAACATTTCATCTTGAACTTTGCAATCTTATAAGATTATTCCTCAATAAACCAAAGCAACTTCATATCACTTCTGCACTTGAATAATTCAATTATTTTTCTAACTATTGTAAAAAGTGATAAAATGTCATTGTCATTGTGCTTTCTATGTCAGTTATCTATTTTTGATGTTATTCTAAAATTATACGAGAATTTAATATTATCAGACCTTTCTTATAACTTTTCGTTACGTATAATATTTATTAAATTATCTTCTTTATGTAATAACAAAGTAAAACACATCCAAAACTTCAACCATCAACAATTTATTCAATAACCCTCAACCCGAATCTTCCAAACTTGATTAAATACTTGGCATAAATGGTAAATGACAAAATTCATCTCATAAACATAATTTTATTTCTGCTTCAAGTCCTTCACAAGATTTACGAGACTGAGAAACAAAGGCTAATGATTATAATGTAATAGACAAAAGGTGAAATTACATTTTCGCGATACAATACATTCGCAGAAACAAGTCCCTTCCCTGTGTAATTGGATTTTATGTTAGGCCTTAATTCTTTAAGAGAGTCGTAAAAAGGTAAAAAATTAGGCAATTTTAACGTACACTCAATTCTTTGTGAAAAAAATGAGGTACTTAATGACTACAAAGCTTTGTTTGTTATTCTATCCATGTAATTGTTTTATCGTTTAGTTTTGAGAGCTTAAGAATTCCATAAGATTTTTCTAAAGTTAGAAACTGAGTACTTGAGACTGAGTGTGTACTCTAGTAAAAATTCAAAAGCTCAAAATTTAATATCCAAAAGGTTCAAGTGTTCAAAGAAAGCTGAGTGCGGAGTCGTTTTAATAAAGTGTTAACTACGTATGCAGAGACGAAACTTGCATAACAAATGTCTTTTCCTGAGCAAAATTACGGTGTCTCTGACGTAATATATCTTCATAATTAAGATAAAATAAAAGAGCGAGGTGTTGTTCAATGTAAAAGGCACCTTACTGTTAAAATTTTATCTTAAACAAAATTGCTGCTTCAGGTTAATGTAATGTACTGCTATGGTTTTTGTTTTTTCTTTCTTTCTTTTTAAAAACAACTCTCGCTTTATAAATATTTGTTGTTTTGTTGGAGTTTTTATAAATATGTTATTGAATGAAATGAAAACAAAGAATACGAAGACTTAGGACAACATCATACAGAGGATAATACAAAGTATTGTCCAATGTGGAGAACTTACAATACTAAGCTCTATAACTTAGCGCTTAAATGCCTGTGCTATCCATGTAGTTGTTTAATTATTGAAATTTAAAAATTACGATTTTATAATATATTTATTGTTCACCAACAACCGATAAAATCCCACTGAATCGAACCCGAGACCTCTTGATTAGCAGTCACATATGCTAACCACTAGACCAACGAGGCAGTCAAAATATCACGAAACAAATGGTCACCCATCTAGGTCTGACCGCACCGTCGTTGCTTACCCTCGGTGATTGTTTCCAATCACCCAAGGCCACTTAGCTGTAAACGCTTCTATTTCTTGGTCACAAGTTCAGGTTTATAATAATAATTTCATAGTTCTTATATCTCAAGGATCAAATGTAATGTACAGCTGAGATTTTAAAAAAGGAAAAATCCTCTGCTGTAAGTACCAGCAACTGTAATTACGACACAGGTAATACAATACATAAATTTTAAAACAGAATATTAGAAAAATAAATTTTGAAATCATCATAGCTGAAGAAAAATATAATAAAGGATAGTTCTGAGCTGATAAAGAACCGAGTTAAGAAGCACTGTTTCTTGTCGGTGGTTAAACAATTTATAATATCTACACGGATAAATATAATTATAATTAATGCATGGTATATAAAGTACATCTAAGAGCGGCTAACTAATACTAAAGTAGAACGATCCTAATTAATGTACTACACTTTTATATCCCCTTGTTCTATACCTACAGCCGGAGGTATAGCTTTCAGTAACATTGTCATGTAACAAAGTCAAACACGAACTTACTAGCGTGGGATACACCACCAAAGTTTGTATGTAAACTTGCCAGGTATTAGAACAGTTTACAAGACAACTATTAAACTAAAATTATTTAGATCTTCTTTGAAATTCTTGTTCAGAAAATTTGTACTACCCTTTTGTGAAAATCCTTATTCACAAGCATAAACTAATAAAAATATATCTATGACTTCACTTATGAAAGTCGAACATACTTTCGATGCCACAGAGGCTATTGGCTAAAGTTTTTCGAACAAAAATACTTACTAAAACTAGGAAAACTACTTCAGTATCCATTTTCCTTTATAAGAATAGAAATAGACATAGAAGCTATAAAAATACGGTAAAGTGAAAACAAAAATAAAACACACGCATCGCAAGCATTAATTTTACGAGGAACCTAATACGGCTGTAATCCGTAGGGTAGGCTCTTAGCCTTCATATTCTACTACGATTAACCACACACAATATTTAGCTGAGCTTGCTAGAAGCATTTTCTATTCTTTGTCATCTTAAAAGGTTAATATTTTTTTATTTTACTGGTATATTGATCTTCTTAATAATCTGTAGCTACCTCGATTAAGAAAATATTAAGAACATATTTTTGGTACAGAATCTCTTCTCTACGCGTATCTTATACATATTTAATTATTGCTTATTGTCATTAGCTTGAAAGTTAAACGTTAAAGTTTATTATTTTACTTACACAAGCTCGATCAAAGAGCTTTTGTTGTAACAAAGCTCTGTCCTTTGATCATTATACAGTAGTATAAATAACTGTAGTTCTCATTTCCGATTTTCGTGACAAATTAATTTGATCATTGTATAATTATTATTTTAAGCAAACATTGGAGAATGATATCGCCGACCTATTAGTGTGTTTCAGGAAGCGAGTTGTATTTGTCGTTTACAGGTTGAAACCTTGTTCATAATAAGGATCACTTGTTTACTTAAACCTCCAATTTTACTTATTAAGCTATTTAAAAACTATCAGAAAAGTAGCTACTTTAGATTTAAAACACCACGCTTAAATGAATTGCCTATTAAAATGCAAAACAAGCCGGTAGGACTAGTATTGGACGATAGCAACTAAAAAAAAAATGAAATTAGGAAGTATAGCCACGCTGATATCAGGACGAATAGGCCGGCCGAATACAAAAAATATAATAAAAATATAAAGTAATGAGAGAAAATAAATATACTGATATATTGTCCTCAGGTGAGACTCCTGCAGCCATGCAACACGGCAATAATTCCTCGGCCACTACTCAACAGACCCATATGCTAATATGTGTGTTCGTGTTCCTCTTGTCATTGAGGATGCTGATGACACACCACCAGGAGTTTGGATAACGTCGCTTATAATACATCTCATATTTACTATTGTTGTTATTAAGTCTGTGTAAACAATATCCTCTGATGTTAATTTAATTTCAGCTGTAGGTAGGTAAAATAATTGAAGCAATGTGTATTAGTTATTTTTATCACTTTATTAATGGGTTTTATTGGCAATATTAGTATTTTATTTCTAATATCAGCATTTGATAATTACAAAAATACAGTGAAACCGATCGTAATGTGTTAACAACTAATCAGATAAAAGCTCATTTTCAGTATGAAATCGATTCAAAAACACATCTTTCGCATTTGTTGTCTATATGTAAATGTATGTATATGTTAGGCAAACAATAAGCCTTTTAGGGAACGATATAACAATTTATGTAAAAAAATAAATCTTATATTTACTTTTGGGGTTTTACTGACTTCGTTCTATATAAATAATGGTTCTAATTATCATGTATCTGTCCCAGTACCTCAATAGTACATAAATTTAAATTAGTAAAGTTCAGGAATTGTTTTTGAAAAAACTTACGGATTGATTCATAAAATATAACTAAGCATAGTTTATTTCCATTTCTAGTTGTAATTGTGACGTCAAACATGCTCATTAAAATGCTTAACAAAATGTCAACTTAAAATCAAATAGAAAATAGGAAAGCCGAGGATTGAACTCAACGGCTAAAGTAACCAAAAAACTGACCATTTTGAATCGTGATCGTTCCGCGTAATAGGGTTCGGGCACAATACATTAAGACCGTTTAGGAATGTGACGGGTTCTTTGACAAAACGCTGCGTCGAAATTGGGGCAGGTCAGATTATTCACTTTTGTACACGTTTACTTAGGCATGTATTGTAGTCAAAGTACAATAGCCAGAAATCGAGTAATAGGTTTTGGTTGTGTTATTTTTTAATATTGATTATTAGTGTTTATAAATTTTAATTCATTGGAAAAACAGAGTTCTGCAATTTTTTTTAAGAATACTTTTTTGTAACAAGCATAAACTGGCATAAAAACTGAAACTCGAGCGTGGGCTTATAATATAAAAAAGGAACCAAAACAGCAATTTGATTTTTTTCTTTGTTGTGACTCAAATTTCCTATCGTGTGATAGTCCAAACCCTATAACTGCTTATAGTTATCGTAACAATTTTCTTTTTTGGTCAAAGAAAAGCGTGCATAACAATTTTGCTGTCTTTTTCGTGATTAAAGGCCACAATTACTATTTCAGGGCTCCAATTTTTCACTTAGTAAAGCTAACTTAGATCTTTCTAGTTAAAATAACAAAGACCTAATCTTTAATATATGCGGGACAGCGATAAAATTTACATTACTAAGTAGGTCGGAAAGTTTGATGGATTAAAGACGATTAAAATGCTTTCAAGATACGTGTCTTGAATGAAATAGTATGTATAATAATATTTCAAATGGCTTAAAAAAATTGATAAAAAAAAAGAAGAAATTAGAGTACAAACTTTGATGATTTACACTTATTTGCGTAACTAGTAAACTGTATAAGAGTATAAAGCCTGTAAATTTATACCTGGAATTCATGTAAAAAGTTATTTATAAAAAAACTTTACTAATTTCCTTGAATAGAACTTAAAATATTAATTTGTATTGATGTCGGAACGTTAATTATGATTTTAGATCACACTTATTAATTATCCACGTGGTAAAACTAATGAAAAACTAATCTACTTATGGCGATTCCTATCAACAGCTCAACAGAAAACACAGTATAGAACCATCTACCAGGTACACCGAACTATTGAATAACGAACTGTACGGAGTAACTAATAATCCTGCATCGCGATATAGAAGTTCTCGCGCTGACTAGCATATTTATAACTGCCCAACCTTACACCGAGGCTGGATTACCTCACCCGTTCGGATTATCCTCCCTTTGTGTTGGAGGGACATGACGCCCGTTTCTCTACACTACTTGTAAAGATATGAGTAAAACATATTATGCATTAAATACATCTTGATTTCATTTGATTTATATGTTTCTGTCTTCCATATTGTATAGCAATAATTTCATCATCATCATCATCAGACAATCACAGTCTACCTCTGGACATAGGTCTCTTCCATTGCACACCACTCTTATCGATTATAGACTTCTCGTATTCATCGCTCCTCCATCGCAAGTCGTCACTCCACTGGCCAGTGGGCGTCTTACACTACCTCTGCCAAGACACAAAAGCATTAATTTGAAAATATGAATCTCACAAAATCCACGTAACGTACTAAGCAGGAGAAGTAAACAAATTAAGAACTTTAAATCTTAAATTTATGCAGTGAAATTGCATATTTAATACTTCATACCAAAACTACATCTATTAAAACACTTTAAAATTGTTAATTATTACACAAGAGCTGGTACATTTCCCTCCGAAATAGTTAAGTGTAACTAAGTTTCTCAAAACTACTCTCAAGATAGCTCCTACTAGACTTTATTAAGGAAACAAACTTCCAGTCTCGACGGTCACATACTGAGGCAAGACAACGCTTTTAAGACCACATCTTACACTACTGTGGATATACAATCGCTTTCTATATGTATATATAGTAGTTAGTTAGCGCACTTACGTTCTGTCTTTATAAATATTTTAAAAACTAACGGAAAATATTTTTGCTCTTACATTCTTGCAATCAAACTCACTGGAACTTTAATTCAACTATTTAATCAACCTGACTCGATTCGCCTTATAGCATTTTCAATGGTGACTCTGCCTTACTTCCGAGGTTACTCTATATATGTTATCGTCATCATCATCAGCCTATTGCAGTGCGGGACATTGACCTCTCTCATTGTACGCCACACTGATCGAATTTAATCGATCGATCTTATGTGTAACTTTTGATATTGCCGTGAGGGGTAACAGTGAGTTTAATTTTAAGAATATATTATAACAAGTTCCACCAAGTGTGGACAAATGAGAGTATACATTCAATTTTTGGTGTTATTTTACGGTACCTAATTAAGAAATCATAATTCGTAGATGCGGTAACGTATTGGGAATGCAAAGTGTCACTACCATATTCATCATAGAGGTCTAAATAAGAGTCAACTAAGTAACGGAAGAAAACAATACTGCAAAGAGAAAAGGAACTAAGTAGATTCATGTCTATCAGTATACTGTTAAAGGCTGTAATGTAAAAGTAAAAAATTGAACCCTATTGAAAATCCGGCAATACATTAAAGATGGATGATGAAACACTATATTCAAAGTTCAACACATCCGACAGAAAATTCGATTTCAACAAGTTTCGAAACAAATTGCTATCAGATAATTTCAAGTGCCACTCATAGTTGGACGAACATAAATGAACAAAATAACATACATTTTCCAGAACAACCGCATCGCTGTTTGCGCGTGCGTGAACGGATAATAAAAACTTTATTCGTGTCTAAAATATTCCTGAATTGTATACATTCAATCATTTATTGGGTAGCTTTTGAACAGTAAAGTCGGGTGTTATTTTTATGAGGCCACAGATAGCAAATACTGTGTATCTCAAGTGCCTGGACCCTAAACATTCAGAGCATTTTACACCGAGGTTGCTCTAAAACCCGTATGTAAGAGTTAAATGTTTATTGACTAAATTGAGAGAGTCAGAGTATATTTATTCAAAGATATTCGAAGACAGCTATATCCATAGGTAATAAATGTTTGCCTGTCTATTAATTATAATTTGGTTATGAATTATTGTTATTTAAATGCTGATATCTCTTTTAGCTTAATATAATATAATTAAATGTAAGTAACGAAAGACATTACAATTTTTATTCTGTACAAAAAAACATTTCTACGTAAAAAAGAGCACGTTCTCGTAAAATATTAAGTTAGTATTTTAACTGTGCTATGTATCAAACCATCACAATAGTAGTGATAATATCAGAATGTTATTTTAAATATGTGAAAGAGAAAAGTATTAAAGACTTTCAACAAATTTAACAACATATATTGAGTTGCTTCGTTCACACTAAATCGGGTCGCCACTTTAGCATTTTAGTCTCTTAGCTCTTATCGAGTTTCGTTACGGCCGATGTCGGCTCCAACTTTTCTGTACGTATTCCTAAATCATATCCTATTTGAGGTAAGTGCTTACGTTGGATAACATCATAAACAGAGTTACATCAAGACAATTCACGTCAAACTATAGGACACGCGACGTGAATCTTATTCAGGAAAAGCTGCAAAAAGGAACGGTAATAGTTTTGGCAGGCTATGCATGTTTGTACATTCTTGAAATTAAACTCATTATTTTATTCCACTATTTAAATAGTGGAATAAAATTAAAAGTTACAACAGATTTGTAATAATGGCGCGGGTTATATCGGCTGTACAAATTTTATCTAAAGTTTTTACGATATCGGGTTATAGGTTTTTAAACTTTTTCTTACGTAAAGGGATGTTGTGAGTTTTATTTATTATTTTGTTATTACAAATGTATTAGTCGTTTCGAATGAAGAAACTCATCAACATGGGATATATGTAACATTGATCGACAGCTACTGTTTGCGGACACTAAAGTTCTAGTTAAAGCCCTGTCTTTCTGCCCTGCCCTGTCTTTCTGATCTTGGTCTTATTGACATATCACCCCAATTATTATAAGTATATTATATTCATAGAAATGTGTCTTAAATTATTTGAGTTCCTTTAATTTATAGCCAAATGTATTACATACATAATATATATGGGATGTTTCAAGAATAATACCTACAGCTGAAAATCTGATTTAAAAGTTGAAATTTGTCACATTTGATAAATAATAAATAAAAAGTATACCAATCGAGTACAATAAAGTTAAATGTAAATATAAAAAATAACGTGGAATATATTCATATGTAAGTGATGTATAAGAAATTGTAATTATCTGTCATTTTAAATTAAGAATAAATAACAATTTTGAATTTAACGTGCCAAGTTTAATTGTTTTATTTACCCTTTTATCTATCAAGAAACAACCATCAGCTGCAAAGAAACTTTATTATCACATGAACATCATGAGAAATCGTATTTTCGTGAGTGTGCGAAATCTTGCGAGTTTAGAGTAAATCTTCAGGAGGTACATGTCTAGCTATATCTTTATCTATATATATTAAAATGAATCCCTAATTCCCTTAGTCACGCCATCACGCGTGAACGGCTGGACCGATTTCGCTAATTCTTTTTTCATAATATACCTTTGAGTACGAGGATGGTTCTTAGAAAAAAAAATACCTGATAAGTTTTATTGGATGGGTTCCGAGAATATAAAACAATTGACTGACGTTGAATCGACTGTTAGGCGGTACGAAGTTCGCGGGGTCAGCTTGTAATTTGATAAAATTGAAGAGTGTGTGTTTGTAATTTCAAATTATCAAGTTTTCACTAAATGCACATGAAAATATATACCGGTACTTACATCAAAACAGCATTTGTTTTTTGTCTATCTAGGTACTTTTCTATTCTTTTTTTCTTATTCCTTTTAATCTTTTGATTTTGACTAGAAAAGTAATAAAATTTGATATTGAAGAAGTTATTGTAATTTGTGTTCTCGTAACTTAAATCAATTTTGATACCAAGCAATTTAAACATACCAAGATAATATATTATTACTTACAAACATTCCTAGGACTAATCTTTAAAGTATTTAACAAATGAAAGTATAAATATAGATGTTCATTAATAATACGTATTAAGTTATTCGGTGAAGTACGGAAGCAGTCGTGTATTACTCATGTGTGTATTTTGGGAGGCTCGATTATTTTCAGGTGCCGAGTGGGTGTTGGTGGTTAGTGCTGCCGTTTGTCTCTATCAATACTCAAATTATGAAGCTAAAGAATTTTATTTTTATAGTTGCATGTGTAAATTACAATACTACTGATTTGAATATATAGTTATAAAAATTACATATACAGTTTTATAAACTATATATATAGTTTATAAAATATATAACATGTTTCCTAAAGTCACAAACAAATAAATAGGCACAGCTAATAAAGGGTGTTAAAAACTATTTGATTGAATTAATTTATTTCAAGGCGACCACAGTTAAATATAAGGAAGAATAAGAGTTTTGGCAGTTGAAGTGTGTTTGTATATATATATATATATAATGCGCCGAAATTACTGAGCCGATTCAAATGAATGAAATGTTAATAGATTCATAATAAAAGCCGGGTGACAAAGGTTACATAAAGTTCATCAAAACACCAGTAATAAAAGCTTAAAGCTAATTCACGTAAACAAATTTTTGTAATCGTCATCATTTTTGATGTAATACTAATAGTTCTAATAATGCATTTTATGATAATAAAATTACTTGGCTCCTCGTTATTACAGCACAATAGCCTACAAACACATGTCTGTTGATGACAGGTGAAGTGTTTCAGTCTTACGTGCTATGAGTATGATATGGGTAATGTGCGCAATATATTGTAAATAGTAATTACTTATACATTAGTTATGTAAATATATTTGAACTTTAAATTAATTTTATCTAAAATAGAATAACTCTGCAGTCTCGTTAATGTATGCAACTGCCTAACCTAAGGGTTCGGTTTCAAAACCTGGGTCGGCCCAAAAGTATTTTTAGATTTTTCTTACAAAAAACTGTTAATTTCTGCGGTGCACTATGCGCGTACCTGCCGTGATATTGGCCCTGATTGTCTTGAATATGACTGTGACTATGACAATCGTTATTAGGAAGTTAGTACCCTCAAATGTCCTGACAATAGATCAACCTTCGAATTTCAGTTCACCATCAGGGTTGCGGAGATCCAATGCCAGTCGCTTTATGTCAAAACTGATTATGAGATAAAACCGGTTGAATAAGTGTTAGTCGAATAATAAGGTCTAGGAAAATGATTAAAAAAAGTTTAAAGAATAAAAGTATTAAATATATTTAATGTTATAATTTAAGAAGAAAATACATAAACTAGATGTGTAAGCTATTTGAACAAAAGTAACGGAACTGCATAGAGAAAAAGAACTTAACATAAACCTTGTACCATATATGTATATTATATCTATCATGCTGTATATTATATCATCATGAAGCAAAACACTAATTACACTAAGCCAAAAGATGTATTGCACTCTAACAAGGCAAAATTAACGTGCATCATCTGCAATTAAAGTCTCATCAAGCTACAATTAAATGGAGTATGCTTTGATAATATATTATAATTTTCTTTTGTCGTTGTGGTGGTACTTCCACATGCAGCGCAAGCGAAATACATGCAATAGCGCCATCTACTGAAGGAGCAATCAAATCAAATCAAATCAAATCAAACCATTTTATTTCAAATAAACCATACAACGGCACTTTTGAAACGTCAAGTAGTCAGTCAGTAGTCAGTCGTGAAGCTAATCTGTTCCAATTCGTAGATCCTATGGAGAAGAACAGACAAGAAACTCCATGGACACTCTTTTCCAACATTGTTTTTACAATTTTTGGTTACATTGTTTAAGGCATTTTATTAAATGTGAGGACAATGTAACGATGCTGATATTTACACATGTAGTGTCCAAAAACAATTAAACAATAAATAGAAGTTGTGAGATGACCAGCCCCGACTGGCGGCGCCCGTATCACGAGCATGACCCATGCACCAGCCATCGTCCAGTTCAACCATATCGTAGGGAGCCGAACGACCCGCTACACACGCCACCGCCAGCAGGACTTTTGAGCGAGCATGACATACTCACAACCGCCAGTCAACAAACTTATGCTACCAGTGACTACAAAGTGCTCACATGTACAATTCAAAATGTTCCCAGTTATACAATGAACCAGGAAGCAAACACGGAATGAACTATACGGTGTAACTACTAATCCATAATCGCGATGGAGGAATTCTTGCATCGATTAGCATGTATACAACATCCCAACATTAAATGTTAGGCAGTGGCCCGCCAGGCATGATCACCTCGTCTGGTCGGAGGATCCTCCCTTTGTATTGGAGGAACACAATACCCGTTCCTCTACAGTCATTTTAGCTTTCTCTGTTTGGGACTCTACTTTTTTTTAAATATTCTTGTTAGGATTTAATTTGTAGCTAACATACCGGTACATAAGAATGTAAGAATACACGGTAACTTGTTTATATAGAAGAACTATATTGGCATCATCAACAACAGCCTATCGCAGTGCACTGTCTGGCTAGACATGTGCTTCTTCAATTGCACGCCACTTGGCTTCTCGCACCCAGCTACTGCCAGCCGTTTCGCGCAAATTATCTTTTCAACTTACTTGTGGATGTTCTACACTGCGTTTCTTGAAAATATTGGTATCAGTTATATCGAAAACTAAGAAACGAAAACGAAAACATTTAAAATTATTAGATTGGCTATTATCAAATCCGTTCGTACCAGTAAGGTGAAAAACCATTTTCCGCCCTGTTTTAATAAGCTGTAGATAGGTTTCTCTAGAGATAAGTGAGTTTTAAAATATGTTGTATCAAAGAAAACTTAATATCGTGCTAAAATTTAAAATGATCCAAAAATACAAGACTTGATGTATGTTCATTATTTCTTCTTCCTAGCCTTATTCTCAATATTATTTGGGGTCAGCTACTATTTCAACCGGGTTTACCTGAATATAAAATTTTCGAAGGAGCAAATGTAAAGATTGATATTCACAAAATTAAAATCGGCCTAGTGCGTGTCAGGCTATGCACAGGAAAGGGTTCCTCAGTCATCCATAATGGTACGTGGATAAGAAATCGTATCCAATGAATAATTGTTATGTTTACGTATTAATGCGTCAATTTTGTATGACGTTTTCCAAGTAAGTGCATTGTAAAAGTTAAGCCTCTATAACTCCTGAACTAACAAAGTCGTCTAAGCCGTTATAGTTTTTCTTTAAAGTTCATTATATGGGCCACCATCACGATTTTTCGCAGATTTTTTGAGACAGCCTTTTAGCTTTTAGAGGGGGGGGGGGGGGACGCCCTGTTTTTACAAAAAAGTGCCTTTTAAAGTGGAATATCTCGCAAACGGATACCTAAATCAAAAAATCGTCTTTAAAACCTTTACTGTTTTTAAAAGGCCTATCCTAGGATACCCCACACGATGGGGTAGCCGCAAGAAATAAAATCATCACCACTTTCGGTACCCCAAATAAAATTCTTTTTCATAATTTTATTATAGCACTTTGTCGGCGTAATTACAACACGTATTCATGCAAAGTTTCATCTTTCTAGCACTTACCGTTTGGACGGTAAGCCTAGGACGGACGGACGGACGGACAGACGGACATGACGAATCTATAAGGGTTCCGAGTTATAAACTTCGGAACCCGAAAAACTGATAACAAGTAATTAAATATGATATTAATTCCTTGATTGTTATATCAATCTCAGTCGCAATCATGATCAAATTATAGGTAATTAAAATAATGCAAGTAAAACTACATGTTTCTTGCAAATACCACAATATACTTTTCAATGACTGATACTAACGAAATTAAATGAATCGCTCTTTAAATGTTACCTTCATTCCTTTAATGGGTAGGCTATTATCCGGTGGTATTCAGCGTAAACAACTGGCAGTCCACCATATTACTGCTTCGAAATCTGACCACATGCAACCGCAAACCAAATGTAATACTTGATAGTGCGCAGACCTTTATTTAATGGGATAATGGTGTAAAATAGTCTGAGTATAAATAAATTAATTTTGCATGTTGAAATAGTAACATTTATATTATTATTAAAACAATCTTCTACTTTATTTAAAATTAAACCAGCGTTTAATTATTAAACACAGGTGTACGTGAAAAAAAAAAGAAAGTGTGTTTATGAACATAATACATGATTTATATGTATTATGTTAATAAATATACTTTCTTTACTTATCGGGAGGAATGTAGGACGGAAACCGTCCACATTTTGGTATTATTTTATACTTTTAGTGTAATGAAAGTACTTTTAGTAAAGCTTCGGAAGATAAGGATAGTATTGAACTTTAATTTGTATGAAGAATATAGATTGTAAGCACTGCTATGCATGGATGTTGTAAAGGGTGACTAGAAGAGAGAAATCAGCAGAAGAACATAACAACCGCAAAGAGAAGTAAAACTTGTGACAAACTCTATAACAACCTCCTACGACACGACAGGCCTATGTCTAGCAGTGGACTGCTTAAAGTTGTTAACGTGTGTGCGTGTTTTTGTTAAAGCTATCAAAGGTGTGTGTCACTGTGTTTGTGTGTGAAGATATCATAGTGCACAATTGTGTGTGCAAATTTAGGGGTATATTCTATTTATTCACTCTCATGATCCTTTGAAACGACTATATGATACGACTGAAGGTCGATCAGGTGCAAGATTGACGGCTTTACATGCTCTCCGAGGCTTTGGTTAAAACCCCGAAATTCCAATCTTCGGGTTGTTATTGAGTATTTCTAGGATTATAAAAACTCAAACACTTTTTGCCCTGAGCCCGAATTCGAACTCGAGACCAACTACAACAACAATTGTAGTCGGTGTGTGTGTGATATAAAAATTGGAAATAAATAAGAAGAGAAAATAATTTAGGAAAAGAGAGTGCAGATTAATTCGGAAATATTATATAAGCCGAGGTCATATACATATTAGTTGCTAAGTTAGTGTCGACAAGTCTGACCTCTATATCCAAATATAACAAAATGACCTCTAGTGTAAGAGAACAGTTTTATTATTAAAGTGGGTACATACGTTGCCCTATTATCATTTTATATTTATTAGCCGTCCTTTGAATAATTAGTTGAATATTAAATTTTAATTACAATGTATCTACATAAACTAACTATCAATTATTCACTAATTTAACTAATTAATATTGAGAACATAAACTATTCCACATGTTTTTAGAGTAATTTACATGCTTAATAAACTAAAGTTGTAACCTTGTAACTCTTAGTGTATTTTAAATAACGACTTTTCCTAAATTCTAAAATATATTTTGATTTGTTCTGTGTACATACTTCAATTCAAATTAATACCTGAATTAAATTATTTGTAATTGTAAATGAGTAAGTTATACTCTAATGTGTAAAACTCAGTTTTATTATAGGTAGCTCTACAATAATCCCTACTAATATTATAAATGTGAAAGTAACTATGTCTGTCTGTCTATCTGTCAGTCTGTTACGTTTTCACGCCTAAATTGCTGAACCGATTTTGATGAATTTTGGTATAGATATAGACGGAACCTTTAGAAAGGACATAGGCTACATTTTACTGCGATAACCGGCATAGAATAGAATAGAATAGAATAGAATAAGCTTTATTTTTTATAATTAGCGTTACAATTTAATGGCCTGCCAAGTTCAGGCAATGTTATTTACCTATATGTCTAAACTAAGATCTAAGAGTAAAGTCTATAGGGCTCAGTTCATACATGAACTGGCTCACGCTTAAGCTATATATTTTATTTACATCAGTCTTAAGGCTAAAGGATAGGGATTCGAGGAGGGACCGATCGCTTGGAGAGCGGTTTGCCTCTTTCTTTTTTGTCAACATAATCAATTACGCCTGCACGCAGGCTAGGCAGCATAGGATTATGGTGGTTCAGCTTATTATATTTATCACCAGGGAGTGTAAGTCCAGGGATTTGCTGATTTTTTAACTTGCGGAGCATATCTTCATGAAGGTCCCTGGCACGTATGTACCACGGATCCTAATCAAGCATTTCCCAGATTACTTCTGAACTAGTATTGCGAGGAAGGTTACCCGCTGTCTTCAATGCCATTCGATATTGCCTCTCTAATTCAGTTAGCTTAGATTTACACACCCTAGGGTATAGTTGTACGATGCCGTAATCAATAATTGGTAGAATAGTTGCTTTGATTACTTTAAGTTTAGTTTCAAGGGACACTTTACTATACCATCCTATGATGGGCGCTAGCATTCCACGCACTTGTTTTACTTTTTTCACTGTACTTTTTATATGTTCCTTCATCACTAATCTTTGGTCAAGATGCACTCCAAGATATTTTATCTTACTTTTTATAGGTAATGCCTCATGTTGAAGTTGTATAGTGCGATGGAATTTGCGTTTATTTGTAAACATTATGCATTCCGTTTTGCTCACATTGCACTGCAGACCCCATTCCTTGTAGTAGTTTATAATCGTCTCGGCAGCCCATGCCGCTCTCCGCGATGCTGTATCTAGTTGGCTAGCCTCATTCAGGATGCATAGATCATCAGCATACTGTGAAAGTGTGATACCTGCGATTTGGGTCTTGGGTATATCACTCATGTATAAGTTGAAGAGGATCGGCCCCAAAATTGAGCCCTGTGGTACCCCGTGCGGAACCGGCTGCCTTTTTCCATACATTGTTCGGTACTTACCACGAGTCTCACGATTTTTCAGATAATTCTCTATTAGCTTAATCACATTATTTGCCATTCCAGCGTCAAACAGTTTCCTGCTTAGCCCTGCATGATTTATGGAATCGAAAGCGTTACTGAGATCAGTAGAAATCATCGCTACACTGTTGCCCTTTGCCAAAGCGTCTGTGATAACCTTACCAGTTCGTAAAATTTGAGTACCTGTCCCTTTATTTTTTGTAAAACCGTGCTGGTATTCTGGGATAAGATGTAAACGGTTCACTTCTGAGAGCACTCTGCTATACATAACTCGTTCGCACAGCTTACCCATAATGTTAAGTAACGTAATGGGACGATACGAGGCGGCTTCTGTATGTGGTTTGCCTGGTTTGTGTAGAAAAATACAGTCTCCCAGCTTCCATCGGCTTGGATAAAATCCTGTGCGTAGAGTGTAATTTATTATATTTGTCAGTGCGGTATAATATGCCGGCCCAGCAAGTTTTATTGCGTCGGCCCTTATTTGATCGGGGCCTGGCGCTTTCTTGTTCTTAAAGAGGCGAAGAGCTTGTAATACCTCGTCTACGTCGGTCTCGGCCAGCGGTTGGTATGGGGTGAAGGTCTCAGAATTTTTATGAGTGTCATCTACATTTGCTTCTTTTACTATTGCCGTGTTAACCAGAGTATTTATTTTTTCTTCTTCAGTTACAACTCCATGTAGATCAGGCAAACGCTGAGGCTTGATCTTCAGTGAGCGTTGAATTGTCCACATCTTAGCATAGTTGTTTTCAGGGCTATCTATGACGTTGTTCCATTGAGTCTCTCGATACTCTTGCAGCGCTTGCTTCAGTATGGTCTTTGCAGCGTTGTATATACGACGAAGAATATGTCCTCTTGGTGCATTTTTAGCTTTTAGTTTGCTTCGGTTGCGATGTTGTATCATGTATTGGATGTGTATTGGCAGTTCCTCCCGTCGTGTTGACTCTCGTAGCGGTGCCATCTCATCTAATGCCGCGGTAAGTATATTTTCCAAGTTATAGACACATGAATCGGCCTCATCATCAGTGGTTGGCACCGTTACTGGAAGATTTGCTTCGATTAACTCTTGAAATTTGATGCGAGACTCCTTAGATTCAGTAATGCTTTTCATCTTTCGCCTCAGTAGCACATGTTCATGCGCCTCTATATCAACTTCTAATTGCCACGGAGAGTGATCGGATGAGATAGAATCGAGTTGTTTCGTTCGATAAGTGTACTCCATGGCCTCTTGTGTCACCAGTGCGATATCAAGTATTCCGTTTCCTTGATGGCAAGGTCGAGAAGGTAAGCCAGTATGCACCAATTTTGCCTCTCTGTTGTCAATCGCCCGTTGCACCAGCGCACCTGCGGCTTGTGTTTGAGAATGTCCAAGTTGTTGCATTCTCAAATTCAAATCCCCCACGTTGATCGAGGTGGTGTTATCTTCTAACAGAGCTTCCCAGTCCGCCCGAATTTGATTGAAACGTAAATGTGGATTATACAATCCTCGCACGATGATACCACCGTCGATCGTTTCCAACCTGATAGCTACTCCCTCAATACGACGATCAACGTCATCCACGCCTGGAATCACAGTCGTTAGGTTCCAGCGAAGACCTTCTTTTATGTACATTGCAGTGACAAGGTGAGTTGCCCTAGTATCGTAAATTTTATTAAAACCTGGAATGTTATATTTACACTTTGTAAAATCTACTTTGCACTCGTTTACTATTATAATATCCGGCCGTTGTTTGACTGCCAGATGCTTGAGCTCGATGTGTTTGTTGCGAATTCCTTGAATGTTACAGTGTACGATTCTCACACACTGTTTTCTTCTTCTAAGCGTATTTGGCAAATTATCCATTGATGAGTTCGATCACAAAATCCAATATCGTTTCTGCGGGATAACCTTTTGCCTGCAAACTTTTCATTAGCTCTTTCGCTTTGCTGAGTAAGTTAGGTAGCGTGTGGTTTTGGTGTTGTGTGGTTTTAGGGCTGCTCGAGGTGCCTGCTGCTGCTGCATAGCTGGTTCTGTTGACCCGTGTGGCTGCGGCTGCTATTATGTTCGAGGCTTCTATCTCACGTTCAACTTTTTTTGTGGGCTTTTGTGCAAGTCCTTCATTATTTTTGACGAAAGCCTGTCGCCTGTTTTTCTGTTTATTTATTTCTAATTGGAACAGCGGGCACTTTGCCTGTCTCGCTGTATGGCCAATTTCGTGACAGTTGTAGCACACATGCCACACATCTCCGTCTTCGCGCTGCTCCACAGAGTCTGGTTGCTCTGGACGTCGGCAATGAGATTGCACATGACCAAACTGCCAGCACCGCTTGCATTGTGTCACCGCGGTGTCTCGTACTTTGTATTTTTCGATTTTGGCACGCTGGCTTAGGATAAATTTAATATCACGGGCTACTCGCATATCAGTTTCACCTGGGAAGATGAGAATCAATGCTAAATTTTTCATTATGATTACTCGTTCCATCTTGATTCCGTATCTCGCAAGAATATCGGCTTTGATTTCTTCCTCTGTGTAGCCTTCGGCGCGGACCCCTTTAGCAATTAATTTCTTTGCCGGACGATGCTCGTCTTTGCAACCGTATGTGTAATATTGATATTTATCTAGGTTTTCATTAAATCGGCTCTGTATGGCTTCATAAGCTTCTTTGTTTTTTGGTATAAATGTGATTTTCTTGCTCTTTGGATTTGCGCGTATTTCACAATTCGTCACTCGAGCAATTTCGTTCGCCGCCTTCCACTCGTATTTATCCGAGATCCATGCGTCATACTCACATATAAATGGAGGATATCGCTTTGTATCCTTCGTCAAATATTTATTTGATCCATTTCTAGCAGAGTTCACCGCACTGCTCTGTCCCGTGTTTTCAGACTGGAGATACGCTGGTGAGACGCCAATAGGTGACGGCTGTGGCTTTTGAACACGTCGTCGCTTGGTACCCCTACTCTCACTCAATACTGAGGCGGTATCGTCAGATTTCCTGTCTCGTTCTTCCTCATCAAAAGCAAGCGGTGAAAACATGTTACTGGTTGCTATAGCGGCCGCCTTCGGTTCTACTCGTGGTCGATGTTCTTGGGTTGGTTTTGGCTGCGGTCGAATTCCCGCACTTTGTGAACCCCAGTTGGGAATTATCTTATCAGGTAATGCTTGTTTTGTGTCCCGCGACGCCACGGTGTTAATACCTCTAGATTTATTATATTTCACAAGATTATCTTTTGCAGATTGCTCTTTCGTGTGACTTACTCTAGCAGCCGGAGTCCATGGTCCCTCGACTTGCTTTTTTGTCATAGGTTTTATGGTGTCGCATCTGAACTCAACGCGGCTCATCTTCTTGCAATATGTACATATTATTCTTTCACGAATAATGAATTCGTTTTGTGCAATCACTTGAACGAACAACGGTCCTGAGCATTCACACAGCGGGCCCTTGCCTTGTTTAAGCTTGTTCGCATTTGCGAGATAATGCACATACTTTGTACTGAGTTTAACAGAACCATCTGAAATCCTTTCCAGTTCACTGCGAATAAATATTTTGACAGCACTCACTTTTTCACACGCGCACTTGTGATTCTTAGACATGGATTGATCGCCAATCCAGTCATAAAAGTTAGCTTTTTCCGAAACGATGTTACAATAAAAACATTGCACTGTGTCTAATCCATTACTGGAATTAATTGGGGCTGTGTCAAACACAATCTTCTTAAACGGCGATTTATCGTCCGTTTTCCACTCACTATCTACCTCCATTCTTTCACTTATAACCTAATATTGTCAATTTGTAAGTTATAATTAGCAAAAACAACACTAAAAAGCGCTTGCGATGCACGTCGACCTGGGGCTACATCACGCAGCCCCGCACGTGGCGGGGCGTCACTGGAGTAGCGGAGCTCGATGCACGCACGCGTCCGTTCTCCTCGAGCGCCAGCGCGCGACTGATAACCGGCATACACGCGGGCGGAGCCACGCGCGAAAGCTAGTGTATTATAGAAAACGCCGGCAAAATCGATGGATAAATATGCAAAAAAATAATGAATTTATTTTAAACTAGCTTTCGCACGAGGCTCCGCCCGCCTGTATTGTGGTTATCGCGGTAAAAAGTAGCCTATGTCCTTTCCCAAGTTCAGTTCTATCTTCATACCAAATTTCATCAAAACCGGTTCAGTGGTTTAGGCGTGAAAGCGTAACAGACAGACCGACAGACAGACAGAGTTACTTTCGCATTTATAATATTAGTAGGCATAATATATTATAGCAATTACGTTACAAAACTAAAATTCTTCCAAAAGGTTACATAAAAAAAAGGTTACAAAAAAAATTCTTCCAAAAATAAATAAAGCCTTGGCAACCATTTAAATGCTGTGTGAGTCACAAATGTTAAAATATTTGCATCCCTTGAGAAAATTTTGCACTGAGCAATTACTTATTCTTGAAATATCTCGAGAACATTGCATAACCCGGAAACATCTGAGACACTTACACCTTAAATTCTTCTGGTAATAATATTATGCTTTGAATTTAAATTTACTCCATTATGGAAATGGAATAATTAATTTAGATTAATTAACGTTTATCACAGCAAAGCGGTGATATTGTTAGAAAATAATTATTACATGTCTGTATTCCCTGAACGTGTTGATTGCTGATGTTATTCCAAGACGGTCACATACATTAATAATGTAATTAACACTTTAGTCACAAGTGTTGAAACTGGCTTTACATACAATTTGTTCTTATCAAAATAATTTAAATATTCTTAGCATTTGTATGAATCTTTAGTGGTTAGTTCAGATATTAGATTTATAATCGACTGCCTTGTTGGTCTAGTGGTTAGCGTATGCGGCTGCTGATCAAGAGGTCTCGGGTTCGATTTCCGGGTCGGACCAGATGTTTGTATGATCCGCAAACGTTCGTTTCGGAGTCTGGGTGTGTAATATGTATGTATTTCCAAAAAAAAGTATGTTACTAGACATACTTTTTTTAGTCTAGTACCCATAATACAAGCTATGCTTAGTTTGAGACTAGATGGCGTTGCGTGTTGTGCGTGGCAGCCTATTCGCAGGATGTAATCTCCTAGATGCAACTGGTATTTTCATCCTGCGTAACCAACAATTGACGAACATCTAACCGAACCAGAACATACTGCTTACAATTTAACGCATTATTCTTTGTTAGATGCAGAATGATTAGGCCTCCGGTCTCACACTCACCAACGAAAGACAGCACGAATGTCGTCATTTTAAATTGGTCTTCTGTATGAGGGCAGTACTGCCCTAGTCTGCCCGGCCATTTGGCCTGAAACTAACAAGGCTCTACTTACCTTTATAAAAAAAATATCTCAAGAACAGTGCTATACAGAATAAGCTGTCCATTTTTTCTTTGGTCGTCGTCTACTCTTATATCCATCAATTTGCGTAGTTAGAACATTCTTCACTACATTTTGCTCATCTCTTATACATACCAGGATTACCTATTGCTTCTCTAAGTCGTATCCACTGGTGCTACTTTCAGGTTTCCTCTAATGCCCGCATTCCTAACCTTATCAATTTTAATCACACTACAAAACCAGTCAATGTTATCCCTACTAATATTATAAATGCGAAAGTAACTCTGTCTGTCTGTTACGCTTTCACGCCTAAACCACTGAACCGATTTTGATGAAAATTGGTATGAAGATAGAACTGAACTCGGGAAAGGACATAGGATACTTTTTATAGCGAAAATAAAGATAGAAGGGTTTGCAATAGGGGACGAAAGTTTGTATCGAAGTTCCTTATTATCATACATAAAATCATGTAAGCTTGTTTAATCTACCCTTACCGTGTCGCGCGATATAAACGAATTCCACGCGGGCGAAGCCGCGGGTGGAAAGCTAGTTAATATATAAATTTATGAAACTTCAGTATAATAAAAGTAACCAAAAAGTATTAGAATAAAAACTATCATAAATGGTATTCAGATAAATTCACATTCCCAAGGTTTTGATATGTAATTTCTTATCGTATGTTATTTTTGAAAAAGCATAAAAACAATGTTTTTCCAATATTAAAAACGAAACATTTCGATGTTAGATAACGTTATATTTGTACACCAATTTTCCCAATTACTTAATGGTATTTTCTTTCATGTTTTATCTTGAAAGGTTTTAAATTAATTTGATTAACTATCTATCTAGTTTTTCCACAGCAATAAGTTGTTAAAACATTTTCTAAATTAACAATGACACATAGGTTTCTTTTTACATTTTCTAGGGTTGGTTTCTTTCCTATAGTAAATCAAGTTGGCAATGTTATTCAAAGACGTTTAATTTATTTAAAAAAAATGGGAATTGACATGGAAAGAATAAAAAATAAAATGCCTAATTTCGTTTTAATGCCGCCACTTGTACCTTCTAGTTTAAGCTACCGTTTTATTTTACTATTCTGGTGTACAATAAAGAGATATATTATTATTAATATTGATTGCAAATGTACCTTAGATTTACTTTCCAGTATGTAATAATTCATTAACAGCAAAATAAAACCAACAGGGCCAGAATTGTTTACTTTCTCTTTTGTAGTCAAAATAAACTGGAGATGCTATAGAAATAAATAGAAAATAACAGAAACTTTATAAATTATGCAAAATATCTACTTAATATAATTAAACACCAACCAAACCTCTAAATTGCTACGCCGTAGTATTTCGTAGCTCTTGTAGCCGTTACTACGAATTATGTAACCATTTCATTAGTACTGCGTCATTTTGTTAATTTAAATAAATATGTTTTGAAATTCACACGGGAATTGGGCAATTAGTAATATTGAGCCACTAATGTTGAGTCTGTTAAGCATTGGTTACGTGTTATAAACTGAAAGTCGATTATGATATTTCATATACCGTTTGACGTCATAAATTTTTAACTTTACTGTATTTTAAATGTCAAGTTGTGTTATTTTTTTTTGAATATTGAAATAGGTCATTAGAGACTATATTACTACAATGTTATCGGTGTCCATCTAGTTCTATTTATTAATAGATAATCCATGGTGGTGAACGATTAAGAGGATTTTTAATGACTCGCTTGAAGGACCCGGGATCATACTGGGAGAGAAATACGTGCGCTGATATTTTTAACTACTCGGCACAGGAAGGAAGAACCTAAGCGTATGTTGAGTAAAGAAATTCAACATCTTCAACTCAAAAATCACATTACAGCCTACAGTGTGAATAGGATTAAAAATAGAAAGTCTCATCACCCTTTTTTATCCCATAGGTGTCACAAGAGGCAACGGCTAAGGAGAATCAGTCTAGATAGGGTATTAAAGTAGGTTAAATGTATTTTCTAAAAAGAGGCTTATGTCTAGCAGTGGCCTTCTAAAGGTTTATGATGACAATGCTGATGATAACGTATAGTTTTAATTCACTGTAGTTTGTTTGTCTTTACATCAATCACTTAAATCCGATATTTATGAATTCAAACTTTCCTCAAGATAGTCCTGTCAGATGGTTTTATTCGAGCAATTTATTTTATAACTTGGAAAACAAATTTATTGGTAAGCCGACGATACAGTGTTACGATCGTAAGGCCGTGGCGAAACTTTTTATAACTTAATCGCTCCGGGTTAAATTTATTACGAAACCATAAAAAAACAATCCAAGTCGTAGTCAGAGTCGGTTTTGGTTCGTTTAATTTAAGTACTCTTAAATATCGTAAATGACTGACGATATGGTCTAAAAGATAGATGCAAATCTTTCACTGAACGACGTAACATAAATAAGACGCAGTGACAAAGTCGCGGGACTATTTGAACTGTATTCCGCTGATCTACTGTATTCAATGCTGGGTATTTATTTTTCTAATGGTTAATTTTATTTCTTAACGAGTCTAAGGAAGTCTCTAGCTTAGTTTCGCTATGCAACTCATTAGATAGAAGAAAATGAGAGTTCAATTTAACTCTGGAATGGATATAATATGGTCTATGGTATCAACGAAGTTTGCATTTTTGTAAATACGTCTCCGCACTCGGCTAGCGTGGGACGTATGGCCTCTCCTGAGAGGAGACCCTAACCCAGCAGTGGGACATTATGGGTTATTGATGGTTATGGTGCTACTCTTGAAGAAGAGTAGCACCATAACCATGCCAACCAGGCCAACCTTAGGATTGAAGATGCACTAGGAGAAGAAGTTCTCCTAGTGCATCTTCAATCCTAAGGTTGGCCGTCAGATTCCAGTACTTCTCTCTGCGGAACTAATAAAATTCAAATATTAAAATAATGTGTTGAATGCTTTATCGTACTCCATAAAAAGAACATATATAAAAAGAAGTATGCACTCAATCAAAATATAAAAACATTTGTTTACAAACCGAAGCATGCTATTTGAAAGAATGAAGGAAATGAGCACAGTATACAAGTCACTTTATATTCTGCGGAGGCTGCAGAGTTGATTGTGGGAAATGACTTGTTAGGGTTCTCTGAAGTGATGAGCGAGCAATTTGTCACCGACTTTGAACAAGTATGCTTTATTTCCTTTGGTGTTATCAAACATTTCAAATGTTTTAAGTGGAGTGTCTGCTTAGCTGAGTAATTGTTGAGCCAAGATTATTATTATAATGTTGAGTTAAGGTTTCATATTTTTGTATATACATTTATAAATGACCCAAATTTTTAAAACCAAAATATGTTATTAAAAACAATGCTTTTTCAGCTCTGTAACATCTGGTATAATTTCCGCGTTATATAAATTATTAATTTTTATCAATCAAATTATTATTACTCGTAGGAAGTATAAATCAAGAATTTGAAACTCTCTTCAATAATTAAAAACGAAGTAAACGAACAGAATTTATGCACGGTTGGCCTAGTGGTTTAAGCGGTCGCCACGCCGCTCTCTACTGCGCCAAGTGTCGTGGGTTCGAATCCCACGTGGCATAACACTTTGTGTGATTCACAAATTGTTGTTCTGAGCCTGGGTATTCTTTGTGTTCGTTTCATGTATGTTTGTAAAGTCCCCCCGACACAGGAATTCATATTCCTAATGCGGGAGTTGTCTTTTAAAAAAAAAAAAAGAAATTGGTTCGTAGATATCTCAATGCTTCTCGAGTGGTTGAAAAGCTTACCTAAAAATCGATGTTAAGAATACTGTTGAAGCACATATTGTAATAATATTTTATTTAAAATCAATCCATTCCTCTGGAATAGATGCTTTATATTCAACAAATACAAGGAGTTACACAGATACATAATATATATATATATATATATATATATATATATATATATATATATATGTATCCATGTATTCCTATGTAAAAGTTATGACAAACCATTTTTACTCTGAGATTTAACAACTCACATCCATTCAATAAGATTTAGTAACCTTCTCTTTAATTAGCTACAATCGATATTTGCGAACCGAATCTAATCAACAAACTTGACCTACTCGACAACATTAATTAATTATGTTCAATATTGCAATCACTTAATTTCACTGTTCAATAAAGTATAATTTGCGTAACATGATTAATAATATAGATTCTTAAATGAAATATTGTACCCATAAAGTCTAAGGCCTGAGGGCATAGGCTACTATGTACCGCGATAACCGATATAGATGCGAGTGTAGCCGCAGGCAAAAGCTAGTATATTTATAAAACTATGTTAGCCTAAACAAATTTAATTGATTTTTTCTAAAAAGCAATTTAAAACTACAAAACTTTTTAAATTGAAGTTGTGATGATATTTTTTTTAAATGGTAAACTACAACACCTAGATCTAGAACGCAGATTCATCTATCTCGTCGCTTTTATAATACTTGTAGTATAGACACATACATACACATTCATATTTTATCTATTTCAATTATCAGACCTTGTCAAGCGAAAGGGCTTTAGTATGCATTAATTAGAACAGTATGAATTTACACATAAGATATTTCCATAGAGAATACCCTCGTCTGTATCCCACGGTCGAAGATATCAGGTGACTTGATTATACAGGTACGTAATTTATTTGTTATAATATTGGGAATATGGGACTGAGAGGTAAATGATATGGCAAGCGATAAGTTATCCCTACCAGGGTAATAAATGCTAAAGTCGGATTGTTACACTTTTAATGGGTATTGAACATATTGTAATGAAATTTGATTTGAATATACCTTAATTCCTCATAGATTTACTTACTTCCGAGTACTTACTTCACTGGCTCAGCGCCGACTTTAAGTGTGTATTGACCTCCGACTATTTAGTGCGCCATTTTTTTAGGGCTCCGTAGCCAAATGGCAAAAAACGGAACCCTTATAGATTCATCAAGTCTGTCTGTCTGTCTGTCTGTCCGTCCGTATGTGACAGCCAATTATTTCGGAAACTATAACAGCTATACTATTGAAATTTTGGTCAGTCGATGTATTATGTGAATTGCATTAAGATTTTTACATAAAAATAGTATAAAAACAATACATTTTGGGGGTCCCCATACTTGGAATTGAAACTCAAAATTTTTTTTTTCATCAAACCTATACGTGTCTCTATGGATAGGTGTTCAAAAATGATGTTGAGGTTTCTAACATCATTTTATCTAAACTGAATAGTTTGCGCGAGAGACACTTCCAAAGTGGAAAAATGTGTGTCCCCCCCCTCAAAAAAAATATGTTGTACATTACCATGCAAACTACCAACGAAAATTGGTTTGAACGAGATCTAGTGAGTAGTTTTTATTTTTAAAACGTCATAAATCGTGACACGCAATTAACCTATCATCCAATCAATACACTAGTATAAAAACATCGATGAAAGTTACAACGAACTACAAGAACTTTTATATGATGTGTGATAGCCTCGCCTTCACAACAATATTAAAATATAGAAACTTATTTATTACTTCCAAATGCGACAAGTGGACGCGTCACTACTATCCACAAAAAAGGGGTTTGACCCTTATAAAGCAAATTTATTGCATCCTTAAATGAATTCTGTAAAAACATTTGAGTGAGGACCTCTGAATGGTACTTCAAACATCTGTAAGACATAAACTATTAAAAGTTTGCAGTTTGACAAGCCTATCGATACTGTGATTGTAAAAAAGGGATAGGTGTTAGGTAGTCGGAAGTTAATATGATGTTTGACGCGGTCTTGAACTTAGGGGATTCGGGTGAGAGCGGCGAAGGTGAACGGAGCTAGGAGAAGTCACTTGCGCGGTCGGTAGAGCAGTCGAGTAGATAAGTCTTTTATTGAGTAAGTTGAAATACGTTAGCTTTGGAGGAACCCAGGTGAGTTCGTGCCTATTATTTCCAATTTGTATTTATAGGGTTAGGATAAATGTAATTACTTGTATTTCGGTCTGAGTGTTGTAATTATTAGTTATTGAATTATTTAAAGTAATCTAGGTACTAATTTACTGCATTGTAGTTGGTTTACCTTTGAGTGAGAAGTATGTGGAGGCCTAAGTGGAAGGCGTGCAGTGTAGAATATCGAGGTTCGAATGAGCAACGAGGCCCGATTGATCACCGTTGGCGTTTTAGTTTACATTCGGATTATCGGTAAACTATCATTGTAGTGTCCGACTACTTCAGGTCAGGAAAGTCAAGGTGTCTGTAGTGCATTTAAGCTTGGGTTCTAAAAATTGGATACTCAGGCTCGGTTGCACCCCGTTAAGTTTCTAAATCGGTCGATGGTTCTGGGAGATCCGGGATCCGGAGTTCCGGTACTGGGGCGTTTTCTTTAGCGGCAACCGCTTCTCGGAAGCCAGGGCGTACTTAATTAAAGCAACTAGACCCGGCTTCTTTATAGGCTTACGCCCTGTGGAATAGAACCATGAGTAGAAGAAAGTTAGTTCTCCAAGATCTTAAATGTACGAACGAATGAAAGCGAGAACATTAATAAACCAATCAGAATGTATTAAATGGTACGTAATCACTACTAGCTTCCCTTTGTTCGTGGCAGGCCTTTAAAGCCGATGGAGGGACATCGTGTCATTAGGCTGTGTCTCACAAGATAGTGCGAGGCGGGGGCACTATCCTAACAAATCTCTCTGTAGAATGATGCCTTTAAAAATAAAAACTCCTCCAAACGAACTATTACTTACTTCACTCAGGCTAGGATCTAGCTAGGGGCCGTCACAGATGTTACTTGCTGATACGGAACTCTTCATGGGCGAGTCCGACTCGCACTTGGCCACTTTTTTTCATCCTGTTTTATTTCAGACCAATTAAGCAATTTGATCAGTTTCATACTGTTTCATCAGTCCCCAACCCGCACTCGGCCAGGGTGGGGACGTATGGCCTTAACCCTCTCCTGAGAGGAGACCTGAGTCCAGCAGTGAGACTTCATAGATTGTTGATGATACTCTTTCATATCTCTAGCACCGTCATCTTTCCAGCGGTATCTGGGTCGTCCCACCGGCCACCGTCCTATAGGGTGCCAGAGATATGCTCCCTTTACGGCTCGACCCTCACTCACTTTACTTACTGACGCAAGGACGGGAAGAACAGAAGCGATTGTTTTAAAGAGCCTTGGGAGAGGCATTTGCCTAATGTCAGATCTTTTGACTGAAATGATGAACCAACCAATGTTCTCATGATCATAGCCGAGAGTAAAGGTTTGTTAGTAAATAAACAGTCAGTTAACAACAAATATTGATATTGACAATTAATTTAAATGTATCTTTAAACATGTGCCATCCAAGCCAAGTTCACATTCTACGAAGGTTAACTAGAATCAAATGAATGAGAATCACATCTCTCTAAGCTAAGACACGTAGTCAAAACAGAGTAATTAGACAATGACATAAGAGAATAGAGTAGATGTATGCGAGTAGCTGAGGATCGAGCTAAGTGGCGTGGATGATGATAAGAGAATAGAGGGTTTAACGGTTGTACAAAGATAAACGAACCGAAAATTTGCAATTTCGCTAAAAAGGCTGTAAAGAAAATATCCGCAACGTTTATTTAACTTTCGATAACCTGATAACGCACATGTTAATTCGTCATTTAGTGATAACTGAGATCCACGGTGCTACCCGCGTTAATTGTTGTAAAGTGAGGGTAACGCCACGAATCAAAGTGACTCTAAAACGAAATAGGTTAAGTTACTCTTTAGATCATAAGCTTTATGTCAGTGAAAGTCCCGTCAAAACCGGTCCAGCCGTTATAAGGTTTAAAAAATTGCTATTTTGATGTGAGTACCGTGTATACTTTGATATGCATTAAGTGAAATACTTTTCATTTGAAAATACATGTCAATTTAATTTATTTGTTTATACCTATTGATTACGTACTGATTCCCCGTTTTACATTGAAATTCTACCTAAACATGTTCCTAAACACAATCGTAGCTTATTAAGAACATGTGTATCAAATACTTATACACAGTGAATCTCTCGAATCGACTCATTTTAATTGAATGTCATATCCACAAAACAATAAGTTCATACAACTTTCAATATAAACCAAAGTAATAAGTTCAAAAATGAATTACATTATCTCCATTGATTAATTACTATACGAAGTACTCACAGATTTTATTTTATATATTTTGTACTGTAAAGTGGTTTACAATAAAGTTAATAATAAATAAAAAATAAATAAAAATATATATTTGAGTCTAAACAATTCTGGATCACACAAAGTGTTGTTACATGTGAAGTTTCAACCCACAACACACAACGTAGTAGAAAACAATGTGGTGGCCACTTGAGCCACTACGCCATTTGTACAGTTAATCTTACCTAACTCATTTATTGGCGTTCCTCCGGACTGCCGAGGTAGGCCGCCGCGGTGTTTAGTGGGTAGACTGGTTACCCGGAAGTCCCACACACATCCTTCGTTGTCCCCCAAGAAGGGTATGGTGCGAAAAGCATTCCCTGCGTAAAAAAAAAGGTTCAAAATACTTATGTTGGTAAACAATACAGATAACAAATTGCTTTGTAATTTTCTAAAATTACTTGATTCTAAATATTAATCAAAATGTAGACTAATATTTAACACCTCTACCCGTGACTAATAATCAGCGGCAGATTAACTGTCATAGACTAAATAGATCAAAGATTGCACTGCTAGGGGTTTGTACCTACGTAATTTATATATTGGATGTCATGAGGTAGGTGATGTATCACAGCTTATGAGGCATAGTCTTGACTTCCTTCTTCTTCCTAGCCTTATTCCCATTATTATTTGGGGTCGGCTTCTAGTTCAACCGATTTTACCTGAATATCCTAACCGCAACCCTAAGGGAGAACTGAAGTTGTCAGTAAATTTGAGGGCACTGACTTCCCAATAACGATTGCCATAGATATTCATGACAACCGGGACCAAGAGCTTTACGTGCTCTCCGAGGCACGGGCGTGAACACAGCCAAACTTCCATACTCCGGGCTGCTATTAGGAATCTCGTAAGAAAAGCCCAAAAACACTTTTTGGCCCGACTAAGGATTTGAACCCGAGACCTCTTAATTAGCAGTCGCATTAGCTATCCACTAGACCAACTAGTTACTTTTGACTTCCTATAACTTACATTTCATTTTTAAGTATTAGATATATCAACGTTTCTACACTAATCCTCAGCGTAGTTGGAATTTGGAATAATATTTTTTTTTCTATTTCATTAATTTTCTATTTTTATATCAATGTTTTGTCCTATAAAAAGCTCAATTAATTTATTTTGATATCTAAAGTAAATATATGAGTACACTAAATAAATGTAAACCGAACGAAAAAAGAAAGAAGACTATTGAATGTTTCACGACGGTATTCGACGGTATTTTGTACAAAGCAAATAGCCACCAATAGAATTTGAAGAATATTTACGCGAAGATATTCAAACAGGATAACTATGTAGGCATGAGAAAAAAATTCGAGGCTCGTTTTTTGTATTATTTTCTTTTGAAACAAAGAAATCGTATTTGTTTACGTGGCCCTTCATTTATTGGGTTTCTAGAAAAACCTACTGAATAATTTGAAGACGTTCTAGAAAAGTACTTGTTATTTTAAAATATATACATAAATATTTTTGAAAAGTAAAACTTTCAGCTGCTTGAAACTGACATCGTGACAAATAAAGTCAATATAATAATAGAAAAGTGCGAATTTGAATTGGACATCTAGGGTTCCGTAAGTAAAAAAATTTGAAAAGATCAGTAATTTTATTCAAAGGAGAGGCTATGTCCAGCAGTGGACTGTTAAAGGCTGTTGATAGGTAGTAGACATGCAGTTTTCACTGTTTTTGTGTTTTCGCTGTTAGGGTTGCGAAGGTCCGATGCCAGTCGCTCCGTGGAAAAACTGAAATTCAGGTAAAACCGGTTGAACTAGTAGCCGGTTAGCACAGGGGGCCGGCCCGAGCAGGGCGGTACTACCCTCTCACAGCAGACGAACCTAAAATGAGAGTATGTCGTATTTCATTGGTTAATGAGAGAAAAGAGGCCCAATAATCTAGAAGCATCTCAACAGACCGCCATCGTATTTGTTACCATGCTGGGATTTGACTTGATTTTAATGATCAAGATCAAGTCCCGAACACATGTCAAGATCACATGCTGATATTTTCTGCATTCGCAATTAGTATGGTATTAATTATCATGGAGTCATTTTGGCAGGCTCATTCACAAATAAAGTGGGGACGTATTGCTGTAACCCTTCTCCTGAGAGGTGACCCAAGCCCAGAAGTAAGACGTTATGGGTTGTTGATAAACAACGAACTTTATGTTGATAGAAGTAAACATTTATGTATATTATCAGTGTAATAATCATCTAAGTATTCTACCTAACATGATCAAATAGTCGTATCTGTTTCACCTCAACATTACCTGACCTATATAAGTACACCTCTGGGTCACGTCTGGGTGACGTTGTCTAATAAATCATGCATTGTTATTAACGACAAAAGAAGTCATTTTTGGGCGAAAAGTACCCCATTCAAGAAGGTACACCATAGTATTTGTACACACAATGGTGTATTTCTCTAAGGTCATTTTTGAAGGTATAATGGTGTGAATATGATACAAATTCTTTAGATAATTATATTAATCGTTGTACCGTTTATTCAGCTTATAAATAAAAACAATAATTTATTTATTTATTATTAATTTATTATAAAAATGTCTGAAGGTAAGTATGTTAAACGCAAGTTATACATACCAACATACATACATCGTAAAAACACTTTCTATTTTATATAGGAAATAAATGTAAACGAAAGGTTGTATAGTGGAATGGGATTCTTTGGAGGAGGCCTTTACCTGAGGGGTATATGCAAAAAAAATGTAACTTATAAGTATTAGTTATAATAATTATCTTCATCATCATCAGCCTATCTCTGTCCACTGCTGGACATAGGCCTCTCCCATTGCACACCACTTTGATCGATTTTGGGCTTCTCGTATCCATCTTAATCTTTTAAATTTTATTTTGTTTTATTTACTTTTGTTCTTACCGAATGGATTATTATTGCACTATTGAAAATTTGATTGGATACAATGTAATAACGAGTCAATTAAAAGAAAACATTTGTGTAAGAACTTAAATGAAATAATAATTATTTAATAATCACAATTTTGTTAATAATAACAATAAGGACCATGCATAAATCATTTTCAAAATATGTTACAGTTATTTCAATATATTACATTTTAAGTCAAAGTAATGTTGGGTCTCAAAGTTTAGTAAATGTACTTTTATTCTTAAATCACTCGGAGAGAACGTTTATCTTTAAACATAAAATTAGATCCAAGTAAAAGCTAGACAATGTTTTCCCTTTATAACTTATCCTTGAGACCTAAATCTTAAAAATAAGTACATACTAGCTCGTATCATTCCTCAGGGCCTTTGTGAGTGACAGCCACAAAGATAACGCAGGTCCTATAATAAGGTCCCTTTGTTATCCTACGTACGGAACTCTAAATCAAAGCGCTTTAGAGCCTTTCTTATTGTCAATTCGTTTTCACTGATACGTAAAGTCCCTAGTTTTTCTGGCTTTACCTTTGAGTTTTATCCAATTCAGTCCTTGGCATCAATATGTAAATTGTACTTTATATGGACTAGTGGCACTATAATAATAAAAGTGTTCTACTGTTCAAGTAAGTTTTTGGAATTTAACTTTATCTATACAAAAATATAAAATTAGAGTATCCATATATAATATCAAAAAAGCAATTTTATAATTTTGTCTTTCTTTTTGTTCCTGGTAATTTCTTTGAGTACTTTTAGTACTTCCAAACGTGAACAAGAATAATAATGACATAAAATGTATTTTAAGTAATTCTCACTAGTTATTCGATAATTAAATTTACTATCCCAATGAACATAAAATCGAATAATCACTTTTGTATAATATGCACTGTTCTCGTAATACGAAATATGGGTACTACACGTTTTATACTTGAAAACCTTTATAATTGCGGCAGTCGAATATAATATTTTAACAAATTTCGACTTCACATGAACACGCCTCGTTAATTTAGTACGTGTTATTGTGAAATGAGCTCATATTTATTTTATGCCTCATATAATCGTATGGGTATTATTTTTAGTTCTTTTCGTAAGTCATTTTCACGTGTAAGTTCATTTAAGCGGTCGCCACGCCGCTCTCTACTCCGCCAAGTGTCGTGGGTTCGAATCCCACGTGGGATAACACTTTGTGTGATTCACAAATTGTTGTTCTGAGTCTGGGTGTTCTTTGTGTCCGTTTCATGTATGTTTGTAAAGTCCCCCGCGACACAGGAATTCATATTCCTAATGCGGGAGTTGTCTTTTTTAAAAACGAAAAAAAAACGAAAACGTGTATTTCGGTTATTTCAGTAAACAGTAGCCTATGTTTTTAGAATCAAAATATCTCCATGATAATTTCACTGAACTTAGTACAGCGATTTAGCAGTAAAAGCGTCATAGGCAGATAGATAAACAGGGTAGTTTTGTCTGCCAAAAATCTGATTTGAATGACGATTGTTGAATTTTTAAATTTAAAAAAAAAGTAGTTAACTTAAACTTTTTATTTTCAAAACTTGACAGCCGTTATTCAAACAATTTTTTTTCAGGCAACCCTATATCATCGCATTCGCAGTAAGTGATGTATATGAAGGACTATAACATTATAATTATACTAGCTGCGCCCCGGGGTGTTACCTGCGTATTTTCGGGATAAAAAGTAGCCTACTTATGTGATTATCTAGAACTCATTTTCAAACTATTATTATGATTGCCATGCAAGTGTGTCATGCATAACCTGTGAAGTTTTGACAGGAGATCAACAGTGATACATTTTGACATCTACGATTTAATGTATTTTCATAGTCACCTAGCTTTCGCCGGCTTATCTCGATTATAGCAGTAACAAGTAGCCTATGTACTATTCTGATATTTAAGCTATATTACTGTGAAGTTTCATCCAAATCCGTTCCGTAGTTTTTGCGTGAAAGAACAACAAGCATATTACATACACACATACATACATACTCACAAACTTTCGCCTTTATAATATTAGTAGGTTATTAGTATTATGTTATGTTTCAAAATATTTGGGCAGCGCTATACATGTAAGGGAGTTTTGTATGATGACATGTCAGTCGGAATATACGAGTAACCGTGATCAGACGTTTTGTTGCCTAGCTCTGTACTCCCGGTATCCCGACACTTCCAAGTGTATCTCTATAGTAATTTTAATAAAAATAAAAAATTAAACAGACGACTAAAAATACTAGTAATGACATATCTGCTTATACCTGCCAACCTAGTAGATAGGTAGGCCAGGCAACAAATAGACAACCCAAGGTTTTTATATTCTATAGACTTCATACTTTCGGTTGGTATTAAATTAATTAGTTAAACTCCTTAGAATAATTAATTTAAAGTTAAACTCTTTTTTTTTTTAAAGAAAACTCCCGCTTTAGGAATATAGATTCCTGTGTCGCGGGGGACTTTTACAAACATACATGAAACGGACACAAAGAACACCCAGACTCAGAACAACAAATTGTGATTTGAACCCACGACACTTGGCGCAGTAGGAAGCGGCGTGGCGACCGCTTAAGCCACTAGGCCAACCGTGCAGTCATGAGTATACTGCTTAAAAAAACTTCATTTTTAAATTTTTTATGATTAATATTTTGGTCAGGAATTATTTAGCCAACTCATCCGCGATATATTATTTAATATATAAAATTTTATGTAAAATACTTTTTATTCTATAAACAGATGAAATTACTAATAGCAGACCGGAGTTTGGAAGTTTGGCGGTGACTTAAGCCCGTGCCTCGGAAAGAACGTAAAGCCGTCGGTCCCGGTTGTCATGAACATGTAAGGCAATCGTTATTTGGAAGTCAGTGCCCTCAAATTTATTGATAACTAGTTCAACCTTCGAATTTCAGTTCTCCCTTAGGGTTGTGGAGGTCCAATGCCAGTCGCTTCGTGTAAAAACAGATATTCAATTAAAACTGGTTGAACTAGTAGCCGACCCCAAATAATATTGGGAATAAAGGCAAGAAGAAGAAACAGATGGGTGAACGTCGTCGTTTCAATTCGGATCTTAGACCAGGACACCAAAAAAAGTGATGATATGCATCTTTACTTACACACTTTATAGATTTTATTCTAGGAAAAATGTGGATTAGAAATACTAGTATATAGTTGATTTGTTGGATTTCCAATATTTATTGGCAGAGTAATTAATTATCAGACTAATTCAGGAAGCGCCCGCATGAAATAAAGTTTCTTCAATGTCGCTAAATCTACGAGATATCCCTTAGAAAGAAGCTCAATCCCACTTTAACAGATCTAATTACAAGCCATTGTATGCTTTAAATACATCACAATAAGGTTAAAATCAGAAACGTGTGTGAAAATAGCCTAGATTCCACAAGATAAATTCTGTCGTGAGGCTGATTGTCAGCGTGGGCCGTAATCGAAAGGTTCGTAATTTAGCATTTGTTAAAGCAATGTAATGGAACTCATTAATGTTGGTTTAGACACATGCTTGCATTATTTCCATTTTCATGCTTGCATTTATGTGTGTGATTGGAAACAATCACTAATGGTAAGCAACGACGACGTGGTCAGATCTAGATGGGTGACCGTTTGTAGTTTATTACGTTATGAGCGCTCCTGTGGTTCAGAGTCGTGTCGTGAAGCTTAGTTGGAAGCCTTCGTGCGGCTTAAACACGTCCAACGGCATGATTACGTCACCAGTCCCCAACCCATATGCAGCCAGCGTGGGTACGTTTGGCCTTAACCCGAACCCAGCGGTGGGACATTATTGGTTGTTCATGTAATGTGATGGCTTTTAAAATGACTCTTTATTTGTATTATTATTATTTCACTGCTTATACTAACACAAGCCCGCGGACGTCATTTCTTTGATTTGATTTTAAATCGAAATCATTATGACGTAACATTGCAAAAGCGTTTTTAACTGTTTTCTTTCGTTGGCCAACCTTTCTGCCAGAGTAAAATTACTTTAAAAATAGCATTGAAATAAGATAAGCCAGTTTAGGGAAATTGATAGAACGAGGAGTCATTAAGATGGACATTTCGGATAACAATACTTCCAATACCTCTACACACTATAAGATAAGCAGTGGACTTCAACAGGCTGAATACGAACATCACCTGTCCAAACTTTTTATTGTAACTTGTTATCACAGAAATTCAGGTCTTGTAAAACATTTCTCAACAAGTAATTAATTTAATTCACTGTATTATCAACACCTTAGTCAATATCATGGTTGACTTAACAATTTCGCGTCATATGAATTAGACATTTCGCTTAACTGCCCTTGATCCTATTTAGATTTAATGGCATAGAACTATCTCTGAAATAGCTGACTCTTCAACTTCAATTGGATTGGAATCCTTAATACAATCTGCCAAGGCAATATATTGAGGTCATATCATTCTATAATAGAATGTTTTTGTATTAAGTAAACGACTTTCAATCATATGTCTCACGGTCAGAATATAATCAATTATTTGAGAAATGAAGACCTCAAGTAATTGCAAACAATCCATCTTCTCTCTATTATATATACGAGTGGTCGCCAAGTGGTAAAACTTCGACCATAATTAATTTTAATTATTAGTTTAGGCGATTAACACACGGCACCGCGCGCCGCCGCGGTTAGCGGCGCTGTCGACCGCGCGGTTGGGCGGTGCCTCACGCACGGGCCGCCGCTTAACCGCGCGGTTCATTTATTTATTTATTGTAGACACGCCAATAGTAGACATATACAACACTGAAAAAAGCATTACTACACAATATAGTTGTTATATTGTGTTGTAATGTTTAATATTAAAAGACATGCATAATGAACACCAATGAAATTGTGTTCTAAGCGGTTTGAGCAGAACAATGTAGTACATAATATAACACTGTATTTGTAATTATACACAGTAGAAATACAGTGCTTTATTTTCAATTAAAAATCATCGTTGGTGCAGGACGTATTGCAATTTGAGGCGGGTAAACTCTTTGAGAGGATACTCTCTGCCCGCATCGTCCGGCACCTCTGCGAGGTTGGCCCCGATCTGTCGGACGCCCAATTCGGTTTCCGAGAGGGGCGTTCGACGATCGATGCCGTAATGCGCCTTAGGGCCGTGACCGAGGAGGCCGTGAGAGGCGGCGGAGTGGTGTTGGCGGTGTCCTTAGACATCGCCAACGCCTTCAATAGTCTGCCATTCGGCTGCATCGGGGAAGCACTCCACTACCACGGGGTGCCAGAGTACCTGAGGCGGCTGGTGGCAGACTATCTTGAGGAGCGAACCGTCATGTACGAGGACCGAGATGGCGTCTTGAGACGCAGGGCCATGTCGTGCGGTGTTCCACAGGGGTCTGTCTTAGGACCACTCCTGTGGAACATGTGATACGACTGGGCCCTAAGAGGGCGTCTCCCCCCCGGGCTGGGTGTAATCTGCTACGCGGATGACACCTTAGTCACGGCCCGGGGGGCTAACTTCCAGGAGGCGGCGCGCCTGGCCACCACTGGAGTGTCCATGGTGGTCGGGCGCATCGAGGCGCTGGGTCTGCGGGTGGCCCTGGATAAGACGGAGGCCCTACTCTTTCACGGGCCCCGTCGTGGTCCACCCGCCGGCGCCTCGATTGAGGTCAACTCGGTTCTCGTACCGGTCCGGGCCCAGATGAGGTACCTGGGTCTGGTCCTAGACGGAAGGTGGCTCTTCGACGAGCACTTCAAACAGCTAGCCCCAAAGTTGGTGGACACTGCCTCCGCCCTCGGGCGACTTTTGCCCAATTTGGGCGGGGCCAGTGTTCCCACTAGGTGGCTGTACACGGGGGTGGTCCGGTCGATGGCACTGTACGGTGCACCGGTGTGGGCGGCGGCTCTGTCCGCCCAGAATAGGGCGCGCCTCTGGCGCCCCCAGAGGATATTGGCGGTCAGAGCCATACGCGGATACCGCACGGTGTCGACCGAAGCGGCCTGCGCCTTGGCCGGAGCACCCCCGTGGGATTTGGAGGCGGAAGTGCTCGCCGAAGTTTATCGACGAGTGGCTGAATTCCGGGCGGAGAGGGGCATCCGCCCTCCGCCCTAGGACGTGCGCGAGTGGCGCGAAGCCGCTCGTCGAGCCACCTTGGCTAGATGGTCTTTCCGGCTGGAGACTCCACGCGCTGGCTTCGCCACCGTGGAGGCTCTCCAGCCGGTCATCGCCGAGTGGGCAGGGCGGCAGCACGGGACCCTTTCCTTCCGGCTGACGCAGGTGCTTTCCGGGCACGGTTGTTTCGGAAAGTATCTGCACTCGGTCGCGAGGAGGGAATTGAGTCCCGCCTGCCACCACTGCGACTGCAGTGAGGACACGGCCCAGCACACGCTGGCAGTCTGCCCCGCATGGGCGGCGCAGCGCCGGGCCCTCACTGCAGTCATCGGAGAGGAACTCTCGCTGCCGGTCGTAGTCCGCTCCATGGCCGGTAGCGACAGTTGTTTTACCGCGGTCGCAACCTTCTGCGAGGACGTAATCTCGCAGAAGGAGGCGGCGGAGAAGGCCCGGGAGGATGACCTCCACTCGGACCCGATCCGCCGCCGGCGCCCCGGGCGTCGGAGGCGCGCCTATCTGCGCCTCATGCCGCCCTGAGTGTGGCCGCGGGTGGACGGGACGGGTTTCCCCGTCCATCCGCTGTAGTGGCCAGCCGCGAGGGGGTGGCGCCCGCGTGTGACCGGACGTCGCCCAAATAGAGAGTACGAGGAGATGGCGCCCGCAACAGTGCGGGCAGGCGCCGGGAGGGATCCAGAAGGAGAAAACAGTTACCTGGATCCCTTCCAAACACAGGCGCAGAGAGGTCACACCGTGTGGTTTTAGTCGGTTCGAGTCCGACACACCGCCCCGCCGAGAGCCCCGGTGGGGTGACGGTCCGTGGGGATTTCCACACGTTAAAAAAAAAAAAAAAAAAAAAGGACGTATTGCAATTTAAAAATTAAATTTGCTAACAAATAATGAAAAAATCTGCCAAGTGCATGTCAGGCCACGCACAGTAAAGGGTTCCTCAGTCACGTGGATTTAAAATCGTATCCAATAGATAATTATTATAGTCCAAGATCTCAGAGCCGCCAGACCTACGTCATTTGTGCAAAGCTGACATTTTTACACGCTTTTTATTAGCTTCACCTGTATGTTTGTTTGTTTGTAACCAACTCCTATGGGTGCTATTTTGACCCACTTTAAACGGCCAGATTTCGTATACTTGTAGCTATTCACAACATCAACGAAGTCTGGCCATTTAGAGTGGGGTCAAAATCGCGACCAAAGGAGTTGGTTACAAACAAACAAACATACAGGTGAAGCTAATAAATAAGCGTGTAAAAACCATTTAATATTTTACAATTCTATTCTTGAAATAATACCAAAGATGATATACCTCAGCTTCCTAATTACTACAAATATTTAAAGGTATCTGGGGGGATGATTGGCCCTTCGGACTGGTCTGGCTCCAGACAAAGGGTCTTAAAATAGTACCTACCTTAGATAATATGTATAAAATTTAGGTTTGCTACTATAACGTAGTTTACCTAATTTTTTTCACAACTTTCAAGACGTCTGGCAGAAGTAATGGCCCACCGAAAGTGTCTGGCAGTAATGAATTTTAATTTTAAATAATATTCTTAAAAAAATATGTAAATACTAGCTTTGCACCTTTAACGTAGGTAAGTAAGGTTTTTTTCCCTTTTGTACTTCGCGCAACCTCACAAACGGCCCCGCTTTCAAGCTATTGGGTACGCATACATCTTAACAAGACATTGTACTAATAATCCTGAAAATTTCAGGTTTGCACAAATGACGTAGGTCTGGCGGCTCTGGGATCTTGCTCTATTATGTTCACGTATTAATGTCTTAATTTTGTATGACGTTTTCCAAGTGAGCGCATTTTACAAGTTAAGTCTCAGTAACTCCTGAATTAATAAAGTTGACGATGTTGCAATGTTAATTTGAGAAAAAAGTATCCATGCATACACATGCATGGATCATGCGTCACGCAAAGTACCATGTATTTGACACACGTCAAATACATGGTACTTTGCGTGACGTTTTATTTAATAATTAAATGTGTTTTATACATATCGGCGCAACACAACATTCAACGACCTACGTCATCGCTGCACGTGTTCTAACTGACGTAAACAACACACAACGGTCGACCGCCCCACTACAATGCCTATAAAAAGCCGCCCGCTGCAGCGGAGCGAGGATTCGTTTGTCTGCGCTCGGACAGCAAACACCTAATTTATTGTAAAATATTCGAAGCTGTGTAATCAATACTAATTAAAAGTGAATTCTGGTTGAAGTGAAGTTTATTTTAAGTTTTTCTGAAAACGAAATACGCCAATAATAATAATAGTAAAGACGTCACTATTTTAAAAACATCACGGGGCACACCTTTCCGTCATCAGAAGTGGGATCGCGAGGATCTCGTACCCAAGATGCTTTTTCATCAGCTCGATCACCACCTGATCAACTGGAACCAACCAACACCCAGCAGCAGGAACCTGCACTGGTTAACAATACACCATTAGAAACAGAATCACAATCAAGACTACAAATGTACCCTCACTATGGAATACAGATGAGAGGGATACCACCACAATTCCTAATGCAAATCATGGAGACGATGCAAAAAAAAATGTCAGAGCGGGTATGTGCTTTGCCTACAAAAGCAAAAATGAGGATCAAGGACGTCGATCTACCATCATTCGATCCGGACACTCACGTTGGTGTACGAGAATGGTGCCAACATATAGATCAAGCAATTAAAGCATACAAATTGGATGATTTCGATGTACGCATGAAAGTATGCAGCCTGCTGAAGGGACGCGCCAAAATGTGGATTGATGATTGGATGGTCACTATTACAACGTGGGAAGAGTTGCGAAAAAATCTCATCACCACGTTTGAACCCAAAAATAGATACTCCCGGGATATCCTAATGTTCAGAGAACATGTTTACGAATCGACAAAAGACATTGCGGAGTTCCTGTCACGTGCTTGGATCTTGTGGCGAAGAATTACCAAAGACAAACTGGGAGATGAACACGCTGTTGAGGCAGTGATTGGATGCTTAAATGACGAGCGCTTGCGTATTGAGCTATTGAATACCAGGGCAACTACTGTTCCTGAGCTCATCTCAATAGCAACATCAATACGGAAGAAACGTAATCATCGAAGCACCAGTTCCACTACATATAATAAACGCCCTCGCTTTTCAGACCATGCACCATCTACATTAAGCTGCCGCATATGTAATAAGACGAACCACAACACAAACGACTGCAGATTCAAACCTTCTGAATCTAAACCTGAAGCTAGAAGCAATATGGATTCGAAAACAACAACTATACCTACCTGTACCTACTACAAGAGATCAAGCCACACTTACGAAACTTGCTTCATACGCGAACGTTCACCGACTTCAAACGTGAACTGATCCCAATTAGTGAGATCTCCATAGAAAAAAACCGTCTTACCTTGCGCAGACTTCCCTGAAGGAATCTCACACCTGGAGTGAATCCTCTTAGCACTGTGAGACTCGGGATTTTCAATCAACGCAGACAAGTGCAGTTTCTTCAAACGGTCTATTGAATACCTCGGAAACGTAGTTTCTGACGGCTAAGTACGACCGAGTCCACGTAAAGTGGAGGCCCTCGTCAAAGCCCCAGTACCTAAAACTGTCAAGCAAGTCAGACAGTTCAATGGTTTGGCTGGATGCTTCTGGAAGTACATTCTTGGATTTGGTGCAGTACTGGTACAGGTGATCGATGGACGTCCACATGCAGTTGCCTTTACGAGCATGAGGACCACGGAGGCTGAAAGTCGCTACCGTTCCTATGAGTTAGAGACACTGGCAGTGGTACGCGCTATAAAACACTTTCGTCAGTACCTATATGGACCGTTAATAACCCGTTAAAAGCGTCAAAACACAAAAAAGACCTCTTGCCAAGGATTCATCGTTGGTGGGCAGTTCTTACAAAACTGCGACTTTGTGGTAGAGTACTGCAAAGGTGAACGTCTCCAACATGCTGTTTTTTTTTTTTCAGTAAAAACCTAGTTGAGTTCACAGTCAATGTTATGACAAAAAACTTAAACTGGCTCAAAGTTGAACAGAGACGAGACGATGAACTACGATTAATAATGAACAGCCTCAGTGATAATAACTCGGTAGAAGGTGTTTTGGAGGACAATATCCTAAAGAAGAAAGACAATGACCCGACCTTCGGTCAACAGCTTAGTACAGTCGTTCCCAAGTCCTTTCAATGGAGCATTATTAACTCTTTTCATAATGCACTTAAACACCCCGGCTGGGAAAAGACACTACAGAGAATCCGAGAAACTTGTTAGTTCAACAAAATGAGTTCTACTGTTCGAAGTTTTGTGGATAACTGTGTCATATGCCGATCATCCAAAGGAAGATCCGGAGCCATTCAAGGCCAATTACACCCGATACAAAAACCGATGGCTGCCTTCCAAGTTATTCATATGGACATAACAGGGAAGCTGGGTTCTCTAGATGATCAGCAGTACGTCAGTCACCATTGACGCTTTCTCGAATCGATGGAAGAGAGTTCCTTGGTGAATTCAAGGAGTACTGTGACAATATTGGAATAAATATCCATGCTATCGCTCCAGGAGTCAGCCGAGCGAATGGGCAAGTTAAAAGGGTCATTGCAACCCTCAAAAATGCATTAGTAATGATCACAAACTATGAATCAGAGCAGTGGCATACTGTACTAGAAGAACTTCAACTGGCATTCAATTGTACAACTCATCGAGTCACTGGCGTTGCACCACTGTCACTTATTATACAACGGAAGCACTGCATACCTCCTATACTTCTTAATTTGGTAGATATCCACAACGAAACTGTTGATATAGAAGCACTTACAAAACAAGTACAACAGAAAATGATCCGTTCTAGCGAATAAGACAGGCAACGCTTCAACCTACACAAAGCCAAAATTCATAATTTCCAAAGAGGAGATTACGTATCGGTTAAGAATAACCCCCGCAACCAAACCTCGCTGTACCTTAAATTCAGCGAGCCATATGAAGTCTGTCGAATACTGGAACATGACCGTTATTTGGTAAAGAAAGTTGTCGGCAGAGGACGACCCCGCAAGGTCTCCCATGATCAGCTACGCCGTGCTCCACAACCTGGTGATCGGTTGACCGTATCGGCGTTAGAAGACACTCCATTATCGGTTATTGAGCCTACACCATCTACTTCACAAGCCAATGCAAGAAAGAAAGAAAGAAAGAAAAAAAAAAAAAAAACAGGAAGTCAGGTTATGTTTTACAATCCTATTCTACGCAACACAGTACCACAGTGTACGCCACGACATAGTACCACAGTGTACGCCACGACATAGTACCACAGTGTACGCCAACACATAGTACCACAGTGTACGCCAACACATAGTACCACAGTGTACGCCAACACATAGTACCACAGTGTACGCCAACACATAGTACCACAGTGTACGCCAACACATAGTACCACAGTGTACGCCAACACATAGTACCACAGTGTACGCCAACACATAGTACCACAGTGTACGCCAACACATAGTACCACAGTGTACGCCAACACATAGTACCACAGTGTACGCCAACACATAGTACCACAGTGTACGCCAACACATAGTACCACAGTGTACGCCAACACATAGTACCACAGTGTACGCCAACACATAGTACCACAGTGTACGCCAACACATAGTACCACAGTGTACGCCAACACATAGTACCACAGTGTACGCCAACACATAGTACCACAGTGTACGCCAACACATAGTACCACAGTGTACGCCAACACATAGTACCACAGTGTACGCCAACACATAGTACCACAGTGTACGCCAACACATAGTACCACAGTGTACGCCAACACATAGTACCACAGTGTACGCCAACACATAGTACCACAGTGTACGCCAACACATAGTACCACAGTGTACGTGGTACGTGTTCTAACTGACGTAAACAACACACAACGGTCGACCGCCCCACTACAATGCCTATAAAAAGCCGCCCGCTGCAGCGGAGCGAGGATTCGTTTGTCTGCGCTCGGACAGCAAACACCTAATTTATTGTAAAATATTCGAAGCTGTGTAATCAATACTAATTAAAAGTGAATTCTGGTTGAAGTGAAGTTTATTTTAAGTTTTTCTGAAAACGAAATACGCCAATAATAATAATAGTAAAGACGTCACTATTTTAAAAACATCACGGGGCACACCTTTCCGTCATACACATTTTAAAAAGAATACCACTCCTCCCCATAAACCGTGCAAAATTTCATACTCCTATAGCAACGCAATTTTCGTAAAAACGAGTTCAGTTTTTGCTTCACGTATTAATATAAAATAAAATTAGTAAAATGTTAAAAATGAGAACGGCACGATTTCCCTTTAATATTGCATGATTTTTATACTTGCTAAAGATTGAATCTAAAAGTTTTGGTGACCATTTTCAATCGCGTTCGGAACGCAGCACCGTGATCAATGTATGACAATGCGGGCAAGCGAGCTGACGAGATATTAGATGAAAATTAATTGCCGCTGCTCTAGAGCGCCTGCAATCCAGAAAGCAGTAACATGCCTGTTGTTAATCTTTGAGTAATGAATACACTTTTTCCTATGATTTCCTGTTGGTTTAAATATATTCATAGCGTGACAGCATTTTCCTTTAAATTCTCGTTAATTTCGAGGCTCCAAAGATAATGGTTGTTGGTTAATTGAGTTTGTATTGTAGTTATAAGTGGACGGAGATGTGGGGAGTTCTGTTTCTGTTTCTTAACAATGATGTCAAGAGTTCATGTGACGGTTCGTTTTGTTTCACATTCAGCTGTTGTACAATGCCAAAAGTTACGAGCTGTTTTGCAAAGTTGCTAATTTCTTGGGTGTCGTACTGCGGGCTTTTTTGGCTTCAAGATTTTTCAAATATTGTGTATAATTTGATTTGTGATACTTTCTGTTATAAATCGACACTATATCAAACGATAACAATATTTGTAGTTCAGATTATTTTTTTATGAATTCGAATCTCTTTCTTATTACGCCACAGAAATGATGACAAATGTTATGTTATGTAAATTCATACTCACATCGAGACTTAATATAATTTTATTAGATACCTATTGATTGTATTATGGATGTTAGTCCGAAATTATAAAAAAAAAACTCTTGAGAACAAAAAAAGTTCCTGAGAAAATGCTGACATATTTACTGTTCAGTGGGCTAACCTAGTTCTCAATTACCTTGTAGGAATGGCGTAACGTTTCTTTGGTATTGAAACCGTAGACTTGCTCAAGCAGGGCTGACCAAAGCTCTCTGCTACACATATATAATATATAAATACGTGGAGAAAAACTTTGTACCCCTTTTTACGAAAATTGCGTGGATAGATTAGTATAAAATTTCTCACACTTATAGTTTACGTGTAGAAGTAGTGCAGAAAGCAATTTTTTGTTCAAATATGCCTAAAAATACATTGAATTATATCGGTGAAAACAACGCACACACTATCATGTACTTCACACACGCATAGATACTCTTTTAATAAATTAATATTGTAGCGTAGATTTGGCGAAATCCGTGAATAAGGAAGTTATAGTCTTTGACAATTGAACCTTAGTAATGTTGCCACTTATAAATCAAATTAATTATTGTCAAAACCTTTTTTTCTTTTTTTATCTCTTTTTTATGTCCTATGAAGTCACGAAGGGTGAGTTAATTTATATAAATAAATAAAATTGAAGTGTCTGTTTGTAGCACCATATATGTATATTCCTTTTTTCCAAATGAATATGTAAGTATGTCCGGTATTGCATCTTAAAGCAATTTTTAAAACCATTGTCTGTCTCTTTGTCCGTTTGTTCCGGTAATCTCTGGATCAGCTGACCGACTTTAATGGGACTTTCCCTGGCAGAAAGCTGATGATATAAGGACTTACTTAGACAAAATTTCTTTAGATAGCTTTACAGCAATAACCGCGGGAAACACTGCTAATTATTTTATATCTTTCACATTCAAATTTAAACAAAAAAACGAAACTCTATTTACGTTAATTACATTACGTGTGTAGGCTCCTTCTTCCACGCATCATTCAACATCATTTGCGCATCCACATACATACTCTTTTCTTACTTCGCCTCATTTCATCTTTATGAAAGTTGGGAGAAAATAAAACGTCATGATTTGAAACTATGACTTTTGTGATTTGAAAAATCTAGAGAGACTTCTCTGTTCGCTATGTCTCAGGTACATATTATTTATTGTAAATAAATCGTGTACATAGTCTTTCTTATTAGCACCTTCTGTACATAATATATTGTAAATAATAAGTGCGCTGTATTATTAAACGTATTGTACATAATACTCGAAGTTTTATATACGTAAACCACGGACTATCACGGCGCTCCTAGACGTGTTTACGCTGGATATGTAAATAATACGTTTGAAAGTTCAATATTGTACTACATATATTTTCTTTATCATACTTTTTACCACTAATTTGATATCTTAAGAGTTATTATACTTCATACTCTTCCCACAAAAAAAAAATACCTTAGAGAAATGCTTAGACAACCATATTCTCACCTTATTTTTATACTGCATTTCGACTTACTGCAAGCCTTTGGAATACGTTCCCTAGTGAAAAATATCCAGCATAGGAGTAGAAATGCTTAAAAGAATCCGACAAATGTAGTATCACTAAAATATCTGATCATTTTATGTTGATAATTAGAGCATGTGACTGAAATAAGATATCAAATACTGTAAATCTATGGCTTAACCAATGTATAGTTGAAATCAAATAATGTAAATTGATAAGAAAAAATCAGGCAGCGATGTAAGACAAAAATACATTGGGTTGAAAAAGATAATTCAAAGAGAACTACAATGTAACGTGAATGTCTTATGAGAGCTATGAATAAGACGCGACACAACTTTGCAAACAAGACGAACGCGATCAACACAGCGGCGTACCACATTTGTGTCCTATAAAGCAATCTGTGACTAGAGAAATGTAATAAATTCAAGAATAGTGATCATCTTCCTCACTGTGAGGTCGTCTGTGTTAATTTTAGAAGTTTTTATAAACACATGTTTTTACTATTATGAACTCTATAGCAAAATTACCTATAGCATTAAGGTCGCGTCGCATTTTATTCGTCGCTGATATAGGAAACCACGTTAAGTAGGTGCCCTTGGTCTTCCTTGTTTTTTTGTTGTTAGACTCCCGGCACAACCGGTCTACCCACTAAACCCCTCGGCAGCCTACTTCAGAAGTCGGAGGAGCACCAGAAACGCATTAGCGGCTTCTGGGGATAATATGTTTACCTAGTCATCTATTTTATTCAGGTAGATAAAAAGAGAAAAGATCACACGATCATGTATTTAGCAGTTAATTGCTCATAATAACCAATCACTAAATATGTACCCATAACCCGAACAAAACAATTAAATTATTATCGACGTGTTGCTGTACCAATCGATTAATAAAAATGTTTCCTAACGATCATAAAAAATCCTTTTATTTTACGTTACGTCACGCAATATTGATATTATATTAACAAAAATCAATACTAGTATATATGCTAATCAATCGGTAATTCATATTGAACTTTATTTTAACGTGTATACGAGAGAATTTTGAGAACACAGCTATAGAATCGTTTGTTTTTACCGTGGTCTATTAATCTTGGTATAACAAGTTACATGAAAATACGTATTGGAGTAATTTTCATTATAGAGGAGAGTTTTTAAAGACAGTCTAATGGCAAATTGTAATCGAGATGGTTAAAACTATGGAAAGTCATTGTATCAATAACTTACGAACTTTCTTTTTTAACCCTAGAAAGATAGTCTGCGTCAAATTGACGCATGCGTTTTCGAAATTTTGCTCTCTTTATCTAAATAGCGCGAATCCATAACTGTGCTTTTGGGACATCTCATTCTATGCTGGGAGCTATCGTGTGGCTTAATTGACAATAAGGTAAGTGTCACCGATTTTGAAATATAACGACCACGTGAGTCAAATTGACGCATGATTATCTTTTACGTGACTTTTATGATTTTTACTTACACTTAAGATGGTTTTGTTTTCGTGTGTATAAGTACTTTACATCTTAACCTTTATTTTCACTTTGTTTTTCTAGATCCATAGGCAACAATATAATGCAATGGGGAGTAGAAACTTGGATAAAGACCATAGATATGGTCTTTTTCCAAGTTTCTTCTCCCCATTGTAGGAGGAGGTACCTCTTATGTAAAGTGACGACGAGCTTCTCTGTGAGGCTAGCGACAGTAAAGTAGCGGACCACGAAAGTGAAAATGAAGTGCAGAGCGACACAGAAGAAGCTCGTATAGACAAACAAAAGCCGGGGTAGACATACTAGATCAAATGTGTTCTCTGATGGCCTGTAGTAGGAAAACAAATAGACGGCCTATGGCTTTCTTGTATGGAATGACAAACATTGCTCATAAAAACGCATATAAAATATACTTAACAACAAAGAAAAAAGCCTCTAAGTCGCAAAAAAAAATGAAAAATCTTAGCTTGAGTCTGTCTTCTTCGTTTATGCGTAGACGTTTAGAAGCACCTGTCTTGAAGAGATATTTGATTGATAATATATCGAATATGTTACCAAATGAAGTACCTAGCACATCAGAAGTCAATATTGATGAGCCAGTAGTAAAAAACGTACTTATTGTACTTTTTGCTAATCCAAAATAAGGTGAAAGGCAAATGCGTCCTGCGAAAAATGTAAAAAAGTTATAAGTCGTGAGCAAAACGTTGAGATGTGACAAAGGTGTTTGTAACAGATTTTTGTATATTTTCCTCATAGTAGATATGTTAGGTTGTTGATTTTGTATTAAAGAAAATACTGATTATTGTAGTAAAAATTAGTTTTGATATGTAACAGTAAGTGTTAAAAAATTTCGTCGATTTATAGCAAAGTTTAAAGGGTTTGTTTTTTTTTCAATAAACAAATGAGTATAAACTAAATTATCTACAGTGTTACTAATTCTAATATATGTGTAAATATATAATAGTATTCGATTTATTCGAATAAATCACAATATGGTTCTCCCAGCAGCTAATTAAAACATATGCGTCAATTTTACGCATGAGTATCTTTTCCGTAATACAAAATATGATTATCTTTCTAGGGTTAATAAATTTTACTCCAATTCTAATACTCCAGTCATGTGTATGACTTACCATTTTTATATAGTTTATTTAACCCAAAGTTATTTCTAGAATTGGCTTTAAAATCAATCCGATTTTACCTAAATGTCAGTTAATATAAGGATCGCCTAACACTAAAATCCTGATTGTGAACTAAATTCATAGGTAGAACAAGTTCTCAGTATATTCGAAGGTACTTGCCGTGACATGGAGACATTATTTTTAAACCATTATCATCACTAGAAAAGTATTATTAGAAGAACATACTGGACCTTAAATATCAAAACAGTAATTATAAAACCATTTATATGTATTTTCACGATGTTAATTCACAATAAAAACACTAAATAATTCAAAAAGGCTTTTTGACGATTCAGAAATATCATGAACGATGTCGATTTCATTCATTGAGTTTTATTTATAGGTTCAATAACATTTCTTATTTAGAATGGTGATTGATGTTTCATAGCCACTTATTTTTTCATAACTTTGTGGTTCGTAGTGTAGTTTATGGGTGATATTTTTTTCACTTATTTAGTTTTTATTAGCCATTCGAGTTATAAGTAAGATATATGCATAAGATTCTTTAGTACGGTGTATCAACACCCTTACTTATAAGTAGTTGTTATGTGATGATGTGATATGCTTTGTGAGACGAAATTGACGATGTATTATCTCATTACATACTACTACTGGACATAGAGCTATCCTTAAAAAGAAGCTGTTTAAAGTTCCAACGATATGCCTAAACATTGAAAGGCAGAAAATAATAAACTACTATTACTTATTCTTAATAATTAACTCCTTAAACTAATATTATAAGCATACTTAAATAATTTTGCGCCAAACGATGAATGTAAAGATAACTAAATTATTTTAGCTTTAAGAAATAACTAGATCAATTTAACAAACAATCACATTTCATATAATGAATTCATTTTCCTGTTTTGGCGGCGACAACATATTTAACTGTTGAAAAATCTTACTTTAAAGTCCATCTAATCTAAAAAAGCGGCCAAGGGCGAGTCGGACTCGCCCATGAAGGGTTCCGTATCAGCAAGTAACATCATATAAAAGTTCTTGTAGTTCGTTGTAACTTTCATTGATGTTTTTATACTAGTGTATTGATTGGATGAAAGGTAAATTGTGTGTTACGATTTATGACGTATTAAAAAAAAAACTACTTACTAGATCTCGTTCAATCCAATTTTCGTTGGTAGTTTGCATGGTAATATACAACGTACATTTTTTTTAGTATTATCACTCTCTAATTTTGGAAGTTAGAGGGGGGGTACACACATTTTTCCACTTTGGAAGTGTCTCTCGCGCAAACTATTCAGTTTAGAAAAAAATGATGTTAGAAACTTCAACATCATTTTTGAACACCTATCCATAGATAGGATAGGATACATAGACACGTATAGGCTTGATGAAAAAAATTTTTTTGAGTTTCAGTTCCAAGTATGGGGACCCCCAAAATGTATTGTTTTTTTTCTATTTTTATGTAAAAATCCTAATGCGGTTCACAGAATACATCGACTGACCAAATTTCAACAGTATAGCTCTTATAGTTTCGGAAATAATTGGCTGTGACATACGGACGGACAGCCAGACAGACAGACAGACAGACTTGACGAATCTATAAGGGTTCCTTTTTTGCCATTTGGCTACGGAAACCTAAAAATACAGTATGATCAGTGAGTGATCAATCTTCCCTTATTTTCCTACCCTTAAGGTTGATTTTTCTTATCAAATTTATATAGGACTAGCTGCGCCCCGCGGTGTTACCCGCGTATATCATTATGGTTGCTATGCAAGTTCGTTATGCATACAACCTGTGAAGTTTTGACAGGAGATAAACAGTGATACATTTTGACATTTACGAATTATGTATTTTTATAATCACCTAGTTTTCGCCCGTGTATCTCGATTATTGCAGTGAAAAGTAGCCTATGTGTTATTCTGATATATAAGCTATGTTACTGTAAAGTTTCATCCAAATCCGTTCAGTAGTTTTTGCGTGAAAGAGCAACAATCACACACACACTCACAAACTTTCGCGTTTATAATATTTGTAGGACTATCTTTTAGACCCTATCCATTAAAAAATTATATAGAAATCGCACTACCCGTAAGAAGATATGCGTGGTCATATACAACAATCAGTGAGTGGTCAATAATTTCCTAGTTTTCTGGGGTTATGGGACTAATGGGACTAATAGCAAAATGTACCGTTTCCATCATCATCAATAGCCATAACAGTCCACTGCTGGACATAGGCCTCTCCTTTGAAAGGAGGTTATGGCCTACTATACCACGCTGGCCAGACGGGTTGGTATAGGGTTTGATTCAAGTTTTCCTTCTCTTGGCAGTGATGTTAGCTACTTATTTTGTTCCTTTAGTCGCCTCTTACGACACTTCCAACGAAAAAGAATTATCCAAATCAGACTACTCTGTAAAAAGTTATGTTTAGTCATACATAAAAAAATACGCATCAAATCGCGAACAGTATGCTCTGTTTTTCTTCGTTTAAAAATATAATACCCTCAATAAAACTTTTATTTTTACGTACAGCTAAATAATGGGAGCTTATGATCTAAAACATTACTTACATACTAAAAATTTCGCAAACACGCTTACCAAATACATAATGAATAGTGTTATACCTACTTTATATAATAATTCGGCTTTCTATCATGTTTCATATAGAATGTACTGTAGTACGACTAATTTGGCTAGAATGATATTGGCATAAGGAAATCCAACGGCAAGATTACGTAGCCACAACGTTGTCTACCTAGTCTCCAACCCGTATTCGGTTAACGTGAAGACGTATGGCCTTAAACCTCTCCAGAGAGGAGACCCGAACGTAGCGTGGGACATTTTGAGTTGATGATGATGATGATATTGGCCTTACAGTAAACCAAAGTAGTTTTTATAACATTTCAACAACCAACCATTATTTTCAGTGGCGAAATTTCGTATTACTGATGGACGTGTATAGGTCCTTTGTAGGCGATATATTATATGACACGTCTGGTTGTTTCCTTTCTAACCCATATTTTTTGTATTCAATCTACCTGTTTATGAAAATTCGTACTGATAAAGTTTACACAATCTCTAAACTTCTGTTTCATCGATCATTGCAACTGTGTGCTATTATTTTTTTAAACATTCTTAAGCCTGCTATAGTGAGTCTGCTCTGCCTGAAGGAAAGCATCAATAAAATATAAGAGTAGCGGTCACCATAGTCCATACAAATGCATATAATACAATACGGTGACTCACGTTATAACTCCCGGAAGACCAATGATGCAAAAGTTAAAAAGATCTCAATAGAAAGGCTTATGCATAGGCAAGTCTTCTCAAAATTCTGCGGTCTCGCTATCATACCGATTGATGATTAAATACTATTATTTTAGTTTGGTCTTTTATAGTTATTGATAGAAAGAAACTTTTTGAACTAAGTACTATCTCAATAAAGAGTAATACTCTTCATTTAGTTCACTCAAAAGTGCTGATTCACTTTTAACTTACTCCTCAGAATTATGCTCAATAATTCCTTTGAAAAACAAAAAGAATCATCATTCATTCCGTTCTAACCCAGTCCCTGGCCCACCGTTTGTAAATTAAAACTCGGTACATTAATTTACCTTCAATTCATATATCCCAAAGTTGACCCAAATTTTCGACCCAAAATCGGAAACAATTTGCAAATAACAACAAGCTCATAATTTTACCCCTCACCTCTACCTTATTGTTTTAACCTAATCGTAGAACTGGTATATAGTGCCATATAATTTGGTATTTAGGTATTCACCTTCATTTGACTTCTGATTTTGAGGAGTAATTCTATTTCTATACTGTTTCATTGATTGGGAAATATTTAAAAAAATATAACAATTATATCAAGGCTGATGATCGGTACTGCTACTAAAATATATCAAAATTAGAAAAGAAGCACTTGGCAAATGGTGTTGGCAAAGAGTGTTACTGGAGTTTCTTGTCTGTTCTTCTCCATGGGATCTACGAATTGGAACAGACACTCAGCTTCACGACTGACTACTGACTGCATACTTGACTTTTCAAAAGTGCCGTTGTATTGGTGTATTTGAAATGAAAATGGTTTGATTTGATTTGATTTAGCGTCACCGGACTACAGAGGACTTGTTGCTGTAGCTTGTAACCACTAGATATTAATGGTTAATTCGAAGGTCGTCAATCGATATGTATTAAGAAATTTTTAAGTAATACTTTATCATTATTTATGAATTACAGAGTCTACATAGTTAAGATCAGCCGGCCCTATATGGGTTGCAAAATTAGGTAAGCATCTCTTGGTGTAGTGAAATGGCTTCACAGAGTATTTAATCAACACCCAATTAACTAAATTGGGTTGAAGTTAGATCACTCAAATTGTCTGAATCGCGATATCGAGTGTTAATTGAAAACAGTCATTAGTAAGGGTAATGTAGCGGACATTGTCTCGCATGAGTTTATAGGCTATACATCTCTACGAATATATATAATTGAACTGTCTGTCTGTTTGTTGTTTCAAATTAACAGCTTTTCATTATATAAATGGTGCATATAAAAAAATGGTGACGGATTTCTCTTATAGCTACTAATCTTATTTAAAAACAATTGTGAGCACTGAATAAGAGGTTGCCGTCGACGACCGTACTAATATAAATTGTGTTACAGTCGTCACCGCCTTCCACCCATCCATGCGAGTACCTAACAGTATTTTTTGGGATCTGTTTGACAATAAATTATACATCAAAATATTGCATCAAAATAAATCATGCAAGACAATAAATTATGTATGATAATAAATTTTAACAAAATAAATGATAAAATCCAACGAAAGAAAAATAATTAAAGGTATATAATAAGTTCATAAGATTACAAATAATTTGAAAAAAGATCCCCTTAGCCTGAAATGTCATCACTACCAATTACAATATACGATTACCCATGACAGCTAAGTAAATAACAACCCGTGAAAAAACATCTTACAAAATGCACCATAAAATTAAAATCACTAACTGTCATTCACTACACGTTTTAATGATGAAACAAAGGGTTTATATGGTCGTAGTTTGTGTGTGTGAGTGTATGGGTGTGTATGGGTGTGTGTGTGTGACCAGATACTAGTTCCTCCGTGTTTTCATAACTGAGTGTTTTGAGCCAGCGGAAGATGACTGCCTTTAATTTATTTATGGACAGTGAATTTATATTATTCTCAGCATTAGCAGCATTGTACAAGAAGCTACCCACAACATAATATTGCCGTCGCGCAAGTGCTGTTCTATGTGGTGGCACAGAGCTAATTCTAGTCCTATTGCGTTTTGATATTGGTTTGAAATTAGAACTCTTCTGTTTACGAATCAGTACGCACTTAACAAAAAGTTGTCTTACTGTGAGTACGGAACATTCTTCGTATAGGAGGTCAGTACTATATCTCCTTGGTCTGCCAAGCATAATCTTCAGAATACCTCTTTGAGCCCTCTCCAGCGGGAAAGATTAAGAATTAAGAATGCAAAGTGTCACCACCCCTATTCATTCCATGGGTGTCGTAAAAGGCGACTAAAAGAACGAAATAAGCAGCTAACATCACTGCCAAGAGAAGGAAAACTTGAAACAAACCCTTTACCAACCCGTCTGGCCAGCGTGGTATAGTAAGCCAAAACCTCCTTTCAAAGGAGAGTGTTTGGGGCTTCACTTTTGTAGCAAGAAAAACTCCAAATCGTAATTTTTACTTGGTTTATATCCGTAAAGTGTTTTACATTAACAATTAGATGTTTCGTGCAAGGCGTTGAATCGATGAGTAGAAAATGAGTTAGTAGGAGGTACTTGGGAAAAATATATGTAGGTAGATTATAAATAAACGCAGGCGTCAACAGAGAGCCCTATGTCCAGCAGTGGACTGTTGAAGGCTGGATTTATTTTTAATAGCTTTATTAATTTGTTCTCTTTATTATACGTGCCCTGCCATGCTTATCGCCATTCAGGTTGACAGGTAGAAATTTTATATGACATTAATTGTGCCTCATATTAAATATGTTGAAACAGAGACAATACTCTACAAACAAACTACAGCTTTATTATTTAGGAAATTCTTCGTAATAATCGATCTCCTAAAACTCACGGAAACAAAGTTGTTTACCAGTAAAAGAAACTGAGTTTAAACATCATATTCTGAGTCAAAGATAACAATCAATAATTTTAGTTTTCATAACAATAAAACATTATTATTAAAATTAAAATTCCATTGAACAAGTAGATAAACAAATCAATGTTAACAAGCTACAGCAACAAAAACTTTATTACAATAACACTGAGATCTAAATTATTATGTAATAACATTCAAATTACAAGAGTTGTTGGTTGTTATTATACCTTTACAACAATAGCACAGGCAATGGCGTGAAACCTAAATTAATCTTTATAAGATCAGCTATCTACCAGTGAAAGTCTTGCCAATATCGGTTTATGCATTTTAGAGATTGATCGAACAAACGGAGAATGAAAAACATTTAAATAACAATAATTTGTTGATGCAAGTACCGTATAAATTTTTATATACACTTAATATCAACATTGTATATGTGTATTTACATATATACACAATAATTTATTTATGTGTATAGATAGTATGAAATCCGCTTTCAACCACGAAAATCAATGTTTAGCTAGAGCTCACGAAAAATCGGGGCCGCTTAAAAGTAAAATCAGAAAGGTATTACTTTAAGCCGTAGCGATTTTAAGGTAATATAGAGGTCCTATAGAAGTAATCTTTTCTTACATTCTTTAGCATACAAAATTTGATACTGCTTCATTTATTTTTTGTGTTGTTTGTGAAGTTTAGTAGTGTGAAGTATGTAATTGTTTCTGCACCAAATTCCCTCAATTAAAAAGTCGTGATTTAAAAACATATTTTTTTAAAAGAACTCCCACATTAGAAATATAGTCCTGTGTCGCGTTGGATTAACAAAAATCTAAGAGAAGGACACAAAGTACATCCAATCTCAGAAAAACAATTTATGGATCACACAAAGTGATATTCCGTTTAGGATTTGAACCCACAACAAATGGCGGAGCAGAAAGCGGCTTGTCGACCGCTTAAAACACTAGGCCAACCGTAGCATCGGTAACAGTTAGACAGATAGAGTTATTTTTAAATTTGTAATAGGGATTAACCCTACTAATAATTTAAATGCGAAAGTAACTCTGTCTGTCTGTCTGTTACGCTTTCACGCCTAAACCATTGAACCGATTTTGATGAAATTTGGTATGAAGATAGGTCTGAACTTGACAAAGAACATAGGCTACTTTTTACCGCGATAACCGACTTACACGCGTGCGGAGTCGCGGGCGAAAGCTAGTATGGATATATATGCTATGTCGCGTTTTAAAAGCTGAGAATTTATCTATTACATATAAACTTGTTTTATGGACATACCATAAAAATGAGAGTAGATAAGGCATTCTAATGAAAATTAAATCAGCACTAACATATAAACAAATGAATCCATAAGTACCCTCGGTGATTATTACGGTACAGCAACGACGGCACGGTCAGTACAGTAGATGGATGACCCTCTGTGTCTTGATATGTTATGAACGTTTCCGTGACGCAGAAGTAACGTTACGCATTCGGTCTCGGTTATTATCATACGGAAACAATGATAAAGCTTAGTTGGAGACCTTCGGGATGCTTAAAAACATCCAACGGCAAGATTATGTAGCCACAACATGTCTTGACAGTCCTCAACACGCACTCGGCCAGCGTGGGGAAGTATGGCCCTAACCCGAAGACACGAGCCCAACATTGGGGTGTTATGAGTTGTTGATGATGATTTAATGACAATACTTTTGTTACTAATGAGTATTTTAATTTCATTGCATTTGTATATTTGTGACCGGCAGGCAGCAAGTGTGCTTACAGCCCAAAAAATAGTCTACATCTAAAGCCATTATACAGGTTAAGGTAAAGTATAATATAGGATTGCTGATCTCGACATATGCTTCTAAACGGTGTGTTGAGATAGGCTCTGAGGGTCTTCGCCCGTTGTACGTTAACGTCAACAAATCGAGGGTAGAAGTGCCAACCCTTTTGCCCTAATAACGTCGATATGTCGACATATTTGAACTCACCCATAGGCGATAGGGTTTTGCTCGTAAGAAGAATCTAATATCAGATACTTTTAATGGCGTCCTATAAATAGCATCAACTTTTATTCGGTTTTCAAATCCACATTATTATTGTTGCAGATGTTTGTAAACAGGATAAAATATAGCCTATATCCTTTCTCGGGAATCAAAGTATCTTCATACTAAATATCATTGGAATCATTTTAGCGGTTTAGCCGTGAAAGTGTAACAGATAGACAGAGTTCGAAATTCATAATATTAGTATGTATGATTCACACATTTCGATAATGAAGCTATAAAAATTATATGTACAAAGGTGAGCTTAACTCTAACCTGAGCATTCTTGTAGCTAAACTTCTTAGAATAGTTCAGATCTTAAAGTCATTTTTGTACTAAACTGTAGGTAAAATGTACTGGTAACTGTACTATAAAATTTACACTAATTTAAAAGTGACTACACGGAACTAGAAATATACAGTATCTATATATTAATAACAAATATGATCAAATCGAACCGAATCGATCAAATAGAGATGGGATACAACTTATTTCGTAAGTGACAATTTTATCAAAAGTATCACTCTCACTCTCCGACGCCCGGGCGTGATTAACCGCCAAAATTCCATAATCCAGGTTGTTATTAAAAAAATCCTGTAAGAAAACTCAACAAAATCCCGACCGGGGATTTGAACCTTTGATCTCCTGATCATTTACCGTACTTATACATGCATCTAACATAGGAAAGTAATTTAACTAGAACCCATCGTTCTATTTCTGTCTTTCAAATCATTTCTTTTTACGATCCCATTCGTTCAGATTACAACAAAAGCCAATTACTATGAATCATACAATATCCTGACTTTGCGAACTCGAGAAGCTAATGAAAAAACTTTTAGTCACTTAAAGTCATCGCCTCTTGTTATCGAAGTTTTGGGTGTTACGAAATTATTTGAACTCTGTTATGAACGATCATTATAAAAGATTGTACCTTTTTTAGGGTATCTGGGACAACTAGCAGGTGTGTTTACCTTATACCTTTATTTTTTCAACTTTAGGCTCAATGACACTTCTTACTTCAACTGGTTTTACTTGAATACATACATTTTACTTGTAACTAAACACCCAAACTCCGATACAAATATTTGACGACACGGAAATCGGAAATGAGACCTCAAAGACCGAAGAAGACACATGTAGAGGTAAACAAAACAACATCAAATCAAACTACTTAATTATTGTAGGGTAAAGTTTTAGATCTAATATTATCTATCTTAATTACTCATTATTTACACAATCAGTTGTTGAAACTTTTCTTTTTTTAATTGTCGTAGACAATTTTGTAGACAATTTTTTAGAAATTGTCTACATTTTAACGTCAACCAATGACGGTTATTATAAACCTTCTGAACACAGATCTTTTCAAAACTCTTCAAATTTTTATTTTTATTTGAACCACAATGTAAAATGATTAAAGACGCAATGCCTTAAATATTTTAATAGACATTTTGTCATCGTCCTAGCCATTATTCCCAAGTTTATTTAGGGCTACTAGTTCAATCGGTTTTACCTGAATTTCAGTTTTTCCACGGAGCGACTGGCATCGGACCTTCGCAACCCTAAGGGAGAACTGAAATTCGAAGATTGAACTAGTTGTCAGTGTATTTGAGGGCACTGACTTCCCAACAACGATTGCCATAGGTGTTCATGACAACCGGGTCCGATGGCTTTACGTGCTATCCGAGGCACGGGCATGAATCACCGCCAAACTTCCAAACTCCGGGCAGCTATTAGGAATTTCCTAAGAAAATCCCAAAAACACTTTTTGGTACGACCCGGGATTTGAACCCGAGACCTCTTGATTAGCAGTCGCATACGCTAACCAGTAGACCAACGAGGCAGTTAAAAGACATTTTGGGTTACCCAAATTTTTAAAACTAAAACAACATTGATAACCATATGGCCATATACGGTTAAAATGTCAGTTTAAGCGGTCGGCACGCCATTGCTGCCAAGTGTTGTAGTTTCAAATACCCCATGAAACAACACTTTGTGTGATCTATAAATTGTTGTTCTGAGTCTGAATGTTTGTTTACATCCGTTTCATGATTTGAAATTCACGTGCCATTATGGGTGACTACGGGACCCTATTCTATGAGTGGCCTGACACGGACTTGACCGATTTTATTTTAACCACATTTCATTTCTCATCGTCATCAAAAAGGTATCGCAGGGTGCAAGTAGCGTCTTCAAACAAAATCATTGTATACGTATAATCATATTGTTACTGTGCATGTTTATCTATGTACACAGAACAGTTATGAAGGCAGTGTGTATATAAGTGCGTGCCGAACGCGGAAACAACGACACTGATAAGAGAATATGCAAATGAAACAACACTTCTTGATTGTCATACTTGCTCCAAGTGGAGCTGTATTCATGTCTTAATATTCCACTTTTTGAATGAGGGAACATTTTCTTTAAAAAAATTGTGTAGCTACAACTATGAAGTAGATGAAAAAGTTGATAGAAGTTAGAAATTACAAAGGCAGAAATGTTGCATACATGTGCTACTGTAAAATTTATTTTTTGATAAATGTATCTAGTTAGGATTTTTATTTGCTTATTAACAAAAACATAATTAAGTCTATGTGAAAATGTGAAAATTTTCACATAACCGTAACCCAACTATAGCTTATTCATTACACAAATGGCGTAGTGTCTCAAACTTTCACGTCACCGCTTGCTACTGCGCTGTGCTGTGAGCTCAAATCCCACTCGGCCACATTTTGTTTTTTTTTATGTGATCCATGAATATTTTTGTTGTATGTCTTAGTGTTCTTTGCGTTTTGTTGTATGTTTGAAAACAGTATATTTTTTTAATGTGGAAGTTGTCTTGATATTAAAAAACAGTATCTTGATAATTGTATAAACTATAGACAGCTTCAGGCAAACTCGTAAAACGCATTAATTACCTTTACGTTCTTGTCACTGAATATTAATTTAATTACTACGTGGTTTTAGTATAAAACATGTCACAAATAGTTATAACTTACTGCGTTCTGTTATACAGCAAATCTGGCAGTGATAGTTCTGTGATCATCGTTCCAGCCGTTCCAGAAATTAGCTGGAACAAATAGACGGCCAGACAAAATTAAATACAAATGTTTTTTTGACGTAAGTATGTACTTTATAGGCATTTAGTAAAAAGCTGTTTATTTTATATTAAAATTTAACACTTTAATTATGTTCATTTGTTACCAGCCGTCCTTTATTTCTTAAGAAACATAAGTTCTTTCCCAAAAAACTATTCAAGGGAAACCACAGTATAATATAACCTAAATCATAAAAGGAACAGAACTGAAATAAATAACATATTATACGTACTATGTCAGATTAAACTTTTTCCTATAAATTTATTGTATTTCCTTTAGGGAAAAAGTTACAAGGGTTACATTCAAAGGTGTTGCGAGATCATTCGAAAGTGCACTGATATATTGAGGTCAATAGAGCGTAGTGGACGCAACCCTCCGTTAAGTAAGTAGAATGAATGTTTACTAGACCATCTTTTTGTGTCTTTATTTTTATTTGGTAGTAAATAGCTACTACTACCAAAAGGATAAGCTTTTTTAGCTTAAGGTGGGTTATGAATAGGTTTGAATAAGGACTATTTAATCTTTATATTACTATGAAAATGTGTGTTTTTATTGCATCATGAAGAGAAATACCTAAGGTTTACGAAAGTGTACTAATGGCAATGCAAGGACCTTACCAAATTAAAAAATTAATATTAATAATTTAACCGTCAAAATGACTCTGCTTGATGGAAAACATAAGTAGTGTAGAATTTAAGAGTGGGAGTCTCTATACTTTATTGCAAAGTAAAGTCATCTCATTGCATTGCTATTGTTTTGTGGAGCTTTTGTGGAGCTCCATTACTCCACACTTACGACATCCACGGAATGAAAAAGGTTGAGGATATTGTATTCTTGATCCGTCATCACGAAACCATATTAAAGAAAATAACGAAATGAATCACATTAATTTATGGAGCTTAACGCTTAATGGCCGGTTCGACCGGAGCGGTGCTACCCTGACACAGGAGACCAACCTCATAGACAACAGAAGCATCTCACTGGGCCGGTACAGTGTAAGACACCGTGCTGTATTTTCTGCACTCACAATAAGGGTGGTGACCTCCACTCTTGGATTATACACGTGCTTTCCATTAGACAGAGCAGAACCACTTTATCAATAAAAAAGAGCTTACAATTTTCATAAACTTTTGTAGGTTCATCATCATTCATCATTTAATAGGCATAGTACATCAAATTAATATTTATTGGCTCACCTGGTGTCGAAACTCAAAAGAATATATTTTCCAAGATCTTTTATAAGCATGTTCAGGAAGCAATAAAATATTTATGCGTCTCTAAGTAAACGAAAACCGAACAGAGCACATATATACGAAGCAATAACAATGCTTATAAACAAAACACATATTGATATAGAACCTTTATGGTTTGTTCCGGTAAAGTTTGAACGAAGAAGTTTCCCGCATTCCAAGTTGTAATATTAAGTTATCGTATTTGAGGAGTATTTAGAGCAAAATTTACTTTATTATTAAGTTGGAATCTCACCTCGTGTTACATTAATACTAGCTTTTACTCGTGGCTCCACCTACATGTATGTATTTTATGGCAGAAAGAAAAAGTCGTGTGGCACTCGGGGACTGCCTCGGTAAAACTATTGCAAAGCATTTTTTATCAACGTAAGCAATTATAATTATATATTTATTTATGCAGTATTTTTTTATTTAATATTAATTCAAGTTTACAAAACAATATACACTGTCTTTTTACCAACATACATTCTAACAATATTATTGCCAAGCTATATAATCATCCTATTAACTGAAAGACAATGACAACTTAACAGAGAACATAATAAAATTACTGTGTTGTCAAGGCAACGGATAACGGCCGGTGGCGGCAGCACGGAGTTACTACATCCTTGTCGCACTGCAATCACAATCATATTCTCTATCCTTTTTTAGGGTGTTAGGATCTTTTGTTACGGAATTTCTTGATTCAGTCGCCGCGCTCAAAGCCCGCGATAAAAGCTATACAATAGCTTAAAAACCGTTTCCTAATCAAGAATGAAAGTATCCTTATATTAAATTTTCTTGAAATCGGTGCAGCAGTTTCAAAGTGAAAGATTTACTTTGGAATTTACAATATTAGTAAGGATTGTTTATGTGATATGATAGGTGGTAGAGCCATGTTGATTTCAACACGAATAAGCTGGCTCAATCGTGGCAGTACTACCCTCACACAGAAGATCAAGCTAAAATGACAGCATCCGTGATGTCGTTTTTCGTTGGTGAGTGTGAAACCGGAGGCCCAATCTTTTTGCATCATTCTCAAGGCCTCCGGAGGCCAGTAGAATGATGCATAAACATCTCACTAAGCCGCCATGGTAAGGTTTGACATGCTGTATTGTATACACTCCTCTACTCCTGGATTCAACCTGGAAGAGTAGATTAACTTTGGTAAGCTTAATAAAAAAATATTGTAGTGTATAGTAGTAACTTGAAAAATTGATCGAATGAAGTAGTGAAAATCGTGAAAATTAGGTAGATAGTTTCAGATAGTTTTAGAGTTCATTGTGAGCAAGGACATGACACGAGAATTATACACGAGAAAAGTATTATTTTTTTAGTCTATTTAAAAAATGATCATCATTATTCTTTCAGCAAAAGGCACCCACTATTCTGATTTATATTTATTTGAGATACTTAAAGCTCTTCACAATAACCGGTCGATTGCAATAAATAAAATCCTTTTTTTTTATCGGCATTGTGAAAGAAAATATTCAATGCTTATTAAATTGCTCTTGCCGGGAAAAATGAGCATGCAGGCCGTTCGTTGATGTACCAATTATTTCACGAACTTTTATTGGCTGATACTTAATTAACGAATTTCATGAAAAATATTTTGTAAAGTTTCATTCCAACGTATACGAAGGTATTTTTAATTAAAGTCAAATATTTTAATCAGTATACGTATACGACTGTTTATTGACTTGCCTGTTGTTCCAGTGGTAAAAACTGTTGACTGACCAGAGGCCATGGGTTCGATTCCCATGCAGTAGAAATGTTTGTTTGATGAGCATTGTCATTAGTACTGTCTGGGTGTAATATACCTATAATATGCATGTGTATAGAAATACATACAGACTGCCTTGGTGCAGTGCCTACGTATGTCACTGTTGTGATTCCCGGGTTGGACCAAATGTTTGTATAATCTGCAAATATTGGATTCAGAGTTTGAATGTAACCTATCCAGTGAATATAGCTGTCTGTCAGGTCCAAAATTATCATGTTTCTAGTCTTTATTATTCTCAAGTTTAGTTGCTAGTTCAACTGGGTTTACCTGAATATCAGTTTTTAACAAGAAACTGCCGTCATCGCACCTCCGCAACCCTGAAACCAATATTTTGGTCAGCAATATAATTGCAACAGCACAAGCTCTGAAAATTTTGGGATTGGCCGTGTCTAAAATATATGAAAATGTTATTATGTAAAGACAAATATACATACAATATCTTTAATAATAACTTTGTTCTTTAATTTAATTATGTTTACTTATACAGACATGTTTATGCATAAATTGTATTCTGTTTTGTATAATGAAGGTTTTGTTGACGAGGATGAATATAAAATTGCTTTTGTAATATCAACGGGAAAAAATGTCCTGTGTATTTGCGGTTAATGGGCTGGGCCTGAGAGTGATGGATGTGAAGGACAGCCCTTCAATCGTTAGGGGGCTTCGCTCAACCACTAGAGAGACGCATAGAGTGAGATACGCTGTTATTCAATTCGGTTCGTGGACTATTGTGATACCGAATTTATTGCCATTATTATCAGCTAGTCCCACAGATCATAGAAACACAGAAGATTAGCTGTGTACACAAATTTATTCGTGTTCAGATGTCTCCGCGTTTCCCCCACTTACTTCACTAACACAAAATCAAAAATTGTAAGCACGGCACACACGCTCGTATTTCTCCCGCACACAAAGAAACTTACAGAGACACCAATAAACCTACTAATTAAACACATGCGAAAAGATGGCGGCGCTTCTACCTGTAGCTACGGATTTCGTAAAACCACACATGTGCAATTTATGCAACTAGTGATGCGAAGTGATAATCATATAAAAATATCGAATGAAATTCAGTTAGCTGTATTATCTGCTCTTTCTCCTAAAGTTTTTATTGACTTCGAAAAGAAAAATAAACACGAGTTTCCCTCGAATATACTCTATACAAGCGATGTTTTATCATAATTGGAATATTTACTAATTAACTACCAAAAAACCGGATATCATCTTCTCGAATCTAGACTAGAACACAGGTAAAACTGCAATAATTTTATTGTTAAGGATGCTATTGACCAGTAAAATGTAAATATTTATTTAAAACTTGCCGCTTAGACAGTTTAAGTGTTGCGTTCTTAGTTAAGTAGTGTATTGCATATTGCATATTTTTTCATTACGGCCTTTATTAGTATTATTAAATGGTTATTCATTGGCGATTGATCGTGTTAGTGAAAATTTATTGGGACCAGAATATTGTGCTATTTTTGTTGGAAACCAGCTTGGACCCCTTCCTGTCGCATTTATCCACATTTCTTATATTTTGGAACCTTCGGATAGCTAAAATTTTGAAATAAAATCAAGGTATAAATGATGCTTGAGTACCACAATAAATTAAAAATCACAATTTTATCTACACTTTTTTTACGTTTACATAATTATAATATTACAATTTATTTATATCTTTAATAATCATTCGCACTTAATAGGATCGTATAAAATATCGACAATCATAAACATCACATCACATCTCTAACACAAAGGCCGACAGCGGCCGCTTCCCGAAACTATCGTGTGAGTGAAAGTATCAATAAAATACTTATCCATTGCGCTATTAGACCAGCCAATTCATTGACCGATTTGTACTAAGCAAGCAATGGTTTTAGTTCCTAATGAAAGGGATTAATTTGGTATTTCATCATTTTTCTAAAATATTTTCATTGATTAAGTATGAAAAACTATAATATTATAATATTTAGATATGAAATGAGATGCCATCTTTCTTGTAATTCACAATACAGCTGTTATTTTTGCAAAAAATCACTGAACAACGCGACATTTTTTCGAAAATCAAGAGCAGTGAAGACGTCGCAAGTTGACATGCGACTAATGTCCGAAAATGGCATCAAGCCGCTTTGAGGCCAGATGCGTTCGCAAGCGACACGCCTCAATTGCATATCTCCTGTAGGTATTTCTATGATCTGTGGCTAGTCCCTTGAATTTCTATCTGATCTACCAAATTGCTTTTATGATCAGACAACTACCGCATTAGTAATATAAACCCTGTATGTAACTTTACAAACAAATGTACATGAAACTGAAACGAAGAACACCCAGACTCAGAACAACAATTTGTTAATCACACAAAGTGGGATTTGAACACTTGGTGACGTAGAAAGCACCACTAGGCCGATCGTGCAGTCAATTTCGTATTGTAACTGACAATTTGGTAAATTTGTATTGGAATATCGCAGGAATTATTTGTTTCCATTTCACGTCTTTTCTTATTTTTTTATTAATTTTTATCCTTGTAAAAAGGGAAACGAAAATAAATAAGATCAACAGATATAATGGTTAACGTATGCGACTGCCAATAAATAGGTCTCGAGTTCGAATTTCGAATCGTAGCAAAAAAAGTAATGGAGTTTTTTTGAGTGTAGAAGTACGGAGTATGGAAGTTGGGTTCCTAACCCCAGTGCCTCGGAGAACAGTCTAATTGCATTGTGAAAGTGAGTAAACAGAGAGTACACCTGTGTTTGCACACTCACTTGTACACTATAATATATGCTGCGTGCCGCGCCGTGTCTGTCATCGGCCAAGAAAACATCTTCATCAAATAATACCTAGAAACCTTTGATGCGCATCAATCAATAAATAATAGAGGAATGAATGCAAATCAAACTCGACACCTCAGGTATCAAACTTAGAAACTTAGGTTGATCTACAAAAACTCTCAAAAATATAAATGCAAACACTCGATCCCATAGTTTATATCTTTCTATACATGATATCAAGGGTCAGATTAAATAATCGCTGATGAAGTCTTTCATATACTATTCATAAGATATCTGCCAGATAACTACAATTTATGGTTTAGATACATAGAGATAGAGACATATATGTCAGACATAATATAGTAGTAACTTAACTGAAACATATTGTTTTATTGTATCTGCACTATCAGAACCTTTATCGGGAATTAATGAAGGTTTTTATTTATCTATTTTTTGTCCCGGAGACCATCATTTGGTGGTTTTATAAATGTTTCTGCTCATGAAGCGAACCTTAGTTTCAATTTCTTTATCTGATAAACATACAAATAAGTTGCAATTAACATACTTCATCCTTTAATTTATCAACTTCTCACAGTTTATTTCATCAGGGTACAGTTATTTTTCATCTTCTTTTCTGTTCCCAAAGTGATGAACAATTTAGTCTTTGACTATTATATTCTGAATTATTTAAGTTCATATTCTATAATTGCCGACATTTACATTTATATAAATCTAAAGTATTGTTCTGTAACAAAGGACTCCGGATCAAGCCTGCGATAAATTATTTCTATTCAGTTCTAGCGTTACGCATTTCATTTTGAAGGTATATTAGCATAAATAATTTTCTTGGTTTTCGTATCGAATATTTAAAATAATATTATAATAAATGACTTTGTGTGGTGACGGTGACACTTCGTATTCTTAATAAATTTATTTAATACTTCTATTTCGTAAGAAGAAAAAACTATGCAGGACAAAAAGACTGCAAAGAGATGGAATTATTGAAACTTACCCTAAAACAACTCATCTGTCTAGTATAGTAGGCCAAAAGCTCCTTGCCAAGGAGTAACCTATGTCTAAATAGTGTTAGACATAAGTTTAATAATTTAAAGGCTGTAAAAAATGAAAAAAATAAAACTTGCGTTCTAAACAGACACAGAACAGAATAATATATCAAATATATAGAGAAGGGATTATTCCACAGCAACTGGTCATATTTCTTTTAAAATGACGTTATACAAAAAAAAGTCGTTCAAACCAAATGCTCAGTTCTAGTTTAATAGATTTTACACTTGGAAGCGTAATGAAACCATTTTCCGTAGAACTTCGTCGTAGTTCGTAAAATTGTTCTTCATTATAAAATGTCGTGGAAGGAGGGATGTCAAGATATAATGGTTATGTTTAATAACGATCAGAAGGTTCTGTCAAGCAGTCTTTTGGCATAATGGACAAAGTTGGTCAAAACTTGAACCATCAATAACTGATGGTAAAACTTTTAAGAAATTTTACTTATAACAGGGGCCGAAGATATGATCGTTCATATTTCTTTACCACCTTAAGTAATTATGGGCTTAACAGTAAGGTCGAAGAAGAACACGTTAAAATCTTTGGTTTTTAATTGCTTAAGGATATTTTGAGTTATTCAACTGGTGAATTTCATGATGGCTATTCACATTATCACCTTTTACCTAGCCTTTATTTGGGGCTGGGATCGGTAAAGTCGAGTTAGCTTATTCAATTATTATATGTTCCGTATTCTTGTATTCCATAATTTGGGCAAGATAGCCTAGTTTCAGCTTGTTTATCTATTTGTTTGTAACTTTTTTTTTTTCATCTATTATTGGATGAGAGGTTTTGTTCTATTATGTCGACCAAGTGCTAAAATATTATTATTTTGGTGACCGGGGAGGTATATGTAAACTAATAAGAATACCACCTGCATTTCATAGACAAACCTCATTACCAAAAAACAATTGGTACAAAATATTGAAGATAGAATTATGAAAATTATTACTAGGGATTGCTCGAACGATAGCAATTTTAATATAACATTATTTTTATTATAAAAAAAACATAAATGAGTTTATCTAACTGCACGTTCAAATTGACTTCTGAATACGTTCCTCATAAAAGGAACATAATTTAAATATTAACTTTCTGTACATAATTATGTAGTATCAATATCATTCTCTCTCATTTTTACTAAACTTGCTTTTGGCCTACTACGAGTATACTACTGTAACTCCAGAGAGCTTACATAGGATCTGTGTCAAAGTAGTCACTTGGGAAGGCTTAAATATAAAAAAGTAACAGCTTACAAGAAGAACCTCTAAGCGACCTTTGATTAGCCAGATCGACGTGATATAAAATAAACAAAATTTTGTTCCGGTGTCTTGAACCCATGGTAATGTATAAAATCAACGCACTGATGAATTTTATTAATAACTTCTTTATTTATATAACACTAGCTGATCCGGCGAACTTCGTACCGCCCGAATTTGACTGTCAAATAATAACAGACAATAATTAGCAATAAATTAAAATTGCGACTATAATTTGAGATTTAAACTATCCTATCTCTCAAGTTAGATCGAACTGCACATGGTGTGCGAATTTTATTATAATCGGTTAAGTGGTTTAGAAGTCCATTGAGGACAAACATTGTGACACGAGATTTATATATATTAAGATAACAACAGGGGTTGTACGACAACAAAGTTAAAATATGTGTAATTAAATGCAACATCAAAAAAAAACAATGAAACGTGTATTAATTTATTATTCTACTTTATTTTCGATGAAACGTTAACGTCAATATTAACGAAACGTAAACATTATTAACAATGAAAATATAATTGTATATATATTTATCTGTTAAATATCACTCTCCTATCACGTTCTTGCTCACTATGAACTCCGAAACTCTAACTGATATTCGCGTTTTTTAGGGTTTCGTAATTCATGACTCGGAATCCTTATAGATTCGTCATGTCTGTCCGTCCGTCCTCAACCTACTGCCCCAATGGTTGGTGCTAGAAAGATGAAACTTTGCATGAATATGTGCTGTAATTACGTCGACAATATTGCTATAATATGATTACACGTAAAGTGGCGATGTTTTTTTTCTGACGTCTACCCCTTTGTGTGGGGTATCATGGTATCATTAGATAGCTCTTTTAAAAACACTGCAAGGTTGCTAAAACTCTTTATCGATTTAGGAATCCGTTTGCGAGTTATTCACCTTTAAAGCGCACTTTTTTGTAAAAACAGGGGTCCAGGGCGAAATATTCATGATAGTAGTCCATAAGTTGAACTTTCAAGGAAAACTATTGTAGTTTTGATTCGTTTTTTATTTCAGGAGTTATAGGAGCCTAACTTGTAAAATGCACTTACTTGGAAATCTTCGTACAAATATAAAGAAATAATAAGTAAACACAACAATTATCTATTGAACACGATTTTTAATCTACCTACCAGTATGGATGACTGAGAAACCCTATTATATGCGTGGCCTGACACGCACTTGCCGAATTTTTAAATGTCTCATTTGCTGGCGTGCATAAGGTAGTTAGCTCATGGCACGATTTGACCAAAAGGATGCCGAGCCTGATTGAAAAGAGTGTGTGACAGCATAACTACCTCAACCAACAGACTGCAACAATCCACAAGTGAAACTGCGAAAGTAAACATAACAACATAGCATGTGTCTTGGGAAACGTCGAACTGTCCAAGAACAACTTTATGACAAGGAAAACAATTTCTAACAAATGGCTTTTATTTTATCACTCTCTGTAAAGAAGATAAATAAAAAGTTTTATACCATACAAGTCATCGATTTAGTAAGTTGTTAGTATTTTTTCGAGTTCAATGGGACAGTTTAATATGAACAAAGTATTTTTCATTCATATTGTGTTTCGAGTGTTATACTTTTATTTTAACTTCCCTACTTCTGTTTTTTTTTGAGTAGTTTTTACTGTTCACACTTCTAAACTTTATAGATACGTGGATGTTTCTAAGTAGGTGAAATAAGACTAATCCACACTAATATCTGTCTGTGTGTAACGTATTCACAGATGCCACTGCTGAATCAATTTGGATTAAATTTACAACCTTCTTTGATTCTTGGGGAAGTACATGGGCTACTAATGGAGAAATACATACATAAGTTTTAGGCCAATATTTCTCTTGACAATCATTAACAACCCATAATGTTCCACTGCTGGCCTAGCCAAGTGTGGGTTGAGGACTGTAAAGGCACGTTGTGACTTCGTAATCTTGCTGTTGGGTGTTTTAAAGCCACGGTCGTAGCGTCGTGAAGCTTAGTTGAAGGCCTTCACCTCTAAGCTTTATGACTGTTATCCTTTGATAATAACCGTGAACTACTACTGGACGTGATCATCGAATCACTAAGACGATCATGGCGTCATGCCACTAACGGTCATTTATTAAGTTATTGACTGCGCCATCGTTATTGCCCTCGGTGATTGTTTCCTCTCACCTAAGGTAATTGAGTTCATCAATAACACTAAATAATTTGTAGTAGATACAGAAATGATATAGGTGTGTATTGTTTACGATATCATATGTACAGTCATGTAGCAACAAATGAATAAAATGCACCTCTACATATTTATAGAACAATACATTTTCACAATAGGAGCTCTTATTCAATGGAATCCACCATTCAGTGAAAATGAATTTATGTATGAATAATTTAAACGTGTTCGCAGCTTATAATGGAATACAATATGATGATAAAGTATGACCAGGTATGCCTTTATGTGGAATGAAATAACATAGACCATAAAGATTTATATACAATTTTTAAGCCTATGAACATACAAATTACTTGTACACTTCTTTTTCTTGAACTTATTGTGCAAAAAAAATACAGTGGTTTAATATATTTTTGTACGAAATGGTTAGAATAGCAAACAGCGGTGGATAAACCCTCCTTACCAACTGTCTCAAACTATTGTAACATACGCAAGCCTACTTGTCAGCAACAGGCTACATATATTTTTACAGCACAAAGTATCAAGCTAAAACTAAAGTTAAAGAATTTATCTCCGGTTTGAATTACTGGGATACAGAACTACTTTTAAAATCTATAAGTTGATGTGTCACTTTTACAGACAAAAATATTACAATAATATAAAAAATCGGCCAAGTGCGTGTCAGGCCACGCACAGGAAAGGGTTCCTCAGTCACCTATAATGGTATGTGGATTTAAAATCGTATCCAATAGATAATTGTTATGTTTACGTATTAATACGTTAATTTTGTATGACGTTTTCCAAGTGAGCGCATTTTACCATATAAGCCTTTATAACTCCTGAACTAAGAAAGTCATCTAATCGGTTATAGTTTTCCTTCAAAGTTCATTAGATGGACCACCATCACGATTTTTTTCAGATTTTTTGAGCCAGCCGTTTAGCTTTTAGAGGGGGGGGGACGCCCTGTTTTTACAAAAAAGTGCCCTTTAAAGTGAAATATCTCGCAAACGGATACCTAAATCAAAAAATCGTCTAGGAAACCCTTTATTGTTTTTAAAAGACCTATCTAATGATACCCCACACAATGGGGTAGCCTCGAGAAAAAAAAAACATCCCCACTTTACGTGTAGGGGAGGTACCCCAAATAAAATTATATTTCATAATTTTATTGTAGCACTTTGTCGACGTAATTACAACACGTATTCGTACAAACTTTCATCTTTCTAGCACTTACCGTTTGGACGGTAAGTCGAGGACGGACGGACGGACGGATGGACGGACGGACGGACGGACGGACGGACAGACGGACATGACGAATCTATAAGGGTTCCGAGTTATGAACTTCGGAACCCTAAAAAGATAGTAAAAGCTTAGAAAGCTAAAATCTATCTTCCAAAGTACACATCTGCAATTGCCTACTAACTATTGATGTTGATATCGATGATGATGATCTCGTAGGTAAAATACAAAATAAACTAGTATAGTGCCAAAGTGCCAACAATGAAATATTTAAAACAGTAACTATATTTAATAAACATCACTTGCCATCAATTTATTCATGTGTACAGTGATGTATTGAAATTAAATTTGAGTCAATATTAATTGGCTAACTAAAAGCCTTGAACAGTGTTCTGGCATTGTTACTATGAGTTTTATCGATACCAATATTGTAAATTATAGAATGAATATTTTGGACATCTTACACACAACGTCAGCAGAGAGCAGAAAGCAGAGCTTGTATTATGGATACTAGACAACTGATATAAATACATAAACATAGTTTTTTTTGTAAATATATACATATTATACATAGCAAACATCCAAACTCCCAGCAGTTACAATGTGATATATCAATTCATACCAGTCGAAATTGAAAGCGCCTCGGTGCTATACCTAGTACAAAAATTCCCCTGATGAGGAAGTTTAGGTTACGTTAACTGTCTCTATTAACATCATCATCATATCCAACCTTTAAAACGCCCCTAATAGTGAAGGCCTCTCCTTAAAAAGGAGATTTTGGCCTATTAAACTACTCTAGCTAGACAGATTGGTACAAAACTTGCGTAGCTTACTCCCGTAGTCTGCTCTAATGAAAACGACACGGGATTAATAGAGGTGGCCACACTTTGCATTCCTAATTTGGCACCAAATGTATCTGAAAACACTTAGCGGGTTTTTCTACAGTAGTATTTACTACAGTAGTGACCGTTTTCTATATTCCAAAAAAACTGATACTCGTAGTAGAGGTAGAAGCCAAATTAAATTTGCTTCTCTGATGGTCATCGCATTCAAATACAATTGCAAACTTTAGCATGAGTCTAGTCTAGACGCAGGGATGTGAACTTCATATTTTTGCCTTTCTTAACAGGGTCTCAAAAATGGTTTATTCATATAAGTTACAAAATAATACCTAAGAAGGACAGCTCTAGAGTTTTTTAACCCTATGTTTGATAATAATGAAATATTACGGACATACAACGCCATCTAACTTTCTACTAAGCAGATATTATGAAGATTAGATTGACTAATATAATATTTATTCACTTTATTGTAAATATACATACATGTTACCACAGTTGTAAGCTATGGGAGAGGCATATGACCAGCGATGGACTGCTATGAGCTGATGATGATGATACATGTTATACATAGAAAACACCAAAACTCCGAAACAAATACTTCCAGAAGAAACGCACACAAGAATCAAATCTGAGACGTCAAGCACAGTACTTTTCCACTGATTTTAAAGTTCAAAAGTTTTTGTGTTCGTACTAGATAATTAGAGTTCGCACTTAAACACCAGCAATTGATTACTATCTCATACTCCTTTTTATGTTAGTTTTTTGAAGAAACCTTTACTGTGTTCTATAAACGTCCTGTTTCGTAGAAAATATGAGTTCAATCATAATCACTCAGATGTTCAACTAGCTATGTGGGCTACAATGTGACAATTTTCTAGTACGTTAACCATATATCCACAGAGCGAGTTTCGTGTAATACTTTTCTTCTGTGTTGTTTTATCCATTTTTCTTTGTGTAAAATATGTGTTGTGGGTTACTAGTGATGTATCAATATCATCAAAATGTATTGTATAGAACCTCAAACAGGTTGAGTTTTCAAGATTTGATTTGATTTATTGAGTGTGTTCAAAATTCTAATCGAATACACTCAATTATACACTTATTTTTTTTTTTTAATTTAAAAAACACTACTTAGTCTTGAAATTAAACTCCTTGTATTTTTATTCTACTACCAAATTTTTATAACTTACCGGTTTTGTGTTAGGGCATTATTAAGTAATCGTTGATAAATGAAAGTATTAGTAAAAACTTTGAGTATAATTTTAGTTATAATGTCTGCGTCTGCACAAGGCGTGGACGCTACACCCGTTTTATCATACATTTGTTTCAAATTTTAATACAGAAAAAAGATGCTTGTAGATTATTTTCAAATTAATTTCAAATAAAGCACAAGTACTTACCCCATGAACCTAGCGTCTTCAGTTGCTATATTTCAACAATAGGCTAAGCAAGGCAAGCCTGGCCTTTTTTCTGTCACAGAGAATTAGCATTGCCATTCAACGTGGAATGCTGCCAGTCTTTTGGAACGTTACCAGTAAGCAATGATGCAAAGGAATTTTTAACGCTTGTGTGTAAGTGTTCTGTAAATAATGTCTATTATATTCCACTAAGCATCATGTAGTTCAGTTTAGAACACTTAGTACATTACACTTAGTAGAGTACATACATAAGTCAATATTAACTAACAATCACATTTCAGTAAGAGCAATTGATTTATAACTACATTTGTTGTATGTCTCTTGATAAAGTGCTACGTAATTGAATATATCAGTTATTCAGCCGGGACATAGGTCATTATGTTTTACATCGATTCATAAAATTATAAATAATTAAATCTGACACGAAACATAAATAGTGAATTTACGAGGACTTGATGAAGCGACCCAAACAGTAGGGGTGACGTTTCCTTTGCAATAATTTATGAGTTTTATTTACATTCTAATCTACACCGTTAATAGTAATGGAAGATATTTTTATTTCTGTGTCCTAAAGCCTTTGAAGTAACTATCAGCTTGGTCATCAGATTTCAGTCTGAAAAATAATACATGCCTACATTAAATATATTGGTTTAAATTGAGAGATCATTTTTAAATATATTTTTATTATTTTATTTATTTAGTACATGAAAGACCAACAGCTATTTAGATGATGATATTTATCATCATTCTTCATAGTCGCTAGAAAGAACACAATAAAATATAAAAAAATGTGTGAGCTGGTTTAGGCTGTTTCTGGCTGTTGCAACAAAGGAATCGATGTTGCACTCTACCATATTTATCAATCTAAGTGAGAAAGTCGTATACCATAATATTCCATTCCAACATGTCCAAGATTTCCAACAGTTGACTCCTAAGGAATATTCTTGATAAGGAATAGGTACAGTACAGTTTAAGAACAGTTTCAATTTGGCTTAGAATGTTTGTTACACCTACTATGAAACGCTAATTCCATAGTGGGTGTTTGTAACGTTCAAAATTTGCGCATAAAAATAAAGCCCAAATGTGTAGAAAAGTCTATCTGATTTCAACACGAATGGGCCGACTCGACCGGGCAGTAATCCCTCACACAGAAAACCAACATAAAATGACAACATTCGAGCTGTCTTTTGTTGGTGAATGTGAAACCAGCGGCCCAATCATTCTGCATCATTCTCCCGGTCTCCGTAGGTCAAGATAATGATGCAGAAACATCTCACTAAGTTTCCTCCTGGATTCTACTCATGCTTTCCATCAGGTCGCATAGAGTTACTTTGGTAGGCGTAAATCTAAAAATAGCCTATAAAAATTACTATAAATAAGTAATAACAGAAAAGTAATATGACCGAATCCAATTCTACAAATCATTTTCAGCTGTTTCAACCTACTCGTAGTCCTTTTTCTAGATATTTGATAGCGCCGCGCCAGGTACCAAACAAATTGTATTTATAGTCACTGTGAATAAAGCAATTTTATTCAAAATTTACATTACACTATTACTATTCGTCAGGCTACTGAAAAATTGCTGTAAAGTTCTTGATTTATTTACGTGGTCTTTTTCTTAGCCTCTTCGATCAATGATATGATTTCATTGATTCTAAGCAAATAATATTAAAAGTTTGTCACTGGCTTTGTTCAAGCCACCGTCCGCCGCATATTGGTTATCGCCGCATATTGGTTATCGCCTTAAAAAGTACCCTAATTTATGTACTTATTCAAGAATCAAAGTATCTCTTTTTTTTCTCTAGTTTTGTCTTAGCTATAAAATCGTAACAATTCAGACAGACCAATTCTTCCAAATTTCTAATTCAGTAAAGATACTAATATTCACTGATATTTAAGGGTCTTCATCATCATCAGTTTTTAACAGTTTACTGCTGGCCATTACCCTCTCCTTAGAAAGGAAGTTTTGGGCTGTCTATACTTAATGTGTACTTAGAATACTACGGGTGATAATACATTAAAACATCTAACAATTAAAAAATATATAATATAATAATAATATATAAATAATATAATATAAATAAAAACATATAAAAGTATATACATTCTCTAAGTATATAAGCAATTAGTTATACGGTTCTCATCATATACTGCACAAAGGCAAACTCAGCCATCGATGTCTACTTTCAAAAGCCTTATATAGTAAATATATAAATCATTGAACCACGTGTGCATGTAGAAGATACTGATTCTAGATCTAAGAATCGGTCCTAATGTGTATTCATGCTTAACTGAATACAAAAGGTCTCCATTAATGATTAGATTTTAAACGATTGAATGACTAAGCATACATGAACTAAGGTAGATGTTATAGTGTCGGATACTCTAATTTAATAGTATGTATTTACTAGCTGACCCGTGTTACCTGCGTTTGTTGTTATAATGGCGGGCAACGCCACGGGGCGAAGCTAGTCTAAAAAAGTAGCCTAAGTTACTCCTTATATCATCAGCTATCCGGCAGTGAAAGTCATGTCGACATCGGTCCAGCCGCTCCAAAGATTACACGGAATAAACAGAAAGACAGACAGACAAAAATTGTAAAAAAAATATTTTGGCATATGTACCGTGTATACATACTTATGCATTTAGTAAAAAGCGGTTATTTTAATATTACAAACAGAATTATTATTTATTTGACTGTATAGATAAGTATTTTAAAACAATGCGATAATGTAGTATGGTGACTGACACTTTGAAAATCTATTGCGATGCTTCTATATCATTGTGCCTCATATTCCGCGCTCACCAACAAAATATTACTGCTCCCATGCTATCCTTTTAGGTTTGTCTTCAGATTTTGTACTTGATTTTTTATAACACATAAAATCTGGTCAACATAAACGAAATTGTGTTGAATATTCACTTGAACACCAACTTAGCTTCACAGTGTTACCCTGCTTATTATTGTAAAGGTAAGTACTGCAAATAACTGCCTCGTTGGTCCAGTGATTTTGACTGCTAATCAAGAGGTCTCGGGTCACAGTCCCGGGTCGGGCCAATAAGTATTTTTGAGATTTTCTTAGGAGATTCCTACTAGCTGCCCGGAGTTTGGGAGTTTGGTTATGTTTCACGCCCGTGCCTTGGAGAGCACGTAAAGCCGTCGGTCCCGGTTGTCATGAACATCTATGGCAATCGTTATTGGGAAGTCAGTGCCCTCAAATATACTGACAACTAGTTCAATCTTCGAATTTCAGTTTTCCCATATTGTTGCGGAGGTCCAATGCCAGTCGCTTCGTGGAATAACTGAAATTCAGGTAAAACCGATTGAGCTAGTTAGCTGAACCCAAATAAACTTGGGAATAAGGCTAGGAAGATGAAGATGACGTATGTACTGCGAGTAAGGCTGCAGGGTAAAGTTAGTCTAAAATTGGTCCAGCCGTTTCAGGGATTAGCTGGAGCGAACAGACAGACAGATAGACGGACAGGCAGATAAAACAGGACAGAGAAATAAAAAATTGTATCGCTTGACGTAAATGGGTCATAAACAAATGTGAGTTTCAAAAGTTGAAAATAAAAAAATTACGCTTTTTGCATAAAAAATCAATATTTATTACTTAAAAGTACACAAAGATCACAGTATGATCAAATTCAGAGATCAAAACCTTATTTTCTAGGAAATTGGACTTATTTTTTATTTTAAGTGTCCACCGAAAAGATGAATATTTCAACGGAAGAGATAAAACTACAGTTTCAATCAATAATGATAGTTTCAAATCTTTATAAACTTGCACATGATAACAATTACAGTGTACTTGAAGGTTTAAAACTAGAAACAAAATAGCTCATAAAATATTTTCATAATTAAAAAAAATAAAACAACCATGTCCAGGGAAGTGACTTCTTTTCTGTTACTATTAGACAAAAGTGGACTGTGCTGTCATCTGCATAGATATGTATGTTTCCTAATGCCAACATATCATTGATATGCAGAAGAAACAGCGTGGGAAATCACACAGATCCCTGAGGTACGCCAGCGTTAAGCTGCTGAAAGTCGGAGGCCGCGCCGTCGAAAAGGACCCTGATGCGGCACTGGTACAGGAATCGGCTATCCACCTTCACAGTAGGCCGAATGCCGGAAGCTTGGAGAGCAGCGAACGGTGCCAGACCCTATCGAAGGCTTTGGCCATGTCAAGGCTAATGGCCAGGGACTCTCCATGCCTATCCATAGCCTCACCCCACAGGTGTGTAACGTACGCTAGAAGATCACCCGTGGATTGATTCGGTCTGAAACCATACTACCGATCATTCAACGAGGGTATTTGTAGAATCTTCTACGAATAATTGTCTCTCTTCTTGCACACACCATAAAACCTCATTAAAATACTACTCGGGTTTAACGGTTTTTAGGCTTTCGCGACTTTTACTATTATTTACTTTTACTTTACGTGACCACGTATAACCCGGAAACGTCGGAAAGTAGAAGGTATCGTAACCTTTTTAATTTTATCCCGAATAAGTCCCGTATAATAAGTCGGTGGACATAAGAGTCCACTGGAAAGATTGTCTACGGAAGAGAAAATAGGTTACAAATAGCGTTGCAAAATAAAAAAAAATGAGGTTAGTAAAAAACTCATGTGCATTTTAATAATGGCCGACGATATCTCACTAGGTTAAACAACGCAACAATTTTTAACCCTTAATTCGACTATGTGCGGTATACTTCCCATCGAATGAAAAAAAAACTGCATATAAAAATAGACCATATGTACAGAGCTCTGGGTGCTATAAAGCATCCTTATTTATTTACCTACGTTGTCAAAAATCCCCAACGGCTGCACTTGATCAAGACGCGAACAATCGGCGGCGAGATGGCGGGAAGGAAGGACGCGCTGCAAGGGCTTTCGGTAAGTCGTCTTTTTTTCATTATTTAACGCCTTTTTTGTTCTTTAAATTCATTGAAAACTAAAGATAATATACCCGGATAGCTACTTACAATATTGTTATTGTCTTACTGAGTTTTATTTAGTTTTTATAACGCTCGCAACTTCTATGTCCAGTATGCTTCCCAATGTCGAATTACTAATAAAGTAACAGCTTATTATAATGTCCAGTATTCTTCACCTTGCCAAATTAGTAGACAACTAGACAACAACAAAATCGTATTTCTAGTATATTTCTTGTTGCCATAATTATAGAAAAGTAAACATTTATTTCTCGTAATAAAATTATTAGGGTTCCCTAGATAAAACGTTTTACATCTTATTTATTTTGTTTTTCAGAGCTTTAAGTCTAGAGGACATCTTTTAGTAGCATTGGTGCCGCCACAAAATGCTCCTTCGGATATTGACAGTGGTTCAGAACCCGAAAATGAAGAGGAAATTACCGTTCATAGAACTGAAGAGTTGTCTTCTTCATCCTGCCCTTCAATCGACTCAGACCTGGAGCGCATGAACATATTTGATAGTTCGGGAAGTGAAAACCAAGAGAATACATCACCTCTACCACCTCCGTTGACTCCTGTCATTAACGACGTGCTATCACCGAGTGGTGAAGTCAATTATAATGCTTTACCAAGTTTGGCTTCATTATTGTCAATTCCATCATCAAATGCTTCGTTTATGGCTAGTCCAATAACACCAAGAATAACCAGACGTAAAAGGAAACTATCAAAACGAGCTATGCCAACTGTCCGAACAAAAACTACCAAGAAAGCACTAATTGTGAACTACAAATGGAAAAAAGGACAATTCAAACACAAGGCAGATATTCAATCAAATGACTTCGTCTTTGATCTACCGAATACTGACTCTCCGTTGGACTTTTTTTATCGGTTCATGTCCCCAGATATACTCGTGGATATTGTTGACAACTCGAACTTGTACTCAACCCATAGAACTGGAAAATGTATGCAATTGACTATCGAGCAACTGAAAGATTTTCTTGCAATACTTCTTATCATGGGTATAGTGAAAATGCCTTCCTATCTAGTCTATTGGTCTTCAGAATTCAGATATGCCCAAGTAGCCGACATCATGCCATTAAAACGATTCGAGCAGATTAGACGCAACATTCATTTTGTAGACAACACCTATCCGGATGAGGACCGGTATTACAAGATACGTCCGTTCATTGAAAAAATAAGAAGAAACTGCCTTTCGACAGAAGAAGAAATGAAGTACAGTATAGATAAAATGACCATACCATACAAGGGAACTAAAGCAGGAAATCGGAGACAGTATAACCCTATGAAACCTAATAAATGGGGATTTAAGAACTTAGTACGCGCTGGTGCATCTGGAATCGTCTATGATTTTTTATTGTACGGTGGCGACGATACTTTCCGGTACATTGATTTTAGCGAGGAGGAACAACAGATGACACTGGGTGCCAAAATGGTATTAGCCCTTTGTAAAACAATTCAGACTCCAGGATGTGCTGTTTATTTCGATAATTATTTCACGACGCTCGACTTGATCTGGTATCTACGTGAACACCGAGGAATATTCAGCCTCGGAACCATACGACAAAATAGACTGAAAGGTTGCACCAACAGCCTGTTCAGTGACAAGGAACTAAAGAAAAAAGGCAGAGGTTCGTTTAGCCAAGTCGTCGACAACGACAAAAAGATAGCAATTATCAAATGGTACGATAATAAAGTTGTGACATTGGCTTGTTCTTATGCAGATTCTTACCCAGTTCATGAAATCAAGAGATGGAGTAAAGAACAGAAAAAGAAAGTGGGTGTCCTTTGTCCACAATTAGTTCGATATTATAATCAACATATGGGAGTCATATAGTCGACCTCTGCGACATGTTGATAGCTCTCTATAGAACATCGTTCAAAAGCCGACGTTGGTACATGAACATTTTTGGCCAAATGTTAGATATAGCAGTTAACAATGCTTGGCTTCTCTATAAGAGAAAATGCAACAAAAAGAGCCTAAAAAATATTAGTCTGAAAAAGTTCAGACAAAGATTGGCGGTTGAATTGACGCAAAAAGAAAGGTCAGTTCAAATAGAACCCCCAAGTCAGTTATCGAAAAAGGCGCTAATCCAAAACCCTAGCAAACCGAGGCCCCCAGATTCTGTACGTTACGATGGCTACAACCACTGGCCTGAATATACAACGTATGGACGTTGTAAGTTCTGCAAGGACAATAAAACGAACATACTTTGTTCTAAATGCAAACAGAGGTTGTGTTTAGTGACGAAAAGAAATTGCTTTTATAATTTCCATCTCATGAAAATAAGTAGACAGATGACCAAAGATAACAGTGAGAATTATTCTAGATTATTTTTTATTGATTGTTTTTATATAGGTTCGTGTTGATTATTATGAAGATTTTAGGTACATTGCTTACCATGTTTAAAATATAAGCGACTAGTTCCTAAAAAATGTTCCTAAGGAGAGAATTTTTATTTAGTAAAGTGAATATTTTATGACAAAATTACTTGTTTCTTTAATTCTTTCCCTTTGACAGTGGGAACTATACTGCACATGGTAGGAGTGCAGCAGTTTCTTATAAACTTGATAACGTCCAGTATAATAGACGTAGATTTTTCAGGAAACTGAAAAAGGTATATTTTTTCAATCATTTTTTTTAGGGTCTCTTACAAGCTAAGAATCAAGATCTGGAGCGGTTTTGTATATTCAATTAAAAAAAAAATCCGTCGAATTAAGGGTTAAAGACAATACTTTTCAAAATATCAATGTAACAGAAAAGTCACAACGACCTTTGACATAAATTATGGACAAACATTTAAAACAATAAAACTTTATTTCAATTTTTACACAGCGTACATGCATCACACTGACTTAAAAGTTTTAACTGACAGCTAAACAGTGTTGCCAACAAAAATTAAAAAAGCCAAGATGCGTTTCGATTATTCGGTATCGAATACGTATTATAATGAGACCACGGAAGGAGTCGGACCCAATGGTAACAACAAGTCTATACAGGTCGTAGTAACTAGTACATTGAGTAAAATCATATAATTTGTTTGGATTCTTAAAATCTTTATACACTTTTAAATTGAATTGACGAAGACTAACCGACCGACAGACATCATGATAGGGATACGCACGCCCATTAAAAAACAAGACAGCAAGACCAATAAAAGCCCTCTTAATACTAGAGAAGAGGCTGGACCCTCCTCCTCCATAACCAACGTGAGGCATAGCGTGGAGGAGTGTGACGTGGGAAGGAGTGATCCAAACCCTAGTACCTCCGAACCACACCCACACTCACCACAAAGCAGTATGGAAGCGGCACCTGCGGTCTCCCAGAAACCCAAATCAAAAAGTATACCTACTCAGGAAGGCAAAGACCCGAAGGTTATTCTGGGATGTCGCACAGAAGAGGGCAGACAGAAATTGAAGGAACGGTTAACCAGCGCCAAAGAACTCAGCGTGGAGGATGTGCAGAATAAGGACCCTCTCGTCATCCTAAAAGATGTTCTGAAGATTAACACGGACGAGGACATCGAAACCGCCCTCAAAAATCAGAATAGGGACATATTTGACGACCTCACAAATGAGGAACAACAGCTAGAGGTGCTCTTTAAAAAGAAAGCGAGAAATTTGCACACTCACCACGTAGTCCTCAGAGTAACCCCAAGACTATGGAACAAGCTGCAGGATAAACAGGCCGTCTACATAGACCTGCAGAGGGTCAGGGTGCAAGATCAATCCCCTCTTGTCCAGTGCTCCCTTTGTTTGGGATTTGGACACGGTAGGCGGCTCTGTACCGAAAAAACAGAGAAATGCAGCCATTGCGGGGGACCACATATGCGACCAAAGTGTCCGGATTGGCAAGCTGGAACGGCTCCACAGTGTTGCAACTGTGTGCACGAAGGCCTGGACGCCGTTGAACACAACGCGTTCAGCGCCGAGTGCCCAGTGCGGAAAAAATGGGACCTATTGGCTAGATCCAGGGTGGCGTACTGCTAAGGTTGGAACTAGCAGAGCGGGCGAACTTACCAGTACGCCTACCTGGATTCCCCTCGTCGGGAAAATGGGAACGCGGAGGAGGTCAGGCACCGTCCAACGAGGATATAACACGTCAATCCTCAAGCGCAACAATGACAACCAGGCATTCGTTGGTAATCGTAGGTCGGCATTACATGCGGAGATGGGGGGTGCCTCACCTCCTTCGTCTTCACTTCGCGCCCCCAATAACTACGCTCTGAACCAAGACAAAGTTGCTGCCTTGTCTTGGAGCAACGAACAAGTAGAACACTTACATGATAGAAGTGCAGACGATCAGGCGAGACCGACGGGCGGGATCAAAAGATTTTTGAACAAAAAGAAAGGAATAACAGGAACAAAAAGTAGAGACGGTCTTGATACCCTGCAAAATAATAGAAATAAGATAGATTCAATATTAGGAATAAGATGAAACAAATATGTTTAACTATATATTTTGTACATATATAAAATTAAGCATATGAACTAACAGTAGTCAAATAGTATTTATGTAAGCAGAGTATTAGGATAATGTACTTTAAGGCTTAGTATGAAATAAAATTATAAAAGTAAGTTACGGCTCAGTTATGTAATAACTTGATAAAAGTAAGTTAAGGCTCAGTTATTAAAATGTAATCTAAGGCACAGTCATAAAATAGACTAATAATGTAAATATAAAACAAATAGTATATTGTTAATTAATACTAAACTTAATAAAATAAGCAATAAAAGGCTTAGAAATAAAAACATGTAAATATAAGTAAATAAATAAATAATACATGCAAATGTATACCATTAAAAATACCAAGAATAAAACGGTAATAGAAGGAAAACAAAATAGAATAAATATATAAATGTAATAACATAAACATTATAAGTATTTTTTAAAATAATTGCGAGTAAATAGTAAAATAAAAACAAAACTGTAGTAGCAAGATATAGAAATAAAGAAACAGAAATGTAATTAGAAAAATAACTAATATGTAGGAAACAAACTGTGCGTGTGAAGTTATTTACCCAAGCTGAGAGAAACCAGTACAGAAATAAAAATTGTCCAGAAGTTATCAGAATAGATTTCGGAAGCGGGAGTCCCACCCACACAAGAATGCGTGGAGATGCAAATCAGAAAGATACAGTATGAGGCATAAAATGCGAGAGGCAAAACTGATCAAAGTATAATAAAGAACATTAGATATATAAGGGCGCAGATTATGTTTGCGGTTAATCTGAAATATAAAAAAAAAAAAAAAAAAAAAAAAAAAAACAACAAGTTTATGTGTGACAATATGTCTATTTAAAATGATTATTTTTTACAATATCGTTACTTATGATAACAAGATATAAGTAAGGTAAGTAATAAAAAAGAATTCAGATTTTTCGATGAGTGTATTTTTAATTCGTCCTTATACATATGAACCTCAACTGGACACGGTCCACGGAAGAGTACATAACTGATGCATTTCTTTTCTTTTCTTCTAGACGATTTACAAAAATAGAATTATTTTAGAGTAAATCACTAATGTGTTTGTGTAGTTACATTTTCTGGTAAATATAATAGCCTAATAGATAATATTTTCAATATTTTTATGCAATGCACAATTATTTTGGATGTTCTGTTTATGACCCAAATATCGTATGTACTTTGGAACTTTGGATATTTAAAAGATCAACATCAAAGAATATGTTGAAGTTAAACTTCAAAACATCGATTCGACATACAAAACTCATCGCAGCTGCAGTAATTACGAGCTCGTACGTATAAAGGTAGGTAAAATCCTTCTACAACTGAATAGAAACAAATATAATAAGCAAAATAATACACATCTTATAATTAATTAGAGAAACTTGCATTATTCACTTCATCCCCTAGAAGTACGATCACACAATGCCACTTTTACTACACAACCAACTTGCAAGTGGCAATTAAAAGTTCACCACGTTGCTACACACTCAACGGCAAAGTTTTAAATAGTAACAAGCTTAGTAATTAACATATATGTCACTGTATATAATTAAATTTCCCATGCAAATGCATTTAGAAAAAGATTTATTATGAGTTCAAATTTTTTATTAACCCTAGATAGCTAACGTTGCTGAACTACCCTATAAGCTAACTATTCGACTTTTTGACGATGATTTTTAAATATTGATTTTATATATATTTTTTCCATATTTTATCTATTTTTATAATGTTTCTAGAAAATACGCAACATAAATTAAAGACAATTTTAAAGAAAATTTAATACTTTTATTTTTTTTAAGTTAAGTTAAGTAGTCAATATGGCCAGCCCATTGCCACTTCAGCTTGCTAACCCTGTGGGCTATGTCGATAACTTTAGTTCTCTGCCGGATTACCTCGTTTCTAACACGATCCCTTAGAGAAACTACGAGCATAGCCCTCTCCATAGCACGCTGTAAACCGTCTTCTGATAGCGAGAAACTATCAGAACTATCATCTATGTTAGGACTATCATCATCGTCTAGGGCTCGAATTATCTCTTTATTTGTAAGGATAGAACTCCTAGTCATTCTCTACAATAACCGTATCCGCAGAAACAAAATTATTGAAAAATAGCTTAAAAATGCAATTAAAATTTATTATCACGTAGACAGTAAAAAGTCACACATAAGCTAACCATTCGTCAAAATGACGAGTACACAGTGCGTATCTCAAAAACTAAACTATTTACCAACAGCACAATACCACCACGTGTGGCAGTCAGGTGGACACTGAGCTGGCACGAAACTGCAAGAGTTTAGGTAGAACAACGGAAGTGGGAGAAAACAATACTCATCCCATGTTCGTCATTTTGACGAACGTTAGCTATCTAGGGTTAAAGTAGATTTTTCATCGACTAATGGGCCAAACTAGAAGGGGTCCCATCTACGAACCATGGCCTGAGGTACGACGGAGTTCCAGAAATTTCCTTTCGAGAGTGTACCTGGTTCCCCGGCTACTAGTACCCAAAACGACGTGTGGTCTTTAGTTGGTTCGAGTCCCACATAACTGGTGGTGGTAATCGAGGAGATTTTACACAGTATAAAGGGGGGGCAAATCAGAAGAATCCTAATGATGATTGGCGTAAAACACAGATACAAATCTGACTTTTTGTTATTCTACATAGACTTTTTCGGTGGTGTAGTAGTAGCATCTGGGACTTTTAGGACCAAATGTTTGTAAGATCTAGAAATTCTTATTTCAGACTTTTCTTATTTTTTTAACTCCTACCAAGATAAATCTACTACGCCAGATAGAAACAATGAGTAGAATCCAAAAGTGGGAGTCACCACACTCACTACGAAAGAAGGCAATGTGAGTGATATTTACACTTGAATTCAACTCGTGTTTTTCATTAGGTAGAGTTATTTTGACAGGCTTAAACATACAAAAAAAAGGCTGTCGCAATATTCGACGTACACGACGGTTAAGCCGTGAAAATAAACTGGCTTAATTTTCTAAAAAAACAATTATTTCTCCAAGCTTCGTCCGTTGAACAAACCTAACATTGATATTTATTGATGAGTGATATGATAAGTGATATTATTTGTTGTAATGGCATGACATTATGACAAGAGATTCTGCACAATTTATGCTATCTAATCAACGCTAATCATTAATGTACACGAGGTCATTAAGATTAGGTGTAGTAATAGTGGATGATCGCTTAATACCTATGGCTGAGGAATGTCAATCACCTGCACAGCGATTACATAGGTAATCAGTTTAATTATTAATACGTTCATAAATTGATTTAACACGTACTAAATACTTGTGATATAGTAATAGCTTTGGATGTCATAGAAATGTTTATAAGTATAAAATTATGTGATACAATTAATCAAATATTAAACATGGTAGACAGGTGTTGAGGGTTAACGAATTTCCCATTATGGCAGTTTTTTTTTAGTTTTCACTTATACGGCAAAATAGTTATTTTATCGTGTCATCACTACATAGTATAAAACAAAGTCGCTTTCTCTGTCCCTTTGTATGCTTTAATCTTTAAAACTACGCAACGGATTTTTATGATTTTTTTTTAATAGGTAGAGTGATTTAAGAGGAAGGTCTTTATGTATAATACATGCATAATATAGTAGATAAAAATTTTAGAGGTTTATAATGTGATGTTTTTTACGCTTATATTGCAAACTCTGGCTGTTCCCTACGAGATAGATCAAAATAATGTACTACAGTATTGTACATCTTAAAAAGATCTACAAAAAAATCCACGATGGTATATGTCTATCTCTTAGGGATAACCTACAATAACCATTTTTTTATTTTTTCTTTTTAAGAGAAATAATAATTACAGAAGAAATAATCACAGAAGAGAACAGAAGAATACAGAACAGAAGAATAAAGAACAGAAGAATACAGAACAGAAAACAACAGTAGAATAGAATAGCATAAATAGAAAAGAACAGAACAGAAGAAACAAGAATACAGAACATAATAGAATGGAAAAGAAAGGAAAAGAATAGAATAGAAAAGAACAGAACAGAAGAATACAGAACAGAAGAGAGCAGAAGAATACAGAACTGAAGACAACATAGAATAGAATAGTATAATATGAAAACAGAAGAGAACATAATAGAACAGAAGAATACAGAACAGAAGAGAACAGAAGAATACAGAACAGAAGAGAACAGAAGAATACAGAACAGAGGAAAACAGAAGAAATCAGGAGAGAACAGAATAGAGAAGAACAGAAGAAAACAGAACAATAGAATAGTATAAAATAGAAGAATACAGAACAGAAGAAAACAGAAGAATACAGAACATAGGAATACAGAACAGAAGATTACAGAACAGAACAGAACAGAACAGAAGAATACAGAACAGAAGAATACAGAACATAGGAATACAGAACAGAAAATAACAGAACAGAACAGAAGAGAACAGAAGAATACAGATCAGAAGAAAACAGAAGAAATCAGGAGAAAACAGAATAGAGAAGAACAGAAGAAAACAGAACAATAGAATAGTATAAAATAGAAGAATACAGAACAGAAGAATACAGAACAGGAATACAGAACAGAAGAGAACAGGAGAATACAGAACATAGGAATACAGAACAGAGGAAAACAGAAGAAATCAGGAGAGAACAGAATAGAGAAGAACAGAAGAAAACAGAACAATAGAATAGTATAAAATAGAAGAATACAGAACAGAAGAGAACAGAAGAATACAGAACATAGGAATACAGAACAGAAGAAAACAGAACAATAGAATAGTATAAAATAGAAGAATACAGAACAGAAGAGAACAGAAGAATACAAAACAGAAGAGAACAGAAGAATACAGAACAGAAGAATACAGAACATAGGAATAAAGAACAGAAAATAACAGAACAGAACAGAAGAGAACAGAACAGAAGAGAACAGAAGAATACAGAACAGAAGAAAACATAAGAAATCAGGTGTTATGTCCACGCCTTGACGGCGTTAACATTACATCGACGCTTATGGAATAGAAGGATATGGGGGGCAGATAGGTATGGGCTGAGTACTCACCTGTTGGTAGTTGGTTTAAGCTGGTGAGGAATCTGCTGGTCTCGAGTCTCCTCGGGGTAGGTACGCACCGATTGTTCGTGGCACTGTAATTGTTCTTTATTTACGCGGCGAGGTGGATTTGGGACTGATTAAGGTTTCACTCGCGGTTATATTTTGAGCAGAATATTATTTAAAGGGGTTTTTGAAGCGCGCAGCGCTCGCGCAACCGGTCACACACGTTGTTCGATCTTAAGTTTCCCACACTGAACGTCACCTGTCAGTTTCAGTGTGGCAAGCGCACAAAAACGTTCCGCTCTCGCGGAAACATCCTGGGGGGCCGGGACAGATTCATCATCCCGAGCTGAGTCCAGTGGGAGCCTGGCGATCTTGCACGCAGGTCTCCGCAGAGGTCCAGTAGCCGTATCCAGGTCCACCTACTCGAGGAGCAGGAGATGGATCGGGTTTGGAGGGATGTAGGTAGGGGTTGGTCCACAGAGTCCAACAGAGCTGATAGGGAGCTTTCACGAGTTGAAAGCGTCTATGGGGAGACAAATCTGTCCTGGGGCTCTTCGGGAGAGAGCAGTAAGAGGCCGACCATGAAGGGTTCAAATCTGAAGGTTCAGAGAACATGGGGGTGTGGAAGTGTGTGCTGAATGTGTGCTGAATGTGTGTGCTGAGTGTGTGAAGAAAAAATATAAGAAATGTCGGGGGCGACGAAAATGCCCATGGCCGTAGCTCATGGGCTAAGAGTTGTCATTGGGGATGACGACGACCTCCCCGAGACTCCCGGCCAGGCGACCGAGAACTGGTTCGTGTAGGGGGTCTCGCCTGTGCGACGTGGGCGGAGAGGCACTGAGGCCTATTAGGGGGGCCCGGTCCTTGTGGAGGGGGGCGCGGTCCTCGTGGAGGGGGGCGCGCCTGAGTGGCGTGAGCCGAGGTGTGCTGAGTTCTATTAGGGGAGCGCTGTCTTCGTGGAGAGGGGTTCGCCTGAGCGGCGTGGGCGGAGGTGTGCTGGAGCCTATTAGCGGGGCGCGGTCTGGGCCGCTCCCGAAGAAGGGGTGGAAGGCGACGAGCGGCGTGGGTGAAGGTGTGCTGAAGCTTATCAGGGCGGCGCGCCTGTGCGGCGTGAGCGGAGACGTGCTGAGACTTATTAGGGGGGCGCGCCTGTGCGGCGTGAGCGGAGACGTGCTGAGACTTATTAGGGGGGTGCGCCTGTACGGCGTGAGCGGAGACGTGCTGAGGCCCATTAGGGGGGTGAGAGGCCGACTGCATTGCCGGAGGCACCTCATCCTGGCGGTGCGGAGCTACAGGGGTAACTGCTCCGGGAGACGTGGGCAATGGCGTAGAAGTGTATGTTGGGCGGATGGGCTGAGCGGGAGCAGCCTGTTGGGACTGCGAGAGCTGAGGAGTCGCTGGTGGTGACCTTTCATCCTCCACCAGCGAGCTGAATTCTAGGCGAGTGGGCTGAGCGGGGGCAGCCTGTTGGGAATGAGAGAGCTGAAGAGGTGCTGCCCTTTGGGACTGAGAGAGCCGAGGAGGCGCTGGTGGTGACCTTTCATCCTCCACCAGCAAGCTGAACTTGGGCAACTCAATCTTGGGTAAGAACGTTGCTGGTACCCAAGACTTGGCTGGGGGTTGCGCTGACGAAGGAGCTGAGGACTGGGCTGATGCAGAAGGCATAGCCCGTAGTTGATAGTGGATGACTCGGACACGTATGTAGTCTTCGTTGGCCTCATCGTGATTCTCCGTGTAATACTGTTCCTGCTCACTGGTGAGGTCAGCCGAGTCGAGGATCTCATAGAAGACAGCGTCCAGCCTTTGCTTATAATCATCTAGTTCAGTGAAACGACCATAAAACACATCTGGTGTGACCGTGGGTTTGGGGCCTACAAGGTCTTCTGCTATCTCAAGCAAGGCAGTTATCGCCTTAGAGGCCTCTTGGTAGAGGACGGCCTTTGTGTTGGTAGGCATATTTAAAGGAAGTGCTGATTGAAGTTAATGAGAAAAATTAAATAAAAGAATTATTGTGTGTGACTAGAAATAAGTTTCAACCTGTATGTCGACACACCCTGTATGAGTATTATGTAATGAGTTGAGAGAGAAAAGAATTAATAACTGTACATTTATAATAAAATTTAAACCAAACTAGATGTTGGAATATGTGCCTTATTTATTTAAATTGGGCTTTAGTAACTGAACCCTAAGGGAAGTTGTGAAAGTTATTTATTAACTTATTTACCCAGAGAACACCAATTAATATTGCAAAAATTACTTGTATTAATTAAATTGTATGTAATTGTATTGTATATAAATGTGAGCAAAGAAACACAATTTATAAAGTTTACCGGAGTCGGTTACACATATTCCACTGTTATAACCTAAATTCTGTGAATTATGAGCAGAAATTATGTATTAATGTAATGGGGAACCTTATATTATGTGCTTTAACAAGTTTATGTAACTTGGGACAACTTGGAAAAGTAATTTCAAAATTTATATAAATTTATATTATATATTTTTAGTTATAAGGTAGGCTGATATAAGTAATTATAATGCATAAATTCTTGCTTGGAGCTATAAGTATATTAAATGGGCTGAATTAATGCTTACTATAAGCAAATGAATTAATATTAACCTCTGATATGGGTTTCTTAACATCCATAATGGGGAAATTTCAAAGGTTATGACAATTTTCAAATGTGGGTGAGTTTGAAATTGTTATAAAATTATTTTAAATATGTGAAATTTGTTTAGAAATATGGGCAATAGGTACCCTTTGAACTGAGAGATGGTATGTAGCATGTATATAACAATACCAGAAGGAGATATAATAAGATATAATTGAGCCGAGTGAAAATAAAATTAATTATTACAATATGGTATATGTAAGTTGTGTAAGTATATAAGAATGTACTATTTAAGGGCTGAGGGCTGAGAACTGCTGAGAGCTGAGAGTGGACTGTATACTATTGGACTGGTTCAGATTCGGCTCGAAGGACCAAAAGATGTTATGTCCACGCCTTGACGGCGTTAACATTACATCGACGCTTATGGAATAGAAGGATATGGGGGGCAGGATAGGTATGAGCTGAGTACTCACCTGTTGGTAGTTGGTTTAAGCTGGTGAGGAATCTGCTGGTCTCGAGTCTCCTCGGGGTAGGTACGCACCGATTGTTCGTGGCACTGTAATTGTTCTTTATTTACGCGGCGAGGTGGATTTGGGACTGATTAAGGTTTCACTCGCGGTTATATTTTGAGCAGAATATTATTTAAAGGGGTTTTTGAAGCGCGCAGCGCTCGCGCAACCGGTCACACACGTTGTTCGATCTTAAGTTTCCCACACTGAACGTCACCTGTCAGTTTCAGTGTGGCAAGCGCACAAAAACGTCAACATCAGAAGAGAACAGAATAGAGAAGAACAGAAGAAACCAGAACAATAGAATAGTATAAAATAGGAGAATACAGAACAGAAGAATACAGAACATAGGAATACAGAACAGAAAATAACAGAAGAGAACAGAAGAATACAGAACAGAAGATTACAGAACAGAACAGAACAGAAGAATACAGAACAGAAGACAACAGTAGAATAGAATAGTATAGAATACAGAACAGATGACAACAGAGTAGAACAGAAGAATAGAGAACAGAAGAGAACAGAAGCATACAGAACAGAAGACAACAGTAGAATAGAATAGTTTAGAATAGAAAAGAACAGAACCGAATAGAACAGAAGAATACATAACAGAAGAGAACAGAAGATTACAGAACAGAACAGAACAGAAGAATACAGAACAGAAGAATACAGAACAGAATATTACAGAACAGAACAGAAGAATACAGAACAGAAGAATACAGAACAGAAGAATACAGAACAGAAGAATACAGAACAGAAGAATACAGAACAGGAATACAGAACAGAAGAGAACAGAAGAATACAGAACAGAAGAGAACAGAAGAATACAGAACAGAAGAAAACAGAAGCATACAGAACAGAAGAGAACAGTAGAATATAATAGTATAGAATAGAAAAGAACAGAACCGAATAGAACAGAAGAATACAGAACAGAAGAGAACAGAAGAATACAGAACATAGGAATACGAACAGAAGATTACAGAACAGAACAGAACAGAAGAATTCAGAACAGAAGAATACAGAACATACGAATAGAGAACAGAAAATAACAGAACAGAACAGAACAGAAGAATACAGAACAGAAGAATACAGAACATAGGAATACAGAACAGAAAATAACAGAGCAGAACAGAAGAGAACAGAAGAATACAGAACAGAACAGAACAGAAGAATACAGAACAGAAGAAAACAGAAGAAATCAGGAGAGAACAGAATAGAGAAGAACAGAAGAAACCAGAACAATAAAATAGTATAAAATAGAAGAATACAGAACAGAAGAGAACAGAAAAATACAGAACATAGGAATACAGAACAGAAAATAACAGAACAGAACAGAAGAGAACAGAAGAATACAGAACAGAAGAATACAGAACAGAAGAATACAGAACAGAGGAAAACAGAAGAAATCAGGAGAGAACAGAATAGAGAAGAACAAAAGAAAACAGAACAATAGAATAGTATAAAATAGAAGAATACAGAACAGAAGAGAACAGAAGAATACAAAACAGAAGAGAACAGAAGAATACAGAACAGAAGATTACAGAACAGAACAGAACAGAAGAATACAGAACAGAAGAATACAGAACATAGGAATAAAGAACAGAAAATAACAGAACAGAACAGAAGAGAACAGAACAGAAGAGAACAGAAGAATACAGAACAGAAGAAGACAGAAGAAATCAGGAGAGAACAGAATAGAGAAGAACAGAAGAAACCATAACAATAGAATAGTATAAAATAGGAGAATACAGAACAGAAGAAAACAGAAGAAATCAGGAGAGAACAGAATAGAGAAGAACAGAAGAAACCAGAACAATAGAATAGTATAAAATAGGAGAATACAGAACAGAAGAATACAGAACAGGAATACAGAACAGAAGAGAACAGGAGAATACAGAACATAGGAATACAGAACAGAAAATAACAGAACAGAACAGAAGCGAACAGAAGAATACAGAACATAGGAATACAGAACAGAAAATAACAGAACAGAACAGAAGAGAACAGAAGAATACAGAACATAGGAATACAGAACAGAAGATTACAGAACAGAACAGAACAGAAGAATACAGAACAGAAGACAACAGTAGAATAGAATAGTATAGAATACAGAACAGATGAGAACAGAGTAGAACAGAAGAATAGAGAACAGAAGAATACAGAAGCATACAGAACAGAAGACAACAGTAGAATAGAATAGTATAGAATAGAAAAGAACAGAACCGAATAGAACAGAAGAATACAGAACAGAACAGAACAGAAGAATACAGAACAGAATATTACAGAACAGAACAGAAGAATACAGAACAGAATATTACAGAACAGAACAGAAGAATACAGAACAGAAGACTTTGATTGACTGCACGGTTGGCCTAGTGGCTTAAGCGGTCGCCACGCCGCTTCCTACTACGCCAAGTGTCGTGGGTTCAAATCCCACGTAGGACAACACTTTGTGTGATTCACAATTTGTTGTTCTGAGTCTGGGTGTGCTTTGTGTCCGTTTCATGTATGTTTGTAAAGTCCCATAACAGATCAGAACAGAAGAGAACAGAAGAATACAGAACAGAAGAGAACAGAAGAATACAGAACATAGGAATACAGAACAGAAGATTACAGACCAGAACAGAACAGAAGAATACAGAACAGAAGAATACAGAACATAGGAATAGAGAACAGAAAATAACAGAACAGAACAGAACAGCACAGAACAGAACAGAAGAATATAGAACAGAAGAATATAGAACAGAAGAATACAGAACAGAAGAATACAGAACATAGGAATAGAGAACAGAAAATAACAGAACAGAACAGAACAGAAGAATACAGAACAGAAGAAAACAGAAGAAATCAGGAGAGAACAGAATAGAGAAGAACAGAAGAAACCAGAACAATAGAATAGTATAAAATAGGAGAATACAGAACAGAAGAATACAGAACATAGGAATACAAAACAGAAGAGAACAGGAGAATACAGAACATAGGAATACAGAACAGAAAATAACAGAACAGAACAGAAGAATACAGAACAGAAGAATACAGAACAGAAGAATACAGAACAGAATATTACAGAACAGAACAGAAGAATACAGAACAGAAGAATACAGAACAGGAATACAGAACAGAAGAGAACAGAAGAATACAGAACAGAAGAGAACAGAAGAATACAGAACAGAAGAATACAGAACAGAGGAAAACAGAAGAAATCAGGAGAGAACAGAATAGAGAAGAACAGAAGAAACCAGAACAATAGAATAGTATAAAATAGAAGAATACAGAACATAAGAGAACAGAAGAATACAGAACATAGGAATACAGAACAGAAAATAACAGAACAGAACAAAAGAGAACAGAACAGAAGAAAACAGAAGAATACAGAACAGAAGAGAACAGAAGAATACAGAACATAGGAATACAGAACAGAGGAAAACAGAAGAAATCAGGAGAGAACAGAATAGAGAAGAACAAAAGAAAACAGAACAATAGAATAGTATAAAATAGAAGAATACAGAACAGAAGAGAACAGAAGAATACAAAACAGAAGAGAACAGAAGAATACAGAACAGAAGATTACAGAACAGAACAGAAGAATACAGAACAGAAGAGAACAGAAGAATACAAAACAGAAGAGAACAGAAGAATACAGAACAGAAGAATACAGAACAGGAATACAGAACAGAAGAGAACAGGAGAATACCGAACATAGGAATACAGAACAGAAAATAACAGAACAGATCAGAAGAAAACAGAAGAAATCAGGAGAGACCATAATAGAGAAGAACAGAAGAAACCATAACAATAGAATAGTATAAAATAGGAGAATACAGAACAGAAGAATACAGAACATAGGAATACAGAACAGAAAATAACAGAAGAGAACAGAAGAATACAGAACATATGAATACAGAACAGAAGATTACAGAACAGAACAGAACAGAAGAATACAGAACAGAAGACAACAGTAGAATAGAATAGTATAGAATACAGAACAGATGAGAACAGAGTAGAACAGAAGAATAGAGAACAGAAGAATACAGAACAGGAATACAGAACAGAAGAGAACAGAAGAATACAGAACATAGGAATACAGAACAGAGGAAAACAGAACAGAAAATAACAGAACAGAACAGAACAGAAGAGAACAGAAGAATACAGAACAGAAGAAATCAGGAGAGAACAGAATAGAGAAGAACAGAAGAAACGTGAACAATAGAATAGTATAAAATAGGAGAATACAGAACAGAAGAATACAGAACAGGAATACAGAACAGAAGAATACAGAACATAGGAATACAGAACAGAGGAAAACAGAAGAAATCAGGAGAGAACAGAACAGAGAAGAACAAAAGAAAACAGAACAATAGAATAGTATAAAATAGAAGAATACAGAACAGAAGAGAACAGAAGAATACAAAACAGAAGAGAACAGAAGAATACAGAACAGAAGATTACAGAACAGAACAGAACAGAAGAATACAGAACAGAAGAATACAGAACATAGGAATAAAGAACAGAAAATAACAGAACAGAACAGAAGAGAACAGAACAGAAGAGAACAGAAGAATACAGAACAGAAGAAGACAGAAGAAATCAGGAGAGAACAGAATAGAGAAGAACAGAAGAAACCATAACAATAGAATAGTATAAAATAGGAGAATACAGAACAGAAGAAAACAGAAGAAATCAGGAGAGAACAGAATAGAGAAGAACAGAAGAAACCAGAACAATAGAATAGTATAAAATAGGAGAATACAGAACAGAAGAATACAGAACAGGAATACAGAACAGAAGAGAACAGGAGAATACAGAACATAGGAATACAGAACAGAAAATAACAGAACAGAACAGAAGCGAACAGAAGAATACAGAACATAGGAATACAGAACAGAAAATAACAGAACAGAACAGAAGAGAACAGAAGAATACAGAACAGAAGAAATCAGGAGAGAACAGAATAGAGAAGAACAGAAGAAACCAGAACAATAGAATAGTATAAAATAGGAGAATACAGAACAGAAGAATACAGAACAGGAATACAGAACAGGAATACAGAACAGAAGAGAACAGAAGAATACAGAACATAGGAATACAGAACAGAGGAAAACAGAAGAAATCAGGAGAGAACAGAATAGAGAAGAACAAAAGAAAACAGAACAATAGAATAGTATAAAATAGAAGAATACAGAACAGAAGAGAACAGAAGAATACAAAACAGAAGAGAACAGAAGAATACAGAACATAGGAATACAGAACAGAAGAGAACAGTAGAATAGAATAGTATAGAATAGAAAAGACCATAACAGAAGAAAACAGAAGAATAAAGAACAGAAGACAACAGAGGAATACAGAACAGAAGAGAACAGAAGAATACAGAACAGAAGAGAACAGAAGAATACAGAACAGAATAGAAAAGAATACAGAAGAAGGTCAGAAGATAACAGAACAGAACAGATGATAACAGAAGAATACAGAACAGAAGAAAACAGAAGAAAACAGAAGAAAGCAGGAGAGAACAGAATAGAGAAGAACAGAAGAATACAGAACAGAAGACAACTGTAGAATAGAATAGTATAAATAGAAAAGAACAGAACAGAATAGAAAAGAAAAGAAAAGAACAGAACAGAATAGAAAAGAAAAGAATAGAACAAAACAGGAACAGAAGAGAACAGAAGAATACAGAACAAAAGAAAGCATGAGAGAACAGAAGAGAACAGAACAGAACAGAAGAGAACAGAAGAATACAGAACATAGGAATACAGAACAGAAGATAACAGAACAGAACAGAACAGAAGAGAACAGAAGAATGCAGAACAGAAGAAAACATAATGGTTTATTTACGAAGCGATTATAGGCAACACAGTATTAATCCTTATCCAATTAAGTACCTTAAATAAATTGTGTATTTAATATAGATTAATATGGCCCTTTACACTATGTAATATAAATTAATACTTTCGAAGATATTACAAATTTAAAATGCAGGAACAAAGCAATTATTGCGGTACCGGCCGGGGCGTGTTAGTTGGCTCTGCTGTCGATTTGTCACTACTATCAGTTAATAACTAAACACAATACTTTATTATGAACTAGCTTTCCGCCCGCGGCTTCGCCCGCGTGTAATTCGTTTAAATCGCGCGACACGGTAAGGGTAGATTAAACAATCTTACATGATTTTATGTTTAATATTATGGAACTTCGACACAAACTTTCGTCCCCTATTTTAAACCCTTCTACCTTTATTTTTTCGATAAAAAGTATTCTATGTACTTTCCCAAGTTTAGTACTATCTTCATACCAAATTTCATCAAAATCGGTTCAGTGGTTTAGGCGTGAAAGCGTAACAGACAGACAGAGTTACTTTCGCATTTATAATATTAGTAGGGAAGTAGGGATTAATATTCTAAGGCGGTACGAAGTTCGCCGGGTCAGCTAGTAAAGAAATAAACCGCTAATCTCAATGTGTTCACAATTTGTATGTTTGCATCATTTTATGTTCCTTAAATTTGTTTCCACACTTCCACAAATAAACGCAGCTGATCACTTTATCATGTTTGAAAAATTTTGCTGCCTCGGTGGCGCAGTTGGAACGTATGCGACTGCTCTGCTTGAGTTTACAGTTGACATTTGGCCCGAAGTTTCCGGGTCGGACCAAATGTTTGTGTGTTCGCCAAATATTTGTTTCAGAGTTTAGGGTATTTTCTATGTATGATATATATAGATTTAACCCTTCGGGTGCCTGGTGGGTCTGATAGACCCATCACTTCAAAATTTCGACCATATTTTTTTTTTTTTAACCTAACGCGCTGCGCTTCTCAGTAGCTTCGCGATATGAACTAGCAGCCATTTTGTCTCCTCTCCCGTAATCCGCGACGCACACACATTCAGATATGAGGTGTTTTAAGTGCGCTCGGGTCTCAGGGACCCGACCAGGCACGCGGCGTAACTTTTATTCCGTAAGTACTTACTTTTGTTTTTTCTTGTTTATTATGTTTTGTATGGTAAATTGTTTACGAAAATAATATTTTATCAGTTTTAATAGGTTAGTAACGAATTTTGAAATCTGTCAAGCTTTGGAGAGAGATTTGAAGAATATGAATACGAAGATGTGGTTTTTGATGATAGTGGAGATGAATCAGTTCAAATTCAAATTCAAATTCAAATTCAAATTTCTTTATTCACTTAGGATGCAATACATCTCTTGTGACAGGTCAAGATTCTACATGTACATTTATGCCATGTTCGCAAACAATAGGTAGAGCCGGAGAAAAGAACATGGCAATAAAAACTCGCGGCCACTCCTTTCAAATCGCCAATGTTTACATAGTTTTAATGTTTTAATATAATAAACCTGATATGGGGGTAAGGTGCTGCCACTAATATACTATACACCATGTTAGAGGACTGATGCAAATTGTGATTAAAAATTAGAACTTATGCTAATTTAAAAAAAAAAAAAAACAACAGCCTCAGTGGGTACAACATAGTAGGAGCATCTACTTACAACAAAGGTAAAAACTATATGTGCTCAAATATTGGCCAAATTACTGGTAACAAAAGATTAAATATAAAATATTAATTATAAGATCAAAAGAAAGAGAAGAATGGCCTTTATTAGTCACGTAGAATCTTTACTTACAAAAGTAAAATCATGTTCTTAAACAATGTGATAACAACATTCACATGAGTAGAATAAAATGATAAGGAGCAAGTAGTCAAATCCATTTTTCTTTATCATTTAAAAATTCGTCAACTGTATAATAACCTTTACGTATAAGATAAGTTTTGACTACATTTTTAAACTTTTCCACTGATAGACTCATAACACTAGCTGGTAACCTATTAAAAAATCGCACGGAAAGACCCATAAATGAATTATGCGTTTTATGTAGCCTATGATATTGACCTACTAATTTATGCTTATGTCTCGTGTTCACCGAGTGAACGTCACTATTCCTGTGATATAAATGCATATTTTGTTTTATAAACATAATGTTTGCAAATATATATTGTGATGCAACTGTCATAATGCCTATCTCTTTAAACTTTTCTCTAAGGGAAACTCGTGCACCTAGTTTGTAAATCGCACGCACTGCACGTTTTTGGAGAATGAAAATTGTTTGAATATTGTAAACTACTCTTTAATGAACAGTGTGTTTCCATCGTCCTGGAAGAAGGCCCAGGTTATCCCTATACCCAAAATATCCAACCCATCCTTAGTTTCTCATTTTCGTCCTATATCGATACTCCCGATCCTTTCCAAAGTGCTTGAGGGTATCGTCCGAAATCAATTGAACTGTTATCTCTCCTCTAATTGCCTGTTGAGTCCATTTCAATCCGGTTTTCGCTCTGGACATAGCACGGTCACCGCGTTAGTCAAAATAACGGATGATATACGATTAGCGATCGAAAATAAACAATTAACAATATTGGTACTATTGGACTTCAGCAGCGCCTTTAACTCGGTTGATTTCGACATACTTTTAGGCATCCTGGCGTCTCTAAATGTTTCTAAATCTGCAATCGCCTGGTTTAGCTCCTATCTTCGGGGTCGCTCGCAAATGGTCCGCTCGGAGGAGACGTTCTCCAACTGGTGTGACCTTACTGCAGGCGTGCCTCAAGGTGGCGTATTATCTCCTCTACTCTTCTCCATTTTCATTAATGCTATCACTAATGTTATTTCTTCTCGTTATCATCTTTATGCGGACGATCTGCAGCTATACCGCCACTTTAAAATTGAGGAAGTTGCAGAAGCTGTCACTGCCATCAATACTGACCTACTGAACATCTGTTCTTGGGCAAAATCCTTTGGGCTGCTTGTCAACCCTGCTAAATCTCAGGCCATCATTATTGGTGGCAGGTACATCTTTAACAGTCTTGACCACACTGCGGTACCTCAAGTATTATATAATAATACTGTTATACCGTTTTCAACAGATGTTAAAAATCTCGGAATCTTTATGGATTGTAACTTGTCGTGGGCCACGCATGTAACAGAGGTAAGCAAAAAACTGTTTGGGTCTTACCACTCCCTCAAACGTCTTCAAAGCTTTCTTCCTTTACAGACCAAGATACTGCTTTCTCAACCCCTTCTCCTTCCCCTTCTTGACTATGCTGATATTTCCTTTCTCGACGCCACCGAAGAACTTTGGGATAAGCTTGAACGGTTGCAAAATCTGTGTATCCGTTTCATATTTGGCTTGAAAAAGTACGACCATGTTTCAGATTTTCGGAAAAAACTAAATTGGCTTCCTATTCGGCGGCGTCGTGATGCTCACATTCTCTCTTTACTATATTACACGCTATACAACCCTAACTTTCCTATATACCTCCGTGAGCGCTTCGAGTACTTTGTTCCTAGGAATAACCTCTGTCGCTCCTCATCTTTTCTCCTCCTTCGAACTCCTTCCCATAAGACAAGTCGCTATGATAAGTCATTCACTGTTGCGGCTGTGCGGCTATGGAATGCCTTGCCGCTTGCAATACGTAAAAGCCCTTCATTAACTGTGTTCAAAAAGAATACCAGGGATTATTATCTCTCCCTCCAATAATTAGGCCCTTAGAATGTAGTATGTAGTCTTAATTTGTTATTTTTTTGCATATTTGATTGTATGTATATGTAGTTATATGTATATGTATGTATGTGTGGATGTATATATATATATATATGTATATATGTAGGTATAAGTACGTATGTAAGTAGGTATATTTTGAAAATTAAATAGATATTGCCACAAAAATGAATGACCATAACTTTCGGTATTTACTTAATCTTCTTTTCTGATTTTTGAATTTTATCCAATGTTAGTACACATGATTTTACCGTTATTTACTCTATCCTCTATTCACTCAAGGTTCGCTGGAAGAAAACTCAGGTTTGGGTTAAGCTCGCCTTTGTAAATGTAATCTCCTTGTAAATAAAGTAAGACAATTTGTGTACAATAAAGAATTAAATAAATAAATAAATAAATAAATAAATATCAGCTGCCTTGCCCCATAGCAGAATGCCATACGACATGACGCTGTGGAAATAACCGAAATATACTAGCCTTGCTGTTTCCACATCCGTAAGCTGTCTGACTTTGCTGACAGCATACGCTGCAGAACTGAGTTTCCCTGCGAGACACGATATTTGGGCGCCCCACTGTAACTTACTATCTAAAGTAATTCCCAAAAAAACCGTTGAATCAACAAAATTAATAACTTCATTGTTTAAAACTAGATTTGTACTGATATTCCTTACATTTGGCAAACTAAACTTAATACATTTGGTTTTTTTAGAATTCAAAAGCAAGTTATTTGATGTAAACCAGTCAAGGACTAATGCGAGGGACCTATTTACTTCGTCAGAGTAATCGTTTTTGCGATTGGTTTTGAATATAAGAGAAGTGTCATCAGCAAATAGAACAATATCGCATAACTTACTAGTAAAAAATGGCAAATCGTTTATATACACCAAAAATAAAAAGGGACCCAGAATTGAGCCTTGTGGCACGCCCATACTCACTGGTGATCCGGAGGACCTTATTCCATTAATATCAACATACTGTATTCGCTCACTAAGATAAGAAGCAACAAGATTAAGCGCTGTACCTGTTATGCCATAATGCCTAAGTTTCAGCAGAAGTGTACTATGCATCACACAATCAAATGCTTTTGAGAGATCGCAGAAAACACCAATGGCGTCCTGCGAGTTTTCCCAGGCACTATATATATGTTTAAGTAGTTTAGAGCCTGCGTCTACTGTTGAGCGACCCTTTGTGAATCCATATTGTTCACTATGCAGTAGATTATTAGAATTAAAATGTGTTTCTAATTGTATTAGTATGGCTTTTTCAAAGATTTTACTAATAGCTGGTAAAATAGAAATAGGTCTAAAATTACTAGGGTCGCTTTTTGAACCGGCTTTAAACAAAGGAATTACTTTACTGTGTTTCATCAAATCAGGAAACACACCGGTATCAACACATCGATTAAATATTGTTGCTAAATGTGGTGCTATCTTAATAATAATGCCATTAATTAATTTAACAGAAATACCCCATAAATCTGCTGTCTTTTTGCAATTAATTGACTTAAATATTTTTATTATGTCAGTGGGGTTTATAAAATTAAAACTGAATGGTACAGTACACTCTTTTACACTGCCTCTCATAAGTGATTGAGCATCAACCGGACATGATCTTAGGGAGCTGGTTGCATTTTTAGGTATATCAGCAAAGAAATTATTAAATGTTTGCGCCAGGTCTAAATTGTCAGTTACAGTTATATCACCAATACTTAATTCAAAATTATGTTCACGTGGCTTGACCCGCCCAGATTCAGCATTAATCATGTTTCAAGTGGCTTTAATTTTATTCTCTGCTTGTTTAATATTTTTACTTAAATATAAAGACTTGGCAGCAGCGCAAGTCTTTTTAAATACTTTGGAATAATTTTTAACATATTGAACAAACTTATGGTCAAAATTATATTGTTTCATGCCATACAATTCATACAACTTAGCTCTACTTATTTGTATGCCAGTAGTTGCCCAATCACAAAAGCTAATTTTTATATTTTTATAAAAAGTCTTAGTTGTGAATATGTTACTGTTGTGAATAGTCTACTTGGATGTACCACATGAGTAAGATAGTGCTGAGGAAGTAGCAGAAGTCTATGTTGAACCCAATAATAGTGAAAGTGATGACAGTGATGTTGAGATGTCTCAGCCATTGAGTAATTTGTCTCACGCGTCGATTTTTTTTTTCTTTTTATAATTTAGCCTACCAAAGTGACTCTACTCTGACTGATGGAAAGCATGAGTAGATTCCAGGTGTAGAGGCCACCATGCTCATTGTGAGGGTAGGCAAAGTAACATTGAAACCCATACTACCATGAAGGCCTGGTTAGATAATTGGATAATTGTGAATTTTTGTTACGTAAAATATGAGAATTTTAAATTAGGTAATAAACATTTTGTAAAACCACTTTAGTTTTTATTTTTCCAATCATATAATTTAAATGTCAGTGAAAATTAATAAAAACCCTGTATTTAGCTTTCTGACTCGTTAAGTAGGTAAAAACCAAGCATTTTGTTTACGGGTCTCACAGACCCACCTGGCATGCGAAGTGATTTTTAGGTACCAGGCACCCGAAGGGTTAAATAAAAAAGTATGCTTATATATTTACATTAGTTGTATAGTACCCATAATACAAGCTCTGTTTAGTTTAGGACTAGATGGCGTTGTGTGTAAGACGTCCGAAGTATTTATTTATTTAAGATCTATTTATTTATTTCATGTTCAAATTATATCTTACGTCCTTATCGGTGCTTCACAAAACCTGATTTTAAATTTATGATTGCTGATATAACTTTGTACGTAATAGAATTCCAAATATCTACTTTCAAAGTTAAACGATAAGTCTGTAAACTAAATCAAACCTTAATGTAAACTTCCACAGCTTGTATATGTACATAATCAAAACAGATTTGTTATAAAATTCACGGCATATCTGTGTTTAACGGCTGTAGGTCACGACACACCGAGGCACAGCTGTTGCGACCACAGTACATATTAGGACACACAGTTCAAAAAAATATCCAATAAAGCTTCAAGTGGCGTGTCTGCATTTTCGAATGGTGTCTGAACCATAAAAATATCTAAAGTTGTAGTTGAGCATTAAACTGTGTTTACTCAAATTACCTGACTTTGGCATTAACGAAACTATGTTTCGACTGCCTTGTTGGTCTAGTGGTTATTGTATGCAGCTGCTGATCAAGAGGTCTCGGGTTCGATTCCTGGGTCAGACCAAATGTTTGTGTGATCCATAAATATTTGTTTCGGAGTCTGGGTAATAGTGAACTGACGAGTATTAGAGAAGAATGGAAGAAGAAAATTCATCGCACCGACCCCAAATAAATTTGGGAAGAGGGTAGGAAGATGATGATGATGATGATTTAGTACCCATAATACAATCTCTGCTTAGTTTGGGACTGGATGATGTTGTGTGTATATTTAAATAAATAAATACTTTCGGACATCTAGTCCGAAAATATTTATTTATTTTCTTTAATTATGTTACCACTGTTTATATAGTAGATTAATTTCTTGTGAAAATTTAACAGTTTAGTATGTAAAATTTAGTGTTGCATGTATACTTTCATAAGTATAATGTTCATATACACACAGTCAAAAGTATAAACTTTTGCTTCATATTTTGGTGTACCCAATTCTCAAAGTAGAAGATTTTGACCCTTTTTTATTGACGCAGTTATCTCAGATGCCTGCTAATACTAGTGTAATCATCGGCAAAATGGCTTCAGTTTTAAATATACCTCTATATACAAACAAACGAGACTGTAGTTAAGATTTACATTCAAACCATCTGTGTGTCACAAAGCTGTACAATTTCACAGAGTTACATAGCATGCTCGTAATTTGAGTTCGAATTGTGTTTCAGCCTAATCTTACACAATGGAACTAATTTTACATCTAATATACATATAGGCTCCAATAATAGCAATGAATAACATGAAGTGTTGATACAATATAAGTACTGCTAACCTTGAATACGGGTATAGCGTGGTTGTACTTTCATCTTATAGGTAATTGTTGTTCAGTATCTCTTAGGCAAGAATATGACATACTCACAAGCACCCACTGGTTTTCATGGTGGTTATTTCTTATTTGATATTTATTTTTTTATTTTATTTATTTATTACACTTCTTGCATTACATTTGCATGAGGCAGCCTTAATGCCATATGGCGTTTTCTACCAGTCAACCTTTGGATGGTACAGTAAAGGACGTGGCAGGTGACGTGTCTTCTCAAAAGTGGATACAAGAAGACCTTATGAAAGGATGTAAAAATAAATACTTCTATAAAATACATAATAAAATATACATTATACCGTTATACATATATATATATAAAGTTATACCTGAGGATGAATCAATTGATTCATCCTCAGGTATAATTTTCAACCTAAAAAGCTACTTGTCCTGATCTGACTGACTTATTTATTAGTGTTCAATCACACTATAGTGTTGGGGCTACTTTTTTATGTTATAAGAACCCACTAACAAAATGCTTTTTGTAAATTTACTGACAGTAGAAATTAATAATGAAAAGCTTAATTTATAAAGTTAGAGATATTATTTAAACCAGCAAGCCGAAATATCTTCTTATTCTAATTTATCTCAGAAATAAATTTTTATAACTTTTTATATTTTTTATTGTGTATGGTATATTCTATGTTATGTAGGTCGTTTTTCGCACTTAGTACTTTAAATGGACAATTGTACGTGAGTGTATGTATATTAAGTATATTTTATTACGTATTTTATAGAAGTATTTATTTTTACATCCTTTCATAAGATCTTCTAGAAAACTCTAGAAACTAGAAAGACGGTATTATTTTCTCTAAACAATTGTTTAGAGAAAATAATACCGTCTTACTAGTTTTCCATTGTTTACTATTCCCAAGATTTATTTAGGGTTAGCTACTAGTTCAACCAGTTTTACCTAAATATTAGTTTTCCCTTCCCACGAAGCGACTGGCATCGTACCTACATTATAAAAAAAGTTGCTGATTTGATCACTATTCATTATCAAATGCCTAAATAAGAATATGGGTCACTTTTCGTACGTGTTTTATCATATAGCAAAAATATGAATTATTTACTAATAATGATGCTAATAATTTCAGTTATCAGAGCATGTTATAATAACGATTTACTACTAAACAAACATCCGTAGACAATTTTTTTTTCAACTTTACTCTGCCTGATGGAAAGAATAAGTAGAATCCAAGAGTAGTTGTCATCATCCTCATTGCATATATGGATAAAACAGCATGGTGATGCATTTTCATAAAAATTGTTCATAAATTGTCAAGATAAGACTCTACTACCTTAATCTAAGGTGATATTTTGAATGCTTCAAGCGTAAAAATAAATTGCCAAACCTTAACGAAACTCGACTTTACCAAATTGATTCTTGAATGTCTTAATAGTGGAGATTCAACGTCAGCCAAATGAAGCAGAAGATTCTACATTCTCGAATCGTATGGAATACACATGAAGAGGGTTTTATTGTCAGGAAAATGTATGTGTGTTGTTATTGAACTGATTCTGTTTACTTTGTGTTTGGATAGACTGAAATCGATCTGTGTGAGTTATCGATAGCTATTCGATAGGTGAAGCCTCTCATTGCAAGTGCGTAATTTAATTCGTATTTAGAAATACAGTTTTGCTCACACTCAGTTTAAAAAATATACGCAATGTTCTGTACATATTCAACACAGAAAAACTGTTACCATGTTTAAATTAATGACTCATAATATATATGTATTGTAGTAAACCACTGCACACAAGCTATGTGTTTAAAAATATGGCCTAGAACTCAATCAGTGGCATTGTGTTGAATGCAGTTAAAGAGTTTAGCGCCTCACAATACCGGAACACCTTAAAATATAATTTTTCCTCTACTTTGTGACATTATGGTAATCGCTGTATTTCTTACAATTCGTTTATATATTTCGTTATAATTTGCTTAAGCCTATCACATTGGAATCAAATTCATTAAAGCTATTAACGTTGTTTTTGATGTGAAACATCTATAGCCGCACGTAAAACAGATTTCTGGCCTGGCGACGCCTGGCGACGCGTCGCCACGGCACGCTATACGATGGTATATATATACAGTCTATATGCAGTAGTGTGTACTGTACTATTTAAATAATTAGTAATATTTTATTTTATCATTATGACATATTTAGTTCCTATTACAATATGTTCTTTTCTGCATATTACTTTTACAAAATAATGGCGACGTTTCACATGTGCCAGGCGTCCCGTGACGGCTCACATTTTTTTGTTTTTATTACTTAGTACTTATGAAAACAGAATTTCAAGTAATAAAATTAGTTTATTAATAAAGGGTTTATAACATGACATTGAATAAAGACATTTGAGATATTAGACAGGCGTGAAACAAACCTAACAGTGTGCCGGATTAAATTATTTGCGTCCCAATCTACGCTTAGCCATAATGAGAGCTAAGCTTGTTACAAATGCTGGCATTCAACCAAATTAATGCAGCGCCTTTACGTGTGAGGTCAATTAGTATAAATGTATAAGTCACTTTTGAAATAGACAGTAGAATTTTCCAGTGTTTTGATTTAGTATATTTTTTTTTTATTTTTATTTAAGACTTTATGCACAAAATTGTGTCAAAGGCGGACTTAATGCCATGGGCATTTTCTACCAGTCGACCTTAGGGCGATGCAGAGACAAACGTGGTAGATGCACAATAATGAGGGATAGGTTTTTTAATTAAAACATATCCATACGGAACATAATATATAAATATTTATATACCCACATACATACATACATATATAGATACATACAGACATATACACATTTATATACATACATACACATATATACTTATACCTACATAAATACATACTATCTTAATTTTTCGTTTGAGATAATTTAAAGTTAAGGTTTAGTTAATGTTTCTGTAAAATGTTTCCGCAACAAGTTTTTAAAAGTTTGGCGACTTCCTGCCGTTCTAATCTTGAGAGGGAGCGCATTCCATAACAGAGCAGATTGAACTAGGAAAGTAGAATGTACAAAGTCAGAGTGGTGAGTGGGACAGTGGAGAAGTGGGTTGTTGGATGATCTAAGGTTTTTGGAGTGGTTTGTACCTAAATATTGAAGTTGTTTAGTTAAGTAAGATGGAGAGCTAGGCGAAAAGAGTAAAGAGTATAAGGTAGTTAACGCTCGTATCTGTCTGCGTTCGCGAATTGGAAGCCACTTCAATAGTGAGCGATGTTGAGACACATGATCATATTTACGTAGATTGAAAACGAATCGAATGCAATTATTGAGAAGACGGTCTAGCTTATTGAGCAGATCTGCATTCAGGTCGAAGTAACACACATCACCATAGTCGATTATAGGGAATATTAGAGTCTGAACAAGCGTTATTTTAGTTTTTAGAGGGAAAAAGTTCTTGAGTCTATAGAGGGCCCGTAATGACCCTGTGACTTTTTGGCACACAGTTGTGACTTGTTTTCGCCAGCTAAGGGTTGAGTCCATACGCAGCCCGAGGTTTTTGACGTCATCACAGTATGGAATAACCATGCCATCATAGCTAAGTGGTGGAATTGATGCAAGGTTAAGCTGACTTATGCTACGGTTGCTGCCAATGATGATAGCTTGACATTTATTTGGATTCACCGATACGCCAAACATGTCAGACCATTGTTTGATAGCTGCCAGATTACTATTCATGGCTGAAATCGCGGATGATATATTACGCAATTCAGTTTGAAAGTATAACTGCAGGTCGTCGGCATAAAGATGATAGGAACACTGAAGTCTTAGAGTGATAAGATCAATAAAGATAGAAAAAAGCATGGGAGACAGGATACCGCCTTGAGGGACCCCAGCAACGAGGCTACACCAGCTAGAAGAAGAATCTTCCATAGTGACAGACTGCTGACGATCCCGAAGATAGGAGGAGAACCAGTCTAGTGTTTCTTGAGAGGCTGAGAAACGGGATAGGACAGCAAGGAGGAGGTTATGACTGACGGTATTGAAGGCATTGGAAAAATCAACCAGTACCAAGATTGTTACCTTAGTATCTTCCATCCCTACCTTAATATCGCCAGCTACTTTAAGAAGAGCAGAAACTGTGCTGTGGCCTGGTCGAAAACCAGACTGAAGAGGACTGAGCAAGTTGTTACAGTAGATGAAGTGGGAGAACTGTTTATGGACGCAGGCTTCTAGCACTTTAGAGAGGAAGGGAAGGATAGAAATAGGACGAAAATGAGTCGGAAGAGACGGATTGGGAGTTTTAGGTAACGGGCGTACATAAGCTTTGCGCCACAGGGAAGGAAATGTGCCAGATGTGAGGGAGAAATTAATAATATGGGAAATAGCGGGAAGGAGGTGGGCCAATACAGTGGTGATCATTCGGCGACTGATGCCGTCACAACCAACCGCTTGAGATTTAATGGACAGGATAGTTTTCTTAATTTCTTCGTCTGTGACTGGTTTGAAGTGAAAAAGGCTTACTTTGGGACGCGGTAGACTATTCATATAACTCAGAGAAATCGTTTCAGAAATACTGTCCAAGGTGAAACAAGTAGAAAAGTGTTGATTTAAGGAATCGAGACTTATTGATTGTGGGAAGTCTACATATCGCGATTTGCCAACACCAAGAGTACCGAGGAACCTCCAGATGTCAGCAGAAGAAGAAGAGGAAATAGTATCAAGAACATGGCGGCGTTTAGCGTTCCGTATCATCTGGTTACACCTGTTTCTCGCAGTCTTATACCGTTGCCAGTTGACTTCGACACGGTTCTGCTTATAGGTCTTAAAAGCACGGTTTCGACGTTTCATGGCTAACTGTATATCCCTGGTCATCCAGGGCGCCGGCGGTCGCTTGACCTTTATCTTTTTAACTGGGGCATGATTATCGTACAGATTAGTTACAATTTTATTAAATACATGCACCTTGTCGTCGATCGAGGTGGAATCGATCAGGGGTGTCCAGTCAATCTGTGAAGCATCGTTATTCAATATATTAAAATCTATTCGCCCAAGGCAACGCCTGTACAGAATCCTAGGTTTGGGTTTAGGGGGTCTGAGGACATAGGAGATAAAAATAAGGTCATGATGTGAGAATCCGGGAGCGTCAAGTTGACCGTGAGAGGAAACGAGGGAGGGATTTGAGGTTATGATTAAGTCGAGCCAAGTGTCCTCGCCTATTTTGTTGTGGTGAGTGGCATTTAGTGGCAGGACATGAAGATTGACTGACTCAAGAAGGAGTTGGAGTTTAGAGGAACGAGAGGAATTTTGGGCTAAAAGGTTAGTGTTGAAATCACCCATGATGATGTGGTGTGCATACTCCGTACCCAACGATTCAAGAACTGATTCGAATTCAGTGAAATAGTCTGTAGAAGGGGGACAATAGACAACACCGAGCACAGTTTTAGCGCCCTTGACACAAATCTCTAAGAAAAGGTATTCGGCAGGGGCGACATAAATAGAATTAGAAGTGGAAGATGATAGGATTTTATATGAAATGTCACTCCGTAAATAAATAGCTACGCCACCTCCCCCCCTCCCCATACGGTCATTCCGGATAAGAATGAAGCCTGGAAGAGGATAAGAGGTGGAAAGAAGATGCGATTTGAACCAAGTCTCGGAGATCAGAACGGCATGAATATTGGTTTCATAAAAAGCCTCGTACAAATCAGCAAAGTGGCTGGGAACACTTTGTGCATTAAGGTGACACACATTAAACAGCTTGTTGTTTTTGTTGACATTGAATTGTCTGCGTAGAACACCACCGAGAGTATCCGATAAAGAGGAGAAACTTTCATCACTCAAAGAGGTTTCCGATTCCTGGGCAGAAACATAACATTCACTGTCTGAAGACATTAACATAAATAAACAATAAATAAGTATATAAATAATAACTATAGATAAATTAAAATAAAATATAATAGAAAAAAAAAAAAACGAGTCACGAGCAGATGTCCTGGTACAACGTCCGTATCTCTGCACCACCCGCCAGCTCACATCACTAGAAAATTAAAAATAAAACAGAAAATATGTATATATACAAATTTACAGTTCAACGATGTAAAAAACTTTAAGCAGATAAGTTATTTTCTTGCGGTGTATCCGAACGTTTTTCACCGAACGGATTGAATAATTTTTATCTATGACACACACACACGTCAATTTGAAACAAAGAAGGGGTATGATAATAATATTGTGTTGTTTCAATAATGGACCAAGAGCCCAGAGCCGCCAGACCTACGTCATTAGTGCAAAGCTGAAATTTTCAGGATTATTAGTACAATGTCTTGTTAAGATGTATGTGTACCCATTAGCTTGAAAGCGGGGCCGTTTCTGAGATAGCGCGAAGTACAGATGGATAAAAATCTTACTTAACTACGTTAAAGGTACAAAGCTAGTATTTACATATTTTTTCAAGAATATTATTTAAAATTAAAATTCATTACTGCCAGACACTTTCCGTGGGCCATTACTTCTGCCAGACGTCTTGAAAGTTGTGAAAAAATTAGGTAAACTACGTTATAGTAGCAAACCTAAATTTTAAACCATTATCTAAGGTACTATTTTAAGACCCTTTGTATGCGGCCGAAGGGCCTATCACCCCCCCAGACATATATTTGTAGTAATTAGGAAGCTGAGGTATATCATCTTTGGTATTATTTCAAGAATATAATTGTAAAATATTAAATGGTTTTTACACGCTTTTTGGATTGGTCATACAAAGGGTCTTAAAATAGTACCTTAGATAATATGTATAAAATTTAGGTTAGCTACTATAACGCAGTTTACCTAATTTTTTCACAACTTTCAAGACGCCTGGCAGAAGTAATGGCCCACGGAAAGTGTCTGGCAGTAATGAATTTTAATTTTAAATAATATTCTTGAAAAAATATGTAAATACTAGCTTTGCACCTTTAACGTAGGTAAGTAATATTTTTATCTATCTGTACTTCGCGCTATCTCAGAAACGGCCCCGCTTTCAAGCTAATGGGTACACATACATCTTAACAAGACATTGTACTAATAATCCTGAAAATTTCAGCTTTGCACTAATGACGTAGGTCTGGCGGCTCTGGGCTCTTGCTCTATAAGCAAACAAAATCTGCACAGCACAAACAGAGAAATATTAAAGTGTTTGTTTATATAAATAAAGGGACTGAGGGTCTCGCTTACTATGTGGTAAATACTTATTCTAATAACAATATGTAAATGCAACTGTCACTACTAAATTGTTTGTTTACTTATTTACGTGACCCAATTTCACCCGTAGACCGATCATCAGACTTTAAGGGAGCTGTATGAGCCTTAGGATATTTCACCATTAGCGATTTCAGTTCCTCGATGGTCGTTACCTTATGCCGTATACCACCAGGGAACTTGACAACTATGATGCCGTCCTGGGTCCAGCATGCAGATATACCAAAGTGTAACCTGGCCTTAGCGAAGATGTATTGTCTATTTTTTGTCAGGAACTCCTTAATGGTAATTGAAGAACCCTTAAGTCTTGACTTGGCCTTCCATACTGACGATCTGTCGTCCATAGTCGAAAATTTAACTAGTATGGGCCGATGACGCTCTTTGTTTAACACTCCAAGACGGTGGCACACTCTGATAGAGGAAGCAGAGATATTCTCAAGGCCTAAGTTGCTACTGATGATTTGAACCATGACATCTTTGCAGTTCTCCTTCTCAACTTCCTGGATGCCTAAAAAGATCATTGACTTACGCCGCGTTCTAGTTTCCATGGCATCTATCTCTTTGGAGCATTCATTAATTTGCTTTCGCAGTAAGCCCAGCATCGAGAATACCAACTCGCGAAAAGTGCGAAACTCCTCCGCAATCTTGGCTACAGTGTCTTTTGCAGGACCAGCACTTTGGATCTGTGCTTCCAAATCAGACATCTTTCTTGTGAAAGTTTCTTCCAGTGTCCTTTGCGCCGATAATATTTCCGCTACTTGTGTCATTTTTTTATTTTTATTGTATACAATATTGTATAAGCTGTATAAGATGATGCGCTGGCAGGTGGTGTCTATTAAATAGCTTATTAACACATTAAATTCACTCCAAATGTGAGCACCAGTACACTGTCTTTAATTATCCAAAAGTATATAACTAAGCAAAATATATAATAATTAAAATATTATTTAAATTCCTCAATTCACGACACGTCTATGTATATATCTAGTATATATCACTACATTCTTGGTTGTAACTTAAAAAGGAAAGCTGGAATATATTTAACCCCACATTCTGCTAACAATTATGTTACCGTACAATATTATCTAGACAAAAGTTAAGGAGACCGGTGGCGTCCTGGAATAGAGTTTTTTTTTGTTTTTACATTTTTAAGTCTGTGGAGGAACGGGTGTCGTTTTCCTCCAACACAACCGACCAGGCGAGGTGATCATGCCTGGTGGGCCACTGCCCAACACTTGATGTTGGGATGTTGTATATGTGCTAATCGGCGCGAGAATGTTACTTTCGCGATTCAGGATTAGTAGTTACTCAGTATAGATCATTCCGTGTTTTCATAGTAGTTCAGTGTTTCATCGCTAGATGGCGCTGTCGTATGTTTTCCATCGCGCTGTATGTGGAAGTCGCCACAAGTCCACCAAAGTAACTCTACTCTGCCTGAAGGAAAGCATGAGTAGAATCCAAGAGAAGGGGCCACCATGCTCATTGTGAGAGTAGGCAATGTAGCATGGTGACCTATATAATATCAGATTTACATGGCGGCCTGGTTAGATAATTTTGCATTATCCTCCCGGCCTTCGGAGGTCGGGAGAATGATGCACAATGAATGGATTGAATGAATTGGAGGAGAATGATTAGGCCTCCGGTCTCACACTCACCAACGAAATACGACATCAAGAATGCTGTCATTATTAGGATGGTCTCCTGTATGAGGGTAGTACTCCCCGGTCGAGCTGGCCCATTCGTGCTGAAATCAGCGTGGCTATACTACCTGATGATCACCTGATGATCTGAGATTAAGAAGTACAGGACATCGGAGTATTTCATATTCGTAGTTCAGCGTGTACTAAATAGGCATCCCACTATAGCCGTAGTGTTAACAAACGGAGATCAAAAAATCTTGTCCTATCAACTTAGTGCAAGTACATCACAATGTGGCCGTGCATAGATAGCATCCGCACCACTCAATGAAAATTTACCTTGTTTCACCTTATGTCGTAAGATTAGAAAATAATTCAATTCTTTCAAGTATTACTCATCAATAGCGTTGCTGATGATGTTATTCCGCGTATATAGTTTGTCCTTATGTCGCCTGTTACGTCATCCATTTTCTATTCTTAAGACGTCATCGCACGAACAAGTCACGGACAGTCAAGTATTACTATTCATTGCCTAAAGCTTCTCCTAAGTTATTAATGGCTTTCAAATACCATTTTAATGTTGTAATTAATAGCTATGAATGGACTACTGTTTATTAATTATCGTTTAAAATAATTACAAGGAACTTAAAGCTTAATATTGATTTTTATAAATTAATAACTCCTTTGATACCTTTAGTATATACTGTTTCAAATGTTAAAAAGTGTCGGCAGTTTCAGTTTAATTATTCATTACTAGTAGAAGAAAAACTTTCATGAGTAACATATAGAACTGGTTTATCTGTACAAATTAGTCTGACTTTGACAAGGAATATTGATTTCCCATTTTTAAAACTACATGTTACTATCGATCAGTGAGGTACTACTGTTCCGTGGGATCAATACGAGTATGTCGAATATCGTTCCAAAATAAATTTCATGTGAATCGTTTATTTATTTTGTAATTGATTCACAAAATAAACGTCCACCCCTCTTAACCTCAATAAGGGAAGGCTATTGGAACAAATAGTTTTACTATCACACACTTTCTCAAAACTATCTGTATTACTAAATATTTGGCAGTGACAACAAAAAGTAGGAATATGTTTGTAGATATATTGATATAGAACATATAACTATCTTTCACAAAGCTACCGAGAAACTCATTCAAAACGAAAAGCGATTATATTATTTTGAAATGTAGCAATCCTATTTCGTAGGATAATTTGCTGAAGCCTATGTTACATAACAATACAAAAGTTTCACATAAAACCTTTATTACATTCAGTCACGTACATTTACCCCATAAACTAATATTGACCCCGGTTGTTCTACAATTTCTAATAGAGTTTTCAGTTTCAAGTTATTTGTACTTTCTTTGGAGACTTCTAAATAACTTACTTCAAACTTTTCCCTTAATCAGTAGAAGAAAGGGAATTGTGTTGATTTATTTTTGGAAGGTTTCAAATAAATACTTTGAAAGTATAGTTTCGGTATAATTGAAATAGAAATAATTCCTTTGTTATTTTGTCGATTGGTTGATTGACATAAGTGTATATAATCTGAGATTAAAGCACTTTTAGAGGTAAAAGAAAATTAACGGGATATTTTGTTTGTTATTCGATGTATTTATTCCTTATTGATACTGTTTTCCTTTTTCTGTCTATATTCTGTAATATCATTACAGTTTCTTGACTTCTACATACATAAAACATTGAAGTACTTTAGCGACATCTGATGAATATACATTGAACTACGTAGTCATTCCTAATCCTAAATCACGATATGAAAATTTTTCACGTCGATTAGCTTAAAGTACAACTTCTCAGTATCAACCGTTGGCTTGATCACCTCGTCTAGTTAATAATAGTATACTCTAGTCAATATTTTGCTTCCAAACTTTTTACATCCCATTTTACCTTACCTGTATCTTTTTTTATAATTCGGAGCCACATAATTAAATACTGTGTCTGTCATACAAACTTTCTATTTTCATAATATTTGCGAGATTTATAACCGTATTCAATAACCTGGCCTAAATTTAAGGGGCTACTTATAGAGATTTAAGTAACCCTTAGTGATGTTATCATTTTCATCAACCTTTCGGGGACACTTAAGTGCTTAGATGTCTATTAAAATTTAGGGTCTACCCACTTTAGGGGACTCGTAGTAAGGAGACGGTTTAAGCAGAGTTGGTTAAAACGGGCTGTAGTGTCTATAAGTTTTGTCTCTTTTTTCTTTATATTGTTTGTTTTGTTATTGGGTCTTGTAATATTATTTTCAATTTTCTCGTTCAAGCGCACTTTCTTTAATTTTAATTATAAATTAGCATTACCGTATCCGGAGATTTTAATATTCAAACGGAATATGTCACATTCAAAAAGACATCTACAACGTTATAGAAATACCAGGTCAGATGTTACTTGACCCTTAGGCCTAATACGGGCGCCTAATACAACAAAATCTCATCCTACAGGAACCCGAAAAACATAAATATTGATAAACACAGGTGTATTTTTTGAGAATATTAAACCTTAAGCAAAGTTATTCTTCCCATACATAACAAGCCTGCGCCTTACAAAATTAAAAGAAATGTCACCCACAAGAAACTTTAGTAGCCGTGCTACAGAAATTAAACCTTAAGTCGTAGGAACAGGGAGCTATTTGATGTATTTTATAAAATTACGTTTTTTTCCTACCATGTTTAATAAAAAATGTCGCTCTAATCTCCAATATCCCTCCTTAAAAGAGAAATTATCATATAAATAGCTTATTAACTTAGCCCGTCACTTAAGATATTTATTTTCTTAAAAACAGAAATACTTGTAAAACTTAGACTGGAATTCAAATGAGTTGTACGTGATTTTGTCTTCATCAATGTTATTTTAAGTTAGAATAACATTGATGAAGAAAAAAAAATACATGAAAAAAAAATGCGTGAAAAAGCCGCCATAGTGTGGGCCGCCATACTTTACTGTTTCGCCCACTCGTAGATACTACTTATGCTTACCCTTAGGCAGGATAGAGTCACTTTGGTAGGCTAAATATATAAAAAAATAATAATATTGTATTTATGTATTTTATATTAATTATTTTTTGTCACAAAATGTACAAATTAAATATGCTTGGTATTCTTCTCCAGTCTTTCACTGGGTGGTGCGTAAGTTAATGAGAAGGTAAATAAGAAATACCTAAATATTTAGAAGTAAGTGAAAGATAATAGTGAAATAATATAAAAAATACGTAACTAGCATAACAAAATCCATACATAAATTAAATTACTGTTTTTTTAACTCCTTAATGTCTGGAAAGTACAGAATCTACAGTAAGACTACAGAATCTGAGAATCAGAACATTGACTTTGAAATCGAGGAAAGTGGGAATCGAGGTTCATATAAAGAACTTATCTCCGTTCTGCTGCTGATGGACGATGTCCTTCCTCCCCGAGGATCGCCAATCATCCCGGTCTTAGGCAATTCGTATCCATCTGCCACCAACCACCCCCTCAAATCATCGGTCCATCATGCCACATGGCGCGCTACACTTTGTTTTTTACTTAGTTGTAGTCTCCATTCTAGTACATTTTGACTCCAGCGATCATCAGTCTGAATACATAACGGGCCCACTTCCACTTCAGTGTACTGATTCTCCTTGCTATGTCGGTTACTTTGGTTCTCTATTTAATAACCTCGTTGTGAATTTTATCGGACAAGGAGTATCGGAAAGTGGTCAGTATAAGTAAATTGCTTGATACGTTGTTGTGTACAGATAACCACTAAATTTAGCCTTGATTTTGAAGCACATACACTTAAACAATTTTATTACTCTAATATTTTTTAATACAGTTGCAGCACGCTGGAGCACTAAATAAATAGTTTGGCCACTAGCTTATAAATAGGACATAGAGTGAAAAAATACCTGAAAGAAGGTCATTTAAACCAAAACCCAGCATATAGCCCTGCTGAAGACCAGACCAAACCAGACAGGATAAGCTCATCCCATGCAGAAGGAATTTTACTAATATTTTAAACGCGAAAGTTTGTGAGTATATGTATATATGTATGTTTTTGCTCTTTCACGCAAAAAATACAAAATGGATTTGAAAGTACCCAAACTCCGAAACTAATATAAGTAGCTCATACAAACATTTTTCCCGAACTAGGATTTAAACTTGAGACCTCAAGCACACCAATGCCACCAATGTGCTACACCAAGGCAGTCAAAATATTCGTTCGTGGTGACAATAATCGCTATACCTTCCTTGATAACATTGGTGGTACAAAAATGCAAACCACACACTATCTAGAAATAAAATCAAATTAAATTTCAAATTGAACACACAATTACAGCAATAGCTTCAAAATATTACATAATCACCGTATAAACATAATTTATTTCATTACATTTACCCCTTAACATGCAATAACGTTACATTAGCACGAAGAAAACCGGCGATAGTAATCTTTATTTCGTAAATGACTTGTAAGTGTTATTCAGTTGGTAGGTTATTAGCGAGAACACTTAATAGCTAAACGGTGTTATCAGGTTCTGATCGGTGACTTGGGCAATGTAATAAATAAACATAAATATAGTCTTCTCTCACAATATTTCATTATTATTAAATGGTACGGAGAAAATTTATGGTATTTTGTTGTATTATTTCGTAAATATCTTAATAGCGGTGATATGTTAAATGATTACAAGTATATGTCTATGTATATGAAATTTTTACTGAAAGTCATTGTATGCAGGCAGCATAAGACCAGTTTTTGTGAAGAAATTCCGGACGAAGGCCGATGTCCCTCAGTCTTTTGGCTGAGATGATGATGATATGAGCTGAGTCTGACTATCCATCAATCATCATCAATTTTGTCTTTCGTGTAAATAACTTGAAAAAAAATTACCTACTTTAAAATGAATAGCTTTTGTAAGACTATCTATAAATATATAAAAAAACATAGGGATGCATAGGATTCCCACCAACAACTTAAAAGTGGTACACGGAAGAGTCTCTGGTATACTAAACATCCCGACAAACGGCAATAGTCTTGCCACCATTACGCGGGATCAAAAACTAGCCAACACCTTTTTACCTCTTTAGGAGAAACAGGTGTGCTTAAGTTATGGAGATAAAAACTAATACAATTTTGTCATTCATATAAGAAAGCTTTCGTGTTTACTCCTTTACATTCAAAATTTTCAAGCCTGACAAATTTCTATATTCAAAGAATCTAAAAGCAACGACTATATTTAAAGTAGGCCTTTTATTCGTCATCGTTATTTGAAATTTATATGCGATTTAATAGGATCAAAGTTAGTGAAAGAACCCTTGAACTCAAATGAATTTGATTACAGTTAAGTTAACAGTTTCAATAGAATAAATTGGACCTTATCCCGCCCGATATATCAGATTTCATTTAGGACTTATGTATTGAAAAGGTACCTCTATAAGTTTATATATATCCTGTCCCTGTGTAGATATCTATCCTGTATCCTACATATACTTACTTGTTTTATAAACATACATCGAATCGTTTGTTAGAAGATCTTACCTTTGTTTCGGGTTGGTTTTTTGAACCTGCAAATTGTAGTCAGTTTCAAGATTTTATTTAGATTAAATGAACTGTCTCCACCAACTTTGAAGTAGCGCATTGCTTATGATCTATTATTAACTGCCTCGCTGTTGCCAGTAGTAGCCTATGCAACCGCTGTACTTGAGGGTGCGATTCCCGGGTCGGACCAAATGTTTGTGTGATCCGCAAATATTTGTTTCGGAGTTTGGGTGTTTTCTATGTTTAACATGATGTCCTCGCAAGTGCATGTTGTCGTCCAATATGTAAAGTTCCTGTAAACAGGGTATGTCATGGTGCTCTTTGAGTATTTTATATGTCGCTACAAGACTACCCCTCTGTCGACGTTCTTCTAGTGTGGTTAGTCCTGATATTTGAGTATTTCCTCATGGGGCTTATTGCGAATCGTATCCACCATCTTAGTTGCCTGCACCTGCACCGCCTCCATCAAAAAATGTCTTTTCTAAAACCACAATGTATATGGTTGGGAATTGAATCCACTATTCTTCATGTTAGTAATCAGGATCACAAACCGCTTCAACGATAGACCAGGCAATGAAAATAAATATTTAATGTATTCATTTCCTAAATTAGATAAAACGACAAAAATATTTTGTTTATAATAGAATAAATGTTTTTGTATGGGTAACTCTCTCGTGTAAAGATTGACAAACTCACATAACAATTTAATTTTTATCAATTTTGCGACTCATTAAAGTTATTTTTACAGCCATTTAAAGAGACGTAAAAAAATGTAAACGTTTTAAATTGAATTAGCATTGCTTTTATAACTTCGTTGATTTTGAGTAAAGTAACATGAAAGATTCTGAAATTTTCGTTTTTGTTGGTATGTATATTATTTAATTAATTATTAAATTAGTAAAGTTGAAGTGTCTATTTGAAACATGAAATAAATAGTATTTTTATATTACATAATTTAAAAAAGTAAAAAATGTAATTTTTAAATTATTTGTGCCTGTCGTTTTGTTCCGACCTATTACTGGAACGGATAGACCAATTCTGACGGGATTTACACTGGCAGACAGCTGATGACACAAGAAGTACCTAAAGTTTTTTTTTGACTAACTTTATCCTGCGATGTTAATCACAATTTACAATAATAATCGCGGATAAAAAAGCTGGCCTCGGGCCGGGCGCGGCATTGTATATATCTCTTGGTAATAATAAATATACTTTAGTAAAAAAAGTTTTTAAATAACTGGAATTTTTAAGTAAAAAAATTCATTTTTTTCATTCATTTCACTCCATATGTGCTGTTAATCTTGCTTATATTTCTTCACAGCATTGGCGTTTATCCTCGGATTTCAAGTGGCTGACTTACAAATATTTCATGTTCTCCGTTTTTATAATTTAGACTCACGTGACATGGTAGATTTGGATAAGATACCTATTACACCTCGTTGTACTTCGTGCCCCAGAATCTATTTTCCTGTTTGCGGCGATGATAACCGTACTTACTTAAATCAATGTATGTTGAAATGTAAAAATGTTTTGTCTAGGACTCCAGAAAATTATGTAAATTTCACAAGAAATGGGCCCTGTGATGTATTTCCTGTTGATTAAATATACATAAACTATAAATGAAATAAAATAATATACATTATTTAATCATACACGTGATGGTCTTTAAAAGAAGTCACGTTTGAGGCGCTATAATTTCAATGGTTACACAATTTCACAAAGATAATTGTCAATTGAGTACCAAATCACTTTTCTACTAAACTAGCAATATCAATAATGACCTCTATTTATACAAAGTATCTGGCGATCCAATCCAGTATGAAATTGCAATGCCTGCACTCACAATGAGGATGGTGAGCCCTACTTCTACCCTACTACTAAGTAGTTTACAAAAGTGTATTACTTGTCTTCAATAATTTACATAAAAGTTAAGAACTACATTTGCATTTGTAGTTAATACAGTTTTATAGAGATATGATTTATTGCATTATTTCTGTTCTTGCATGACCTATACAGAGATACATGCAAGTATATATACGATAGGACAAGTATGTAACATGCAAGTATGTATACTATTATATTACCAAAATATTGCTTAACTTTACAAATATAGTGATTTGATATAAATACAGTCTATAGTATTGTTTTTAAAACTTTAAAAATATATGAGATCAAAGGACAATGCAGAAGAAAGACGCCTGTAATAATAAATACAGAACCTTTCAAGCGTCTATAATCACATCATTAATGACAGCCTTTTGCATTCAGCTTAGCATGAATTTAAATGGAGAATATCAAAGTGGAATCGTCTTTGGAACGCACACGAGTTTAAGTTAGTCAAGCGAAAATGTTACGATAGATGTAGGTATATGTACACACCGCAGTTCTTAAGATAGAGTTAAATAAGGTGTAAAAGTCATTATGTACACCTTAAGTAAATTGTGTTTTTGATCATGAAAGAGTTCAAATATATTCATTAGTTTAAGGACCCTAAACTATTTATGAAACTTATTAAAAGTTACATATCTTAAGCTCTAAATCAGAAAATAATCTATCAGTCATATTTTATTCACTGAGGTCATTCGCTTTTTTGCTTTTAATACGGTGTAACCAAATTGATTAGATAAATAATGAAAAAAGTCAAGTCGTTATTTTTAATTACTTTTGCTGTTCCGATTAATCGAGTGAAATCGAATTACTCAAGAAATTAATAGGCTTTAATGCTAAATTTAAATTGCAACTACTTTTGCTAACAGAACCAATTTAGCATCTTAAATGAAAGTTTCTAATGTATAGTCCTTTGTCACCCAAACACACGAGAAAAGCCAAAGGAATCTCTGTAAAATATATCGTGAAGATAGATTACGTCTTGAAAACGAATTAGAATACCTAAAAAAGGTGTTTTTACTCTAGATCTGTATATTTTACACCATTCATAAATATTTTGCACGAGTTATAGATATTTCGCTCTACAAATGAGTGTTCCTGTAGTAAAATTATTTAGTCAAGGGCTGTAAAATATAAAAGTGCAGTTTTAGAGAAGCATTATACTGTCACTGCAAGAGCAAATGAGTTTTCTGTCCTCTAGAATAAGAAGACTGTTAGTAGTTTAATCGTAGACTTCTTGTTAGCAGACTCAAATTTATCTTACTTTATATTATAATAGTCGTGATTATATTAGTTGTATAAAATTGGAAAGGATTCAAAAGACTTAAGGCTTAGAGTCATCCTTGTAGACTATTAGTTTTATAGTTAGTTATACACCGATCTATGCAAATACTAGGAGTCTCAACGCAAGTCCATAGACTTTCCATTATAAAAAGAAGATGCAATATGATGTACTACACTTGTACTTAGGCTTCCAATCAAGTGAGAAAGTGGTCTTTCCTGGAAATCTCTATTGCACAAGTCATAAAAACTTTGGGTGTTTCACAGATGTGTGTGATAAAATTAAAAATTCATGAAATATTAAATAACTAGCTTTCTCCGCTCCGCTCCGCGGCTCCGCCCGCGTGGATGTCGGTTATCGTGGTACAAAATAGCCTATGTCCTTTCCCAAGTTCAGTTCTATCTTCATACCAAATTTCATGAAAATCGGTTCAGTGGTTTAGGCATGAAAGCGTAACAGACAGATAGACAGAGTTACTTTCGCATTTATAATATTAATAGGGAAGTAGGGATTAGGTTATAAGTCTTTTACTATACGAGTTAAGTAATTGTTAGGCTTAATATTAATATAATATAAAATAATAGGCTTAATTTTATTGCATATACTCGTACATTTAAATTCTACAAACATATCGATATAATTTAGTTATTTAAACCTACACAAACAAATAAAATTACTGTTTCGTGCTGTATGCGACTGCTACAATTGAGGTCTCAGGTTCAAATCCTGGGTCGGACTAAGTGTTTGTATGATCTACAGATATTTGTTACGGAGTTGGGGTAATTTCTGTGTATAATATGTATGTTATTATCATTTCAATCTGGCTAACATAGCTTAAGTCCCTGCTTAGTTTGAAGCTAGATGGCGTAGTGTGTTGCATTTCTGGAATATTTATTTATAAAATGAATTGAAGTTTCTGTTTGTAATATAATATATGAACACCTTTTTTTCTAGAAACATGTGAAGTAAATACGATAATGCAATTATTAAATACTTATTATTCATTTTTAAAAAGATACACATAGACCTTTCCTAAATGTTAAGTGTTTTGTGTGGTTTTGGCAGTAAAAAAAGCATTCGTTTTTATAAGTAACATTTTTGCTAGTGCACACAGGCAAGTACACAGATGGACAGTGTTCACACGTCTTTATCGTGGATAGTTCTGGAAACAATCGCTCGTATCGAAAACCAAATCCGACACCGAAACGAAATGAGCTAATAGGATAATTTAATAATAATAACATTAGAAATACTGCACCTGAAACAAATTAATTAAATTGTAATTTATACTTCCTTGTATGGTTCGATAAACTGTCCGAATGGTGACAGATTACAGAGTGTCAGCAAACTCACCAACCTCTACTCATCCAATGAAGTGGTGACTCAGGGAGCACAGGCAGGGATTCAGGGATCAAGTAAGCAGATGGATTACTTGAAACAAAGTCAATACCAACCTGTGTCGCCAGCGTGGCCAAAACCTTTGCAATCTTTATAATGAGAGATATATCCAGCAGTGAAATATTGAAAGCAGCTGATACTAAAAGGAAATGATAAAGGCGTAAATGATTATACAAGTCATCATCATCATCATCAACAGCCTTTAACAGTCCACTGCTAGACATAGGCCTCTCCTTAAAAAGTAGTTTTTGGCCTACTATACCACGCTGGCCAGACGGGTTGGTATAGGATTGGTTTCAAGTTTTCCTTCTCTTTGCATTGATGTTGTCTTGCGTAGTTCATCCCTTAGTCGCCTTTTACGATACCCGCGGAATGAATAGGGGTGGTGACACTCTGTATTCTTAATTCGTCACCACACGGATAATAGGAGTCATACAAGTGGTCCTATGATATGTGACTACGGTCGTCCAGGACACCTTTTACTTATGAGTCATAAGAAGCAGTCTGACGTTTTTTGAGTGCCTATGCATTTAGAGTACAAAAGTAGAAAAATATATTACTATCTACCTTTTCTTCCTCCTAGCCTTAGATTATTTATGTCGATAGATTTTACCGGAATATCAGTTTTTCCACGGAATGATTGCCATTAAACTGATCACCACAATCCCTAGGACGAACTGAACTCTAAGGTTTAACTAGTATATTAGTGAGCTCCTGAGAACCTGAGAGATCTCGAACAATAGTTGCAAACGCTGACCGCTCTTCTTTGGAAGGTAGTTTTGGCCCGCTATACCATACTGATCAGACTGATTGGTATAGGGTTCATTTCAAGTTCTTCTCACTTTGCAATGATGTTATTCTGCGTAGTTTAGTCAGACGCCTCTCACGACACCCAATCGGTGAATAGGAATGACACTTCTTATTCTTATTCGGTCACCACACGGACAATATTCAAATGTAATTATTGTTACTTACAGTATTGTAAATGTAGGCAGTTTGATAAACGCCCGTACAAACCATTTATAAATCGCATTTATGACTGGCAGGAGCAGGATGCAAGAAACCCGAAATTGATTATATGTGGCGTTTAATACGAGATGCCTGTGTCTACCAATGGTATGCGATAGTATAAGAATAATTTAAATGGCTTTTTAATTCTACTTGTAGCATTTTATGACTTGACATGAATGCATAACCACTGTCCATAATACGAACACGTAGCTAGATTTTTAAACTTTTCAGTTGGTGGATAAGGCTGCCAATTCTACAACTTTTATAAAATTAGATGTACTTTTATTTGTGTAAATAACTTAAGATCATAAGACTTATAAAGGTATACAACTGTACTGTCCTTGAACTTGAACAATTAAATAAAAATGTATTAAATAGTCTTTATATTTTTTTGAAACTTGAAGATATGATAAAGATATCAGTCTGCGTTTCCATTTGCGTTAAGCATGCTGCTATATACTGTTGATAGTTTTCCCAATATATAATATCATATACCATAACCTGTCATGATCGAGTTATCAAAATTAAAAAAACGGGGAATGCTTTTAAAACTACTAAATCCAAGTAATACATCTCTATCATATCTATACACTACTATATCCCATTATTCGCGGGAGAATAATTACGCAATATAAAAGTTATAATATATTTTTAGCTAAACACTTGCGTGAGGAGTTTGAAAATCTGAATCTTTATAGCGACAACTGCTGGTTTATCATCATCAGCCCCTTTTAATCTTCTGCTGGACATAGGCCTCTCCTAAGAAACACCACAGAGACCAGGCTGTTGCTTCTTGCATCCGTCGCTTACCCAGCTTCGCGATTAGGGCATCGCCTCACATGATAAACACACTAAATAAACTTTTGATTAGGAATACAAATGAGGCGCTATTAGCCAATTGGCCTAGGTAATTGGAAACAATAACATCCCCACGTCAAATCCCCAATTAACGGCGGTTGATGAGAAAAAATCATATTACTTATATTGGCGTGTCTGCTGGTCTAGTGGTATCTGCTTCCGTCAGTTAAGCAAATATTCTGTGATGACCATGATTATCTGTTCTATCATCAACATCAATATACAACCCCAAATCTCTCGGGAGAGTGTTAAGGCCATACGCCCCACGCTGGCCGAGTGTGGGTTGGGGATTGAATCTTCTTCTTAGCGTTTCGATGACAAACATTACGAGTCGAAAAAATTATATTTCACAAACAGCTGAGATTATCACCTTCCAAGAGTTCCCTACCCTAAACAGGTCTTCCTTGCTTCGGACAACTTGAGTCCGAATTATATATAAGGATCCGTTATGGGAACCGAGTGCGGCTTTAGGATTGTATATATTGTAAATTTATTTATTTTTTATTTATTTATAGATAAATTCAAGTGTATAAGTCTTATTCAAGATAGTAATATTCAGAAATAATTATATTAATAAAAATTAAAACACTAAAGAAATCCTTCAAAAAAATATACAAATTCCCCGTCTGATGACAGTATCATTTCTCGGCTTGCAGTTGTAGAAGCAATAGTTGACAAAGGAAATGTTTGAGCTAGTGCATATAGGCAGATATACATATGGGCATTCATCGCAAGGCAAAACAGCATGTATCGTTGGAAGTAAACGTAAATAAGTTTTCGTCGTAGGTTTTGGTGTCGTCGTCGTATTGAGTTCACTTGCATTAGTTACAGCCATAGTAGTCGTAAAAAAGAGTTTATAAAGTTTTTCCAAGTAATCTCCAGAAGTTATAGAATAACCTATCGCCAATATCAGTATTAATGTATCTGAAACAAACAAGTATGAAATTTTTAGCAAAGAATTGAACCGCTGAAGGAACTGAGGAAAATAATAAAATATTATTATCTAACCTTATTAACTAACTTTTTAACTTAGTGTAAGCATACTTATATAACTTTGAGTCGGCGCACAGCAGGAGGTAATCAAGAATCCTTAAAGTTTGAGTTGTAAAACCTATAAAAATACTTACGGAACAAAATGTACATGATGACAAAATCCGTTCTCCTCGATCGTTTCTGCCAGTAATTGATTTCTGATTAAATGAGAGTGTAGTATAATGTATTTGATTTATTGAGCTAATTAAAACAACAATTTTATCATTTTATAGCAATTTAATCACTCTATTTAGATGTTTTCAAGAATTTATTCTTGGTGGAACTAAGAATGCACTTACACACAAAATATCGTACATAACATTTTAAACAATTTCCAATACACAATACGTATTAAAGTATGAAATTGCCGATTTGTACTGAAAAATGGAAATTCGTTTTTTCTTTAATCAAATTTATAAATTTAATCAAAGTTATTTATTTAATCAAAATATCTACAATTATTATCTGACACATTACTGCCATCTAGTACAAACTATGTGAAAGCATTTTGTACTGCCTCCTGGAAAGAAAACTTTTTATCACGTAGAAAATTGTTCAAATCATGAAAAAGTTGTAGTCCGTTGGAGCAAGGTCTGACGAATACGAAGTGTGACGAGTGGTTTCTTATTGCAGTTCCTGTAGAGTTAAAACGGTTTTTTTGTGTTGTATGAGGTCTCGCGTTATCATGGAACAATAATGGTGAAGATCGATTCATGATTCGGGGCTGTTTCACTGCAAGTTTTGCTACCATTGTTTGGAGTTCAGCACAGTAGACATCTGCCGTTATTGCTTGACCAGATCGGAGAAAGTTATAGCGAATAACAGCATGCTGAGACCACCAAACAGTTACCATTACCTTTTTATTATTAAGCTTTGCTTTAGGACTGTTAACGCGCGGGCTGCGGCGAGGCCGGGCTCGGAGGGGTGAGGACGGAGTAGGCGGACGCGAGCGCAGCGCCGACGCATCGACCGTTATATAGACATCGCTATAGACCGCCGACCGACACGCATAGTTTTACTTGTATTGTAATTACATTAAAGTTACCAATCAACTTGAAGCAGGAGTTTTACTTAAAGTAAATCCTCAGCTGAGCTGCTCATGAATAGCAGCTTCGACAAGGACACTGTTTGACCTGGGGTCAGCCATTGCATTTTTCACTGACCGTTATCGTAAAGAAACCATTTTTCAACACATGTCACAATTCGATCCAATATTCCTTCATTATCGATTCAACAAAACAACACAAGTGTCAACACGCGTTTCTTTCTTCAGATCAGTCAAATCATGAGGCATTTTTCATATTTTTTCATATTATTGTTTTGACGCAAATGAGTCAATATTATTGGTAAGGTAACGTTAAACCATTCCGCTGATTCCTGGGTAGTTTGGCTCGGATCGGCTTCCATCATCTCTTTCAATTCATTGTTATTCACATGTGTGGGCGGTCTTCCACATGGTTGGTTCTTCAAATCAAAATTTCCATCACTAAAGCGTTTAAACCAAAATCGTACGATGTCTTCATTAGCAATCCCGTCTCCAAGCACAACATTGATATTGCGAGCTGTTTCTGCAGCGTTAGTTCCGCGTCGTAACTCGTATTTAAAAAATCACTCGAATTTTCGGAGTATTCATCTTTCTTGTTTAAACTGAATAAAAAAAAACAACTGAATGTCGATAATCGAAAGTTGCACAATTTTTAAAGAAGAACCTTATAGGTACGTTTTGAAAAAAGTTTCACTCAAAAATCTCAAACCATGAGTGTTCTATGTCAATTCGAAGTATCTGTTACAATAAAACGGTAATTTTATACTATTACCCCAATTACTATACTCTGTCCATTTCTTTATTATCTTTTTGACAGTTCAATAAATTTCGAAATTAGTGACGCCCTCACACGTCACCGATTCGATTTGAAATCAAAATCAATCGATATAATATTCTTCAAGTCAACACATTTTAAGTACATTTTAAGTCAGTGGTCCAAAAATAAATTAATTAATGCGTAGAGTAATTGTTCTTTATTCTAAGTTTGAACTTAAATTCCGAAATTTCCACTTAATTCCTTGCAAATAATCAATCTTGAAGTCATATTATTTTAATTTCCTTTTTATTTTATTAAATTTACAGAAACAATATTTACATGAAGTCAAATTATTTTGATCATAATAATATGATAGATTATTTTAATCGTTTAATCTATTTATCGTGTTTCAAAAACTGTTTTATAGTTTTTGTTTTTTGCTATGCACATGCCACTTCCCTACCCGTCTATAAAGTACGACATTACTGTAGTACATTTTTACGAAAAAAAATACCGGTAATTTATAGGCGTGATCTGTCAAAAAAACAATAAACGAATGGACAAAGTATAAATTATACTGCCTTACTTTACTATGATACAAACTAGTTGTATTGATGAGAAATGATTTATAGAACTAACGTGAAAAATAGACAATAAAAATCGTTGCTACAAGAAACAACATTTACAAAATCGGTCAAGTGCATACCAGGCTACCCATAGAATTGGGTTACGTAGTCAGCCATAATGTCACGTGGATTTAAAATCGTGCCCAATAGATAATTGTTATATAAACTATTTATTTTGTTATTTTTGTACGAGGTTTTTCAAGTATCAATCGTGGGTTAGATCGGCCCGAATCCATATTACCGATCATTTAGCAAGAAGTGGTCTTACAAGTAGGTAGTAAACCAATTGAGTGTTGATGATTCGTTAGATTACCTTACAGAGAATGAAAGATGAAATGATGGCTAGAGGTCAGTAATTAGTAGTGGCAATTCAATTTAAAAATGTAGGATTTTTGTCTAGTCCAATAGGGTGCAATAGAGTTAAAATACTTCAATGATTTGACAAATATATCACTCAAATGAGAGTTAATCACACAATACGGTCTTTTTTGTCTAAAATGATTATATTTTCTCGATCAATACGATTTACTTTACAGATGCAAATTATAAGGGTTTCGAGACTAGAACTACGGAATCCTAATGAATGTCGTACACGTTGCTCTCTTGTTTTTTTTATTTAAGTATGCGTACACATATCTTCCAAGCATGTACTTTTATAATATATTTATTAAAAAAAATATATCTGCAAATAATCAAACACAAAACAAGAGAAAAAAAACTTTAAACATCCTACTTAGAAAACGTTTATTAATTACTTTATTGAAATATTTTAAAATTAGGAATATTTTGTATAAGTAAATGATATTACAGTGGAAATAGATCCAAGTAATTGTCACAGACTCCCATATGTACAACTCTTACCCGAAGTTTTGCTTTCTTCAACCCTAACCGCTCATTCAAACAATTCATTTTACAAACATTAGTGTAACTTTCATTGTTTGATCCACATACAGGTATATATACCCTGGGACACCTACAATATTTTACTTTTTCTAGTAGGGGCAAATCGTCTTTCGGACGAGCCATCTGAGGGTCATGTTTTGAAGCCCAAATATAGAGCTCTTTCCAAAAAAATTTCGGTGTACTCCTTTGACACTCTGATATGAACACACACACTGGAACAAATAATAAATATTGAATGGTATTTAAATATTTGTTAGTTTTATCCCCAAAGATTTGATCATCCCAAATGTTCTTGGGATTATTAATGGATGTGGAGAAGAAGAAAATGAGGACCTTAATGAAAAATTAAAATCTTGTCTAAAATCTATTAGAATATGTTTAATATTATGAAATGACTACGGGTCGGGTCTAAAGTGTTGTTGGGTTTTTCTTACGGGAAATTCTAAATAGCAGCCCGGAGTTTGGAAGTTTGGCGGTGCTTCACGCCCGTGCCTCGGAGAGCACGTTAAGCCGTCGGTCCCGGTTGTCATGAACATGTATGGCAATCGTTATTGGGAAGTCACTGTATCACTGTATTCCGACAACTAGTTTAACCCTCGAATTTCAGTTCTTCCTTTGAGTTGCGGAGGTCCGATCGCAGTCGCTTCGTGTAAAAACTGAAATTCAAGTAAAACCGGTTAAACTAGTAGCCGACCCCAAATAATATTGGGAATAAAAACTAGGAAGAAGACTAAATCATGAAATTACTACGAAAATTCGTACTACGAAATTACTACGGAAATTATTACCACAGTAAAATTAATTTTACTTACTAAATATCATTGTAATAATTTTACTGAATGATACTTCAAACATATTGAAAGTCAACTTAAACTTAAAATAGCAACAGTTGTTCGTAGTTGCAAAGAAGTAATTTCTACTAATTTTGAGAAATAATTACCAATAAAATTGTGTTTCAGACATTCCATGATTTATTGCATACATTTGCTTGATAAGAAATAAGGATAAATTAAACCTCCGTGTCCTTACTCTTGATTTGAATTCAATGGACATATAAATTTTGACGTTTTAAACTTTTAAATTCCACCTTATTATCATAGTTTTTTCTAGCCTTCTAAGCCCCAAATATTAGGTTAGGCAACCCTGAATACTGAATTCGAAAATTGAATTAATTGTCAGTTTTTTTTTTTTTTTAACATCACGGCTCGACCTGGAAAATGAACCGCAATATCTTTAACGGAAATCGTATACGCTACCCAATAGACCAACGAGGCAGAACCATCCCATTCCATATTGGCTTTAAATTGCGTGACGATTCACGCTATAGGTAGCCAGAAGTATGGTAACCCGGCATAACGGGGTTTCAGGGATTTCCTTTCTATGGTCCTCAAGTAAAAATACAACTTATTTTCAAGAGAAACACCTGGTTTGCCGGTTCATGTATGACATAACCACCAGTTGATGGTATTCAATGAGATTTCCACAAAAAAAAAGGGGGCAACGGAATTCAAAAATAAGGGCCCAGAAAGCCTAATTATATCATTCCAACATTGAAACCTTACTTTCGCTGCAGTCATTTCATATTTAGGTGTTTTCTTGAGTGCCCTAATTTGTGTTGCTTGGTTTATCTGTCTGTGGTTTTAACTAGCAGAGAACGAAATAGAAAACGGACAAAGAAAAATGGTTAGCACTACTCTAATTACAGCATCGATGCTAAGTTTCGTGTGTCATTGATAAGTGCGAGACTCTCCAGTCTACGCTCCCCTACTTTTTTCTAGTCTCCGGTCTTTTTTCTCTTCCGCCCAATGATGTAAAATTATCTCCTGAAGCCTTCATAGTGTTGATCACCAAACTGCAGAGTCTGCACTGAAATGAGTATGGTCACACTCTTAGATTTTGTTTATGTTTTTCATCAGATAGAGTAGAGTTACTTTGAAAGGCTCATAATAAATGTTCAGTTTAGACAAATATGTTTGCATACATACATCTATTGATGCTTCGTGCCTTTGCCTTCGTTCAGCAACATAAATTAAAACCTGTTTTTCTCTCAAAGGAGTACTCGTCAGTGGCAGCGTGACTGGAGTTGCATGTTAGAATGCATTAAATATGTTGAATAATCGGCAGTAGTAGTTTTGTATGATCCGTCGGCTTAAATAAATAGTCTATACTATTTATTTAAGCCGACTAAGTCTATTCTATAAATGTCTGTTTTTTATTTCAAACTAGCTGATGCCCGCGGCTCCGCTCGCGTTTTAGAGGTGTGAAAAATAGATGTTGGCCGATTTTCAGACCTACTGAATATGCATATAAAGTTTCATAAAGATCGGTCAAGCCGTTTCGGAGGAGTATGGCAACGAAAACTGTGACACGAGAATTTTATATATTAGATAAGATGAAAAAATATCAAGTACAAAATGTGAAGACCAACCTAAAAGGACAGCATGCGAGTAGTAGTATTTTGTTGGTGAGTGCGGAATATGAGGCACAATGATGTAGAAGCATCGCAATAGATTGTCAAAGTGTTAGTCACCACACTAAATCTTCGCATTGTCTGCATTCAAAATGAGTATGGTGACATCTACTCTTTAATTTTACTCATCCTTTCTTTCCCATGTAGTTTCTGTAATAGATGTTGATAAATTTTCAAAACAGCTTGGAAATCACTCCACGATAGCTTAAATGACAATGGAATTTGCTAAAAAAATACTTATCTATACAAATAAATAAATTAGAGTGTCTGTTTGTAATATTAAAATAACCGCTTTTTAGGCATACACGGCACATATGCCAAAATATTTTTTTTACTATTTTTGTCTGTCTGTCTTTCTGTGCCGATTTCGACGGGACTTTCACTGACAGATAGCTGATAATATAAGGAGTAACTAAGGCTACTTTTTTTAGACTAACTTCGCCCCATGGCGTTGCCCGCGGTTACAACAACAAACGCGGGTAACACGGCTCAGTTAGTAAATACATACTATTAAATTAGAGTATCCGACACTATAATATCTACCTTAGTTCATGTGTGCTTAGTCATTCAATCGTTTAAAATCTAATCATTAATGGAGACCTTTTGTATTCAGTTAAGCATGAATTCACATTAGGACCGATTCTTAGATCTAGAATCAGTATCTTCTGAATACACACATGGTTCAATGATTTATATGTTTAAAAGGCCTTTTGAAAGTAGACATCGATGGCTGAGTTTGCCTTTATCATATTATTATGCTCTCATCATATACTGCTCAGTATAATTATGATGAGAACCGTACAACTATTGCTTATATACTTAGAGAATGTATATATACTTTTATACGTATTTTTTAGTGTGTTAGATGTTTTAATGTATTATCACCCGTAGTATTCTAAGTACACAATAGTCAATAAGTCTAGACAGCTTAAAACCTCCTTTCTAAGGAGAGGGTAATGGCCAGCAGTAAACTGTTAAAGACTGATGATGATGAAGACCCTTAAATATCAGTGAAAAATAGTATCTTTCCTAAATGATGAATTTAAAAGAATTTCTCTGTTTGTTACGATTTTCTAGCTAAAAGATATTTCGATTCTTGAAAAAGGACATAAATTAGGGTACTTTTTACGGCGATAACCGGCGATAATATATACGCGGACGGTGGCTTGGACAAAGCCAGTAACATATTTAAAACTATGACATTATTTGCTTAGACTCAATGAAATAATATCATTATTTTTAAAGACAACTCCCGCATTAGGAATATAAATCCTGTGTCACAGGGGACTTTACAAACATACATGGAACGGACACAAGGAACACCCTGACTCAGAACAACAATTTGTGAATCACACAAAGTATTTTCCCACGTAGGATTTGAACCCACGACACTTGGCGAAGTAGAAAGAAAGCGGCGACCACTCGAAGAGGCTAAGAGAATAAAGACTACATAAATAAATCGACAACTTTACAGTAATTTTTCAGTAGCCTGACGAATAGTAATAGTGTAATGTATATTTTGAAGGAAATTGCTTTATTCACAATGACTATAAATATAATTTGTTTGGTACCTGGCGCGGCGCTATCAAATAACCAGAGAAAGGACTACGAGTAGGTTGGAACAGCTGAAAATGATTTGTAGAATTGGATTCGATCATATTACTTTTCTGTTATTACTTAAAAAAAAGCGGCCAAGTGCGAGTCGGATGGAGGGTTCGCCCATGAAGGGTTCCGTATCAGCAAGTAACATCAAGTAACATCATATAAAAGTTCTTGTAGTTCGTTGTAACTTTGATCGATGTTTTTATATTAATGTATTGATTGAATGAAAGGTAAATTGCGGTTTACGATTTATGACGTACTAGCTTTCCGCCCGCGGCTTCGCCCGCGTAGAATTCGGTTAAAAAAAAATTAAAAAAAATATATAATAAAAAGTATCCTATGTCCTTTCCCAAGTTCAGTTCTATCTTCATACAAAATTTCATCAAAATCGGTTCAGTGGTTTAGGTGTGAAAGCGTAACAGACAGACAGACAGAGTTACTTTCGCATTTATAATATTAATATTATATATTATAATAGTAGGGATTAACAGCTTTTCTCTAAATGCATATAAAATTATATGCGGTATGTATATCAGCAAATATTTTATTTTTATGTTTATCTGTCTGCTTGTTTAATGCGGTTAGATTCTGAAACAGTTTGACCGATTATGACGAGACCTTCACAGGCAAATAGCTGAGGATTCTTTTTTTTTGTTGAAGGGGTGTAAAAATCTCTTCGGATCTCCGGCTCCTCGGGGACTGAGGCACCAGTAGTACAAGGTGATTCCACTAAAAAACACCCCGACGGACGGTCTCAGGTGCTCTGAGGAGGACCCGGAACTTAGGCTAGACTACCACTCAGGCGCGAGGTTCAAGCAGTAAAATTTACATTCTGCTAATGACTAGAAAATGACTAGACTAGTCTCGATATATTCAATAAATAATTGTCTTCTTCTTCCGAGCCTTTATTCCCAAGTTTATTTGGGGTCGGCTACTAGTTCAACCGGTTTTACCTGAATATCAGTTTTTCCACGGAGCGACTGGCATCAGACCTAAGGGAGAACTGAAATTCGAAGATTGAACTAGTTGTCAGTATATTTGAGGGCACTGACTTCCCAATAACGATTGCCATAGATGTTCATGACAACCGGGACCGACAGCTTTACGTGCTCTCCGAGGCACGGGCGTGAATCACCGCCAAACTTCCAAACTCCGGGCTGCTATTAGGAATTTCCTGAGAAAAACCGAAAAACACTTTTTGGCCCGACCCGGGATTTGAACCCGAGACCTCTTGATTAGGAGTCGCAAACGTAACCACTAGACCAACGAGGCAGTTCAATAAATAATTGTCTATCGAAATGAATCATTTACAACAAACGCAGCAGAGGTCGCAATATATTTTACAATATCTGATTTGAGTGTCTTAGAATTTCCGTGTTATAATCGTCTTGTCCTTCGAATTCAGTTCTCTACTAGTAGTACTAGTAGCCGATCCCAAATAATATTTGAAATAATATAAGCTAAGAAGATGATGAATTTCCCTGTTACAGTTTAATGCCCTAGTAATCTTAAAATTAATCATTATAAATTAACAAACGATTTAATTTTTACATTCCGTATCGACATTAAAAACAGTTCAATTTGCTCGCGATGAAAGTAGTTTACTAACACATAAATATTCTGACAACGAGCTAGTTCAGCTGGCTATGAAAAGATGATTAAATTTTGGATGATAATTTGTTCAAGTAAGTACTTATTAAATTCGATTTAAGTATTCTGTTTAAAATTACATTTTTCTAATGTTTTGGCTTTTCTTGCCTCTGCGATTTCGACGAGAGCAACGAACTTGATTTTGGGGTTGTCGACGCCTACACTGTTATATCAATTTGTAAAGCTCCGCATTTCAAACAACTTTCTGGAGGGAAGCTATTTTTAAGAATACTCGTTGAATGAATGAATTACTGATGAAAATAAAATAAAGAATATTTAAAATACATTTTGTTGTGTAAGGCTCAAACAACTACAGACATTATGTATGAAAGAATTGTTAAAGTTTTGAAAAAAGACAATTGCGATATTATATGTCTATTAGTGTTTTAAAGTTGGTTCACTCTAATTTGGGTTTTTTAACCTCTTTTATGGTAAAAATATTTGTTCACTCTGTATAACATTATGTAACGAAGACGAGGTTGCGTGAATTAGCTAGTTATGAATATGGGTTAAAAGAAAGTTTTGAGGTGATGTTAATAACATTCACTCATTTGATTAGTGAATAATTGTCATTTTACAGATGCAGTATTTCTAATATTATTCAATGCAGCACTATTATTTGCGAATGAACAACAATTAAATACTTCCATTTTACCTTATCCACAACTGCGAGCTAAAAATGATTTTTTATTGAACTTCCTCCGAGAGGAGTAAGTATACATTTTTGTTTTTTTTTTCTTATTTAAACCTGGCAATGTGCCTCTACTCTGCCTGATGGAAAACGCGACTGTTGTATTTTACAACAGTTTTGGTCACTATCCTCATTAGCGCTGAGTATTAATAGGTTTCTGTGTCCTTTGTTTAAATGTTTTAAAGTCTTCTGCGAGACAGGAGTTTTCTTAAATCAAAGGTTGCGCATATTTAAACAAAAATTAAACTTAAATTTCAAAGGAAAATAAACTATCGCATTAACTTATTTACGGTTTTTTGTTTCTGAACTAACATAATTATATTTTTGTTCAGAATTATATATTTGCTATTATAAACTCACTGGCAAGTTTTAGTTACTATTTAATTTTTATAATAAAAACTAAAGTTTATTACTATTGGTTGCATTATTTTTATTGCATTGACAAAACTTTTACTGAAGACACTAAAATAAAATACTTCATGGCAATCAGAATGCATCATGTGTCTTAGTGGTATATTCACTATTATGGGTCCTCTTTTTATATTGTCACTTTATTTTCAGTCCATTGGCCCCGTCGAATCCAGAGGTCGTCTCAAGTGATCCTACAGAAACAAGTGTTGCTTCTTCTGTTAACTTTGACGAAGTCAGCCCTTACACAACTACTACAACTGAACACAGTGTAAAACAATGTAATTGTTCAAGGGTTTACGATCCTGTTTGTGCATCTAACCAAAAGTCTTATTACAATCCGTGTAGAATGAAGTGCGAAGACCCAAACTTGTTTATATTGTATCTTGGAAATTGTTTGCCGTTTTAAAAATTGAACTTACTTTTTCTTCATTAAATCTTTCTGGGTAGCTGCATAATTTTTATTTCATTCAGATCTTGGGCAGCCAGATGACTGGTCTAAGAAACATCAGAAGGATGATCATCATATTACAGAGTAAAAGACTGCCTTGTTGGTCTAGTGGTTAACGTATGCGGCTGCTGATCAAGAGGTCTCGGGTTCGATTCCCGGGTCAGACCAAATATTTGTGTGATCCACAAATATTTGTTTCGGAGTCTGGGTGTTTTTCTATGTATAATATGTATGTATTCACAAAAAAAAAATATGTTTATGTATTTATATCAGTAGTTTAGTACCCATAACACAAGCTCTGCTTACTTTGGGACTAGATGATGTTGTGTGTAAGTTGTCCAAATATTTATTATTTATTATTATAATGAATGTTCAGCTTCCGGTTGTCAAAACAACAACAGTGTACACAAAGTTCTCAAGTTACTTTATCGGAATAAAATAGTAAACATTACAGTGTTAAACGTTAAACACCCAATTTTATATCCGTATCACAGGAACATTTCAAAACACAAATGAGGTACGTGATCCGCATGGTTTAAAAACTTCTACAATATTTACACCGATTCAAGGTCAGAGAAATTGTCGAGTTTAACCGATATTTTTAACTTTTATCTGACAGTAGATCAGTACTCAGGTGTACCAACATTGACAAAAATTGCGTTCGGATACACCAGATAATAGTTCAGTGACATAGACAAGTAAAGCGTTTAGTTACTGCAACATGAGTACTATCGGAATGTCAGAAGATATGTCAAGACTTTTTCAATTGATGAAAATCGAACTAGAGAAACAAACTGCAACGATTACACAAAATATTACGGATACCATCATGCGCTCGGTTGATGAAAAGATTAAACCTATAATAGAAGAAAATAAATTGTTAAAAATACAAGTAAAAACCTTAAACGACAAAGTGAAGATTTTAGAAAATAAAAACAGAAAAAACAACTTATTACTTCATGGAATAAAGGAAAACGAGAATACGCAACAGGAACTATTTAATGTTATAAAGGAAACTTTGCAGGCTATTAATGTTAAGATCGAAGCTTTTGAAATTAATAACTTTTATAGATTGGGGCGCAAACAACAACAACATAAGGTGAGACCCATACTTATCTCTCTTATACTAATACTAATATACTAATATGAGCATTTTGTAAGAATACTGCAACATATAACTGCAACCTGTCGTTCATATCTTAGCTAAACCTACCAAGTTTAACACGGTACACATTAGGTACAGTGTATTTTAGTGTGCTTTTGGCTCTTCAATAATATCTATGTAAGTATGTTTTATGCAATATCTACTACTACTCAAAGGTGAACGTATAATAATACATGTGATGATAGAATTTAACTACAATGAGTCACTATAGGTGTCGTAAGAAGCGACTAATGGAGGAAGCTCGGTCCTGGTGGTCCTGATTGTGCCACGGGAGAACAGACCTGTAAAGAGAAGGAAAACTTGAAACAGACCAAACACCAAACCGTCTGAAAAGTATGGAATAGTAGGCTTAAACCTATTTTATAAAGAACTACGAGCAATAGTGGAATATTATAAGCTGTTCTTTGAAATGGTGTGGACATTTAAAACACCTATGTCTACTTTTTTGGGGATATATGTAGATGTGAGCGCAAGTTATGCCAAAGCAGAACACGCATATAATTTGATAGGCGTGTTCTGCTTTGGCATAATGTGCACTCTTAGTTTTTAGTATATCGATCAAATAAATTTATGATTATTAAAAAAATGCCGAAAATTTTAAATTTACAAGTGTAATTGTATTTTTTTTTGCTTCACTCATTCTATTTTTTATTTCGGAAGTGAATAATGAAAATGTACTTATGTGACTTCTACGATGATTAATAAGCCGTGACCAAACTAAATTCAATCTAATGTTGATTAAAATGGTCATAAAAAGTTATTGGCAGATTAACGTGCTATTTAATTAGAATATCTGATATGGCAAGATTTAGGAAACCTGTATACTCATGTGAGTTTGTTTACATTTTTAAAACAAAGCGCGGATACGATTTCTGGACATTGGACTGGATTTGCGGGTTTATACACGCATACTTGGAAAAAAAGATACTTGAGTAATTAGAAAACTAGTAAAATGGAATCGAGAAACCTCGATCTTCCTTGGACTAGGACAATTAAGGAGCACCTTAATTACGTAAGATAAAGACTGAGAAAATGGTAACATCTTTCCGATTTCATCAGTTCTCAGATTTTTATAAATATTTATCAGATTTAGCAATTAATCATTTGAATTCCCATAATGTTCAAATTTCAAATAACATTCAAAACAGCTACTATTGTTATCTCACAACAATTGCACTTGGAATTCGTAACGATTAGTAGTCAGTAGTCTCATAAATTTTTCGATTTTGATAAATGTTTTAAATATAAACTTTATACTTAATGTTACGTACAGCCTAGTTTATATGTTATAGGTGCAGCTTTAATCGTGTTGTTTAACGCAACATTGTCGTTAGCCACGAATGAAATACAAACAAAGCAGAAATTAAATCCTGCTATGTTCTTCTATCCTTCACGCACAAAGAGTAATGAATATGATTTTATGAAAGAGTAAGTCAATTTAAAAATGTTACACAAATATCTGAAAATAAAAACAATTTAATAACAAACTGCTTGGTGGGTGTTGTAGTTTGGCCGGGAGCCACGCCGCTTACTACATTGCCAAGTGTAGTGGGTTCAAATCCCACATTTATGATCCACAATTAGTTGTTCTGAATCTGAATCTGAATCTGGGTGCTCTTAGTGTCTTTTTCATGTATGTTGATAAAGTATCCCGTGACACAGGATGTACATTCCTAATGCGGGAGCTTTAGTAAGAAAAAAAAAAGAAAAAATCATTAACTTCAAGAATTCAATTTGATTCCTTTCTATGAAAAGCTCTATAGACAGCAGTGAACTGTTATAAACTAATGAAACTACAAGAAGAAATTTACAAAATGTTGCTAATAAAATAAAACTAATCAAAAGAAATACTAATGTTTACCAATCAAATATTTCAAACAAACATTAGAATGATTAAATGTCAATATAATAGCCACTGTTATTTCAATAAGTTCATGAAAAAATCTAGATTTCAGATTGTTTATTTTTTTCGTGTGAATCCGTTGAGTTGCTGCTGAATCACTCTGGGTTACTGCTTGCTAGTGGAGTGATATGTCTTGACGCGAGCTTGTATAATTTTGGCGTCTAAGTACAAAGCGTATTCTCGCTCTATAAGATACAGCTACCTGCCGAAGTACCCCTTTCCAGCCAGCGCTTGTATCGACCTGTAGGAACTATCGACTTTATAGCAAAAAAAAAGCAGTACACTTTTTCTCCTTACAGAAACAAGACACGCTACCAAATAAAAATCAATAATATCAATGAGTAAATCTTTCATGATTGTGGCGTGCTACACTCAGTCGCTCCAGTCATTCTTTCGATTTTGAAAAAAATAAGAATAAGTATTTTGAACATTATACTTTTCATTTTCAGTCCGTTTATACATCATGATCATATATCATCCAAACACATCGGCAGATCACGAAGACCTATATTAAGAGTTCCTACATATCCAAACGGTGAACCTGCGTCAACTCCGGAAATTCTATCAGAATGCAATTGTTCAAAAGTTTATGATCCCGTTTGTGCTTCTGATAATAAATCTTACTTCAATGAATGTGAAATGAAATGTGCAAATGAAGATTTAACAATTTCATTTATGGGAAATTGTTTGCCTTTTAAATAGTAAACATCATATGTGTATAATATATTTTTGTTTAAATGTTACTAAGTGTACTTCCTAGACTTTTTATTCTCAAGATCATTGGGGTCACCTCCTAGTTCAACCGGTTTTGTCTAGTTATCAGTTTTTCCACGGAGCGGACGATGTCAATCATCGGACTTCCGCAACTTTAACTGAATTCGTAAGATGATCTAGTTATTAGTATATTCAGGGTCACGGACTGAATGACCGGGACCGATGGCTTAAAGTGCAATGCGAGGCACGGGCATGACACACTGCCAATTTTTCACCGGCTTGTCATTTAAAATATTTTTAAGAAAATTCTTACCCTACTTTTGGCCCGACCTGGGGTAACTAATTACGTATAATACATAATAAGATATAAATTAGTTAAATGAAATAAACATAAGCGTCAAAGTAACTAATATTCAAGCAAAATAGTTTTGTATATTACTTTATTAATATTTTTTATATAATTTCTTATAAAGTATATTTGGTGTATACAGACTAGGCATTTACATTCATTCATGATGTCACATATACATAATAATTTGAAAGATATCACGTATATATGTTTATCAAGTATTAACACAGTTTCATTCTTACATCCAATAATCAAACTAATATATTTTTATTGAGAAGTCCATTGAAAACAACAAACACCTTTACCAAGCAGCAACACTACACTTTACTTACTAACTTTAAGTACACTGTAGAATGTATCTACAGTGTACTTATGCGAAAAAAGGTAAGCAGAATATTAAAAGTACACTATATTTTATAATAAATCTTTTAATTTTACTTAAATGGGATACAGTTACCTTCATACAAAACAATTAAATGTTGGTTCTCACACTGCATCCTACAGTAATTGAAATATGACTTCTGATTATAACCACAAACTGGTTCATATATATCACTACAATTACAAAATGGTTTCCGTGTGGTAATTGTTGTCATGTGTTTTAGAATAATGTTGAGAGCTAACTCGTCCACAGAAATATGTGTTAGGTTAGGAAGCATTGCTCTTTTGTCTGGACTTGAAATTGGAATCGGACTGAAAATGAAACATCTTTTAATATGTCGATAAATTTGTCTTACAAAAATAAATAAAACTAAAATAAAACTAGAAATAAAACGGAAATAAAAAAGTACAATCAAGAAGTACAAAGTATAATTGAAAGATTCGTATTTTATGAAACTCCGAATGGCTTGCCTTGAGGGATTAAAGTACATGCAGTGAAATTACAAAAAATGTTTAACTTCTCTATAAGAAGACATTTACTAGAATAGCCAGGACTGTAAAGGTAGAAACCTCCTTTCTAAGTTAATGTCTATATCCAGCTGTGAACTAAATGAAGGTTTTTTTCGTTAACGATTCAAGTGTTCAAATAGGAAATATTATGATGTTGTTTGTAAACATCTTCATGCTTACCCTTGCCTTAGAGGTTTTAAATTATTGTAATTTGACAAAGCTTTCAGTCCTAGATACTGAGGCATATAATTTGATGTAGAATTTGGTTTATAATATAAGCCACAAGCGTAAAGCACCATTGCTAAGATCACATCTGAAAATGGATTAAACTGTTTAAAATATTAGAGAAATTCATCTTGTTTACATTTATTAATTATTTTTTGTATTTAGGTATATATTTACACATTAAAAGTTTCTAGAAAATATCACGTATAAAGGCGAGCTTAATTCAAAACAAAGAGGACAATAAAGAAATATGAGGGCACAGCCATGACTCAAACTCTAATTAATTGGAGCACAAGAACTTGTTTTAAATTAATTGGATTGACATTTAGTTCCTCTGTTTCTCTCATACCAATGTCTGTAACATGATCACCTACCCTTATAGATGGTTCTCTGATTGAGCGATCAAAACGTGACTGAAAAGAACTATGTTGAGCTTACGCGAACTTAAGAGAAGCCAAAAGTTGGTCATAACTGACGATATTAGTCCCCTTGAAATAATTTAAACTTCAATTCAAATCAATCACCGGTAAAACACTTATGGTAGCAATAAAACTTTAATCATTGCTAGACTGCAATCTGAGTATGGATTATTAACTTTATTGGAATAATCATGCTTTATGGTCGCTCGATTCAAACGGAATTTTTACTGTAATACCAAAGTAATTTTACTTGGTATTTCGAAGTTTTTTCACTATCGAAGCTACATATTTTGAATTTATGTTCGAATCCAGACGTATCATGTGAAAAGTGCAAGCAAAAAGTTTGTTCGACAACTTATTATTGTAGTGTTTACAAACCTCCTAGTCTTTAGATTTTATACCTTAAATTCCAAAGCATCTTCCATTCAAAAAGTATTATTTTATACACATTTATATATATTTAAGAACTTCAATAACAAGCAGGTAACTGCTGCTGACTTTTACGTCTAAGAAAAGAACAAAACAAACACTAAATTTTACGACTACCTTTCCCCCATTTTCGTTTTTAAGAATTACTAAATAAATATTTTTGGACATCTGACACACAACATAATCTAGTCCCAAGCTAAGCAGAGCTTGTGTTATGGGTACTAGACAACTGATATAAATACATAAACATACTTTTTTTTGTAAATACATACATATTATACATAGAAAATACCCAGACTCCGAAACAAATATTTGTGAATCACACAAAGAATATTTGGTCCGACCCGGGAATCGAACCCGAGACCTCTAGATCAGCAGCCCCATACGCTAACCACTAGACCAACGAGGCAGTATTATGTTAACGCAATATTATGTTAAAGTACTCGTGTAACACACAACATCATTAAATAAATGAAAAAATCTCCACGTCACTTATCAGACCTAGAATAATCTATACAATGTCATAGTTATGTTGCAACATGTGCGCGAAATAAATGAAAAGATATTGAATAAGCGTAAAGTGGACAATCATTGTACAAATAAATTGCCGAATAACTTCGATAGATTATATCGAATTTTTGCGAAACTAGACGGCGTTCTCTATGATGTGCACCTTTTTACTGATATAGGACAAGTTAAAAGCGTACGCTACACTAAATCCTTAACCAAGTTAATATTTTTTATTTTATTATTTTATTTATTAGATACAGAAACAGACAAAAAACAAAAGAAATACAAGTATTACGTATTAAAGTTTACAATATTTAGGTCTGAATATCACGGTCCTAAATTCTCCAAACGTGTTGAAAAAATATAATTTTCACAGCTAATTTGATTGTAACGAGTGCACATTCTTGAAATTGGACTGCTTTGAGATACATATTATTAACATTACCCATGGTAAAAAGTTGTAAAAAGTACAATGTAATGTAAAACTAGCAAATGTATAGGAATCTCTCAACGCCAAGTCACGTGGCCAAAACAAAATATTAACCAATAAAACCTGGGAATAGACATGTTAGCTATTGCAGAAAAAGAATCGATGCGAAACACTTACACACTGCCTAAGAAAGCTGCTTTCATCACTTTCTTGAACTTGAGTAGTGCAATCTGGATTTCAGTAAGATTCATATGATTGTAAGTTGGAGAGTCATATTTCTGCAAATTATAAGCCGCCTTGCCTGTTGCGATGGTATATGCTCAAGACAAGTATATTTCCATCTTAAAGACTGGCAATGCGCTTGTGAATCTTTAATTTTTAAGTTCAATAGCTGAACTGGGAGTTTTCTTGTGTTACGGGGACTTTATAAATAAAGATGAAAGACAAAAGAAATATCCAGAATTCAAAGGACACTTAGTGGATCACACAAAGTGTTATTTCATGTAAGGATTCACCATATGATGTGACGTACGCTTCGTTTATTCCGTAATCCTTAAAGTCTATATACAGTAGGTACGTCCGACGCTAGCACAGAATACATAATAGTACCAGTACAGAAGCTTCACTCCGAAAAGTAAATTAAAGAAATAGGGACCCTTGATGTCATTGCTTTAAGTTCAATTCAGATTACACAGCGCCAAAGCACCTACGATTATATTTACCTATAACTGCGTCTCTTTCTATCATGTAAATATATTTTTAAATCTAAGGTGGGTAGATATTGTTTTATTTATTTAAAAGCAGGCAGGTGGCCGACTATACCTAAAGTGCGGAGTGACACCCCCCTGGTTCTAGGTAGATGAACCTTTGCATTGATATTTGTTTTTATCACGACTGCAAAGTGCTAGAGTAACTACTAGACTACGGAACCCAATTTTATCAATATTCTAAGTTGATTTATATAAAAAAAATGTAAACTCCACACAATTAAACTTCTACTGCACCAAGTTTTTGATTTAAGATTTAACTTGCACCATACGTTGAAACTAAAGCAAGTCATGTCAACCAACCTTTGCGTTGGCTTTGCTTATAACCCCAATACATTAGGAGGACAGCATTATTCCGTTAAAAACCTTTGATGTAACTAAACATTCTTTACAGTTCATTTCAAGCCTCAAATTACTTTTTGGCTGGTATTATTATAGTTAACTAATGGATTAATAATAGTTTAGGCACTCACAGTTACCCTAGGTGTTTAGAAATAATCACCGAGTACCTGGATGTCTACATCTACATCTAATAGTAACAGCCATCAACAGTCATCATCTTCGGCCTCTCCGATTGTTATCATCACAGTCGTGGACCTTACTTGGAAGCTTCCGGTATGCTTAAAAATATCCAACGTCAAAAGACTGGACTGGTCAAGGTCTGGTCGTCTGGTCAAGTCAAGGACTGGTAAGACAACATTATTTGCACGTATGCAAATAACGTTGTCTTACCAGCCCTTAACCCGCACTCGACCAGCGTTTGCAATCAAACCTCTCCTGAGATGTAATAATAGTTTTAATGGTTTCCTAAATGTCAGATATGTATTGTGTATACATAGCTTTAGTAGTCAGAAATATATTTTCTTTACGTTATTACTTTTACATTTGTTTATTGTGTCAAATTTTTAAAAAGTAATACAATATTCTTCAATAAAGAGTAACATTTTTGAGAATGCACACAGAAAGATACTTATTTTTTTTTCTCATATACTAAGAGAAAAAAATGACCAATTACATATATTTATACATCTATAATAAATAAGTATTTCGGACATATTACACACAACGCCATCTAGTCCCAAACTAAGCAGAGCTTGTATTATAGGTACTACACAGAACTTGATGTAAATACATAAACATACTTTTTTTTGTAAATACATACATATTATACATAGAAAAACACTCAGACTCCGAAACAAATATTTGTTTATCATACAAATAAATTTGGTCCAACCCGGGAATCGAACCCGAGACCTCTTCATCAGCAACCGCATACGCTAACCACTAGACCAACAAAGCGGTCAGTCTATAATTTCAAATGAGTATCACACCGATATCAGCATGAACTAGTCAGCTTGACTGGGGCTGTATAACCCTCTCAGTAGCATCTCGATAGGCGGCTATAGTGTGGATCACTATACTACATTGTCTGTATTCGCTATGAGTATGATGACTACCCTTAGTTTTTTTTTTTTTTAAACGTCATCTAGTCCCAAAATAAGCAGAGCTTGTGTTATGGGTACTAAACAACTGACATAAATACGTAAACATATTTTTTTTTTGTAAATACTTATTATATATAGAAAAACACCCAGACTTCGAAACAAATATTTGTGGATCACACAAATATTTGGTCTGACCCGGGAATCGAACCCGAGACCTCTTGATCAGCAGCCGCATACGCTAACCACTAGACCAACAAGGCAGTCGAAATTCTGCTCATGCTCAGGCACAGTAAAGGCGCTTTGGTAGGTTCATATGAAAAAGGTATTTAAAATTTTAGGGTATACAACTATTACGTTATTGCACATAATTATATTGGTACTCCGCGCAATAATTTCTGCTTTCATTCAGTTAAACATCCTTTATAAATAGTATAGGATAGAACGAATTATAGAATACGAAAGACGAATATTCTTTAAAAACAAATATCTACACTGAAAATCCTACAGAGATCCATTTTATTTTTTATTTCTGCTCAAACTATCTCAAAACTGACAGCAATAATGGGCCCCAATTTCTTTAAACTTGGAAAGGTTTAATTACTCTAAAATTCTTCTTCAACATTTCAAACCATGCCTGGGGCTTAATATTTTCACTAGACTACTTAGCCAACTGACATATTTTAACGTTTTATCATTATCCATCTTAAAGGAGCAGGATTAACAGATCCTAATCTTAACACAGCTCTAAGGGAGGACATTTTAATGGCTTAGTTGAAAGGCCTTGTAAAACTTGGTCTTCAAGATAATCACTGAATTTTAGTAGTCTCTAGATAATGTTATGACAAATGTGTTCGCATGCGTTTTATATTTTTAAATTCTGACATACCTTTCGATTCTCTCAGACTTACAGAATGTACATTTTTTTATACACAAATCACATGAAATTGAGTGGAATGCAACTTATGAGTCTAAATATTATTTAAAATATCGGGCTAGCAGTTAATCTATACGACTGCTGATCTCGGTTCTCGAGAGAAATATCTCATGTTCGATTCCCAGGTAAGGTTAAAGAATGTTATTGAGTTTTTCTGATTCTACAAATAATAGCCTTGGGCTTGAAAGCTGTTGTCTTATTCAGCTTGACTCAGAGAGCACGGTATTGTCGGTCAGTCAAAACAATTGTAAATTTGGTAAGCAGACACTTGAATTTTATTTATTTGTTTAGATATGTGGATTACACATGTTGTTGTTGAGTCAGTTTAATTTAGATTTCAATAAACACTGGGAGTACTTGATATCTTGAATTTATACGTGTGATCTTAGTACAATATATGTCGGATATAGTCATGCATATCCTCGAAGTGATTAAACTAAGTCCTTTATCCATGTAACAAAGATGCCGTGACATAAATCAAGTAAACTGCTACCACTTTCAGAGTTAAAGCAATTAATACATAGGACAATATAAGGTATATGTACAAATACGTGGCAAAGTGAGTTAAGTAACTAAGATTAGGGTTGGTTGTAGTGAATATACGAATTATGCCTATTTTAAATATTTCTGGATGAGTTGGACGATATGAAAATTTTAAATACTAAGTAAACTACTCTTTACAAGTATGTTTCAACTTAAAAGAAAATAAATAACTTATATAATTTACATACGTCAATATTTTTTTATAAAAGTTACATAACATGTACATAGTTACAGGCTTTTTAAAGAAATAACAAAAAGGTTAGTCGACATCACTGGAGACCGAAGAGCTGGCAGCTACCACGAACAAAGAATTAGTCTAACTATTCAAAGAGGGGACGCTGCCAGTATCTTCGGAACCTTGCCTAAAGGAACTCCTTATATTAATATATTATAGTTATTATATTATAACTTTTAAGGATTTCAGTTTTTAGGTTAATATATTAAGTTGTAAATTTAATGTGTTATGTTTTGTTAGAAAAAAGTTACATCACATCACATCACAAATATCAATTACACTCTTTACATTTTACTTCCCTTAAAAATAAGGTTTTGGTCTACTATTACCATGCTACCCGTGTAGTAGTACAATGTCACAATGTCAATGTCACAGCACTAGGCTACTGCATATGATACATATATCAGATGTCAAAATATTCATTTAGTTTTTTATTTTTTTTATATTATAGAGGGCAAACGAGCAGACGAATCACTCAATTAAGTTCATTTTATGAAATAATTATTGTTTAAACAACAATTACTTCTGATACGGTTAGTCAAACTTATTATGGCCGTTTAGATGATTAAAAAATACTTCAGTATCATCTCATTCATCAAAATAAAGTTTCTTTTTGAAGACTTTTTTCTTTCTGACCTGACAGACCTTCATATTTATATGAAAACAAACAAAACACTAAGCAGTTGTTGACAATAACCGCTGTATATTCATTTATATAAAAATACTCATTAACTTTACCTCGGAACTGTTGAAAAGCCAGAGATGTATTACACCCACGTTCTTGTGACGTAATATAACCCCACCTAACCTTTCAGTGACAAAAGTTTTGCCACTTGACTGCAACATAGGCACAAGTGAGATGCGGGCGACGCTTGTCCCACTATTTGTTTAGACCCCACAGGCTTGCGTTACTAATAGATTGCCGCCATTTTAATGTACAACTTAGTTAATTTGCGATATACTAGTGGATAGCATACGTAGACATATGGTTGTTTATGTTGCTGATAACTTAAACAATTAAAATTAGGGTTTGGGTTTTTAATGAAATTTGTTTTTAGTGCAGTACGGCAGACCGTAGGTTTTAATTTATTCGTTCGTTAGCTCACTTGCAGAGAAGCGGTAAAAGTTATTTTCTGTGAGGTGACCCATTACGGTGATAAATCATAAAAATATGATGTTATTAATATAATGATATCTTGAAAGAATATCCGCTATCATCATCATCATCATCATCGACAGCCTTTAACAGTCCACCGCTCGACATAGACCTCTTCTTTGAAAGGAAGTTTTGGCCTACTATACCACGCTGGCCAGACGGGTTGGTAAAGGGTTTGTTTCAAGTTTTCCTTCTCTTGGCAGTGATATTAGCTGCTTATTTTGTTCCTTTAGTCGCCTCTTACCACACCCATGGAATCCGGAAATCCGCTATAACTGCACAAAAATGTTGAGTAAATCAGTTAATTAATAAATCTTTACAATATTGTACATACAGTAGTGAATTACTGTATGTATAAGATTATAAAGATTTATAACAAGATTGCAAACATTAAACTTATCAAACAAAGGCAAAAATTGAATTGAGCAGAACCTACCGCAAAATAATTCGATAGATCGTAAATTCTAAAACTCATCGAAGTTTTAAACTCGATTGCGGTTTTTATTTTTGATTGATTGTTCATAGTATCGCAGGAAGATAATTTATGTACGTTATTTTCATTAATGTACTGGAATTATTATGATAATGTTTTATTTTATTCGAGAATATTCCTTTTCTCAATCAACGAAGAATTTTTTGCCTGCAAATTATGATCCCAGGACTTGACAATATACATATTTTCCTTAAATCTTGTATAGCTACATAACTATAAATATATGTTTACCCAAACGTGTTTAATGACTCCTAGACTCGGTCGATCAGTCATGAATCTGTCACGAGCCCCTTGCCCTTGTCACCTTCTTACCGTGCGATATTTTATTAATATCAAGATTGGTGACATGAACGATTAATCATATTGCTTTCTGGTAAAAGGGAAATATCGGTGATATTATCCGGTTTTTGAAATCTTAGACGTCGTAAGGAGCTTTGTATATTAAAAGATAGTACCTTAACGTTATTTTTTAGCTTTCGGTAATTTTAAAAAGGGAAAGAAGACTTGTATAGTAAATCCTAATCTAATTTCTTTTGTATTCCATTAAAAGATCTTTATTTTTAAGATTTAAATTGTGTAGGACACTGGGATTACTTTTAAATGATGTAGCCGTTTCTGTGTTGATATGTCTGTAGGTTAGGTTATCTAATTAGAATAAATTAATGTAAAGTGTCTTAGTGTCCGTTTCATGTATGTTTGTAAAGTCCCTCGCGACACAGGATGTATATTCCTAATGCGGGAGTTAGCTTTTTTAAAAGAATTAAAAATGTATCAGCAAATGTTATACATTTAAAGTATTTACAGTAATAAAACCTAAGCATTAAAGATTAGCTAATCTTTTTTATAACGTTGTGAAAAAACGGATTTAAAGTCGAAATGAACATAATTTCGACTTTTAATTTACAGCTTTAGAGTTGAAAAATAACACTGAACCGCAGCATAAATTTAGATACGTTTATGAATAAGGCTATAATAATACAGCATATTAATTACTCTAAATTTAGTAGAAAACAAAAAAGCATCAAAGAAAGGCGAAACAAAACTTATTTCAACAATGCGTTGTCATATACGTAATGCTTTAAAATATTGTTCATCATTTATTAAATTATGAATAATTATTTAACTTATTTCTGAATACAATTTCTGATAAGCAGAATTTAACGAAGCGAGTCAAACCAAACTTTCGTGCGGAAGTAATTTACTCAACAATAAGTGCTTATGTCGTCTGAATACTCTCTATAGATTTGTCAGTAGAAACACGAGCTGCTTAAATACACAAGGCATTCACAGTAAATGCTATTCAAGTGGATTTAGTTGCTTTGTCACTTTGTAAGAGACAAACAGATTATCTAGCTATATTGATTTAGAATCTAAATAGGACTAAATAGGCTTAGGATAACTGAAGTCATTTTCTAAAAAAAACTTCTTTGTGCCCTGTTTCAGTATTTGTTTGGGGTCGGAGTAATAACTTTTATTTCATTCTCATCAATCAGTTGACATCATCTTTCGCAAAGTCTTTCATTTCATGGCAAAATATTTTGACATTTCTTTTTTTATGGCCGGGCGGCCTTGGCTAAAAATGATAAATATTTAGCATTTCATGACTGACATAAATAAGTGAATCAAAAATAGGTGAATAGCTTTACATATCGGGATGTATATTTTAATAAAAACACATTTTCTTTCATTATATCATAGGTTTATTGGCTAAGGCTAAAATCTGAACTACAAAGAGATATATATATGTCTCTACTCTGCTATATCTCTCTTTCAAAGCAAGCTTTCATTAACAAAGTCCACTATTTGGTTCTTAGTAATAACGTGAACTTTGCCAACTCCAAAAACTCAAGCGGTTGATATTTATATAAAAAGAAATAATGATTAATGAAGTATTCCTCCGAACATTACATTAACCGTAGAAGTTATAATTTCATTATATATTCTTCTTTGAACGTAGCATTGCAGATTAACAATTTATCATTGCAACAATTTCTAAGAATAATATTCTTGTTGTAGTTGAAATATCTTTACTAGAAGTGAAAAGTGTGGTAGAAGATAGATGAGGAATGAAACATTTTTTATAGTTCCAATTTTGTTTTCTAATTTGTTAAAAAATGAATTAGTTTCATACTAAGGGTACCCCTATGGGTAAGCAACACAGGCCCGCGGATTGGATTGCTCTATAAAGCATGCAACACTTTTTACAAGATCTACAATAAATTGAATATAAAATTTGTTATTACCCTTTACAATTTTGGAGATCGCTTAGCGGTAAAAGTTTCAAATTTTTTGTTACACTTATAGAAGTGCCTTAAAGAAGTGAGTTATAGAAGCCATAGGGCCATTAAAAGTGAAATTGACGTTTTACTAACTACTAGCTTCAACTCGCGGAGTTCTTCAAACGACAAAGTGTCTCCATGCTAAACATTGTAATTGATATAGCCGTTTAGCAGTGAAAGCGTAACAGACAGACAAATTGAATTACTTTTAAATTGATAATCTAATATAAACTCTTTTGCAAAAAAAACGGGCACTTAAGCAAAGAACTATTTTATAGTTACTATTTGTTTGTTTGACAATTTTAGGTATTGTTATACTCAGAATTTTATAAATTAATTAGGATGGAATAGTTTTCATCAGTTTCATCATAACATTTTGATTAAATTATTGAGAAATAATGTGTAAGCTCAAAACACTATTATTGTGCCTGCTCGCTAAATAAAAATGAAACGCGTTAATTTCTTTGTTTTTATTGAATACATTAAAAGCAGATAAAAGTTTAGTATTGAGTGTGACCCCCTCTTGCTGAAATCACGGCTTGCATTCGTCTGGGCATGCTAGCGAGTATATCTTTTATGGTTTCTTGGGGAATACGTTCCCACTCCGCGGTAATCACATTCTTTAGCTCTCTGATGGTCTGTGGAGCCGGCTGCACTGATCTCACTCGTCGCTTCAGAACGTCCCAGATATGCTCTATGGGATTGAGGTCCGGACTTCTAGCTGGCCAGTGCAAACGACGAATTCTGACTTCTAGCATATACGCTTCCACATCGTCAGACCGGTGGGCGCGAGCGTTGTCGACCATAAAAATTGAGTTTTCGCCAAAAGCGGTTAAAGCGGGTTGTGCATAAGGAATTAGAACTTCCGTTATGTATCGGTGTCCAGTCAGTGTACCGTTTTCGATGAAGACTAACTCCGTACGATCCATAGAATTTATTCCTGCCCAAAACATAACGGAGCCTCCTCCATAAGGTGTGATTAATCAAAACATGCCTCTGCAAAGCATTCTTCTCGTCTACGTAGCACTCGTCGACGTCGGTCTTCACCATGCAGAGATATCATGGCTTCATCGGAGAACAATACCCTATCCCAGTCTTCATGAGTCCATGACACACAATTTCGAGCGAAGCTAAGCCTGGCAACTCGATGTCCACGGAGTAATTTAGGGCCGCGTGCCGGGCGATGACTGTGTATATTAGCAGCGAGAAGCCTCCTCCTGACCGTCCATAGACTAATTTGCACATTTCTTACTTCTTCGAGTCTGTTCTTGAGGTCCACATAAGAAGATTTGCGATTTTTCAACGCTTGACTAACTAGAAAATCATCCCGTGGTTCGTCACATGTCTTTCTGCCAGAACTAGGCCTTCTATTGACGGAACCGGTCTCTTGATAGCGCTGCCAGGTCCTTTGAACTGTCGACCGACTCACATTTAGCCTCTGAGCCACGAAGCATTGGTTGCAACCTTCTTCAAGCAGCGCAATAATTTTGCTCGCTTTTATCACTTTATCTACCATTTTCGAGATTGCTAAACAGCAATAACAATACTTTTAAATGTCAAGGACATCAGATAATTTATAAAAAATTGTCAAAAAGATAATTAGAGTCGATATTAACTATAGGGAATTCACGCCACAAAATGTAGTTAAAAGTTGTTTTCTTTGAAAACCAGGCTCATTCAAAAATTTGAATTTGGAAGGTGCTCTTATAAACTTTATGACACTTTTATAACTGGCCAGTAACATGTTCAAATGATTAAAACCTTTTTGGTATTTTATTTTTTTTCAGACAGGACGAAAATCGAAACCGCCCGTTTTTTTGCAAATGAGTGTATAAAATTCTCGTGTCACAGTTTTCGTTCCCATACTCCTCCGAAACGGTTGGACCGATTTGAATGAAATTTTGTGAGCATATCGACTAAGTCTGAGAATCGGCCAACATCTACAACATTTTTCATACCCCTAGGACGCGAGTGGAGCCCCGGGCATCAGCTAGTAGTAATATAGATAAAAGATGATAATGTACGAGTATATTTTCTTCTTCTTCTTCACCCCTTTGTAGTCTTCCTTTAAACGTCTTCTGAAGAAAGGTAACGATACCTACTGACTTTTTAAAGCTTTTACATTTGTTTTAATTTTTCAGGCATATTGTTTCAAATTTGTTTCAGTATACCTTTAGATATTATCATGAACAAGAGTATTATAAATTCCTGTCAGTATGCCTTTTCTTAATTTTCAAAAGAAAATGACTTCTAAATTTAACTTTTCTTTCCTTACATTTTTAGGTTTTATTTCAAACAAAAGAGAAAGCACACAGATAAAATAATTCGTTTCATAAATCACAAACAACGCAAAGGTGCCCTTAAATTTTCTAAATCTAATTTGATCAAACCACTAACTCATGCCATCATTCTTAGTGCCACTTATGAAATTTTAAATGAGATGGAAAGTGATATTGGATACGATGAGTAATCATATTACACACTTTATAAGTTGGCAATCTAAGTAACTGTTTGAATACAATTGTGAAATAATCAGACTGGCTTTCTTAAATTTGTGCAATTATACTGTTGAATTTCCCTAACGCTCACTATCAGGCATAGTAGAATAATTTTGTCAGCCTTGTTTACTATTAAGTAGCAGAGTGTCCGTGTGGTGACGGATTAAGAATACAGAGTGTCACCACCCCTATTCATCCCGCGGGCGTCGTAAAAGGCGACTAAGGGATAAACTACGCAATATAACATCAATGCAAAGAGAAGGAAAACTTGAAACCAACCCTATACCAACCCGTCTGGCTAGCGTGGTATAGTGGTATTTCTAAGGAGAGGCCTATGTCCACCATTGGACTGTTGAAGGCTGTTGATGATGATGATGTAGTAGAGACACGCTGATTTCAGCAAGAACGGGCCAGTTTAACCTGGGCGGTATTACGCTCGCACAGAAGAGCAACCCTAGAGGACAGTATTTGTGCTGTCGTGTTTGACTTGTGAGTTAGTGACCTATTGAGAAGCTGACCAGTGGGCCACCATAGTGTGGGTCACAATACTGCGTTGTCTGTTTTTACAATGAGTATTGTGACTACTAGTAGCCAAACACGCACTCGGCCAGCGTGGGGACGAATGGCCTTAACCTTCTTTGAGAGGAGACCTGTGTCCAGCAGTAGGACGTTATGGGTTGATGATGATTGTGACCACTCATGCTTTCATCAGGTCCTGTATTATTACTTAGGCAAGTGTGTTAATAAAAAAACCGTTTCTGATGATGACGTAATTAGACATTGCTCTATAGAGTCCAAACCTAGTCTATCATAGAATTATATAAATGAATAATATTAGGCAAACCTACAGAGTATACTGCCTTCCATTGATTATTTTATATCTTATAACAGCAACGCATTGAATTTATTGATTAAATTCAATGCGTTGCTGTTATAAGCCTCAGAATTTTTCTCCACCCTTCAGAATTAGGGGCCAAAGCTCTTTCTAGTGGAACTCTGCCTTAAAAATACACCATATAGGGTATGTCAATAATTTCACCTCAAATTTGAGCATCTTTCTTCTTTTTGTTAATTGAGTGATGTAATTTCTACCTAGAAATTGGAAATAAGGTTTTTCTGACTAAAATAGTCTGAAAAAAATTATATCATATTACCATTTACTTTTAAATTGAACATTTCATTTTACCTGTTTTGTGTCATACCCCATTTTGTAGCTGTGATTATTTCCCCGAATGAGAGAGATTTTACAAAATGTAAGGCGCTTTTGTTAAACCTGACAATTCAAAGGTCGGTTTTAGAACAATGCGAGCCACGAGGTAATTATGTTCACTATTGTTTTTATTTTAATTCGTTGACTGCGCTTGTTTGGGGATATTTGCTTATATACAAATATAAGCAAGCGTCCCCAAGTAAGCATACCGTGTATCTATACGTGTATTTTGGATATATAATAATCTTTGTTCCAGATGTAAAACATAAATAGACTGGTATTACGTTTTTCATAGGCTTCAATGGGCATTGCGGGTTTGTTGGGTCAGTGTTAAATAAACCTGAGCAATTCTGAGATGAGTATGATCATTATTTTGTTCTGTATCTAAGTGGAATTTGTCTATAATATGTACTGGTCGACGTACTTAAATATTTCTAAATATATACTCAGAAATCAATCTCACTCACTGGCTCAAGTTTGAAATTAGACTGTCCTATATAATATTTATGTAGTACTATGTAATCATTCTCCTTGTAAGTGCAGACATTTTAGCATGGTGACCTACACTATTGAGATGTTTCCGCATTATTGGACCTTCTATCTCGCACTCACTAACGAAATACGGCAATAATTCGAGGTGTTGATGTTTTGTGTGGGTATTAGTGTAGTAGGTATTCAACTAATGCGTCCTCCCTGTAATGACGTACGTTGCCAAGACGTAAACACTGGCTGTAGGGCTAATCCATACGCTTAAGCCGTTCAACATGCTATGGAAAGAGTTATGCTTGGAGTCTCATCAGAATAACAGAATGCGGAATGAGATTATCCGCCAGAGAACCAAAGTGACCGACATATCTCTGAAATCTAGTAGGTTGAAGTCACAATGTGCTGATCTTATATATCCCAGAATCGATAACCGCAGGTAGGCGTGTTCTAGAGTAATGACCACCTCTCGGCAAATGTAGTGTGGGAGTCCTATAGCCAGATAAAGGGACGACGTGCGTAAACATGCAGAAAGTAGTAGAACGCACTCTGTGGTGTGCCTTTTGAGTACCCCACATCCAGCAGTGAAGTACAACGGACAGACGGTGATTATCGATGATTACGTTCTTAGATTAATGTTATTTGGAGTTGGCACTGAAGTGACATGATCAAAACATCTCATATATCATTGGGGAGTGATCGTGTACCCACTAGTAGCAGCTATAAATAGTGGTTTAAAGTTGTCACCTAAACAAAGAACTTTTTCGGGATGCTAGAGTACTACTGTTTAATAAAATAAATGAAACCTATGTTCACATAATTGTAAAAGTATCATTTTCAAGGATCGTTTTCTAAATAATAATATTATAATAAAGCCCTCAGAATCTCTCTCTGCAATTGCATTAAGCTTCACGGTGTTGTTAAACTTTTATAATTAAAAACATTGCAGTATTTCATAGAAAAATGCTTTGTATTTTCTACGAAAGTTTAAGAACTGTTTCTCTAGTAAATCCTTTACGTCTGACAGGATTTTGCAATACTTGTTTTAATCGTTACAACATAATTACTTCAATTTGTCTACAAGAGTATTTTTCGTAAATCTAAATACATTAAGTTTGATTTAACAATTAGAGAAAGTGATCGAAATTTAGAGGGAATATTTTAAAAACAGTTGCAATTTCGCTTTTTTATATTTACTAATTTCTCTATAGCCTTAAAAAAAAGCGACGGAGAGAGTTTTGAATACCAAAGGACCATTAGCGAATGAGGTTTCTTATGTGAAAAGGTTCCTAATATTTATGTAATATTCTTTAACACAAAGCATAGAAAAATAAATTAAACCTGCAAATTCATATTAATTTAATAAAACGGTTAGATTAAGCACCATTTACGACTACAACAACTTTTAGTTACAGGTTTAGATAATTCATATAATATAGATAACATAGAATTAAGAAGAGTATTAATTTAGTGCAAAATAACAGTTTTGAAAATTGGCTCAAATAAAGATGATTATTATTAAACATTTAATAACAGTTTCATTGAGATTTTATCCAAAGATCAAAGCGTTTCGTACAAAAAGAAGCAAATTTCCCTTGAATATAATAGCTTCAATTTTTCACAGACTTTGTAAGAAATTATCAGTAATGAGCGTCTGGAAAGTAGGTACTCTTTTATATTAAAAGGCTTCTTTCAGAATGCTCGGGTGTTGTTAATTGTACGATTTGTTGAATTAACGCCTCAGTGAAAATATTAAAACGGATTTCGGACACTTGTAGGAACAACTTTTAATTATATTTTTTGTATTCTTCATAACGGATAACAGAAGTGTTCTATTTTAAACGGCTACGGCGAAGCCAAATGCTAATAAGTAATCGTTTTGGCAGTGGCGTATAAGTCGGTATATTCCGCAGTAGCACCTTAACTACTGAAGCGATTTTAATTAACGTTATGTCAATACACTTGTAGCAAACATTCTAGTTTGGTTTCTCCCTAAGAGCGCCAGGGTAGCCCCGTCTATCCGCTGCCGATCACTTTACATTAGAATAAACTGTCCTACGGTCCTTTCTATCACAATCAACCAGGATATCCAAAATTTCTTAAAGTTTTAAAATATAATATCGAAAGACATGTCCAATCTCACTATGAGATATGATTTGGATTAAATTGTTTCCAATTGATGAATTGAGAAGATACTACGACAAAAACTGAATTACTAATATTCAAAATTAAATGTTCGTTGCTATACTCTATTGATATCTTCCATAGAATTCTTGAATATTTTGGCTACATGACGAAGAGAGAAGGCGATAACCTCGAAAACCTGATGGCCGAAAAGACCCTGAGGCCGTAGCCTAAGATTGCTTTACTCTCGGCACTACGATCCATGCTATCCTTATATACTAATCAAAATAAGAACAGGTAGATAAATAAGAATAGGTTAGTTATCACTCGCAGAATGTCTCTAAACAAGGTCGTGAACCCACAGAAATGGTAACAACGACACAAAGAAGAGTCTATTGTTAGTATTAACTTAAATAAGCCAAATTATAATAATAACCAGTATAGTGCTTTGATAGTCCCCAAACCGCACTTGGCAAGCGTAGGATCGTATGGTCTTAACCCTCTCTTAGGAGAAAACCAAAGCCCAGCAGTGCGACATGGATTTTTGATGTTGATAATAATAACTAATTTAAAGGTAGTATAGCCAAGCTGACTTCAGCATGAATTGCAGTTGCTCGACCGTTGCAGTACTACCCTCACTGAGAAGACCAACCTTATGCAGGCACCACACTTCGTTATGCGCTATTTGTTATGTGTCTACGCCGTATTCGCCCAAATATTAGTTATGCGCGCAAACAACAAATATGCCATCCACACTTCGAACTGGTATGCCAAATAAGCATCTAATAAGGCAAATATGTGTGTTGTAGAGATGTGTCATTGTCATTTTTATGGTGAACGAAACGAATATACTCTCCATACTTCGCCGTATGCGCGTGAATAACCCGCATAACGAATAGCCAAGAAGTGTGGTGCCTGCATAAAAATGACTGCATTCGCTATCGTATTTCGTTGGTGAGTGTGAGACCAACGGCCCCTTAATGCATTTGCATCTCATTAGGTCGCCATATGGAGCATTATACATTCTCATTCGCAATGAGTATAGTAACCCTTTCTACTGAATTCTACTCGTGATTTCTATCTGGTGGAGTGGAGTCACTTTGATAGGGTTAAATATAAAAACAAAACTCTCTTCTAATGCATAGAAATATATACATGTCTTATGAAAAGCCTCTAATCTTTTCCCCGTTCAAGTGTCGTAATCTCTACTTTGTAAGCCTGCCAACAAAAAGTATTGTGTGGCTTAAGATTACGTTATCTTCATATTTCTTGTCGTGTTGTACTATCTTGGTTATGCTTCTGTAACAAACTTTAGAACTCCCTGTAATACTTTTGTAGGCAGGCTAAAGTACAGGCAGTGTATTTAAGCTGCACTTACTATTTAAATTATCTAGTTATCCATATTGATGAAAAGCTATTTAGTAGAAATATTTTTATTCCACAACGTAATATATTTGTAACAAAATGGCGAGCCACACAATCTTTTAATGACAGAAATATTGACTAGCAACCACTTGGAATATGGTGTTCATTTAAAATGTTTTTTTAAAAGGTATAGCTGAAAAAAGAGGATTCAAAATTAATAATGCCCTGCTAAAAAATTCATGCTAAAATTATAAATTTGAAAGTTACTTTGTCCGTCTGTCTGTTCCGCTTATAGGCTACTTTTTAGGGTTCCGAAGTTTATGACTCGGAACCCTTATAGATTTGTCATGTTCGTCTGTCCGTCCGTCCGTCCGTCAGTCCGTCCGTCCGTCCTCGACTTACCGTCCAAACGGTAAATGCTAGTAAGACGAAACTTTGCATAAATATGTGTTGTAATTACACCGAAAAAGTGCTACAATAAAATTATGAAAAAAAATAATATTTGGGGTACCTCCCCTATACGTAAAGAGCGGATGATTTTTTTTCTCGGGGCTACCCCACCGTGTGGGGTATCGTTAGATAGGTCTTTTGAAAACAATACAGGGTTTCTAAGATGATATTTTGATTTTAGTATCCGTTCGCAAGATATTCCACTTTAAAGGGCACTTTATTGTAAAAACAGGGCGTCCCCCCCCCTCTAAAAGCTAAACGGCTGGCTCAAAAAATCTGAGAAAATTCGTGATAGTGGTCCATATAATGAACTTTAAAGGAAAACTATAACGGATTAGATGACTTTGTTAGTTCAGGAGTTATAAAGGCTTAACTTTACAATGCGCTTACTTGGAAAACGTCATACTAAATTAACGCATTATTATGTAAACATAACAATTATTCATTGGATACGATTTCTAATCCACGTATCATTATGGGTGACTGAGGAACCCTTTCCTGTGCGTGGCCTGACACGCACTTGGCCGATTTTTTGACATTTACTCGGGCGAAGCCGTGTCCAAAAGCTAGTCTATAAATAATTTAGTCAACTTTATTACTTTTACTAGTTTAGTGTATAGGTTAATTAAAAAATATTTTCTGTTATATATAAAATCTAAAATCATGGTATGGAATCAGAGTAACTAATTTTTAAATTTTTGTATCTCAATGAATTATCTTTAAGAGTATTTTGTTTGTAATATAATTCATATATCACTGCATTATAATACTGCATGCAAATCATAGTTTGAGCCGAATATTCACCGAAAGATGCCTTTTCCCTGTCTGGCGCTATTCCAGCTTTATTTTTTAACTAAAAAACATCACCGAACCGTACCGACACAGTTTCGGCAACTTCTTGGCCAGCTGGCTGTCCTTATTCTAGAGATTTCGGACAAAAACATGAATTTGGTTGTAATACTTTTTGTGTATTTATCAAATCTTCTGGTTAAAATAATAATGCAATAGGAACATAATTAGATTAGACTGCCTTGATGGTCTAGTGGTTAGTGTATGCGGCTGCTGATCAAGAGGTCTCGAGTTCGATTACCGGGTCGAACCAAATGTCTGTGTGATTCACTAATATTTGTTTCAGAGTTTTGGTGTTTTCTATGTATAATAAGTATGTATTTACAAAAAAAAAAGTATGTTTATGTATTTATATCAGTTGTCCAGTACCCATTATATTAGCTCTGTTTAGTTTGGGACTAGATGGCATTGTGTGTAAGATGTTCGAAATATTTATTATTATTATACTGAAAGAGTATTCAGTTGACATTATCAACAACCCAAAATGTCCCACTTCAGGGCTCGGCTCTTCTCTTAGGAGACGGTAAGGCCATATATCCCCACGCTGCTGGCCGACTGCGAGTTGGGGACTTGCAAAACACGTCGTGGCTATGTAGTCTTGCTGTTGGATATTTTTAAGGCGCTCGAAGGCTAAACTAAGCTTCACGACTGTTATCTTTCATTATAACTGTTATAACAACCGGGACCGACTGCTTAACATGACCTCCGAATCATGGAAACGCTCATAACATATCATGCCACAAAGGTCACCCATCCAGGTAAGGGCCGCGCTGTCGTTACTTACCCTTGGTAATTGTTTCCAATCACCTAAAGCCACTTGGAGCGCTTCAGTTGACATAGTAATCATCAAAATAATAATCGATGCAACAATAATCCCTCCTTATGGTGACAGGTATAAAAATGCTGAGTGTCACCATCCCTATTCATCCCGTAGGTGTCGTAAGAAGCGAAGGAAACCTTGAAAGAAAAGGAAAACTTGAAACAAGCCTACGTTAACTTAGAAATCGTGATATTGAATCCCCGTTGACATTAATATAATGGATTTGCAATCCCTGTGGAAATATGAATTAGCGAACGGCGAAGTTCGTACAACTCAATTTTGAAATCCCAGAACTTGATCGCAACGCTACCTACTGGGTCCAATTGCGAATCTAAACCATTCTCGAACATAATTGAATAGACACAAAAAAATCATGGAAATTGGAGCAGCCAGGACCCAGTCGTTTAGTGGGAGTTCAATTATAAATACACAAACAGAAGATGTATAAATATAAGATTTAGACACGGTCCTTAATAACGATTAAAGAAGAATAGCTTGGTTAATATATAAACCCTAACAAATGATGCACCCATGCAAAAACATACTGATAAGTCTGAGGTTAATAAAAATTCACTTCCATTTTGCATTTCTAATAAAAGAAATCGTACTGTCGTCCCCTTATTCAAATACGAAGGAAAATTATTCAAATGAACTACTTGACCTGATTGAAATGGAGCTGGACCCTTGACCTTGGAGTTCTTAAAAGAGCATGGTCCTCTGAATATTAGAACAATGCCGCGAGCCATGAAAATTATCCTGCGGGTAATACAACGAAAATGTCATTGAAAAAGTTTATGAAAGTAATAATGAGGAGACCGGTAAGGTTTTGATGTAAACGATAAAAGAAATAATATTTTGTTGAACACAAAATTTGGATATTTTTGACTGCTTCGTTTGTCTAGCGTTTAGTGTACGCGACCACTCATCAAGAGATCTTGGGTTCGAATCCCGGGTCGGACAATTGTTGGGTTCTTCTTACAAGGAATTCTTAATAGCAGGCCGGAGTATAGAAAATTACGATATTTTAAGTCCGTTCCTCGAAGAGCACGTTAAGCCGTGATCCCAGTTGTCATGACTTTTATAACAATCGCTAAAGCTCCAAATATATGGACAACTAGTTCAACCAAGTTTCGAATCCAGTACGTCCTCAGAGTCGCGGAGTTCTGATGCCAGTCGCTCCGTGGAAATATTAATATTCAGATAAAATTGATTGAGCTGGTAGCCCACCACACATAAATTTGGAAATAATAAAGGCTAGGAAGGAGAAGAAAACAAAGTAAGGAAATTAAATAATTCGCCTCATTCTAATAGAATAAGGAAAAAGAAAACACAATACTACAATAAAACAAAGTTTATTTTTAACCATTACAAAACAACCAAAAAACAGAAAGTATAAGCTATCTCTAAAAAGAAAATTGTTTCATCAAATTCTTACTACATCGGTAAGTATTAATTAAAAATTCTCCAATTAACTTTGCTTCTTTTTGATTGATTTTTAATCCTAAATAAAAATAATCAATTTCATAAACATTACAGAATACGCTCCCAGAATATGATTTAAGTACTTATCAGTGAATTTTGAGCGTCCGCCTAGCTTGTTTTATATTGAAACTTTCGCGAATGTCTCAAAGTGAGTTTAGATGGGCTGTGAAAGAACGTATTGCTTTATATTTATAAAAAATTACAAGTTTCCTTTCAATCACTTTTCTTGTACTTACTTGAGCTCTCCAGAAAAACTGATACACGAAAATGAGAATTTTATGAGACTAGATAGTAGCATTTTATAAGTAGATAGTATAAGAATGTGTGAATCTTGAGAGTTTTCTGCATTAATATTAACTTTGGATATATGTTTGGGGTTGTTGTTGAATATTTTTGTGTAGGGAAGTTAAGTCTAATTTTTAGGGAGTATGGCACAGTTGGAGCAACGCCAAATGCGTATGAGATACTGTGTTTGAATATGCAAGGTGAAGCATCTTTTTTTTACTTTAAAGACAATTTAGAAAATAAACAAATTCTTATAAATAATATTTAATTATTTTTAGAAATTGATGGGCAGAGCTACTCAAAGGAATCATGAACCAGTAAAAGTGCTACAAAATTCTGGCGACACGATTGACAAAAGTCTAAAATAGTAAGTCGGTTAATGACTATCAAAAACAAAATAGAACAGTTCACAATAAAAAATGCTTTACAAAATAAATATCAAAAATACGAAAAGCAGAGAATCCTACTAATGGACGATGACTGAATGGATTTTGACAAAACTTCTCAGTAATATAGCTTACATACCAGAGTAACACATAGGCTTCTATTTACATACACGCGGTCGGAGCCGCGGGCAAAAGCTAGTAATAAAATATTGATTAAACGACGACGTACGACAGTATATCCATTTCCTTTATCAAACTACTGGAAGCTTACAAGAAGCGAGTATAATCCAATGCTTATTCTGAAATGAATGATTTATCCGTTCTTAATAGCAAACAATAAAATACACGACATTCAATGGTAAATTATCAAAGATTGTAATTGACCGGTAATGTAACAGTTTTAATCGTTTGTAATAAAAAAAAACATTAAATGATTTTAGTTTTCATCAAATTAAACGTCTGTTGTTACATTTCTTGATTGGTGCAACTTATATTTGAAATATGGCCAATATTTTGATAGGGCTTTCTGTATGTGAGTATAGATGTTGTATGAAGTCAAATCTACTAGACCACTAGTTTTTGCACAGTCATTGTAAGTGAATTGATGCAATCAGTTTCTCTCTCTACCCATATGTATATGGCAAAGTGACTCTATTCTGTTTAATCGCAATGTACTCAAAATGATATCCTCATCGTGAGTCCAGACAGTGCAGCATGGTGATATCTTTCTCTTTCTCTCTCTCGCACTCACCAACGAAACAAATCACGATACGTTTTAATATCAACGTTGCTCTACTACCTCAAGTATTCACTACTTACTTCTCTTCTGCGTCAATAATATTTTTTAAGCTAAATCTATCTACATTAAGTTGAAGCATTCTATTTCATTTACCAGATGCATCCATGGTTTCATTAATCTGTGCAATAAGTTACAATGCAGTGTCTAAAGACATCAAGCACCCTGTTACTGTGAAAGACACACGTGCTTCGTTTCGAGCTTCTAAAATAAGAGAATCGTAAGTAGTTTAGTTGATTAGCTTTTACACGAATCATACTATATAGTACCATATGCTTAAATACATTTGAAAATCGGTGTACCACTGAAACAGAATATAAACACGTAATTATGGTCAAACAGTTATCAAAACCTCTATCATTAAAAATTCGCCCACTAAGTGCAGCTATCTCACGTTTTCTCTGCATTGTCTTATCGATCGACTGGCAGAAAATGCTTTAGGCATTAAGTCATGCATGTATTTGTGCAGAAAGTTATAAAATAAAATCAACAACCATAATCATCATAACTGAACCTGCTTATGAAACAAGGAACCAATCCAGTCCCATGCCGATATTTAAATAAAAATGTACAAAGAGAAAATAATAATTTGTGTGTGTGAATTATTGGAGGTGGAGTAGAATGAAGGTCTTTTGGTATATGTACAGGGTTTACAATGGACATATTCTCAATCTCTTTACACGCCGGAATTATTTTATATGACGGAGAGTAAAAGAAAATTTTAGAAGGTTGTTAAAGAATAGGTATATGAAGAAAAGTATAATTAATAAACACAAAGTAATTAAAACGTAGGGCCGGAGTCGAGAATTACAAAATTACATCTTGTGTGAATAATTTACTTTTCAGCTTGCTGTCATTCACATGACGTTATGTATTTGACTTTATAAAAATGGGCAATGAGTTGTGTTGCAAATGAAAAGAGTACATATGAATGACAATGCGTGTCATGATAACGTAGGCATGCAAAAGATGAATAGATTGATTGATTCCTTGTTGCATAACTAGATCCAATTTATTTTTCATCATTAAGATAAGACTTATATTATTACTGAATATTTAGGAAACGAAATCAAAGCAATCAGGATTAAGTAGCAAAACCGACGAGTTTTTAACTCTGGCGAATTGAATCCAAAGTGAAATAGGCTTAGGATACTGTCCCCAACTTTGCTTTGAGAAAATTTGTCGCAGAAAAGTTTACGTTGAAGGCCACCGTTAATTTGAGAGAGTCAATCAAGAATTATTGAGTGGGAAGCTGCTCAGAACTCGGATCGAGTTTGGTTTAGAAAAAATAAACAGAGAAGGATAAGATTGTTGTTTGAATCTTGTAATTTGATTTGAAATCTTATACAATGGACTTTGATGATCGTGATTGATGTCTTTTAATGGATTTATTTGGAAACATTTTAAATTATTTATGTAGAGACTAATTTAACAAAAAAAAAAAGTTTTATTATGTGTTTGTGACATAAATCAATTCTTAAATTACTTCATTGTTTAGCTTTTTCTTTTCTAACAACAAACAAAAATTACACAAAGCTAGCTATTCATATAAATACATTTATACTTGTGTGAATATTACATTCACACACTTTTTGTAAATACATATACCTATATCATACATAGAAAACACCCATACTCCGAAACAAATATTTGCAGATCATACACATATTTAATCCGACCCAGGAATCGAACTCTAGACCTCAAGCACAGCAGTCACATTCGCTACAACTGTTCAAACAAGTCGGAATAATGTAAATCAGTTCGCATTCAGTATAGTTTTTAACCGAATTTCACTGGCTTTACTTTAGAGCTTCTATATTTTAATAGCATTCTTTATTTCAAAGAAATATAACTTTTCATACATTTTTATACTTTCTCCTTTTCAGATTAGTTAATGTGCCCAGAACTGGCAATAATGCACAGTATGCAGAAACTTCGCCCACGTGTATGTGTTCAAAGATCTACGACCCAGTATGTTCATCTGACAACAAATCTTTCTACAATCCTTGTCGATTAGACTGTTATGCGAAATTTCAGAAGACTGCGATAACTATAAAACATCAAGGAAATTGTATTGTCTACAAATAAACGATTGTGATGCCAACTGTTTTTTTGATTATCATGAATCATCAACAACCCATAATGTCCCACTGCGGGCTCGGGTCTCCTCTGAGGAGAGAGTTAAGGCCATACGTCCCCACCCTGGCCGAGTGCGGGTAACTGACAAGACACGCTGATACTACGTTATCTTGCCGGTGAATGTCTTTAAGCCGCACGAAGGCCACCAACTAAGTTTCACGACTGCTATCTTATGACAACAACCGGGACCGACTGCTTAATGTGACCTCCGTATCACGGAATCGCTCATAACATATAATGCCACATACGGTCACCCATCTAAGTCTGACCGCGCTGACGTTGCTTACCTTCGGTGATTGTTTCCAATCACCTAAGGTCACTTGGCTATGAAAATGAATGTATTTTCTCATAACCATGGGTTTAAACGTTATTAACCACGCGTTTCAAAGTTAAATTTTACTAACACGTGCATAATTACATTTTAAGTCAGTGGTTCAAAAATAAATTAATTAATACACAGAGTTATTGTTCTTTATTCTAAGTTTGAACTTAAATTCCAAAATTTCGACTTAATTCATTGCAAATAATCAATCTTGAAGTCATACTATTATAATATTTCCTTTTTATTTTATTAAATTTACAGAAACAATACTTACATGAAGTCAAATTATTGTGATCATAATAATATGATAGATTATTTTAATCGTTTAATCGATTTATCGTATTTTAAGAACTGTTTTATATGTTGTTTTTAGCTATGCACACTGCCCACTTCCCTACCCGTCTATAAAGTACGACATTACTGTAGTACATTATTACAAAAAAAATACCGGTAATTTATAGGCGTGACCTGTCAAAAAGACAATAAACGAATGGACAAAGTATAGCTGCGCCCCGCGGTGTTACCCGCGTATATCATTGAGGTTACTATACAAGTTTGTTATACCTAGCAACCTGTGAAATTTTGACAGGAGATAAACAGTGATACATTTTGACATCTACGATTTAATATATATTTTAAAGTAACCTAGCTTTCGCCCGTTTATCTCGATTATTGCAGTAAAAAGTAGCCTATATGTTATTCTGATATATAAGCTATATTACTGTAAAGTTTCATCCAAATCAGTTCAGTAGTTTTTGCGTGAAAGAGTAACTAACATACACACATTCACACATACACACCTACTCACAAACTTTCACGTTTATAATATTAGTAGAATGTTTTTAAATATTTCTAATGTACTTTTGTACTTAATACATTTTTCTTGGTCCTGTCCTAACATTTGTCAATTCCAAGATTATTTTACGTTCGTCTTATTGACCCCTCAAATGTAACAGAGAAAAAAGAGGATTGGCCATGATTTGGGCCAAATTCTTAGTATTCAGTTGAAATAGACTTTTACTCGTATATCATCTTCTTAGTGGTTTTGATAACAATGGAAATAAATATTGTATTCCTTATCTCTATAGTAGTAGGCCGACCTATTGCCACCCATAGAGAGAGTTAACTTGAACGCTAAAGCTATGTACATTTATATTATTACAATTTATTTTTTTAATTCCTTATATACCACTTTTATCACAAATGTAGTGTAACACAACAAATGACAACGATATAAAATTTCACACCTAAAATGTACCTCGTAAGTTCTAAATTTACATTAGTGACAATATGTTAGGATTTTTATCAACGAGCCGTCAAATAAATTATTATTGAATAGTTACAATGAGCCGAACTAAACTTAATAAACATATAAATAATAAACTTGGCAACAAAGGCTAGGAAGATGAGTTACGTAGGTGAAAATTGTACGAAACACTTTCAGAAATAGGAAATAGATGTAAAGGAACGGGATGTCCTAGATGAGCGATAAACGCGATCAAAACGACATGCCCTACCTTGTCTCGTATGTGGTTGTCTGCGACAAGTAACGCGTACGAACTTAATAGCCGCAATAACGTTTTCGAAAGAAGACGTTATTGCCAACCACAAAATTCTTTGAACATTTTAAAATATTTCCTTAATTTTGAATATAATTGATGGAACTCGCTAAGTAGGATTCTTTACCAGATGTTTTTAAAGTCTGTAGTTGCAGTTTTTTTTTTACATATGGAAGCCTACCAAAGTGACTCTACTCTGCCTGGATGGAAAGCTTGAGTAGAATTGAGTAGCGGCCACCATCCTCATTGTGGCCACACCCACCACATCATAGCGGCTTAGTGAGATGTTCAGTGTGATACAGAATGATTGGGCCTCCAGTGTCACACTCACCAACGAAAGACGACATCACGAATGCCTTCATTTTAGGTTAGTCTTCTGAGGGTAGTACGGTCACGATCGAGCAGACCCATTCGTGCTGAAATTGGCTTAGCTCTATTACCTACAAACTTTCAAGTACAATGTTAAAACTCATTTTATTAGTCGTCGTTTACATTGGACACTTCGTCCGTGTCGCATCAGTTTGCATTACGTCGCGTCGTGTTCGTCGCTCACGTAAAAATTATTAAGTATATGTCCAGGTACACCTTTTTGGGATTGGGAGCAGCCGATTATAACACGTCACGGAGTATAATATAATACATTTATGGAACTAGTACAAGAATTATATATTAACTAGTATGGCTCATTAGAATAGAATAAACTTTATTGTACACCAGTTATTATAGTTTACATACGGAAATAAATCAATAAAAAGACCATGTACAATTGGCGGCCTTATCGCTAAAAAGCAATTTCTTCCAGGCAACCTTGGGATGGAAAAACGAGTATCGGAAAAAAAAAGAAATCATGGGCAGTGTTGGTACGAGTTTTTAAATAATATAAGTGAATACGAAAAAGAAAAGTGAATAACAAAAGCAATATTTAGACTGATAAATATATAAATAAATACACAATTTATGCATATATACATAAACTTACTACTTATATATATACACACACGCATAGATACATACACATACAAATATACATACACATACACATATAGGCACATAATAATCAAGCTGAAAGTTAAAATTCTTTGACCATTTTTTTTTCATACTGGCAAAGATTTGGCACGCATTATTTTAAGATTTGCCAAGCTATTGGCAAAGCATTCCACAGTCGTACAGCCTGTACAGTGAACGAATTATCATAAAACTTGGTACAATAAGGTGGTACTGCCAGTTCCATAGATTCGGATGACTTTAGGGATCTTGAATGTGTGTCACTGAGGATAACAAAACGTTCCAGCTGAAAGCAAAACATTACAGCTCTCTTCACAATCTAAAACTTCTAGAACATTCTTAGCTATAAAAACACATAGTCTTGTGAATAATGACTTGAGTTTGAATTTATATATTCTAAATATTCTAGCAGGGGCGCACCTTGGAGGTTGTGTTCGCCACAACTTAATATGATATGGCCACGTTTTCCAAGAACACCTACGTGTTGCCTTAATCCATATACCAGCTAGATTCTGTATTATATTACTATGCTAAGCGCAGTCTCCGCGGTTGCTTTCAAAATCCTTTGACAAAATATTCTATGAGTTGAAAGTTTAAATAAATAATTTTAGAGATGCGCATACAAAATGTGAAATTTTCTTTGAAATGTGAGTACAGTCTTTATTGAATTACCTATGTTTTAGCACATATGAATGTAGTTATGTATAGGTGCTATGAAAAACTACAGATAAAATAGTGGTAATTAAGCCGGGATTATAACGAGAAGCGCTTAAAGTGGCCTTACAGCGCAGCGCCATCTAACGAAAGAACTCTGAAACACGAAGAAAACACGGAATGAACCATATACGGAGTAACTACTAATCCTGAATCGCGATAGAGAAATTCTCGATTACCAAAAACAACATCCCAACATCAACCGTTGGGCAAATGGCCCGCCAGGCCTGGTCACCACGCCTGGTCGGATAATCCTCTCTTTGTATTGGAGGGACTCGACACCTGCTCCCTCCACACTTTCTAAATAAAATAGGTTAAGTTCAAAACATTAACAACAGTTAAGTTTTCTAGTTAATATTAATTTTAAATGAAAATTTGTTATATAGCGAAACTCAATCGTAATAAATATTTGCTGGAGACTCGGGCAACAAAAATTAAATTGACCTACCTAAAAATCTCGACCAACCTTCTTCACTTTATTATTTAAACGTTACAGGAGTGAACATATTATTATAATTAAGAAAACTGAAAAAAAAATGATATACCATACCTATCCTAGTGAAACATTCATTTATACATTCTTCGTTTCGTGATAACCTATGTCGTAAATTTTGTAGACTTATATAAGTCACAAAAAACATGAGTCCTACATTTAGAATCATGTATAAAATATAATGTTCCTTAAACTTAATTTAAATGAGAAGGCGAACAAGGAATGAACTCAGAATTTTTTGTAGGAATATGATGCATCTTATGATAAGTGGTTTAAAAATTAATTAACATCAAATATCCGGTAAATCAGATGACAGTTCACAATAAGTCCTTCTAGTAATCCGCATAAGTTAGATTAGATTTAGATTAAACTTTGTACTCATATATCTGCGATAGATGGCGTTAAAAATGCATGCAAAATTTGTTCACTACAAATGACTAAAACCTTACTTTAGCAATTAAACTCCCATTATTTAGAATAGTATAAAAGCCTACTTAAACTAAAATAAACTTTGATCGCTCCTTTTTGAGTCGTCGTCTTGAATGAACTCTGTGTATTTATTTTACCAGACAAATAGAATCCTTAAACGATCGAGAATAGATTGAATGGCTTTCTTTTGAAAAGACGTGTCCCATCTTCGTTGAATGCTTAAATATATACTAACTTTTAAATTTTATATTTTCTTAAAGAAGCACCTCAATGGGCGACTTATTGTTAACTTTGTTTGTGTATTACTTGCACACACAAATTAATTGAATTAACAAAATACGCTCTCAAAATTACAATCACTTTTAGATAAAATCAACTTCATAAATAATAAATACACAAGCAAAACAATGATTAAAAGAGTACACACGTACATGCATCTATGGCAATAGTATTCGTTTGTCAGTATTTCGATTTCAAGTTTTAATTAAAAGCTTGTGTGAATTAATTATACTATGAAACAATGCGAATGTTTTATCAAAAGGCTAACGATACGGTTATTGCAAACTTATGCGTTTTATTCTAATGAATCAGCTACCGCTAACTATTAACTGTTGTTTATAGGAATTAATTTAATGTTTCAATTGATATTGTAAAATATAAACTTTGTGAAAATGTATTAATTTACATATATTTAAGCCTACTATAGTGACTTTACTCTGCTTGATGGAAAGCATGAGTAGAATCCAGGAGTAAGGGTCACCATCCGGCCTCAGGAGGCCGGGAGAATGGTGCAAAATAATTGTGCCTCTGGTCTTGCACTCACTAACGAAATACGACAGCATGAATGCTGTCATGTCCAGCAGTGGACTGCGATATGTTGATGATGATTATGACGATGAATGCTGTCATTATTAGTATGATCTTCTATGTGAGGGTAGTACTGCCCGGGTAGAGCCGGCCTATTCGTGCTGCTATTGCTTCGTGCCATAATATATTTATAATAATAGTGACTATACTACCTTCCAATGATTGAATGCTTATTAATCTTTTAAAAGGAGAATTAATAAATACTTTTATTGTATATAAATACTTTAATTTCCCTTTTTGTCAAACTTAGAATTTAGATAAGATAATAAATAACAAAACATAGTTTTTAAAATACCGTATATGTTATGTATGTATGTTGTTGCGCTTTTACAGCTAAACTGCGTAGTATATTTTAGTATTGAGATTAATTACACCTTGTAACTAGATCGGATGGTTTCCATTTTGGTATGAAAATAGATGTTATGTGTCCTTGAGATTTATGAGTTTCTTACCACTTTTTGCTTAATATATAACAACTTAACACTTCTATAATTCAGTTTTCAATTAAGCATGATGTTGATGTTCCAACAATACTATCATTTGTGATTTGAAGGCATAGAAAAAACTTAACAGGAAATTGTAGTCAGAAATTTTTTTTTAATAGAAATACAAGCCTGATATAAATATATGTGTATAACATACCTGATATAAATATATGTGTATGTATGTAATCAAATCGTCCACATAGAACTCTTGACCAATTTTTTGTTTTAATCACTGTTTGGTTCGGAGTTTCTTCCCAGAGTGGGTGAGTTAGGAAATGCCGGCGTATTCTAGTAGCAAAATCCGACTTGTAAAAATATCGGTAAAAAATTACCTACATAAATAAATAAATTTTATAAATGGCAACGTCAAATACGGTCACCATGATCGAGTACATTTGTGATAAACTCGCACTAAGCCCTACGTTAAGTAGTTTAGCATAAAAACGTAACAAACATAGTAATTTTTGAACTTAAGTACGAATGAATATCCAGGTATTAAGGTATCGGCTTTCTTCCTTCCAGGGCTCTTCAATAAATCGAGAATTTTTCAATAAATCGAAATGATAATCAGTTTTATAGGCACAAGGATAAAAAGTTCTTTGCCCACAGTCATTCCTTCGACAAATTCAGTTAAATACAAAAGAGAGTGCAGTCTATTGTACCTACCTATTGTTGGTCCCTTTCCTTATAGAGGTCACTTCTTTGTTAAAGGAAATTACGAGCGAAAAACTTAGCTTTCTAACTGTAAGTAATTGCGTAAAGAATTTTTTTGGACAAACTTTTTTGATGCAGCCTCTGACTTACGGAAAATTTATGGCAAGTTTATATCGTTTAAAAGATATAGTCTTCTCAAAGGCTCAAAGAAAGCAGTTATTGTATATATCATGATATTTGTACATAAACTATAGTATAAATCTATTTTAACTTCAATCAAACTATCGATATCCACTGAAGGATGGTTCATTCTACCAATTAGTGCCAACTATCCCGGCCTTGGGCAATTCACCATACATTGGCTGTCAGCCACTTTCGACCTTGTTACTTACTAAAATATATTAATACTTATATTGAATTTACGATTTTTGAACGTAAAGCTTCATTTCAAACAAAAATATTATTCATTTTCTAGGATTTTATCTTTGTGTGTACATTTTTGTAAAGTGATATTTAGTATGTACCTGGTACCTTATAGATTAACAATTATAGTGTTTTAATTCCCTATCCAATAGATATTAAATTAAATCGGGCAAGTGCGTGTCAGGCCACGCAAAGAATAGGGTTCGGTAGTCAAATAGAATGCAAAGTGGAATTAGAGTCGTGTCCAATAGATAATTGTTATGTTTATTTAATTTTCTTATTTCGGTATTTTTGTACGAAGTTTTCCAAGATAAGCCTCTATAACTCGTGTGCTAACAAAGCTATGTAAGCCGTTATAATTTTCCTTAAAAGTTTAACATATGGACTACCATAAATAATGATTTTTCTCAAATTTTTCAAGCCAGTCGTTTAGCTTTTAGAGGAGGGGGGACGCCCCGTTTTTTGAAAAGAATGTCTTTTAAAGTTAAATAACTCGAAAACGGATACGTTAATCACAAAATCATCTTAGCAACCTCTCTATGTTTTTAAAAGACCTTTCTAAAAGGGGAGGTACCCCAAATAAACAAATATTTCATGATTTTATTATAGCACTGTTCCGTTACTAACTGACTGTCAGACAACGCAGAGCCGAAACTACTCGGTGCAGAACGCTGGCATGGCATGTGTGTTCCTTACCGAGCATGGCGAGCACTAAGGAGAGGATTTTATAAATTCCGCTCCTAAGGGGTTTTTCTTTTCTTCTTTTTTTATATTTAAGCTTACCAACATGACTACTCTGTCTTATGGAAAGCATGAGTCACCATCCTCATTGTGAGGGTAGGCAGTGCAGCATGGTGACCCATAACATGGCGGCCTGGTCAGATTTTTCTGCACCGGGAGATTGAAGCAGAATGATTCCTGTCTCACAGTCCAGGGCCTCCTGTCTCACACTCGCCAACGAAATACGACAGCAAGAATGCTGGTATTATTATAATGGTCTTCTGTGTGAGCGTAGTACTGCCCCGGTCGAGCCGGCCTATTGGTTCTGAAATCAGCGTGGCTTTACCACCTCCTATAAGGTAAAAAAGATGATCATAGTTATACTTCAGAATTACAGGTAAGCGAACCTAACCTAATGAAATGTTCTTTGAAAAGCTGCAGTCTAATATAATATAGGATTCCGAGAAATTTAGAACTAAATTTGAATTGAATAGCTTTCATAACTCATAACATTTTAATTTCGAAATGATATTCAAACGCCCGACACCAAATTAGGCTAAAGTTTATTATATGGTAACCAGACTGCTGGGGTTCGGTTGTCTCAATATTAGCAGTTCCCAAGCCTCCCCCCCCCCCTATTCCAGGCACAGAAAAGCACTTTGATGATTTTAGTTGGTCCGATTTTGACACACCACCCTACATCATACCCCAATAGAATGGTAGCTCGTGGGTGTTCCTAGGCTTTAAAAAATGATAACCAGACAACTGATAAACATATTTGTATAACACTAGATATACACATGTTAAGGATTCATCATCATCGCAGTCCACTGCTGGACATAGCCCTCTCCCATTGCACACCACTCTGATCGATTTTGGGCTTCTCGCATCCAGCTCCTACCAGCCATCCTGCGCCAGCCATCCTGCGCAAGTCGTCACTCCACCTCGCCTGTGGGCGTCCTACACTACACCGACACGCGGTCTCCACTCCAGAACTCTTCTACCCCAACGGTCATCAGTTCTGCGGCTAATATGGCCAGCCTACTGCTATTTCAGCTTGCTTTAGATTGTTCATATTCAAATAAAATACAAATTTATCCTAAATGGATCGTATTCATAATCTCTGGTCCAACAAGTTCACTAATTGAGTGTTAAAACAAAACAGGTTTGTTATAATAACGTTTATATTCCTTTTTATTTCACAAGGAAACTTTTATTTCACTGCTCTTAACTCTTTATCTTATTTCTCTTATCGCCAGCAAGATTAATTAATTAATATCTTGTTTATCAAAGTAAGCTGCGTCGGACCTAAGACAAGAATTTATTAGCAGCTTATTTTTAAGAATGCGGAGATGCGTCACAATTTCCTTGAAAATACGCGGCAATTTGTATTATATTTTATAACAATGCAGATTCTTTGTAAGAACATATGCAAGATAAGTGTCTATTATGGGACATTCAATTATTCTAGCCAAACTGATAGTCACTGGAGCCAACTGATAGTCACCGGAGCCAACAAGTGCTTAGGAGATTAGGCAAACTTGTGTAGGACCGACAACTTTAAGGAAATACTAGCAGTGGATGGATTCTGGATGCGGACTGCAAAGACGTTGGCGCTCTTTAGGTGAGGCCTTCAACAGTGGATGGTAGTAGGCTGAATTTGAATAAGACTAGGATAGAAGAAGATAAGAATAAAAATATCTCTACTCACGCTGTTACTTATATCTCATATTAGTTCATTATCAGTATTCTGTGCTAATTTCGATCCCTCATTCTTTATTTGTTTAAAACCCATAGGTTGGCGAGTCGATCTTTGTTGAAAGCGGTTCAGGAAGGATTTATTGTCACCACACAATCCATTTACATATTTTCTGTTTAATTTCGGAGACTTTTGAGGTGATAATTAAATTACCTATTGAAGAAGTAATAAGTTATTAAAATTTGATTAGATACTGTTAAACACATTACTTTAGACTGTTAATTTAGAATGAACTATCTGGATTAATTTATGACTGTCATTTAATTACTCGTACTTCGTACTACAAGTGAAAACTTTCTCGAAGATAATAACAGATCAGGTGGTATACACGACACGTAAAGTATTTTTTTCTGAAATGTCAGAGTTCTTCAATTATCTGACGACAAAAAGAACTTTTATAACTTTGATCTCTAAGACAGTTACCATTAATGTGATTTTAGAACTTAGTATTCTTAAAGTGGAACACTTATATTTTAATGTATTTCAGAAGTATTACCGAATCTTATTCTTCCTAGCCTTTAATATACACAAGTTCATTTTAATCACAAAAATCAATATCCCGTTTTACCTGGATATCGGTTTATCCATAAGCAACTGCCATGAGATCTATGTCACTGAGTGTGAACTGAATTCAAAGGTTGAACTAGTTTTCAGTATATTTGAGGGCTCTGATTGCACGATAGCGATTTCCATAGATGTTCATGATAACCTGGACGACGGCTTAATGTGCTCTTCGAGACAGCGGCGTGAAACACTACCAATCTTGTCGAGATGAAAATGTTTTAAATCTCTTTCGACAATCGCTTACGGCTTTATTCTCTTGTATATATTGACTAACTAGCTTTCGCCCGAGTGTATTTCGATTATAGCAGTAAAAAGTAAGCTATGTGTTATTCTGTACAGTTTCATCCAGATCCGTTCAGTAGTTTTTGCGTGAAAGAGCAACATACTTACAAACTTTCGCGTTTATAGTATTAGTAAGGATATTATGCGTTGACCACATCACTTAACGTTGAGAGACGTCATTCAAACAGATTACACAACAATTTTTCTATTCTCGTTTAGGTTTGTAGAATATCAACTAGTCTAGGGGGCTGATATATTTATTTAATATAGTTCACTTAGGAGACCAGCCTGACAACTCCTTGCCTCTTCGCCTTCGGTCACGGTCATCAGGCGCAATATGGCGTCGACCGTCAAATGCTCCACTCAAAAGCTGAATTGTGCTTAGGATAGTTCGGCGCCCAACTCGCAAAGGCAGAGAGTACCCTGTTTAATAGTCTCAAACAGTTGAAAATACTACTACTATCCTGAGTTTAGTGATCCTATCTTGGATACGCCAGCGAAACACACATTAAAAAACCTGAAATCCGCCTGTATAGTTTCAATGTTTTTCGTGAGCAACAAGACATAAGAATTTTATTTAATAGATAGCATTTGCCCTTGACTTGATGTCCGCGGGTCTGTCAGTTATCGCGGTAAGGAGAAGCCTTAAAAATCAGATTTAATTTAAATCGGTGCAGCCGTCAAAACGTAGCAGACAGACAGACATAGTTACTTTTGAATTAATAATATTAATATAGATGTTACATCAAAGCTGAGGTAAATTAGTTTGTATGGTAAAAATAAGATTCTATAATATTAAACGCGGGCTCAGGGTTTTCAGGCAAAGAATATCTCTTGTTAAAAGGAAGTCACAAAATGATTAACCGTGTACTATTTTATTTAAGGATGTTAAAAACCCTTTTTCATAAAAAAAACGGTTACTTTACTCAATGACTTCACACGAGTTTTCGAATTTTCTTGCGTTTTTCATTCGCATCTCGCAAAAAAATACTCTTTGCATTGCTTTCGACATCTATACTACTCTTCCAGTAACACTTAGTTGGTTAGTGGTTCGTACTCCAACACAGCAATACTACAGCTACTTAAGAGGCCGGCGTACGACACTCCAAACTGCAAGTTGAAATTTGTATAAAATATTGCTGTCTCTGTTTGACAAAATACAACGTAGATACGAGTGCACCGCTGTATGTGTGTATGTGGATTGACATTCATTCGTAGTAATTCGGACTCTCTCGTAGAAGGATCGGCTATCATTATTTGACTGACACGAATCACACACACATTGAAATATTTTTTGATGCGATAGCACTACTAATTGCTTGAAATTTGTGAAATATGGATGGGTTTCGTTATATCGAAAATCATGAATGAAAACTCAATATTTTTTCGATTTATTTTGTGTAGGTAGTAGCATAATAATATGAGATATGTTATTCATGAAACAATATTAGAAATATTTTTGTTTTGAAGACAGAAAAAAACAAAATGAAAACATGACATTTACAATGTAAAATATGTAAAATTTAATTTGATTATATTTTATTCTAGATTAGTTTATTTTTAAAAATAAAGATGTTATAACGTAAATAAATACAGTCTAAGTCCGAATATCAACATATCATCGTGGAAATATGTTTATACTGCAAATGATCTTGGTATACCGTTTGTATGGACAATTCAGCCTCCGGGGGACCCTTATGATTGCGTTGTTAAACATTATATAGTAATAATAGAAAAAAGTTCGGTCGCCTAGCTACATAGTTCACATTGATCACAATATGTAGATATTTTCTGTTTTGTTACAAAATAAAATAATTATACTAAATTTACTTACAATAAAACCTAGAATCATGTCAAGTAATCAATAGATATCTTTCAATTCCATTAGAGCTAATATCTGTTTACGCAACCCAAAGGACAACGTATTTCTCTAGGATTACAATTACACCGCAATGAACGTTTTTGTGTGGACAAGTAAATAATTTATTAAGTCCACTAAATAAACCGTTAAAAGACGCATTTTTAATGATTACAAAAAGAGATTCTAGATTTCGTTGCAGTTTTTTTTTCTGTATTTGTTACCTCCGAATTTACTGTGAGCTGCTTGTTGTTTCAAGAACATGCAACGCGGTTTTATTACAGTCATAAAATATTAAATTTATACACAATAGGGACTGGATCCGGAAAACCGAGGAACGAACCAAGTGGCATGCAAATAAAAGGCCTATGTCCAGGAGTAGACTGCAGTAGGCTGATCTCATGACTCATCATCATAAGATGATTATGATATAATAACGAGGCCTTCTTAAACATTTAAAATAGGCTTGCTTTATCTTACATGCGCTACCCACATCGAGTTCGTTTAAGGAAGCACCATACATCAATGTACTTATACATCATGCGTTTTTACCATAAAAATCAATGTGCAATAAATTGCAATAACACACCGCAGTGTGTTTAACTGCAAATGCGTTTAGGCCTTAGGTTCACAGTTCACAGTTATATGATAGAAATACAAATGCCACGTATCTTTTTCATCCTCTTTTAAATTTGTGAACCTACTGTATAGTCCGATACACAACACAAAACCTTACTTCCGAGTGGATAACATAATCTATACAAATAAATAAAATTGCAGTGTCTGTATGTAATATCAAATTAACAGATTATTGTAAAATGCTTACGATTATATACTATCAATACAATATCATTATATGTACTATTTGTTTATTGTACGAAAAATGCAATTTTTCAATTTTTTATCTGTCTGTCCGTCTGTCTGTGTGTTCCGGGTAATCTCTAGAACGGTTGCACCGATTTTAACGGGACTTCCACTTTCAGAAAGCTGATGATATAAGGAGTAACTTAGGTCGCTTCGCATCGTTACTCGCAATTTACAACAATAACCACGGGTAACACCGCGCGACTCTGCTTGTATCAAATAAAAATACTCTGACATTTGATATAGCATGTAACGGTGTAAAACACGCCCCCACTTGTAATATACGCTAGCAAAGATCGCAGATAACAGGCAACATAGGCTATTTTTCTCTTCATCCACCCCAAAGGAGCGACCACCCATCTTTCTAGTATATTTATTGGTCCAACCTTTCTTTCTGTGACTTGATTTAGACCCTTGCCGGTTATCTTAATTGCCTAAGTTCCCCTGAGATTCTTCTGTGATTCTTCACTGATCTTTTCACGCACTTTCTTAGTTTTTATCTCAAATTGAAAAGGTAAATACTATCCATTGCCCTTTTAGATACTTGGAGGATGTTCTTTGAATTATAATGTTAGAGAAATGGCTCATTATTCTATGAGATAATGATATATGTGTGAGAAAATATTTTTAAAAGTATTGTAGGAAGTTTTATTTATTTTAGAAAACTGTTTTTCTACGCTTTATTTATCAACGTGATCGAGTTGAATAGTTTTATTTTTATACACATATTTATATATATATAAAAGTGAACTGAGAAAGTTATTGTTACTAAAATGCTAAAATCTGTTGATGAACTGTGAACTGAATTACAAAAAAATTTTACGGTAAAGAAATGAAAAGAATGAAATGAAATTTATATCATTTACCATGAAGGCGCGACCGACAGATAGACAAACAGACAACTTTCGCATTTATACATTAATGAGAATAGTAAGGATTAAGAGCTTAAAAAATAAATTGGAGGTTTTTTAGCCGACTTCAAAAAAAAGGAGGAGGTTATCAATTCGTTTATTCAATCTTTTTTTTTTTAATGTATGTTGAGCGATAATTTCGTCGTTTCTGAACCGATTTCAAAAAATCTTTTTGCATTGGAATGGGCGTAGCTTACAGGTGGTCCCATCGTAACCATATCGGGATCTGATGATGGGATCCCAAGGAAATCGAGGGAACTCCTCAAATATCATAGGCACAATGTCGCGATTTGGGTACTCGGAATAGTTTTTCATTGAAGTGATTCCTTTTTGTTAAAATTATTGCTATAAAAATTGCATTACATCCAAACAAATTTTCTGCCCCGCTTTCAACCCCTAACAATCCTTTTTTTGCACTAAAAGTAGCCTATGTCCTTTCTCAGGCACTAGAATATTTGGGTAACAAATTTCATTAAAATCGGTTCCATAGTTTGCCGTGAAAGCCGGGCAAAAAGACAGAAATAGTTACTATCACATTTAAAATACTAATAAGGAATAACCTGTAGTGTATAAGTTGCAGGATGCTCTAATAATGTCGACACTTCCATACAACTTTTCATCCACTGTGTCAACCCCTTAGAATCCAATTTTCGCCCTAAAAAGTAGTCAATGTCCTTTCTAAGGCTCTAAACTATCTGGGTAATAAATTTCATTAAAATAGGTTCAGTACTTTTGCCGTGAAAGCCGGACACACGGCAGACAGACAGAGTTACTATTAGTTAATATTAGTAATTATTCAATACATCCATATTATTAAATATGCTCGTAAAAATCTATTCCTTAAAATTTATATTACGTATCTAAATCATGCGAATCCAATCTCAATAATGTCACAAAGACATCTGATCTAACTTTGAATATGAGCCAAAAGGGACTCTTTTTTATTCGATAAATACATTTGTAATTAACTTTTAAATGTTATTCATTCCTCTTAATTTAAATTTAAACTTTTCTCGACTTCTAGATATAATCAGCTTGAAGCTTTCTCTTATCCAAAGTTCTCTTTGATATAGCAGAATAGCTATTTTCTAAATTAGAAAACTCGTTTAGTTGAAGCGATTTTTCGTTCAATTTGTTGAAAATCTAGAATGTCGTGCTAAGATTACTAAAATCTTTATATCTTTTGCTTGTTATCAATCCAAGAGTTTTCAAAATCAACTTTGAACATATTATCTGAGTAGGTTAAAATTTTTGTCGTATAAAAAATTTAATAGACGAATCATCCTAGGTAATTTAATTGAATCTGACATCTGCATCGTCATCATCCTAGCCTTTATTAATACTAAGATTATTTGGGGTCGACTACTAGTTTAGCCGGTTTTATCTGGATATCAGTTTGTTTTGGTTGTGTGTTGTTCACCACTCCCATACGTTAACGGCTAGAGGAGGCAATCTTATTTTAATTGTAAATCCAACTAATATTATAAATTTGAAAACAACGCTGTCTGCCTGTTACGCTGTCACGACTAAGAAGCTGCATCGATTTCAATGAATTTGGCATGGAGACACTTTGGTTCTTAAACACATACATAAGAACATAGGCTAGTCTAGATAAACGAAAAATACTCCGGTGGAGGCCCAGGCAAAGGCTAGTACATAAAACATTGAAACTTATCTTTAATGTCAATTAAATATATAATAGAAGCAAACAAATAAACGAAATTATCAAGGTATTATATTATTATTAAACACAGAGTTCGAAATTGGCCACAGATTAAACCTTTTCTCCCATTTTAGATTTATAATATAGTAGAGTTCCACTAATCTTTCGGCTCGCGTTCATCCGTAGTTTATTGCGCGGCTCACCAGTAATGATGTATAAATTAAATCACCGTTCATTGGTTTGCATGTATTTAATTATTGAGATACATATTTTATGTTTATAGCAATACAGATTTTGTTATTATTTTTAGGGTTCCGTAGTTCATGACTCGGAACCCTTATAGATGCGTCATGTCCATCCGTCGTCCGTCCCTTATCGACTTACCGTCCAAACGGATAGAGCTAGAAAGATGAAACTTTCCATGGATATGTTTCTATCATACAATTGCCCGATAATTTTATACAAGACAATTCCTGCACATTCATGCGTTATCCTTTATTTGTTTTAAATATTATTGGGAGCAAACGAGCAGACGGATCACTTGATGGTAGGTGATTACCGCCGCCCATGGACATCCGAAACACCAGAGGAGTCACAGGTGCGTTGCAGGATTTTAAGATGGGAGTACGCTCTTTTTTTGAAGGTCGTATCGGTCCGTAAACACCGCAGGCGACAGTTCATTCCAAAATTTTGATGTGCGATGCAGGAAGTTTCAGGAAAAACGCACTGTTACGGGGGACTTTACAAACAGCAGGAAACGAACACAAACAATACCCTGACCAATTTAGAACAACTTGTAGATCACACAATGTGTAAATCACACATACTGTGAGGAAGAATCTATGTGAGTAAGAATTCACACCACTCAGCATGGTAGAAGGCGTCGTCGTCGCGTCGACCTCTTAAATAATTACGCATTTTTTTATATTCAAGCCAGCCAAAATAACTCTACTCTGGCCAACAGAAAGCATGTGTAAAATCCAATAGTAGTAGTCAGCAACTAGTGAGATGCTTCGCATCATTGAGCCTCGGGTCTCACACTCACCAACGAAACATAATGCTTTATTTTTCTCTCTCACACAGAAATTTTCCAATTCCATCATCTTAAAGCAAGTACATTAAAATTGTGCGTGAGACCTTTTATCTGTGCTAGGAGGAACTGTATGACAGATTTATCAGCCTTTAGGGCTAGATAAATTACTTTACAATTTTACGAGACCACAGATTACTGAATAGTTACTACGTAACAGATATTTCACTCAGTAGAAAATTTCCAATACCTATTACGATAATTGCCTACTCCCTCGCGTCAACAACCACTGTATGCTAAAATGCGCCTAAATGCTCAAGCGTACAGCAGTGATTGTTTCGCACCGCGCGATTCCACAGTAATCGCAGGGCTGCCTCTTCGATAAAATTAAATTAACATAACTTTGTATCTATGTTATTGAGAACTGACTCTGAATGTTCTGACTCTTATGTGGCAGTTAAAAATTTTATCATTTATAAAATATTTAACCAACTTAAAAAAAAGGAGGTGATCAGACATACAGGCCAAACTGAGATGTTTGACTTGTATGGTTTGTAGGTATGTATGTTTGTGCGCGATAATCTCGCGTTTGGCTAAACCGATATCGATGCGGTTTTCAGAAAAGGAGTTGTTACATTTAGGAGAACGTTTTAAAATAAGTATAATACTTCTTAGTTTGATGATGATCTTCGGAGATGTTCACTAGAAATGAAAAAAAAAAGCCATAAAAAAGAGAACCAACTTCAAATAAAGCACTAAGCCGTAAGAAATAATTTGTTTTTTTTTTATGTTAGTGCTAACAGCTGGTAATTACGAATCGAAAAAGCACCGACATCAAAGAAGAAATTATTTCTTACGGTTTAGTGTTTTGAAGTCGGTTCTCTTTTTTAAAGTTTGTTTTATTATATTTGTAAGTTTGTTTTGTTTTATATATTGGTGCTGACTGTGGAAGAAACCTAGATAAAACATAATTATAGACATCAGTGTGTAGGTAAAATAAAAAAATCTTTAAAGTTACACGAATAGCACTATTAAAATTGAACGGCGTGCGCGCGCTTCGCTTGCGAAAACCGAACTGAATTTGATCCGCCGGCGTACCGAGACCGCTCGGCTGGGCGGTAGGTACTTTTAGCGCGCAAGTACATGGAGTGACGGGTGCCTAACGTGACTGAGAAATATGAAATGAAAGTGCAGTTTAGCGCAGTATGAAGGAAAATGCGAAATGGATGGCGTACAGAAATTCTCACGACAGTTAATGCTTAATGAATTTGCTTTCTATATTACAAGAAAGCAAATTCATTAAACATTATATATATTTTTTTATTAACTGTATATAGATTCCATCCAAGACATCTCCCGTACTATAAAGAAATCATACGTCGCTCGCAGGGGACGTTACATTATTACACCTGAAACGGACACAAATTACCTCAGAATTTATGAATTATATAGTTTTGCATAGTGTCATATGTTCCTCGATATACACCTCTTGAATCACACTGACGAGCTAACAGTTTAACAGAAACTTACATTCTAAAGTTAAATTTACTGTATAAACGATACTAAATTATTAAAGCCAAAATACTGATGGACAACATCAAGTGAGCCTTATACACAATATACCTTCAAATAGCTTCCCTCGCGCTTCAAATTAGGCTCACTTAAAGTTGAGTAGGGTCATAGAATTTCACTGTCCTTCATCACAGTCAAACTATGTGCTGGTTTATTAATTTACTTGTATTAAAACAATTGTAGGAGTACCACTAGAGTGGTGTGATTATTAACAGCTCGTTTTGGAGGTGTAGAGCACTTTAGACTTTATGTTTGAAAATTCAGTACGTATTTCAAATTGATGATACCGTTTATAATCAACTTTTATACCCACATCATCATCACTATCAGCCTCTTATAGTTCACTGTTCGGTATGCCTATTTTGGGCTTCTCGCATCCAGCTCTTACCAGCCACCACAAACTTGACCTGAGGTCGTTCTCTTCTACCCGAACAGTTATCAGTTCTGCAGTTAGTCGCAGAAGCGGCAGTAGACTAGTAAGTCTACTGCCGCTTCAGCTTGCTGATCCGGTAGGATATGTCGATGTCCTTAGTTCGCTGACGGACCACCTCATTCTTGATAGGTCCCTCAGAGAAACACCAAATTGAATGTAATAATATGTATTCATACAATGATTAGATTCATTGCACATTCCATTGCACGTATAAGACACAACTGTGTAGCCACCTTTAAAGTGCCTCCTCCCTTAAAACAAAGGTGAGTCAATCGAAATATTTTTATATAAGCTTATAAGTGACGGAGTTGACCGAGACGGCAACAAACCTAATTAAAACTCGTGTTTTATTTATGCCACTTCCTTTGCCAAGGGTAATAAATAATAAGTCATAAATATTGAATTTTTAATTGACTGCACGAGTGGTGGATAAAGTAGTCATCTCGCCGTTTCAACAGTATTGAATATTGTGAGTTCGATCCTTATCCTTTGTAACAACACTTTGTGTTCAGAAAATATGTTTTCTGAGTCCCAGACTCAGAAAATCAGAAGGTTAGTGTGTCCTTTTTATGTGAAAGATATTATAAGATGACAAAAGTAAAGAAAGGAAGAGGTAATCAGGTATCTTAACAACAATGAATTAAACATCAACTTACAGTTGGTAAGTGTACTTATTCTTGGTTTATAAAATACTTATAATTAAATTACATAATTAAATTAAATAATATCACATGTAAATAACGTATGTAAATTAAACATTTTTTAAATGTTCAAATTTTTTTTGGTCATGTCGCTTAGAACCAATCACAGACTTATACTATAATCTCCGGTAAGTAATAATATTTGCGACGAAGCCGACAATACTAATGATTAATGTAAGTACTAATCAATATACAATGGTGCTAATTTTGTTGTTGCATCACCAAACTAAAATATATCTAAAATCATTTTGGTTTCATGTAACGATACATTTAGATTACATTTATTTACGTGATAAATCTAATTTTTGTCAATCTTTAATGTTCTTAGACAGTTTAAATCATATTTTTAGTGATGTTTTGTATAGTTTAGAAACATTTCTAACAATAAAATTAACACCAATACCAGCTTACAACAAAGAATAACACACATAGGTAAAACAGTTTTGAAGGAACAAATTTTCAACAATTTAATGGCAAGTAAATTCTATAATAGTGATGCATACTTTAGTTTTGATGCTCTGAATTAATATGTACATTATTTTTAGCATATCTGAAAGTTAAAAGATATTTCTGATAATTAAAAACATGATTTTAGTTGCTGTTGCTGCAGACGTTAAGAGCAAAGATTAAAAATGTAACATTTTGGTATTGTATTTCTGCTGTATGTCTTGAAAGCACTGATGTGATACGTATTTTTTTAAATTACAGTTGAATATGGTAATTATTTAACTCATTTTTTAATTGTATGAAAACTATTGAAATATTTAGTAAACATCCTTTTTTCACTAACAAAACAGAATAGTTCAAGATTCGGTGTTTGAATCTAATGGTATCTACATAAAATACCTGCATAATTCTTGTAGGTAAACTCAAATGAAACTTTAGGTACATAAAATTATTTTATATGCTATCATTCTGAGGTCGATTGCAAGAAAATACAAATAAAAAGAACACTATAGTCAATACATTGAAACTACTGAAAGTTAACTAACTGTTTAAAATTTTTTTATTTTAAATAACATTTAATTTAAAATTTATTGTTCGTCTCAGTAATTTTGTATTTATTACAGAATATAACCAATTATTTTTGAATAATGATTGTTATTACAGCTACATGAAATCAGATAAATATTGTACATAACATTCATAGACAGTAAAAAAAATCAAGTAAGTACATATCCCGATTGCGAAATACTGATCTAAAAAACTTCTAAAATGTTAAAATTAAATTTAAAGTTTTAGACTACGATAAAGAATATTTAACAAAAAACCATAGACAGAGTAACACTGCGACGCTGGAAGTGGCTGAAGTATTACTTGATGAAGTAGAATTATTAATGATTACGACAGGCCACCAATGAGATATGGAAAGATAATCGTTTACGTCACCAGCCTGTTGTGGCTTCACTGTTGTATCATGCTCTAACATATTATCTGGCAAATAACTACCGCACGAAGGGAAATTTCGTGGCACCGGGCTCATCTCTTTATGATCACCAACTTTGAATACTAATGCCATTCCAATTTCGACGTGAAATTCTATATGGCAATGGAAAAGCCAGTAGCCAGGATTGTCCGCTTTGAATCTAATAACAGTATAACCTCCATCAGGGACTGTGACTGTGTCTTTGATTGGTGCATTTATCAAATTTCTTTTAAGTAGACCAGCTTCATCAAAGGCTTTTATTTCATCAACTGTTACATGTTTAGCAAGTCTCCTAAGTCCGACTACTCTGAAACTGTGACCATGAAGATGGAAAGGATGGTTAGCATCAAATGTTACTCCTTCATCAACGATGACGATTTCAACGACGGAATTAAGTTTGACGGAAAGTACGTGAGAGCATTCGCAGTAATCATCTTCGCAGGATTTGTCTATACTTGACGAATTACAGAAGTGGTCTGATGTAGGTCTTGCAGTAAGAAGAGGACTCGATGGGAGCTTCATACTGATGTGGTTTAGTTGAGGAGTGTAGAGACGATTTTGTTGAACGGGAACTGCAAAAAGAGGAATGTGTTAATGTAAATAACAAATGAACGGAACGCAAATTTAGAGAACATTTTGAACATTATTTTTTAACTCAAAGACGTATAAGAAATAAAGAACGATGCGTATGAGAATTTAATATAGGTGTCTCATCAGCAACAGGTTATATATAAAACTGTTGCGATTAGCAGTATTTATTCACATGTTTACAGTACAGAAGACTATGCAATTATATCTCATATTACACTAACGTTTTCTGTCAAAGCATAAGCCCAAATGGGCCTACCCTACTTGTATGTGTTTATGTGTGTGTGACCTTATGAATTGAATATTTGATTTGTTAGATGTTCGTAGTGACAGGCGATTGTTTTTGTTATGTGAGTCCAAAATATGTTTGAGCGAATAGTGAAAAGGTGTTGTGTCTACTCCCTCCAGTACGCCGGCCTGTGTTGCTTCATAAGTATAATAAATCCATGGTCGACCTTTAGTCGATTCATTATTATTATAAAGTCAAGATCTCACCTTGGTTATATCCGTAATAGGGTGATCTATGGAAGTGTGAGTTATTCTTAGCATAGAAGTCGTAAGCGACGTAGAACTGGTAATCAGCGACCTCTTTCAAGCTGTCATCGTAACCTGCAACGGACCTCATCTCAGCCACACTTATAGTTTCGTCTTCCTCTTCTCCTTTATTGAGCGCGTTCAATTGCTGTAAATAAGAGCTCGTTAGTTGATTGTGTAATTCAATTAACTCTTGATTCTTGGCGAGAAGTTTGTTTCTTTTAAATTGAGAATCGGGTAGATGTTTTATTTGGACGCGAAGTAAAAGTGTTCAAAATAAGTTTGATGAAAAATTGTTCAAGTAAATTAAAAGTAAGAATTAGGTAAATACATTAATGTCATTAGTTCATGAAATCTAAGTTCCAGAAAAGGTATTGATTCAAAAAGTAGTACGAGACGACATAGTTATAATTATTTATTTTATTACTTATAAACGTTTACATCTGTTAATTTTATAAATATAATATTTTAAGTCTAAGAATTAATAAAAACAAAATGACGTAATTAAGACCTTTAATCGCATCAGAAAAAAACATAAGTATTAAAAAACATATTTATAACCTTTTTTAGTGTAAAATCATTTTCTTAAATTAATTTTGGGATATCTCTAACGAGTTTCGACCTTTTTGGGGTTCCGTTGCCAAATGGCAAAAAACGGAACCCTTATAGATTCGTCATGTCTGTCTGTCTGTCCGTCCGTATGTCACAGCCACTTTTTTCCGAAGCTATAAGATACTGTTGAAACTTGGTCAGTAGATGTATTCTGTGAACCGCATTAATACTTTCAATACACAAAAATAGAATAAAATCAATTTTGTGGGTCTTTAGAGTACTTAGAACTGAAACTCAAAAACTTTTTTTTCATCAAAACCATACGTATGGGATGGGATATCTATGGATACGTCTTCAAAAATGATGTGGTTTCTAGTATTTTTTTTTTTCTAAACTGAATAGTTTGCGCGAAAGACACTTCCAAAGTGGTAAAATGTGTCCCCCCCCCCTGTAACTTCTAAAATAAGAGAATGATAAAACTAAAAAAAATATATAATGTACATTACCATGCAAACTTCCAACGAAAATTGGTTTGAACGAGATCTAGTAAGTGGTTTTTTTAATACGTCATAAATCATAAACCGAAGTTTACATTTCTTTAAATGAAAACTCTATTAATAAAACATCGATCAAAGTTACAACGAACTACAAAAACTTTTATATGATGTTACTTGCTACTACGGAACCCTTCATGGGCGAGTCCAACCATAATAATTAACTTGGCTGCTTTTTTTTATATTAAAAAAAATTGCAATTTAAAATTTCTCTGGATATCAATTCAGAACTAGGTAAATCTCATTCTTTTACATACCGGAATATTTAACTAGAACCGCTACATTATTCTAATCTTCGTATGCAAAGCCTTTGCCGCTGATAGTGTCTGGCATTCGGCCAGCCGCTCACTACGGCGCCGTTACACCGAACGGATAATTTTACCGCATCTGCAAGCTATTTGATTTTGCGACCTGCCTAGTACCAGCGTTACGCCGTTATGGGCTTATCTTATAGTTTTTAGGGCTATTACACCCAACATTGGAGTAGATCAGATACTTCCTTTTCACTATTAACAAAATTATGAGATCATCCTTTTCGATGATATCTGTTCTCGGATTTTAACTTGAATGTATTGTATATATTATGCAATAGCGAAATCTAACGAAAATTTAATGTAAAATGATATCTTCGTCTATTCGAATGAATAATTTTATTTCATAGGCACTTCCTTCTTCGATGCATTTTTTGTGGATATTTTAAACCAAAAAATTTAAATTTATTAATCACTATAAATATACCAAAATATCGGTGTACCATATATATTTTTACTCTTTAGAAAAAGTTCTCATTGGTTGCAACTAATAACTTTCTCATAGAACAGTCAACCTATGATTATATACATGTCGTAATATAATCAAAGCAGTCAACATTCATCATCATCATCATCAACAGCCTTTAACAGTCCACTGCTGGACGTAGGCCTCTCCTTGAAAAATAGGTATTGGCCTACTATACCACGCTGGCCAGGCGGGTTGGTATAGGGTTGGTTTCAAGTTTTCCTTCTCTTTGCATTGATGTTGTCTTGCGTAGTTTATCCCTTAGTCGCCTTTTACGACACCCACGTGGGTTGAATAGGGGTGGTGACACTCTGTATTCTTAATCCGTCACCACACGGACATTCAACGGACGGTCAACATTATTTCACACAAATTTGTTCAACGCATAACGCGTTAATAGAAATGTAAAAAACAGAATAAAACGTGCTAAATTTTGCATGTTAGTGGCTGTTTACCGCAGTAATTTAACTGTAGTCTACCTAAAGGTGGCAACACTGCTTTGAGCAGAATTCTTTAGTTCCGTGTAAATACCTTTAAGTAAATTTTAGTCAAATAGGTGTCCAAATTCTGATATGCGAACTTTCAAATCCTACTTCCTACTAATCCTACTAATATTATAAACGCGAAAGTTTGTTAGTATGTGTATGTATGTTTGTTGCTCTTTCACGCAAAAACTACTGAACGGATTTGGATGAAACTTTACAGTAATATAGCTTTAATATCAGAATAACACATGGGCTACTTTACTTTACTGCAATAATCGAGATAAACGGGCGAAAGCTAGGTGATTATAAAAATACATTAAATCGTAGATATCAAAATGTATCACTGTTTATCTCCTGTCAAAACTTCACAGGTTGCCATACATAACGCACTAGCATAGCAACCATAATGATACGCGGGTAACAGTGGGGGGCTAGTTAGTTATCAAATATGGCGAATATATAGCAAGAAACGATTTTGCGTTTTGCAGTATCGGTCTGCACAAAGCTTTATTTCACTATTCAAATGTATTACAACGGTAAGTGATTGATGATAATATTATGCTGTACCATATATCAGACGAGGAGAATCAAAATTGATAGCATATTTATGATTAATATCATACATTTATTCAAACACTCTCGGCAAAATTGACACTTCCATTCTTCGTAAATACTATCTATATAATACGTTATTCTTTTTGAACTGAATATGCGAATCGCTTCATACTATGCTTATTAAGATAGGATTATTGTGGTCATGGTCTAAATTCGTTGGGCATTTTATTCAAATAGTTTCTGTTTATATAACGAGATATACAATATTTCATTAGATATCACTATTTACTTTACTTTTAACTCATTGTAAAGAAATACGTTTGTTTATATTATGTAATCCTTGCTTGACGTGACGTGAAGTGCTTGAGGTGATGTCACTTTTAAAGTTCTTTATTTTATTTGATAAACAAACAGCTTCTTATGACTAATTATCTCCCGATTGACCAATTAAATTGCTAGTAACTATTTACACGTTTTTACATAATTATATAATTATTTCTAGGTAAAAAAATGAATGTATTAATGAAAATATACATTGTTTCAATAATAACATAAGTACCAGAGCGGTTTCTCAATGAACTCAATTTCAGATCACAATTACGGAAAGCATCTCAAACCTTTGAAATACGCAAGCTATTACATATATTCCTTAAATTACAAAAGACATATTTCTATTCAGATGCACATACGTTAAGTAAATCTGATAGTTTGGTTTATACGTCTATTAATAGTTTGCTATGCATGCTTTGGTAACGTGGACGCGGAGACGGATAGTGGTAATCATTAAAATACCACGATATAATATATTAAAATAAGATCAATTGAGAAAGTACTGTCAAAGAATCGGAAATTAAAGAAAGTTCTCTTAATTTCCGTTTCTCGGCGAACCGAAAATCAAAGAATTTTGTATGTGTTACTGATAACAATAACGAGAAAGACATACACGGTGCCTATTTTTTTAAAGAGAAAAAGTGTAATTTCAAATCCAATTCTTGATAAAAAGTTTGTTTCTAACCACCATCTAGTTAAGAGTAAAATCACTTTTAAAGTTATCCAATCAATTACTAATATGACTGTGAATTATGTCTCAAACATTCAAATTTTTATTACGAGTATTCCCTAATTCGAAACGATAAAAATATTTATAAACCAAACAAATCCCATGACTGGGAACTAGGACCCCAAAAGACTAGCAAATAAAATAGTAATAATTATAACCGTCCCCTGCTTCAATGCTTTTTCAATTTGAGATTATCATCGCCTTTAATGTTTGCTTTTTGTTCAAATTATGCTCATTATAATATGTATTTTGTTGAATATAGGGATTGAGAATGAGCTGTTATAATTTATAAACAAAATCTGTTAAAAGCATTTAGCTACTAAATATTGCAAAAAAATTACTGCAAAAAAATGGCTTGAAAACTCATGGAAATAATATAAACAGAAACTTATTATTAGGTTTACAAAGTTATCTATAAGCCGAGTAATATTTTAAGTGAAAATTTATTATTTCATATAACTTTTTAACATCAAAAAGCAATATTTCGATAAAGAAAATTGAGGTTAATGATCGCTTCATTTTGAGGATCCAAAGATCTATCACCTCTGATACTCAGAGCCCCTACTCTATAACTGCACAAAGTCCAAGGGTAATGTGACAAGTTGGGGCACTAAATTATGCACTTTGTCGACTGAATCAGCTGGTACTAGTCCTATAGAAACTCTGACAAAGTAAAAGAGACGGCCTTGAAGCTGAAAGGGTAAAGTAAATAATGATAGAGGAAGTTCTGAATTACATACTGACAATGTGGATTTTGTGACTTTGAATTTGAAGGTCGATTAAAAAAAATACGTTGTAAAAATGAAGTTTAAATTTAAGTTAAAAATGTGGTTTGAATTTTTTTAAACGTGTTGCTAGCTATCCTAACTAAAGCACGCCATTAAAACACTCATTAAAAAAAACTTAAAAACCATTACATAGTTTCAGAGTTCCTGATTCCCAAGTCACAGGTGTAAACCTAGTTAGGGAATCAGAGGATCAACTTCTTATAATCTGGTCGTCATACGAAGGCCTCTAACAATAGATCTGTAATAATCAATGTTAACAGTAATGCATCAACAAATAAACTATTATTATAGTTCAACGTAAAGCTTCCGTCAGGAGTAAAGACAAAATGATAAACGCAATTTTATTCTCACGCACAAGATCCTAGATTGCCAAACACTCCTTACATAACCTTTTACTATCAATACATTCTCGTTTGATCAGGCTTGGGCCATCATAAATACAACTTTATTATGCGTGTCACTGATAAGCGTAAGGAAACTGTCATATCGTGATAAAGCTAACGTCACCACACCATACTATTTTTATGAGCCGCAAGGGTGCGATCGAAAACATGGCGAATACGAAAGCCAATACGCTTTTATAGGATCACAATGTCACCTACGCAGATAGTAAGTCCTTCACTGAATATTCAATGAAATGATGATGCGTTCTAGAATGTTTTATTTAAATATTTTGCATGCTGGGACCGTTATGTAGACTGAATGAAGGTACATTTATAGCCAGTGTTGAGAATATAAATATTTAGATGTTTGGGTTTGAATGTTGCGTTTGGATGGGTCAAGGATGTTTAGAATCATCTTAAGACTTAATAATTTTTTGCAGATTATAAAAAAAAACCTTTTGTAAACAGATAAGTTCATAGCTCATAAAAAAATGTTAGACGACATATTGTTTTATATTATCGCCCACGTAGGACTATAGTTTGTGTCGTCCAAAATTTTTTGTAATAAGTCTGATGTTCTTTGCGCCTATTTCATGTATGTATATTTTTAAAGTCACAAAGACACAGATTTATTCCTAATGCGGAAGTTGTCCTTTAAAAAAAACTAAGTAAAAATTAAACCGATAAATATAATACGTAACCTAACAATATTTTATAAATATGTTTCATGACCGGCTTCTAGAAGCCAGAATGATGCAGAAACATCCGAACAGGCCACCATGGTATGGGTCACTATGTTGAATTGCTTACCCTCACAATGCGGATGGTGACCCCTACACCTGGATTCTACTCATGCTTTCCATCAGGCAGAGTAGAGTCAATTTAGTAGGTTCCATATTAAAAAAAAAACTACAGTAGAATTTATAATAAAATGTACCTATAGCGTATACATTTTATTATAAATGGCATGTACAGCGTAGTATAGGAGGCCAATACCTCCTTTTCAAGGAGAGGCCTATGTCCAGCAGTGGACTGTTAAAGGCTGTTGATGATGATGATGATGATGATGATGATGATGATGTATAGCTTATTATGTATCCATGAAACTGATTATATAAACTATTTATATAATGTTATAATATAAAATGATGCATACCAATCCTTCATTATGTAACTCATGCCACGTCGGATCCCCAAGCGGCTCCAAATCCATTGCACCCTCGTAATGCAATACACCCACTTGTTTTGCTTTAGTGTACCTGAATACAAAATGGTTCGTGTATAATATTACAAACGACTTTATTGAAATAACAGGAATACCAAACAAGAAGACATTCCGATGGCACTGGGTAGTACAAATTCTATTAAGAATTAAAAGAAGCAATTAATATAAATATATATATTAATAAACATTAGAAGAATTTGAAATAAAACGGCTTTAGGTGGTTGGAAATAATCACCGAGGGTAAGCAGCGACAGCGTGGTCAGTACCTAGATGGGTAACCGTTAGACGAAATCACGGAAATCACGGAGACCAATAAAAACCATGAGCATCTCCGTGATTTGGTGGTCACATTAAGCAGTTGGCCTCGGTTGTTATCGTAATATAACAGTCGTGATGCTTAGTTGCAGGCTTTCGGGCGTTTTAAAAACATCCAACGGAAGGATTACGTAGGTACAACGTTGTCTTGCCAGTCCCCAACCCACACTAGGCCAGGGTATGGCCTTAACCCTCTCCTGAGTGGAGACCCCAGCCCAGCAGTGAGACGTTATGGGTTTTTGATTTCATTAATACACCACATTAATGCCTTTAACTAAACGAACTAAAGTTTCAGTCTATCTTAAGTAGAAACCATCCAATTCTTTATATGGCAAATGAATGGACCCCACAATTCATAAGTATGTTGAGATTTTCGGAAAAACAGCTTATTTAATTTATTTTACCCGATCGAATAGGTTTAATTCACTGGCTTCTCAATTGTAACGGTGAAACGAATTATGCCCGTTTTCACCAACTATCCTCAAACCGTCTTTTTACTAATCCCCCGTCCCCTAACGTAGATACCCCTAAGTTTTAGGAAACATCTCAATACTTAGATGTACCTTAAAGGTTGATCAATACAAAAAATATCACTAAGATTTCCATAAGGTAAATTTAGGGGACGTCGGTACTCGGGCGCCGGAGATCAAGAAACGATCTCCGTCCTCCATAAGCGCTTGCGCACTAGTATTTAATAAAATCGAATAATTTAAGTTTGACGTGAAACTTTAAAATATTTGTAAATAACTTACACTTCACCGCAGTCCATAAGTCCACGGAACCTAATCCAGTAGTTGTCGATTTCATTATTTGCTTCCAAAATAAAATCATACCGCTCACCAGCGTATGTAACCAACGAAGTAGCTGTAACAAATAAAACGCCATTTTATAAACATGCATTTTTTTTATTATGAAAATACTACTAAAGTCGTCACAAAATAAGAAGCCCGTTTTGACATTTGTCATCGTGTTTTTTAATCAACGATTAATTCGTGTTTTTGAGTGTATTTTTTCAATATAAAGATAAACTTGATGCTTTAAATGCTCAACGCGTTGTGATAGTGATTGGGTAACATAGTAATTAAATTAAATTTTTGACATTGATAAATCAAATTCATAATCCTAGTTAATTACTATGTTACCCATACACTATCACAACGCGTATCATAAATAAGCATCTAGTTTAACTTTATATTGAAAGAAATCACTCAAAAACACGAATTAATCGTTGATTAAAAAACACGACGACAAATGTCAAAACGGGCTTCTTATTTTGTGACGACTATAGTTAGTGTTTTTGAAACGCTCGTAGCCAAGTGGTCTTATGTGAATGGAAATAATCACCGATGGTAAGCAATGACAGTGCGGTCAGACCTAGATGGGTTTTTGGCATGATATGATATGGGCGTTTCCGTGATGTGGTCACGTTAAGCAGTCGGTACCGGTTGTTATCATAAGTTAACAGTCGTGAAGTTTAGTTGGAGTCCTTCGGGATTCTTAAAATCATCCAACGGTAAGATTACGTAGCCGCATCGTATCTTGCCAGTCCTCAACTCACACTCGGCCAGCATGGGAACGTATGGCCTTAATCCTCTCCTGGGATAAGACCCCTGCCCAGCAGTGGGACGTTATGGATTGTTGTTGTAGTATTTTCATAATAACAAAAAATTGAATTCGCCTAAATCATAAAAATTCATCATAAAGTAAGCTGAACATCAATTTAGACGACGGTGTAATATTTTCAGCTATGAATGAAACCAAGCTACTATAGTCCATTCAAATATTACTTTTTTCATTCAGAAGTGTTGACAACAACGCAAAGAAGTTATGTAATAAATATAGGGTAAAGCAGTAATCTTTCTCGTTTTTCTTGGAGTTGGTTAATTTAGAAATTTTAATAAAAGAAGTCTTGACAGAGAGGCACAGTAGCTTATAATAGAAATCGTAATCCTTTCTACGAATCGATTTTACTGTTGGCCTAGTGGTTTGAGCCACGCCGCTTGTGCCGTGTCACATATGTGGTTTGACACACCTTACATTGAAACGTACATGTTACAAGACTGTCTTGTTGGTCTAGTGGTTAGCGTATGCGGCTGCTGAACAAGATGTCTCGGGTTCGATTCCCAGGTCGGACTAAATATTTGTGTGATCCACAAATATTTGTTTCATTTCATTTTATTTCATTTCATTTCATTTCATTTCATTGTATAGTATCCATAATACAGCTTACTTTGGGACTAGATGACGTTGTGTGTAAGATGTTCGAAATATTTATTTATTATTATTATTAGTTATTACAATTTAAAAAAAATGCGTGACCTAATTTACTCCTTACGTCATCATTGATCTGCCTGTGAAAGTCCGGTCTAAATCGGTCCAGCCATTCTAGAGATTACTCGGAACAAACAGACAGACAAACGGACAGACAGACAGACAAAAATTTAAAACAATTGCATGTAGCATGTCACTACAGTATTTACTATAATATCTATTTAGTAAAAAACCGTCACTATGATATACAGACACTCCAATTTTATTTATTTGTGTTGTATTTGTATTAATAAGTTGGAGTCGGAGTTTGGTGTACAACTGGCTGAACCCGGAGAAACTAACTACCACTTGTTATCTTACATTCTACTATATAATTTGTGTGGCTCTAGGGACCGACGACACGGAGGGGGTTATAATATGTTAATAATGGTCACCCATCCAAAGACTGACCTAGCTAGTTTTGCTTAACTTTATAATTTGTTAAACTTCTCGGATATCGTTAGGGTACGAGCCCTTTTTAATGTAAGTTAAACATACTTATTCTTAGAATATAATATCTGCCAGGTAAATCAACGTCTAAACATTTTATACCTCAATAATTTAATAAATTTTGAGGTCCTAATAATTTGCTAAATAGAGCTTTCTTAGTATTAATAATTTTTTATTGGATATTATCCTTCTAAAAATTACGTTATGAGATTTTTGACTTTACTTTAATATCGTTTTAATTAAGTTAAAATTCGAAATTAGAAGTTATTTCTTTTTGCTTTTAAGTTACTTGTTACTTTTGTCTATTAAATAACATAAACATATACAGCATAATTTGCTGTTAGACTTTTAATAAATCAATCAACAACTCATAAAAAATTGACTGCCTTGTTGGTCTAGTGGTCAGCGTATGCGGCTGCTGATCAAGAGGTTTCGATTCCCGAATCGGATCAAATATTTGTATGAACTGCAAATATCAGTTTCGGAGTTTGGGTGTTTTCTGTGTATAATATTTATGTATTTACAAATAAGAATGTTTAATTATTTATTAAAACTTCCTGCAAAACATATTGCACAACATATTGGAGGATAATGCCATAGGCATTATCTTCCAGACAAACCTTTGGGTGTTGCGAAGCTGTTTGTGGCAGGTGTATATGTGGACAATATACATATATGGATAATATACATACATATATACACATATACATATATCAATATCCGTAGACATACACCTACATACACATATATACACACATTACTTACACACACTACTACATGAATATAATACGTGGATTATTAAGATAAAAAGTGTTATTCTTAAGCCTCCGTTAACAAGTCTCTATAGTGTTTCCGCAGTTTAAAAAGTGGATTGGCTAGTGGACATGTATTTATATTATTATTTATGTATTTATATCAGTTGTCCCATAATACAAGCTCTGCTTTGTTTGGGACTAGATGATGTTACGTGTCATTCGTCCTAAATAATTATTTATTTTTATTGTCCCATTACTTGGATCGGGTTTCCTCGGAATTTAAATGTGGATAGAAATCGCCACGTATACAAACATTTAAACTGACAACATACTCTCCCAAATTCCCTATCAAATCGAGAACTAATAACAGGATTATTTGAGCTGCCGAAATACATGAATCAGTTCAAAGTTGACCAAAAACCAGAACACTCAATCTCCTGCAACATCAGGAGTTTTTGGTTTTTAATTTTGATCCGGTTTCCTAATCTAACAAAGAAAAGATTTTCACACTGCACAAATAAATACAGAGAGAAAATTGGTACTACAGTCTGCTTACTAAATATTATCTAATGTATGCAGGTCTTGTTTTAACTGCTTTGTGAAAATAACCACCTTTTGAAGAGGTAGTATTAACGCCCAGCGTAAACGGTATCTGGGTTTAATACCTCCTCAACTTAAGTGTGGGATCATAACACTATTTACTTGCAGCTCAACTCACTTACTAGCATTATTCTAGGAAGCACGACTCTAGATAACATTATATTACCTATTATTATAGTTAAAACGAACAACAGGAGACTTTTTATGGCTTACTCTATTTTTTACTATGCCATTATCAAAACAGATGCTATGATCAAAACGGAGATTGAATCAGACTTTACGAGCATTTAAAATCTACGTTGATGATAAGGTGGGATCATTTTCAAGAAGTACGATAATCTCCTCCTACAATATATGTACATCTAATTGGCTGATCCAGCACCTAGTAGTAAATCTAGGCCCTTCATGAAACGTCTGATTTCAAATCGGTTGGAGACAGGAGAGTGGATTATTCGCAAAAATCGCGATCAGACCGCAACATAAATGCTTCGGCAAATAGGCAAGGGGAATTCCAGGTTTCCCTCAGGATAGAATCTGATCTGAAATAATATGGTCCGGGTCCTTCTTTGAGCAGAGTACATGAGCCGACAGTCAAGTGGTTTTCAGTTTAAACACATCATAGTTATGGCTCCTAAACTTCCCAGGAGCCGGAGATTCAAAGGGATTTTCTACCCCGTCAGCAAAAAAAGGCCCTTCAAGAAGCAGCTAAGAAGCAGCCATCACTAATTTATAACCCTCTTCCTTATTTAGATACCTACTGTTTTATATTTTAATTAGTTCGTGCTACTGGAAACCCTTTTTCGATTGTAAAAACCACATGCTAAACTACTACAATGTACTAAAATGCAGAATATATTTATTTATTACCCATTCCAATATAAAGCGAATTCAATACTCCTAAACCTAATCTCAACTTAATTCAAGTATCTTCAACACACAACTTGAAGTGCACATAGAATGTATTCTAGCTCAGTGTCAGAAACTGAAGCGGATAATTGAACGAGACAAAGCAACAGGGACCGCAATAGTTTCGATTTTGTGTTTGGACGTTTGTAGACGTTCGACGCTCATGGACGTTGTAAAGCAATAGATGTGCGACGGCTATAGACGTCGACGGATTACGTTAGGGGAATTAATTAGGATTGCAGTGGTATTGAATTGAATCTATTGCTAAAGTGTTCATTGTGTGGATTTAGTTTAAGGAGTTAAGCTGAGCTTGTAGAGCTTGTTGTAGACTGGCACTTTGTTATAAAAAATAGAACTTAGTGCAAAGTAATGTATGTATTTTGTATTATTAACGTGTTTACGACAAATGTGTTATATATTACATACGAATACAAGAGGTCAAAAGCAAATTACAAGAATAATTAAAATTTATTTTAAAACTCTAAAATAAAATACCTCCGATCAGTACGTTTTAGTTGAAAATAGTCTAAAATTTTAAACCTATTTGTTCATCCAAAGGTTTTATGAGAATCGATGAAGTCACCATTTTTATGTTTATACTAGCTTTTGCCAGCAGTTTCGCCTGTGTGTATATCGGTTTTCGTGACAAGAACTGGCCTATGTCCTTCTCCAAGATAAAATTGATCTCTATACTTAAACAATTTTAACTATTCATGTTAACTATATTTACTCTTTCTTAGAAGAACTCTGAATAACTTCTTTAAACATGTTTCTTGAGACATTACCTAGTGGTTTTATATTTTAAATAAAACAAACTACCATAAGTACACATACATTAAATACGTTTTATCTCTATTTTTACTTCCAAATCCCTTATTATTCAATGTCTCTATAATTTACCCAACGCTCCAGTTCCACATATATTCAATTTTCCAACAAAAAGTCTGTTTTTAAGGTCAGGGGAAATAAACAGTTTTTGCTTTCGCATCGGGCCGAACAGTTTGCAAATGTTGTGAATTTTGACGAGTTTTCATTTGACTTTTGTGTAACGAAATCTTATTTGCAATCACATACACTGATTTCATTCATCCCGAATGAAATCAGTGTATGTGATTATTTTCGGGTATCGTGTTGTGACGTGGTTAAGTTACCTTCTATAAGGTAAATGGTAGTTCATTTTACTGAGAAATATAGGTTACCTTACCTCTTACTTTTGAAGATACTTGAAAGTTATGTAACTTAGGAGTAGATATAACTTCTCATTGTTGTAAGTTATTGAATGTAGTACCCGGAACGTTATTAAGTCAACTACTTATATAGAAGTGGGAGTATTGCTAGGTTTTCTTTAGTATTAGGCCTACCTAAGTGACTCTCTGTCTGTTTGTTCAAAAGTTATAACTAGACATCACAGACAAATAAGACAGACAGACAAAAAATATTTTTTGTTATTTTACAATTATAACCAGGTACAACTTGACCAGGTATTAAATAGCAACAATCTTAAAAGTGAATTAGAAATTACTATTTAACATTTCAGTGACAATAAAAAAACAATTTGCATGACTTTTTGTGTAAACGCAATCATAAAAGTTATCAGAACGATAAAAAAATCTGAATTTTCAATGAAATAAAATTTACCAACTAATCAAAAGCTCGATTTGCAGCTGCAAATTAATGGCTTAAAAAACTTTGACGGCTGTCCTTTCAATCGCCCGTTTTCATTCAATTAAGGTTTGGTATGGAGTTCAAATAACGCTTCATTGATGCTTCAAACACGGATGGAACTTTAAGGAAAAAGTTGGAGAGTTTGAAAATTTGTACGGACCTCTGTAACTTTCAGAGATCTGTACAAATGAGATTATTACCTCCTTATAGTCGGAGGATCCTCGACACACTACTCCTACAGAAACAAGAACTTAGCTAAAGACTCAAGTGTTTCGCAGTGATTCTCTTTCTGCATTGACTGACGACTCTTTTTCTACTGTAATGTGTGTCTAATGATCCTGTGTGATTTTCGTACCTTAAATCGTTTTTGTCATATAAATACAGACAATATAAATTTTAGCAAACTTTTACCTTTGGAGACCTATTACATAAAAAAATTGTATTAGTCTTTTGTCTACAAAGGCCTCTCTTTAGAAAATTGTTTTGGGATAATATCCCAAGCAGGCCATTAGGGTTGGTATAAATGGGCTGGTAATAAGACCCTACAATGCCACAGACAACTGTATTAAATTAAGCAATTCCTTTGCTGTTCATCTAAATAAATTTCTGTACTCATTAATAGTGAAGAAATTAATTTTAGCTAAACAGTAGGTAAGTACAATACGTAAGGTACGATAATCACACGGAATCATTACAACCAAAAGAAATAAACAAAGAGTTCTATCGTTCTAAATAACCTAGATTTCAAGAACACAATTACTACGCAACACTAGCTCAGTATATTATACACAAATGCTATTAATTGCCGTATAACCGAGACTGGAAACTAATTAATTCTTAATAGTCTTCTAACACTCTATGAAATAGAAAATAAATTGAATACGTCTAGGATTTTCAATCTGTTGTAGTAGTGATGTTTAGAGTACGGTAGCTCTACGGGACTTGTTGACGGAGTCATCAGAATAATACAATAAATATGTTTTGATTTTTTATGCATGTGTTATATCATGTATGTGTATATTCTATTGAGATATTATATACATATGTATCTATATGTATATGTGTTCTCGCATCCAGCTCCTGCCAGCCATCTTGCGCAAATCGTCACTCCACCTGGCCTGTGGGCGTCCTACACTACGTTTGCCGAGACGCGGTCTCCACTCCAGAACTCTTCTACCCCAACGGTCATCAGTTCTGCGGCTAATATGGCCAGCCCACTGCCACTTCAGCTTGCTAATCCGGTAGGCTACGTCGATGACTTTAGTTCTCTGACGGATAACTTCATTCCTGATACGATCCCTCAGAGAAACGCCGAGCATAGCCCTTTCCTTGAGCTGGATGCGAGAAGCCCAAAATCGATCAAAGTGGTGTGCAATGGGAGAGGCCTATGTCCAGCAGTGGACTGAGATATGTATGTATACGTATTTATATGTGTATATAATCTTAGAACTCTATGTTTACAAAATATTTTTTTTTACTTTTTTTCAATCTATCATATAACTTCTCATATAGGTAATATAGTTAACTTCTCATATTAATTAATTAGTTATATAGGTATATATTTTGTATGTATGTGTATATGTATGTATGTGTATGTATATATATGTGTACGTATATTTATGTATGTATAAGTATTGTGTATGTATGTATGCATGTATATCTATTTATTATATATGTATTTTATTTACTTCAAAACTCAATGCACAGACGACTACCACCGTCTCTTCGATACACTTTGATCTATCCTTAGGTTGCCTGGAAGAGATTGCCTTTGGCAATAAGGCCGCCCTTTGTACACTACATTTATATATGTCATTTAATGTACTGTAATGTAACTCTGTATTAAGGTGTACAAATAAAGAGTTTCTATTCTATTCTATTCTATTCTATAGGTATATCACAACGCCTTACAAAATTTTGCAACACCCAAAGGTTTGATTGGAAGAGAAGAGAATGCCTGTGGCATTGAATTCGCCTTGTGCAAAATGTTTGCAGGAAGTTTGAATAAATAAATAAATAAATGTGATGTATTAATCGATATATTGTTGACCTAATATAGACAGAAAGAAGGTTTTATTATAGGTCCAAATCTGCTTTTCGCTCGTTCATCGTCCCAACAAAAAAATATTATTAGAGCCTGGAATTATCCGAGGTCGCCTTTTTTGATCCTAAATAAATTTTGTACATAATTCGCCTACATCTCAACTCTTTTTTCAGAGCTTGCTTGAGACTAAAATATTTGCTGGGAACTTTACGTAATCAGTTCTTTTAAAAAAACAGGTTGATGTAAGTTAAGAGAGAAGCTTAGAAACAAGACGGGACACGAAAAAAGATTTCTCTAAGAACTCGTTTTAGTAATTTATCCTAGTTAACTTGTGAATTCGCGGTAGGTATTAGAAAGACCGCAAGGGTTTTTCTGAAAGGTTTTCTAATGATTTAAGCTAGTTTAGAATTCCGCATTTAGTCTTTTTACAAACCATTTTCTATCTTATTTTCCAATAGGTTTAAAAAATACAAAAGTTAAAAGAAAAGCCAAAAGATTTTCTGTAGACGCCCATCACTTTTCGTGATAAACTTTTCAAGATAAAATGTTTTTGCACGGGACTTTCTTTCTTTGCTGATTTCGTTGTGTTCTTTGTGATAGGCCACGTTGTTGATAATAATCAACAACACGAAGTTTCGTTGAATAAACTCTTCTGCAAAAGTATTTGTATCTAATAGTGTTTAAGATTTGTTTGAGTATAAGATTGGATTATATCAATGAATTTTTAGTATTTAGCCTTAGCTTAGCTTTACCTAGGCATAGGTCTCTCCAATTGCTCACCATTTGACTGCCTTATTGGTCAAGTGGTTAGCTTATGGGGCTGCTGATAAAGAGGTCTCGGGTTCGATTTCTGGGTCGGACCAAATGTTTGTTCAATCCGCAAATATTTGGTACGGAGTTTGGTTGTTTTCTATGTATAATATGTATGTATTGAGAAAAAAAAGTATGTTAAGTATTTATATCAGTAGTCTAGTAGCCATAATACAAGCTTTGCTTAGTTTGGGACTAGATGGCATTGTGTATAAGTTTTCCGTTTTTTTTTTTTCCTAAAAAGACAACTCCCGCATTAGGAATATAAATTCCTGTGTCGCGGGGGACTTTACAAACATACAACGGACACAAAGAACACCCTGACTCAGAACAACAAATTGTGAATCACACAAAGTGTTATCCTACGTGGGATTTGAACCCACGACACTTGGCGTAGTAGGAAGCGGCGTGGCGACCGCTTAAGCCACTAGGCCAACCGTGCAGTCCAATTTATTATAAAATTTATTATAAAATTTATTTATTATTTATATTTATTTGGTTTGATCCATAACTTCTCGCATCTATTTCTGATTGATTATGTACTTGGATATATACAGTGGTGGTTTCATAAAGACATCGCACCACATAAAGCTGACTTCTGTCCTCAGTGTTATCTGTCTTGTGGTTCTCTGCAAATAGCCTAAAAGTTAACATTTGTAAAACAAATGTTATTCTCTTTCGTTCAACTTCAAGAAAAAAAGACATATTAAACATTAAGATAAATGGCGAAAACATAAGCCAAACCTCAGTGGTTAAATTTTTGGGTGTTTATATTGACGAAAGACTAAACTGGAAAGAGGAGTTGATGCATTTAACAAACAGCATTAGTTCGGCCTGCTACGTACTCAGGAGTTTGAGGAACGAAGTCAGTACTGAACATTTAAGAATGGTATACTTTGCCTTAGTTGAGTCAAAATTAAGATATAGCATCCTATTTTGGGGAGGAAGCTATGCACAAAATGTGCATAAGGCATTAGTCGCACAAAAAAGAGCCATTCGAACAATGGAACGAATCCAGATACCAGAATCCTGCAGACCATACTTTAAGGAACTAAAGATATTAACCGTTCCCAGTTTATATATATTGGTGTTACTCTCTCACTTAACTAAATATATTCATGAGTACGAAAATGAAGATGAAAAACGGATAAGGGAGGCCACTAGGAGAAAAGATTTAAGCACCCAAATTAAACCACATCTTGATGTCGTAAAGCATAGCGCATGTTACAATTCAGTCAATATATTCAATAAATTACCACTTGAGCTAAAAAAAACATTTGGTAAAGGAAAATTTTTAATTGAACTAAGAAAGTTATTGTTAGAAAAATGTTATTATTCTGTTGCTGCATTGTGAACTAATTTAGAAATCTATATTTTTAATTAATTTATTTTTTATATGATATGACATTATTATTCGGTGTTTTATTGCTATGTTGTTTTGTGACATTTCCATGAAATTTATTATTTGAAATTTGTAATTTTTAAATTTATTTGTAATTTTATGTATTTTGTTGATGCATGGCGTTCCTTTTTTTTGTATCTGACATTTTATTATCATTATTATGATCATGTGAATGACTGAATGAACTATAAAATGCTAGCATGTATGTTTATTTTAATTGTTATTTATTATGTAATTATTGATCTGTGCTATTATTTGTAACTTTTTAAATTGTACTTAAATTCACATACAATGTTAAAATTGTTTATTGAATAAATAAAATGAAAATGAAATGAAATGTCCGCACTGTTTGGATGTAGTCGTTGGTCCATATCTGCTCCGATACCTAGCCTGTTTTGGAAGTTTGATCCGTCAAGTATTCACGGATGTCTGACTTAGAAGGAAAATGGTTCGATAATTCTACTTCATGTTTCTAAATTATATTTTAATCTTACATAAAAAGTAATCATACTCCGTTGTTACTAAAACTAGAGCACAAAAGTGCTTAGGGATTTGAGCTATAGACGAATTTAAATTAAAAGTGTACAATAAAAACAACGTAGAACCAATTCAACTAAATAGGTATAAGGTAAACTGGGTACAAAACGAAATATAAATGTAAATGTAGGTACTTTGTGTACTTAAAGAAACACACACAAAAAAACTCTTGGTAATTAATATTTTCTAAATACGAGTATTCATTCCATTCATACGTTTTATTCAAACCCAAGAGAAAATTCCCGGTAAAACTGTTTACGGGTGAAACGTACTCTATGTGGGTTTCACTCAATCCTTTCCTACTAATATTACAAATGCGGAAGTTTGTGAGGATGGATGTACTGGCATTGGTTACTCTTTAACGCACTGCCTACTGAATAGAATGATTTAAATTTACCTTTACTGTATAACGTAAATAAGGAATAGGCTACACTTTTCTACGATAACTGACATACACGCATGCGGATCCGTAGGTAAAAGCTACTAAAACATGCTGCCTACAAATAAATAAATAAATGAAAAAAAAAATCTAGTACTATCATTAGACGTTCAGTTAAATAGCAAGTATTTCTGAATATAGTTTTCAACTTTCTCTCATTCATTTGCACATGTATGGATAACTTGAATTTTCCAATAAGCTTCCAATAAAAAAAACTCTAGGAAATTGGAAAAAGTTGAACGTTGAAACCGAGGGCGGAATTCACAACGTGTCTGCTTGAAGTTTACTTGTGTATATACACATGTTGTTATAATGGCTGTAGTAAAAAGAAATCCATTATTTTTTTTAATAGATAGCTCACGTTGTATAATTTTTATAATTATTCACACGGATTTTTTCTCTTCTTGTTAAAGAAAATATAGAAAGTGAATAAATAATTACATTAGATAAACGGTTTTGTGACTTTTGCGACTTTTACACATACTCATATTTTTTAGTTGCAAACGGGACTTATTCGCGATAAAATTAAAAAGGTTGCGATACCTTCTACTTTCCGCTTTCTACTTACCCCAAATAGTCCCGTTTAAAGCAAAAAACCTGAGTAAATACAGTAGGTACTAGTGTAACAGTTAAATTAAATGTCCAATAAATATATTTATTAGTATGACATGTCCTATTGATTATTATTATAAAAAATCTTATGTAAAATCAGCATTTAATAATTGTATTATAAGTCATTCATATAGAGGTTAATATATGAGCATCATTTGCTGACACATTGATGTAGAGTTCATTTATCTGATGTTTCAAACAGGTTTCAAAGATTTTGCTGATTCTCCCTATGACTTTATAATAAGCATCTATAAACTCCTACCAGTTATCCACTTAACGGAAAATATAAAAATAGCGTAAGTTTAAAACTAAACCAATTAGCTCTGTTACAATTATCTAACTTGTGAGTAGTTTCTGTGTCCTACCCTCCGTTACATTGTAGTTGCAAAAAGTTTCTTTGATGCTGCAAAATCTGTGAATATTCATGATCTCGTCCAAAGCTAGGTTGGAATATTAAATCACGGAGCAGTATCAATAAGGTTGGTTTATTGGATGCTTAATTGAAAATATTCTTTTATACACTTAAAATTCTTAGATCAATATTTTATGAATCACATTTTTGTAAACTACTAATTTTGTGAAGCCCCATAAGGCTTATTTCTTATTAGTCCCTGTAGGCGTTACGGAGACAGCCAGAGACCTTAATTAGAAGTAAAAATAATACTGAAAGCCTAAAAGACTTCTAAATTGACGGTTCTTTGCTGTCACTGTATTTATGACATCTAAACTGGGGGACAAGTTTGAATCTTAATTAAAATTTAAGTAATAAAGTTCAATAAATAATTTTCTGACTATTGAATGTGAACTATGTATTTATTATTATTATGGTAAGATAAAAAACTTATGCTTAACAGATTCGAGAGTCGTAAGAACAAAAACAACATACCTTAATCGAACATCATAATTGGTTGTATTCTAATTTTTAACCGACTTAAAAAGGGGAAGAAGTTTTCAATTCGATTTCCCGATATCTCCATCATGTGTCGAATGATTTTAAAAATTATTTTTATATTCAACACACCCAAATTTGTCCATGACATGGGGATTGTCAGGATCTGTCGATGGGCTTCTAGAGAAGTAGAGGGTAACCTTCAAATTTAACAGGCCCTTCAACGTCTTTTATCTTGATTCTCTAGCTATAAAGGTATTTGCGTTTAGTATTTCATGTTGAATTCAAACTAGAAGGTATTTATTGCTGTAGATAATAGTCGTAATTGAGATCGTATTGTTTAGTTTTCTATTTTATTAACATGTTAATTTTATTTCTTTTTGTTACTATCAATTGAAGTCGTTTCAATTTTTTTAAAGTCATTTTCAGCTCCCAAGTTCCTTTACATCCACCGTGGACAAATTTAACTAATTAAATTTTAAAATAGAGTTTTTCGAAAATCCAATACACACATAACTAATTATCAAGTTCCACGAACTTAGAGAATCACATGGAAGTAAACATTTCTGAAGGAAATTAAAATCGTATGTTTGTTTTACCGCTACTGAATATCCTGAACTAATATTAGAATTAAAATCAACATTAAATTGGCGAACAGAAACGTTTAGTTGGCTAGCTTTCCCCTGCCCATCCTTCGGTAATTTACATATTCAAATGTAGGATCAAAGAGGCAGACGGTTGTTAGACCCGTGAGCTACTTAGCTATGTACTATGGGTTTCATGTATCTGTAAATGTTTAAACCATACTAATTATGCACCGGTCATTTCGGTGTAAGGAAAGTTTCCAAATGGAAACGTCCCTTGAAGCAATTTCAAAAATAAACAGTATTGGCGTATATGAGTTGGTATTTTGTATATTTTGGACTACAAATAGTAGGTTGTATTCACGTGGTAAAGTTGATGTTGGAAGTGCAGAACAGCACACAATAATGATTGTTATGCTATAATTTACTAAACTGATATTGTACACATGTTTTGCGATAAGTAGTCATATTCACACACTAGCTATTGCTCGCGGTTTCATTGACTAAGTTGGATATCGCCGTAATCATTTTTCGGGCTAAGATAATAAATAGTGTGGCTCTCTATCGGTAAAAGAATTTTCAAAAGCTTTCGTGCGTTTTTCTTTATTACTCTTAGTGTAGCTTGCGCCATCTATACTACTTTTTCATTAGCATGTTGCTGATTAGTACTCGAACATAGTGACACTACAGCCAATTGAGAGAATATATGGCGTTGTTTAATAATAAACCATGTTAAATAATATTATAACCGAGCAAAACTCGGTCGCCCAGGTACTTTATACTATCTTAAAGCAGCTAGATTAAAGACAATGTTCCAACTATTATCTATATTATATTTTTTTTAAACTAATCTATATTATAATAATATTATAAAACTGCAGTTTGTTTAATTGAGCGCGCTCAACGTATTTTTAATGTTAGATAACCTAGTTATTGAGAAAGGCTTTATTTATATCATCACACTACTACTAAATGCGCGGAGCATTAATACAAAATGTTTATAAACGGGTGAAAATGATTCTTTTTGGATTTCACAAAATCAATGTAGAAAATAATTAGTCATGTTTAAGAGTTCTATAATAAAGTGCACGACGGCATATTTTGTCCACTACAACCGTTTTATACTAAACTTTCTTCCTGTTGGACAATAGTAGATGCAATATAGCTTTATTTGCCACATTAATAAATTCAAATCTAAAAACAAAACTTACTTATGCTAGTAATATTAGTTTTGACAGGTTTGCAAAGCGTAATAAATGGTCGTGAGCTTTTAGAAGTTTATAAGAGTATTATTCATACCTGATTAAATATACATAAAGATATCAAGAACTTCGGGTTCGTTATTAAACTTTCAGAGCCAAAAGTTGAAGATACTATGTATTTATCCAGTATATTTCTTTAGAATCTAAACTAAAATTAGATGTAACTTGTAAGAGAGAAAAATATGTAAGCGCTTTCTAACATAAACGTGATTATATTCCTATATTTAACATCAGTAAATGTTTTAATAAGTACGAAAAACGATGTATAAATTTACAAATAAGTAAAAATAAAAAAGGAAAAACAGTTATCTTACACACAACGCCATCTAGTTCCAAACTAAGCCGAGCTTGTATTATGGGTACTAGACATCGGATATAAATACATAGTATATTGAATACACCTAACTGATTATGTGTGCGGATTGATTTATTTTAAAAGTTTTTGTGGATCACACACGGGGGTGTTCGTCAACACTCAACGCAGTAGATACTAAGACGCTTAAACCACTATGCTAAGCGTACAGTCAAATTCAAATCTTGAAATTTTGTTCACGGTAAAATTTCATATTTACCCTACTTTTTTGCGTAAAATTAGAACCAAAATATAAGTAAGTATAGGAATATAAGTACCTATGTATACGTGATTGATATCTTTTTAATATTAATTATATTTACTTCAATATATCTATAGAAACCACATTACTCTAAGACTACAGTACTCTTTAGACTGTGGTACTGCTCTCTCACAGAAGACAAACGTAAACTAAAACAGCATGAGAGCTGTCGTGTTTCGTAAGTGAGTGCAAGACTGGAGACCAAATGTTAACATGCTGCATTACCACCACTACTCCTAGATTATCTGCTCATTAGGCATGCTGAGCTTTCCATCAGGTAGAGTAGAGTCACTTTGGCAGGTACAAACATTAAATACTGCTTTAAAAGTATGTAATTCAACAATAAAACATATTTAAGAGAACCTTTGGCAACATAGATTTCGTACTCGAAGAATGTAAAAAGGTAGAAACATTACAAGGAAACAGATAAATCTTTTACGGTATTATGGAGTTTTGATTACTTTAAAATATAAATAAATAAGCTTGACCAAAAAAACGAGTTTCTTTTTATTCAAATAAAGGTGGGTCCATATATACTTCTAACGTGTAGTGTCACTATAAAAGGTAAATTATTCCACATTCCAACCTGTCCCTACATTATGAACCGTAGAAAAGCAAAAAATACTGGCCAACATATCTCACAGTTACACAAATAAAAATATGCAACCTTTTTCGTGTTTGACCCCTGATTACTTTCGTTAGCCCATTTGTACCCTTGGGATGGCCCTGGCGCTTGACCTAACAACTTATCCAACGGACAGGTAGAATTTGTATGTAGTATAAGGGTGGTGACTTTGTTGGTAATTACTTTCGTTCAATATTCACGAATGTGGAGGTCGCTCTAACATTTACGGTACAACTTAATGGTATGTTTTCTCGAGGAAAGAATTTTTTGTATATATAGTCACGTAAAACGTGCAAAAGTACTAGGTTTTATTCAGAAGAAAAGTTATTAAAAAGTTACAGGATCTCGTTTTCAACTCGTGAGCGTAGTTATAATTTATTGATTTATTTATTTTTCTAATGAAAAACACTAGGAAACAAACGACTAGATAGTTTAATTGATAGTGACTAACTTTTATTAAAACTTAACTGAATCCCGCTCCTTGCTCCCGATTTACAACAAGATTTACAACAACTGTTTTTAGTCAAAGATAATATAATCAGCAGACAGAGACAAAAAGTTTAAGAATTGCTTTTTTGATGTAAGTACCGTAAATACTTTCATACCCATTGTACTGATTGTACCTGAGAGGAGACTCTAACACAGCAGAGGGACAATATGAGTTGTTGATGATTGACATTACAAGCAGAACAATATGAAAGTATACATATTGTACCTGCTGTGTACAATAATTATCCGTGGCTGTAAAAGTATTCGACTTTCCAAGAAAACTTTTTGTGACCTAAATTGTCAGTCGCCAATTAATTCAAGTCATCAATTTGATTAATTTACGCTAAATCAAGCGTATAGTCGAGTGGCCTTACGTGATTGGAAACAAGTTAAGTGATTGGAAGTTTGTGGCATGATATGGGGACCGATGGCTTTAAACCTCTCCTGAGAAGATCAGAGCCCAGTAGTGCGACGTTGTGGGTTGTTGATGATACGCTAAATCAAGATAAAATCCATTTGCTTGAACTGTCCTTCTCATTTGTACTAACATATTCCTTGAAATATTTTTTTACGAATATAAGTTTCTATAATATCAACTTTTACGATTAAAATGTAACAATCCAAATCAGAAAACTAAACATTACTTAGAATTGTTCGCCCTTCATTAATAACCTATTCTAAATGTGTTGAAGAGTACAGGAAGAGATGGGGTTGGTGAATAATCAATGAGTGTTTGATCAGCTTTCCCTGTAGGTGTTAGGATAACCTAATAAAGCAAAAGTGGACTGCTCATAAAAGGGAATAGGGTTGCCACTATCTGCCAACTGTAAAAATATTTTTTCTTATTCAAATATTTTCTCACTAAAATGGTCAATAATTTAATATAAATAGATATTTTCTTTTATTTGAACATTCTTTTAAATTGTCCATTTGTGGTAGCCCTGATCTTTTTAGTAAATGCTATCGCATAGATGTTTATGTACGTTGAAAGTTTACTTTGAACTTTAAACTACATTGTAAAAGTTTAATTTTACGATTTAATACCACATAACAGTGTTATTTTGCAAATTAATACATAAATAAATAAGGTAAAATATCTATATAATGTGAACTAAACACGTAAAATCTTTAATTTATAATAGACCTGGAAAAATCCTATTCAAACTTTATCCCATAAAGTCAATAAATAAGTTTTGTTTAATTTGTTGCGTATTTGATTTTTGTTCTAATACAAATAATCACCGAATACACCGATAACATATTGTATATAAATTCAATAACTTTATTATCAAACAAAAATTGCAAGCGTATCTTATAAAATATAGGAGCAACAAGTTCAACGAACAAAATATAATTGGGATACGTAACGTACTATATTCGAAATCTCCCCGAATTCCGTAAAAATGTACCAAAGTCGGATTACACTTAGCGTTATACACAGAAAAATATTTGTGTAAGTGCGAGCCGGTATGTGTTTTCGTAAAATCACCGCAGCACAGTGAAATTGCCTACATGTATTTATGTTTTTCACACAAAATTGAACACGGATTTGGGGCAACCCTAATCAAAACCAAGCAAAAGGTAAAGTCAACGAATGATTCTATTTTGCATTTTATAACGAGACGACAAGAGTTTCAATTAACTTTATTTCCATTTTTTCCTTTTTCTCTTTGTTAACGAGATGCATGCATTCTTGTTCTACTAAACAATTCTGTATGTAAATTCGTTTGCTATTTGGGAAAAATAGTTTTTGACTTTGTCTTTTTTCTGTTTTTGTTGTTTCTTTTACGTCTGTTTCACTTCAACGATGTTCTTTTTAACGTAACAAGAATAAAAACAAAAGAGTACGACCTATATATTCATTTACATACATTTAAACTTAGAATTATATCATAAAGGATAACTTTAGGCGTCGAAGTTTTTTTTTTTTTTTGAATATGAACTTTAAATTTTTAATATCCTACAACAACAGACCTAATAATTAAATTTGACCTTTGATTATGACCTATAATTCACCTTTAGTGACATTAATAAAAACTCACGTACTTTTAACAAAAAAGAAAGAAAATGGATTTATCAGTAGAATCATGCTCTCAAAACTAAATTATCAGTCAGAGTACAAAAAGGCAAATAATCTTTCAGCTAAAATCTTCTTTGTGGTCGAGAACCTCAGTTCACATCACAAATATTCCCAGTTCAGTGTACATAAATATTCTTCTTAAACTTAGCCAAACAACCATTCAACTATAAACATGAAAATTCACAGCAAATTAAAGCTAACAAGAAAATCCTTCGAAAATACAAACGATTAAAAAACTGTAGGGACAACGCATCAAGGCTCCAGGCCATCCCGGCTACAAAGAAATAGCATCAAGAATAGCGAGATAGTAGGTGGGTAATGAGCGAAAAAACATGGTCTCGGTCATACAACAGCCAACAACAATAGTCTAACTTAGAACAACGTGCCAAAAAAACAATTTTAACACTTTTACAAAGTTTCCAGTTGTCCTAAAGTTGCACATTTTTTTTAAATTCTTACATTGTTCTTTGATTAATATTTAAAAATTTCACTTCAACTACATATTTAACTTGACATTTACAATTTAAAATGTTCATCATCATCAACAGCCTTCAACAGTCCACTGCTGGACATAGGCCTCTCCTTAGAAAGGAGGTTTTGGCCTACTATACCACGCTGGCCAGACGGGTTGGTATAGGGTTGGTTTCAAGTTTTCCTTCTCTATGCATTGATATTGTCTTGCGTAGTTTAGTTTAAAATGTTCAATCAATTAATACCAATAATAAATTTATTATCATTGTTTTTAAACTACAAAGTATATATAGATAGCCAAGAAACTAATATTGTAATTTATCAATACTTATTTTTACCTCTTACAGAACGCGAAAAGCGGTAAAAATACATATAGAAGAGGGTTTAATGGACGATACTTGAAGTCATTCTTAACATCTGATATGTTAAGAATGACTTCAAGTACCGTCCATTAAAGCATCAAAGACGTTATAATTATGTGATTTCCATCGTATTTTGAACAATACAATTTTTCAGGACTACTCTGCATATTCCTATACAATAATACGGACCAAATGACAAAAGAATCCAGAGATTTGAATTTAAATGAACACAAAAATGAAAATATCAAAGCGAATCGTTCCAATTTTTTACTCTTGTTATGGTTTTCAATTCATTATATTTTTTTCTGTAATCGTTGGATGCCTTTTTGGCTTTATATTTTTTACACATGCGTATTCGGGTGTATTGATTTTGCATATATCCAATATCAATTTTTATTGATGTGTCCAAATTTAGGACGGTTTTCTGTAATTGAAGATAACATTAAGATTATTTTCAAAACATTTTCATTTTTGAATTTTAATTGTGGACTCTCCACAATCATCCATATTGTAACAGATCCAATATTTTTTTTAAAACAACTTGTTCAATACTTATATTAAATCAAAATATAATAATTTGAAATTGCTTGGTTTAAGGTTTATTGACTATACACGTGGCGTATCTATATTATTTATTTGATTACTTTATGCACAAAAGTTCTCTACCAGTCTACCGTGTGTAGAATTGAATGAAAAGATGCAGTAGACTTTTCATATCGCTGGAGACTCGAAATACAATTCTGCAGCGTCAGCTATCTTTAAAACACTTGAAATTGGCAATGGAATTTCATTGAACGCAAACAAGGATCCTTAAGAAAACAGCTTCATATAACTCTACAAACATTTCTTAGAAAACAAATAGATATCTATTCCACATTTCTATTATTAGTTCTCTCGAAGCGTACTTCGGTTTCCTCCATATCTGGAACGTATCTGGTACATACATATTACAATGATCACTTACTAGTAATAGGCTGCAAGTCGTAACCATCCGAAGCAATCACAGTGATGTTATGACCGTCCACCGAAAGCTCAATGGGACAGTTCAGGAACTCAGCGTTGATCAGGCGAAATCGGTACTTATAACCCTGGAAATAAAGTTCAAATTTAATTATTGAGAAAAAGTTTTAAGACTTCTAGTGGGTGTTTAAACGATACTCGGCATTTGATGAAGGTGTCAACTACGTATGGTATGAAACTAATCAAGTTAAGACGAGTTTAATCTTATTTTGCAATATCTTCACGAAATAGATAAGTTTACACCTAGCGAGACCTAACGTCCTACATCATCAATATGTACACATGTATTCACTAGATCAGCCCCCTTAGACAAGGTGCGAATGTTTTTCGTTTTCTATTCCCTTGTTTCATTGGCTAATATTTTGTTTGGATTGTGACATTAGCCAATGTAACCATAACTTATAGACACAATAGGTATATCTAACTATAACTTCTATCAGAACTTTTCAAAACTTGGTTATTTTTACAAAAAGCAGAATCACGCTCGTTAAATATGTTTTTAACAATCTGTCAAGTTGGAAAATATAGACTATGATAAGATTAGTCTGACATAAGGTTCAGATAATTAGCAAGCTTTACAAGTAAATTACTTTCCCCCGGCTGATGAAGGACCTAAACTACAAAAGAACACAGTATCAACAAAGATTAATGTTTTATTTTTCTGGGCAAGAAAGTTTCAAGACGTCCATTATAATGTTGACGTCTTGAAAGCGAGTTTACTTGCTTAACTTTATAGGCTACTTATCATGACAGACAGACGGACTCTCCGTTTTGTAATATCTATTATAAATTCATAAAAATAATATAAACGCTTGTAGCGGTCTGTCTATAGAACAAAGTTTAAAAAAAAACAATAAACCAAATTTTAAAAATCCCTGTACTTCTTTAAATTTTTATATGACATATCATTCAACGATTAAAAATGAGCATCTTCGAACGAGGTATTAAGTTTTAATTAATTGTGGTTAAAGCATTATTATCAAACAAAAATAAGTACAAATAAATCTAAATCGAACTATTTCTTTATAAGTATGTACAAACTGAATCAGTATTCATCCCTTCTTTTTAAGAAAGGGGCTTTAATTTTTTAACTTTTTATCTTTTATATGTTTATGAATAATATATATATAGAACTTAAATACTATCTGAGACTCGCGGTGTTACCCGCTGTTATTATTGTAAATCGCGAGTAACATCGCGAACCGTAGCTAGTCTTAAATAAGATTACTAGCCTAGACTACTCAAATTTAATTTATCTGTATAAATTAAAATGTGTGTTACTCACAAATCAATAGAGGCAGAATCTTTAATTCATGCACACACAATATTTCGTCTTTTTGTTTTTGTAGCACATAAAATATTTATTTCCTGCAGTAATATGTAGATATGTAGTGCATAATTGTAAGAAAATCATAACATAGTACATATCGTTTTAATTATGCCTTTAAAATAAGATATATCAAATGGTTATCTCACCTGTTCCACGTTAAACCTAGCTGCCCTCATGTAAAGTGGTTTCGTGGTATCATTATTGAAGACCTTGAACCGGCCTACACCGTTGACAAGCAGCGTCGGAGGCTTGTTGTCGCCCTTCGAGTGGTGATGGTCGGTGAACATACCCATTGCCATATCGTGAATCCAGTCTGTCACTAGCATTACGTGTTCCGATCTGAAAAATAAAAGGTAAAAAAAACCTATAGCCCACGTACGTTCAAACTTTTGATATGAATGCATAGGTAAATAATAAGAAGAAAATAAATAATAAATATTTCGAATATCTTACACACAGTCATCTAGTCCCAAACTAAGAAGAGCTTGTATTATGGATACTAGATAACTGATATAATACAGAAACATACTTTTTTCTGTAAATACAAACATTTAATTGAAGACATCCAAACTCAGAAACAAATATTTGCAGACACACAAACATTTAGTCTGACCTGGGAATCTAACCCGAGACCTCAAGTACAGCAGTTGATAAGTACATAAATAATAATGTACATTGTACACTTTATTTATTTATAAGAGTATCTTGTGAAGTTTCTTGTCCGTCTTCTTCACAGGGATGACATTTTGTAAAAACGCAACTGTCAGTAATGTAACGTTGCGAAAGTGCCTGAAAAAGCCTAATTGAAATAAACACCGGTTTGATTTTTTCTAATGTATATGACCTATTAACTGATCTCTGCGTTTGTGTTTCTTTTCAATCATGCTCGACTCCTGTTGGTCTATGCATAATGTTCACTGTCCTATTTTAGGCATGGCAGAATACCTACATTTTAAATAACACAAATTCGGTTAGATAGTTTCAGAGTTCATCGTGAGCAACAAGATGACACGAGAGTTAAATACTCGTATAATAGATATTACCCGCCGTTAACCGGCCGTGATGAATGAAAAACATAACTGTGTACCAAAATATGTTTTAACAAATTTATTGGGTTCCAATTAACGAAGTTAAATTACAATAGTAAATACTAAGTCGATGTTTCTAATACATATAGTTTTTGTTTATTTGAGTGTGTATAACTAAAGTTTGGGACAATTTACTAGAAAACTTTGCGTAAGATTGTTTCGGGAATCGCTAAAGTTTTACAATAAAACTATACTGTTTTAGACTTTGTATAGGCAATTTAATATTAGCATAATAATTTTAATCAGAAGTGTTTGTATATGTATTATTAACATCTGTTCGTTTAAATTTATTTTGTTATAAAACTATTTTCATATTGAAAGCTACTTAAAAATATAGTCCAACCTGTCATAATCATATAAGCTGCCGTGATGATCTTGAGATTTTGGTTTTCTTATTATGAGAGGGCCAGCCGCTCCATCAGCGCGTTGCATTCCAGAATGAGAGTGCCAGAAGTGAGTGCCTGAATGAGTCGCATTGAACTGGTATCTAAAAATAAATAATAACGATAAATGGAGAAGGAGAAAACTGAAGAATGAAACTTGTGTGCATAATTTATCTATCTCAAAGGAACTGCAATAACTCTGTGGCGACTTTCACATACAGGGGAACATGAGGGACGGGTTTCATGTCTCTCTCACACAAGGAGAGGATCCCTAGCGAGGAGATCAAGCCTGGCAGGCCACTGCCCTACGATTGATGTCGGGATGTTTTATATAGGCTAATCGGCGCGAGAATTTCTGTATCGGGATTCAGGATTAGTTACTCCGTGGTTCAATGTTTCTTAAGTAGATGGCGCTATTGTATTTTTTTCCGCACGCACTGTATGTGGAAATCTCAAATAAACTAGAATATCTTAAAGCAATGGGAATTTCTTAAAGTAACTTATCTTAAAGGAACTGTTTGCTATTTCCGATTTAAGCTAATAGGTACGGATTATTTCGACTTATCAACATACCTGAACGTTGTCTCCGGTAAAATTGGACACTGCGTAACATACGGCGTGCCATCCATGTATGGAGTGCCTCTCTGATGTTGCCCATGCCAATGCACCGTGGTGCCTTCAGTCATCAAATCGTTTTCTACGTCTACGATTATTCTATCATGTTGGCAGACCTAGAATGAGAGCAATTATCTGTATTTTCCTTCTTGTATGGTGAAACTTAATCAGATGTTTTTTTTTAAGATAAAACGTCAACTAGTTTCAAACTAAGCAGAGCTTGTACTATTAAAGCTAAATTGACAGATAGGATACCTAGATACGTTTTTGTAATACACATATAAAACAAACTCCGAAACAAATATCTGTAAATCATACAAACATTGGATCTGACTCAGGTTTTTTAACTAAGACCTCAAGCACATCAGTCGTATACATTACTACTCCGAGACCGCGTCTTTAACATGCGATTTGTACCATCAATGTCGGCTAACTACTCAAGGTACAAAAACAAGGTACACTGATCATTATAAGTCATAGAACAGCAAAGGCCCGTGGATCAGCGAGGTGTAGCCATACGTATTTTACTGAGACAAAATCTTCACACATTTTAGACAAAAACGATCGCCTGTCACTATGAACTCACACATAATTTGAAACAAAAAATTTAAAACTTCAAACACATAAATTGACATGCCTATTTCAGCTTATGAGAGAAACGCCTGCGTATGGCTACTCCCTATCGTATTCTTCTATGCCATAAGTACATGATCTAATAACATACTCAAATTCTTATCTCCTAGAAAAGACATAAAAAAACGAGCTGTACATATTTCTAGGAAAAGTAAGAATATGTGGCGTACCGCAGTTGACTCATTTAACTTGAATGTTGCCTGAAAGCTAATTTATTCTATAATTTCCTTCACTAGCAACTCCGCTAGGCCAAGCGAATGTACACAAAATACACAGAAAATTATACTGTTCTGTTCTGAATTTGTTCAGAAAATTGTGCTTTAATCCGAAATTCATTGTCAGCCGTCACAATTGTTTACATAAAAATGTTTTGATTAGAACGGAGAATGTTCGTGAAATTTAAGTTCAGCTTACAAGGCATATATTGTGGTTGCAATAAACAGCATTAAACGCGCTTGAATTAGCCTCACGAACTATTGTGATTTTGATGCAAGTACTACAAAATCGGGCATTATTGATTTGTGAAACTTACAAATGATTATTCTAAAATATGCATCTAGATTTATGACCGTCTATTTCAGTTCTGGGTCGTCGTTCTGGTGCCTTAAAATATATCTCAATAACGATTAATTTAACAGTAAATTTAGGATCTCACGTAAATAGTCACAATTAAAAACTTCTATGATATTACAGAAGAGTAATACTTTTGATAATTAAGACTGAATGAAAAAGAAATATTACTTATTGTTGATATAAAAAAAAATCGACATTTGTTATTGTCAATGTCAATGAAATAGCAGAATTCGTTATTCACACACTCTTCCCAGAAAAACTTTTCTTTTAAATATTTTCACTATGAGTACACTATGAGTAAAACATTGAAACTAATTATTACCGTTCTAAAACATTAAAACATAGTTTTGTTTCAAACAGAAATATCGAACAATTCAGATCACATATTTTCTGCGAATATTAGAAAAGTTTTAGAAATATTCAGTACTCACTTCTATAGATGGACCAGGCATTTTTCTATTAATTACATTCAAGGGACGGTTCATTCCATCTGCTGGAATACAGTCCGGTCTATAACAATCCGTGATATTGAAAGGACAGTCATAGCAAGCCTTGCTCATAGTTTGATACCACTCAAGCACAAAATGATAGTAACAAATCATTGGCTCTTCACCTTCTCTGCATTCTCTATGACAAGGGTGATCACCGTCTATTAATTCTCCAGTGACTTCGTCATACCTAACATGAGCTCTTAATTTGGCATCATATTCATTCCTGCTTGCTTTTTCTGGATACTTAAATGAATTGCTTTTCTGCACTGGTTTATTATTTATACCATTGGTGTTGTTACTCAACTTTGTGGCAACGAGAGCTCTTGAAGCACTCTCGAAGGGTGTTGGCAGTTTTAGTTCACCTATTTTAATATTAGATTCTTTGGATTCTATAGATTCCGAACTAAAATTTTGGTGACTACTTTCTCTGATTTCAGCAGGCGTTTCAATACTACTGACTGTTGTTGCTTCTTTTGGTTGTGTAACTTCCACTTGTGTGAGGATTGCATCTACATCTGTAACAAAAAAGTATTGCTTATTATTTAGTCCTTTTAACACACTTCTAATGTATGAGACGTAATGGCAAAATTAAGATTAACTGGGCGACAGGCAAAAGATCTAAAATTGGCCTAGTGCATGTCAGGCCACGCATAGGATAGGGTTCAGTAGTCATACATAATAGCACGTAGATTTAAAATCGGGTCTAATAGATATCTAATTGATATGTTTATTTACTATTTCGTTAATTTTGTATGATATTTTCCAAGTAAGCATATTTTGCTACTTAGGCCTCTATAACTCCGGAACTTACAAAGTCATTTAAACCGTTATTGTTTTCCAATAAGTTTAATCACATCGACTATTATCTTAATTTTTTTGAGATTTTGACGCCCTGTTTTACCAAAAAAAATGTCCTTTGCAGTGGAATAAAACAGATAGCTAAATCAAGAAAACATCTTTAACCTTTCAATGTTTTTAAAAGATCTAGAATTTATCTAACGATACCCCACACGATGGGGTGGCTCCGAGATAAAAGAAACATTCTCACTTTACGTGTAGGGGAGGTACCCTAAATAAAAATATATTTAGTAATTCTATTTTAATACTTTTTCGACAGGGTAAAAACCCATTTCGATGTTAAGTTCCAACTTTGTAGTATTAACCGTTTGAATGGTAAGTCGAAGACGTACGAACGGATAGACATGATGAAACTATAAGGGTTCCGAGTCATGAACCACGAAACCCTAAGAATGAATATGAATTCGTTCTGACAATATGCTACAGATGCAGAAGCAATGGTAAAATAAAGGTTGGTAAAATAGTAAAAAGAAATCCATTTTTTTAATAGATGGCTTTAGTTATGTATATCTCACGTTGTATAAGTCCAATCGGGTTCTACTAAATAGCGTTAGAAAGATAAGACTTTGTACTTAAAAACTTTTCTTCATGCTAAAAAAGTTGTGTGTCTAGTTGAATCAGTTTAATTAAAAATATGTATTTTTTACTACACCTATTTTACTGGTACGATAAATGAGATGTAAAACACTTACATTTTTGGTTCTGACAGAATCAATCGTATAAAAATGACGTGGTATAGTTCTTTGAAAAAATGTCAAACATCTTTTTAAAGATTGACGTGAATAGGAACTCTAAACTTAATTATTTTTAGAAAATTCAATGCCTTATGGATAAATCCTGTGTCGCGTGACTTATTTAACAAACATACATGAAACAGGTACACAAGAACACCATAGTAAAATCTACTCTACTTAACATTACAAAAGGTAATTGAAAAATCAAATAGGGATTTAGGAGGGCAAAAGAAAAGGGAAAAAAATCTGATTATCAATAACATTTGAATTTTAAATCTGTAATCAATCGGTTGACTTAACCCGTCTCTTTCAATTTTATTAAACGTTTAAAGAGTATTTAAATACCTATTTGGTGTAACCGGAGAAGAGAGAACGGGTTAATGACATTGTAGATAGTCCGCCAATTTAAAGTAATTAGAAAATAAACGCGTAACATTGCCGCTTTATATTGGCAGAGGCCTATGTCCAGCAGTGGATGGGCTGAAGATAAAGATCGCCTAAGTATTAGAAACTATTAGTATCGAAACTAGAAAGATTCCATAAAAAAAGGCCAAGTGCGTGTCAGGCCACGGATAGAATAGGGTTCCAAAGTCATTAATAATGGAATACACTAGACAATTGCTATTTTTACTTATTAATACGTTAATTTTGTATGAAGTTTTCTAAGTAAGCGTATTTTACAAGTTAGGTCTCTATAACTCGGATGGATGAACGGACGGACGGACATGACGAAACCATAAGGTTTCCGAGTCATGAACTTCGGAACCCTAAAAAGTAGATATATTCGAATAAACCGTTGACAAAAATGTAAAACTTTATCCCTAAACTGTTTTAAATTGTACGAAATATTTTGAATCTTTTTACAATAGGTATTAGAATAATTTCCAACTAATCTTAAAAGTTACATTAAATAGATACAAGTTAAGTGTAGGAAACCCGAGAAATTTAATAATCTGGCTTGGGCCAGTTCTTGGTAAAAACCCCTATTAAATCTGTACTTCGCAATTTATACAGCTATACTTAAGTTTTGAAACCATTAAGTAGTTATTTTTGTAATATTTATATACACAAATTCCGCTAAATTAAGATTGATTAATTAGACTAGCATTTGCCCGCAGTACCACATGTACGACGTTTATTAAAATAAAGAGTATTTGTTTTTGCCTATTTGTTTTAACCTATTTAGTTCGAGCGTTAAGTAATCATAATTGCGATTTTAAATGATCTTCTAGCTAGAGATGTGAAAATACAAAACGCCTACTAAAATTATTATAGCAATTATTCGTACAAGGAAATACTGCGTTATCTTTAGCTATTAAGATTAAGATATAAAATTATTAATGATTTGAATAAATTATTTTTAATAAAAAAAATTGTTGAAAGATATTTCAATTTTAAGTTATAATTTATTTAAATGTTTTGCAGACTGACTAAATGACTTCAAAAGGAGGAGGTTCTACATTCCGCTGTGTATATTATTAATCATTCTGCTTATTAATCTGAACTTTGTAATTCATTTCAAATGAATCACAAAATTATTAAGTTGTATGTACTTTAGAAGAACCGAAATTAGGAATCTCACATATTATATGTACAAGATGGCTCTGATTTTACACCTATATAGCGCAATTTTTTTTTTCTGCGGATTTCGCAGCAAGAATTCCTGGTGAATTCAACTCTAATGTTATTAGACAAAGCCTTGTAAACTCAAGGAAATCTGAACAATCACAAATTTATATCTATAACCTATGGTCTGAGATCAGTTTACGGCAATAAAATTTGCATCACAGTTTCAACCGAGCTCAACTACACGATTAATATCTACGGAGTTCTAGAACACACCACAATACTATTGAAGTTAAGTTTTCTCATACCTCGATCGTTATTCAACAGTATCCAATTCAAACAAACTCAGCTAAGTTGTTTGACCGACTTTTTAAACTTAATCAACAGTTAAGAGCTTGTTTGTTTAATTAATGCTTTCAAAATCAGTTTCTTCGGTTTTAGAATTTGTGTTTTAGGTTCGTCTGTTTATTGAGATTACTAATTAGGATGGAGACACGTCCCGTTTATGAAGCAAGGACGTCTCAACAAGTAATTTAATGATAAACAATTAGTAAGGTCTGGATCTACGAGTAGGGAAAATTTATAGGTAGGTAAGTACCATACAGCTAGAAATGGTTTCACATAAAGTACAGTGAAGACATTTTAAATTGTTTGTTTCTATTTTGTTGTAGTCACCCGTATGGTGAGGGATTTAGAAAACGGAGTGTCAGCACTCCTGTTTATCCAATGGGTGTCTAAGACTGCCTCGTTGGTCAAGTGGCTAGTGCATACGACTAACGATCGAGAGGTCTCGAGGTTTTATTTTTCAAATAAGTTTACGAAAGTGGCTGTACTCTGCCTGATGTAAAGCATGAATAGAATCCAAGAGTAGGGATCACCATCCGCTTTGTTAGTACAGACAATGCACCACTATTGGGCCTCTGAACTCACACTCGCAAATGAAAATACGAGTGCCGTCGTTTTTAAGTTGGTTTTCTGAGTGAGGATAGTACAGTACTGCCCCGATCGATTCGGCCCATTCGTGCTGAAATCATCGTGACTTTTCTACACCAAAAAGATGATAATATTAAAGTCTATTATTCTGGCTTGGTTGCTTGGCCACGTTGAAAGAATGGGAGAAGATCGAGGAGTGAAAAGAGCCTATCTGGGTCGTCCAATCGGACGACGTCCGGTCCTGCGACCCAGATATCGCTCGAGCGATACAGTACAGGCGGACCTTGGGGAGCTTCAAGCTGACAACTGGCGACAAGCAGCCCAGGATCGAATGGAGTGGCGTTCTCTTGTGTTGGAGGCCAAGACTCACTTTGGGTCGCTGAGCCAACGGAGTAAGTAAGTATTATTCTAATTTCGATAAAACTTACTATGCTATGAAAATTTTTGAGTCAGCCAGTACACGACCTTTTTAAATACAAATAAATGAAACTGAAGTGTCCGTTTGTAACATAAAATGATTTGAATTTTTTACTAATTGCATAGTAAAGTATACGGTACTTATATCAAAGAAGTAATTTTTTAACATTTCGTTTGTCTGTTTGTTCCGGCTTATCTCCGTAAAGGTTGCACCGATTTTGACTCGACATTCCCTGACAGATAGCTTTTGACTTAGGAATAACTTGAGTTATTAGACCAGATTCACTTCGCGGCCTTACGTTTTACAACAATATCAATGGTTACAACTGCGGGACTCAGTTCGTAAATAAAAAAATATATGTATATAAGATTTACTTACAAAATAAATATAATTTAATATTCATCACACACTTCACGAACACACACATCATCACACAACACACTCATCATACACTTCACACAAAACCGCACGGGGATTTTTGAGCTATGTCAACATGTATAAAGTATAAACAAATACTTTAAACCTTTATTTGTAAATGTAAATACACTTCGAGGTGTTAATCATATTACCAGTATTCTAAGTCTACCATTTAATTAGAATTTGATTTCCAAGAAGTTGAAGGCTTTCCATTTTAACGTAATATAAGATTCAATTAATTCAGTAAGCCGTCGGTCCCGGTTTTCATGAACATCTATGTCAATCGTTATTAGGAAGTCGGTGCTCGCCGCTCCATGTAAAAACTGATATTCAGGTACAACCGGTTGAACTAGTAGCCGATCCCATAAATAATCTTGAGAAAAAAGTCTCGGATAAAGATAATTTATATTACAAAAATACCTCTACATTTACCTCTATTTATTCACCTTTTAAATCAAAGATAAATTGTCATAAAATTTAGGTTTTAAATGTAAACGAAATAGAAAACTATATAAATTTTAATAAGCTTCAGTAACCGAAACTTCCAATAAAGCAACAATAGTGTGGTGGTAGTTCCAATACATAAATATCCATTGTTTACTTGCGCTTTGTCGCAATTCAATCGCACAACTGTCGCGCAACAGTCGTCCCACCACCAATCAAGGTTGTTCCGAAGTTAATCGCTCCATTCATCTCTGTATAGCGCACTAACAGTTTTGATACACGAATATAAGTGAAGGACTCTATATTGTTTCAGGATACGATGTTCAAAATATGTACGTAATAACAAGTAATATTGGTTAAGTTGGTTTAATAAAATTACTTGAGATATTATAGGTTTTTTAATGTTCTGTCAATCTTTTTTCTTCAAGAAGAAGCACATCCAAACTAATATTATAAAGTAGAAAGAAACTCTGCCTGTTTATCTGTTTGTTACGCTTTCACGGCTAAACTGCTGCACTGATTTCAATTTGATTCTACAAGAATATAACTAAAGATTAAGTTACTTTGATTACTAGGGAAGGACATAGGCAAAATTGAATAAATAAACAAATAAATAAATATTTGTTGGACATCTCACACAACGTCATCTACTCGTAGTCCCAAACTAAGCAGAGGTTAAATAGTCTTTAATTTTAAATAAACAGCTTTTGGCTAAATACTTACATATGAAAGTACATATTTATGGTAGTTATTTCTAAACAGCAATATATGCTAAAATATAAAATTGAAATGACTGTTTTTAATTTCAAATTTTAAAATAAAATTGTTAATTTTCTAAGAAAATCATATATTCAAAAATTATACGTTTCTTATATCATAAAACCGATTTTTTTATTTTTTATTTTGTCCTTCCATGCCTCTTTGTTTGTTCCGGCTCTCTAGAACGGCTGGACCGATTTGGATGGGTCTTTCACTGACAGTTAGCTGATGTTGTAACTTGGGCTACCTACTTCTTTTTGAGAATAGTTTCACCTTCGTTTCTTCGTTACACACTTAGCTAGTATTTATCCAACAATCATTGGTTTGGTTTATCAATAAATATGTAAACAGTTAAAGTTCAATGCAGTCAATAAGAAACGATATGATTCCTTTCCAAAATTCTTGAATCCTGTGTATATAAACAGCTATCTGATTATATATATAAAAATAATTTGCTTAGCCCATTTCAATCGGGTTTCAGGCCCGGCCATAGTACTACCTCTGCTCTCCTCAAAGTGACAGGCGATATTAGAGAAGCCTTGGAAGAAACAAAGGTGATAGTTTTAGTTCTGGTCGACTTTTCGAACGCCTTTAATACCGTCTGTCACGACATCCTCTTGGCCATCCTCTCCTATCTTAAGATCTCGTCTGGGGCGCTGGAATGGTTCTCATCTTATCTTCAGGGACGCCAACAGTCCGTTCGCGTTGATGATCTCTCCTCGAGATGGTGTGATGTCGACTCTGGTGTCCCTCAAGGCGGTATACTTTCTCCTTTGCTTTTCTCAATTTTTATTAATCTCCTATGTCCCGAACTTCGCAGTGCGTATCACCTGTATGCTGACGACCTACAACTGTACTCTCAGGCCAGTGTTGATAACATAACAACGGCTATTGATAATATCAATATTGATCTCCGGACGATCGAGAACTGGTCTGCGCGGTTCGGATTAGCGATCAACCCGACAAAGTGCCAGGCCATACTAATCGGTAGTAGGCGTTCAATCGACAGGACTAATTTAGACATACTCCCCAAAATAATGCTGAATGGTACCACTATACCGGTCTGTAAAACAGTGAAAGACTTAGGCTTGCAACTCGACTGCACTTTGAGCTGGCGTGATCAAGTTACATATGTATGTCAGAGGGTCACCGGCATTCTCAGAGCACTATATCGCTTGAAAATTTTTCTGCCCGTGAAAACCAAGAAAATGCTTGTGCAATCTCTTATCTTCCCTTTGATCGACTATGGTGACGTGTGCTATTATGACCTGAATGCAGATCTCCTCAACAAGTTAGATCGTCTTCTCAATAACTGCATTCGATTCATCTTTAATCTTCGTAAGTATGACCACATTTCCAGTTTTCGTTCCCAGTTAGGTTGGTTGCCGATTCGTCAACGCAGAAAAATGCGCGCACTCACATTCCTGTACACTATCCTCAATTCCCCATCCCCCCCTAGTTATTTAAAAACACATTTCCAACTCTTATGCAATAATCACAACCGGAACCTTCGGTCGGCTAACAATCTCCTCCTGCTTTGCCCATCACACACTACTGGTTTTGTTGGATCCTCATTCTTTGTCCAGTCTGTCCACTTGTGGAATGCGCTTCCTCTCGAGGTCAGAATGGCGAAGAATCGAGACACTTTTAAGATGAAGGTAAAGAAGCTTTTATTGGGCGAATTGGCGGATTCAACGGGGTCTTAGTTTATCAAAAATTCTTATTGGATTCTACGTTAATAAATATATGTACGTGTATGTATGTGTATAAATATAGACGTATATATGTATGTTTATGTAGGTATATTACTTATCATATTATATGTATGTATATCATATTATATGACTTTTTGTACCATAATCTATCGATTCACCCTATATGCACCTACCTCATCTTTTCTCTGCATCGCCCAATCGGTCGACTGGCAGAAAATGCCTAAGGCATTAAGTCCGCCGATGCATGTAATTTTGCATAAAGTATATAAATAAATAAATAAATATGATGTCATTACTTTAGTGCTTCTTCAAAATCAATGTCATCTTGTAATATATAATGAATATAGTAATAATAATTTAAGTGCTAGTCATAATCTTATTCAATAGCCACCAATAAATAAATTTATAGTTGCCATACGTGATTTTAAAATAACAAAACTAAAGTCATTCGCAATATATCGTAAAGCGTTTTATATCTATCTTTTGTTTCTAAACACTTGTGAATATAATACCTTCAGCTCTCTACATCCTTCAAAGCATAGACAAAGCTAGACTAAAAGCCATAATGCTTGCCATTGTCTACGCTTTATTTCCTATATGTACATGGTATATTAAAATATCACAGATAGGTATTACTGCCTCGTTGGTCTAGTGGGTAGCGTATGCGACTGCTAATCAAGAGGTCTCGGGTTCAAATCCCGGGTCGGGCCAAAAAGTGTTTTTAGATTTTTCTAAGGATATTCAGGAGGAGAGCACGTAAATCCGTCGGTCCCGGTTGTCATGAACATCTATGGCAATCGTTATTGGGAAGTCAGTGCCCTCAAATTTACTGACAACTTTTTTTTTTTTTTTTTTTTAACGTGTGGAAATCCCCACGGACCGTCACCCCACCGGGGCTCTCGGCGGGGCGGTGTGTCGGACTCGAACCGACTAAAACCACACGGTGTGACCTCTCTGCGCCTGTATTTGGAAGGGATCCAGGTAACTGTTTTCTCCTTCTGGATCCCTCCCGGCGCCTGCCCGCACTGTTGCGGGCGCCATCTCCTCGTACTCTCTATTTGGGCGACGTCCGGTCACACGCGGACGCCACCCCCTCGCGGCTGGCCACTACAGCGGATGGACGGGGAAACCCGTCCCGTCCACCCGCGGCCACACTCAGGGCGGCATGAGGCGCAGATAGGCGCGCCTCCGCCGCCCGGGGCGCCGGCGGCGGATCGGGTCCGAGTGGAGGTCATCCTCCCGGGCCTTCTCCGCCGCCTCCTTCTGCGAGATTACGTCCTCGCAGAAGGTTGCGACCGCGGTAAAACAACTGTCGCTACCGGCCATGGAGCGGACTACGACCGGCAGCGAGAGTTCCTCTCCGATGACTGCAGTGAGGGCCCGGCGCTACGCCGCCCATGCGGGGCAGACCGCCAGCGTGTGCTGGGCCGTGTCCTCACTGCAGTCGCAGTGGTGGCAGGCGGGACTCGATTCCCTCCTCGCGACCGAGTGCAGATACTTCCCGAAGCAACCGTGCCCGGAAAGCACCTGCGTCAGCCGGAAGGAAAGGGTCCCGTGCTGCCGCCCTGCCCACTCGGCGATGACCGGCTGGAGAGCCTCCACGGCGGCGAAGCCAGCGCGTGGAGTCTCCAGTCGGGACGACCATCTTGCCAAGGTGGCTAAGGGCCGTGACTAAGGTGTCATCCGCGTAGCAGATTACACCCAGCCCGGGGGGGAGACGCCCTCTTAGGGCCCAGTCGTATCCCATGTTCCACAGGAGTGGTCCTAGGACAGACCCCTGTGGAACACCGCACGACATGGCCCTGCGTCTCAAGACGCCATCTCGGTCCTCGTACATGACGGTTCGCTCCTCAAGATAGTCTGCCACCAGCCGCCTCAGGTACTCTGGCACTCCGTGGTAGCGGAGTGCTTTCCCGATGCAGCCGAATGGCAGACTATTGAAGGCGTTGGCGATGTCCAAGGCCACCGCCAACACCACTCCGCTGCAGCTCACGGCCTCCTCGGTCACGGCCCTAAGGCGCATCACGGCATCGATCGTCGAACGCCCCTCTCGGAAACCGAACTGGGCGTCCGACAGATCGGGGCCAACCTCGCTGAGGTGCCGGACGATGCGGGCAGAGAGTATCCTTTCGAAGAGTTTACCCGCCTCGTCCAGCAACACGATTGGCCTATATGCCGCGACCGAATCGGCAGGCCGTCCCGGCTTCCTCAACAGGACCAGCTTCCCGCATTTCCAGCGCTCAGGGAAGCGTCCGGACGCCAGGCTAGCGTCCAACACCTCCCTGAGGCGGTCCGACATGTGATCGAGGGCTCGGGCCATCACTCGGGCTGGAACCCCGTCCGGCCCGGGGGCGGTGTTCTTGGATCGAATCCGTAGAACAGCCGCCCCTACCTCCGAATCCCTGACGGGCGGAATTTCGACCTCGCTACCCCCGTCGTCTTCGACTGATGAAGCCATCGACGGGGGTGAAATTTACTGACAACTAGTTCAACCTTAGAATTTCAGTACAGTTCCCTAAAGGTTGCGGAGGTCCGATGCCAGTCGCTCCGTGGAAAAACTGATATTTAGGTATAAGTGTGTACCGGTTGAACTAGTAGCCGACCCCAAATAAAATTGGGAATAAGGCTAGGAAGAAGAGGTATTACCGTAAATGTCGCATGCAACAATCTATATAAAAGAATAAAATAAAAGGCTCCGTATCTAAGTTTAAAATAATTGCTTTTCACCTAAATTACATTTGAAAGTTTATTCGGTACTTATATCAAGAAACAATTCTTAAATTTATATCTGTCCCTCTGTTTGTCTGTTCCTGCTAATCTCTGGTACGGCTGGACCGATTATGGAGGAGCATTTATTGGCAGATAGCCGAAGACATAATGAGTAACTTAGGCAGATTTTTTAGACTAACTTCGCCCGCGGCATTCCTCGCGGGTACACAACAACCCCGAGTATCACCTGGGTTCAGCTGGTTATAAATAAGTAGGTACCTACTAACTCGACAGTCATAGTCATACAAATCGGTATACTAATACAATCTTAACTAACTTCTAGTCACATTTACGTGTTACTTTAACGATACTTTACATTGTAAAGACAATTTTTTTTTATTGTTTATTAAAGGTTCGAGCACATTATGCCGGGCCGCAGCGTGTCGGGGCGGGCCGCAGCGCAGCGCAAAATGCTAACTTAGCACATTGTGACGGGCCGGGTCGCAGCGCATTGACGGATTTTGAGTAGAGTGTACCGCATGCGCAACTGTTGTGTATTTAGTGCAACTGTACCTTATGGATAGCTCTGACGAAGAACTTTTTTTTTTTGCCTGCTGTTAGAAGAAGTTAGAAGAAAAAGTATCAAAAAACGCAAATTTCGTAAAATAAACACGTACGCGCATGCACACCAATCCGCTTGCTATAGCACACTGTGACGGGGCGCAGCGGGGCGGGGCGGGTCGCATCGCACGGACGCAAATCCGCGTCGCAATAATGCGAGCCGCTGCGGCCCGACACAGTGTGCGATACTTCATACAATTTGTATTGAAGCGATTTGAGCGGATTTTTGCGCTCCGCCCCGGCACGCTGCGGCCCGGCATAATGTGCTCGAACCTTAATACTAGAATATGTAAAACAATGCGTCGTAAAACACAGCTGATTGTTTTTTTATGTTTCGAAATTAGTTCAGAAGTAGTAGGTATTATTACCATTGTAAATTATTACCAAGTTTTAACTTAATTCTTATTTATATAAATTGTTTTATAAAAGAGTAATATTATCGTAAATTACTTTTTTAAAAGTAATCTAAGTTTTATTGGACTTGTAATTTGAGAAGAATTAAAGTCTTATTTCATTCTGTTAAAGCACTATGCAGACATTTACTAACTTTTATATTAATTATAATACATGTTTTTGTTTCTGCCAAACTGAACATACTATGCCTCGCAGATGACCCTCTCCTGGATGCAAACCCTGATGGTCAAATATCGGGAACGTCGCGCTACCACCCTTGTCTATACTATGCTAATGCACGGCGTGAGTACAATTCTAGAGTAGTAATGTAAGGTCACCATGCAAGCACAAAAAATGCAGCATAGCGACCACACCAGCGGCCACATATATCGGCCTATTGAGATGCCTCTATATTGTTGGGCCTCCAGTCTCTCACTCACGAACGACATAGGACATCATGAATGCTGTCAATTAAGGTTGATTTTCTGTGAGGGACTAGTAAGTACCACAACGATCGAGGGTGTTGAAACCAGCGTGGCTATACTACGTTGGAAAAGTCTAATATTCAATGTTATTTTTTTTATTTCAGTTTGATTATTTAATTTACGAATGTGATTACATCAAATTTACAAGTTATATATAGGTGTAAAAAATCGTAAACCTTTGGTATATATCTATACATAGAAAAATGCCTATTCCCAATGAAAAACTAAAGTAAATCTGATAACATTCAACATCTCAAAAGCTTTAAAGTTAGTCTGGTAGTTTAATCGGTCACCACGCCCGCCGCTTCCTACTGCGCCAAGTGTTGTGGGTTTAAATCCTACATGGGAAAACACTATGTGTGATCCTCAAATTGTTATTCTAAGTCTGGCTCATTATCTTTTTAAAAAAACAAAAAACTGTCACTACCACATTCAGTCCAAAGTACTCTCTCCTTCTCTCTCTCCCTCTCTCTCTCTGTGTGTGTATGTTTTACCTTTCTTTTTCACTCATAACGAAATAACTCAAGCTCTTTTCCCGGTTAGAAGTATTAAAACTGTTTCTTCGTTGTGTACATAGATTTAGCAATCCATTCAGAGCACGGCGAGATTTCCACGGCGCGCGTTGTCCCAAGCGGTACTACACGTTATAGCTCACGGAGCTCACGACATACAGGTATTACAAACTCCATGTGGGAATCAGTAAGTTCATTCTAGTGAAAAATGTTATAATAAAACCAGAAATGCATTATAAAACAATTTACAATATTATGCATAAATCTCTTAAATAAAGATAAGTTATTTGTGTGGAGGATTAATTTATTTTAAAAAACTATTGATTTCTCTTAATAATAATCATTTACGATGGTTAATGGCATACCAAATATTAATAAATTATAATATGTGAAATATTGTTTTTATTTTATTACAAGCAGCGTTTTACAAAATGAAAAAAATGTTATCCCAAAAAATATTATGGCGAATTAAGAACCTCGTCCTTTTTGATTTTTTTAAGAATAACATACTTGATATACTACATTATCTGCCAATACGTGAATACAAAAAATAAAGGTTCCTTTTCTTCTAAAGACTTCTTGTCCTTCGCTTTCGATTGCATCACAACCTCGATTATTCTAGAGTACTGAGAAGCAAATGTAAAGTTAACCTTCTACATCTTTCTTTACAGTTTTCTCAACATCTATTGTGTGACTACCTTAATCTTCCTCGAATGTTGCCACTGCACGAATCAATCGGGCAAAATATATCGATGTTACAATCTCTAACTATGAGAGACAATAGAATGAGAATGGTAACTATAGCCGTTCATATTCAAATTAATTTCAGCACGTTTTAGAGTAGGACGAACATTGATACTTGATACTTTTACATTTTTTTTTAAAAATCCATCTTATCTAGATTAATATTTAGAAACCTTATAGGCCTTATATAATAAGCTGTTCTTTATTGGTTTAGTTTACTTTATTTTTTTTAAGTGATTTAAATAATCTGGTACAAAATAAAATTTTGTACCAAGATAGTCCAAAGCCTGAGAAAGGATATAGGCTTTTTACCGCGATAATCGACATGTCAATAATAAAATTTTGACAATAATTGACAGTATTGATATCTAATGAAACTTTCACTAACTTTAAAGCTAAATCCTATTTAAAGAAAATATATCCTACCACGAAACCTGTTAATCTTATAACTAAGGGACGTAGTCGCTGCTTTACTCGAATCACATTTGGGAATAGAGAACTAATGGAGTGTCAACTAAGGTAGATATATTATTGTGGTACGGAAGTTTGTTCTCGCGGTTTTAATGGGAAAGTAAAATGTGTGGAGTGGATAAATAGTTTTATTTTTACTTCTTTCGTTCGGCTTTTGATCTCATATACTTTTAAGAGTACATGTATATTGAAATTAGTGACTAAAACTAAAATTGTAATAATTCAAGAAAAATTAATATGTTTTCTGTTTTACACAAATATTTACTTTCTGTCTTTCGAGCTTGTTTTATCTTAGTCTTGTCGAAGCCTTTCAAAAGCTCATCTTCGATATAAGTGGGGTTACTCTTTAACCCGAACATTCAAGTAGATATCCATTATAATTGTATAATCCTATACTGAGTACACATCCGTCTTCTTCGATTGTCATTCTATATATAAAACCCTTTTAAAGGATTTATTTTCAGTTCTATCAGGGCAATAAAGGTCAAGTAAAATATTGAAATTATATAATAATAAAGTTCCGAAGCTTGTGAACAGGTAAAAAATGTCTTACCTCCAACTAAATTTAAAAAACTATTTCCTTTAACATAACTAAATAAATATCAACATCTTGTAATGTTCACTCTAAAAGCCGTCTGGCCAACGTGATACATCCTGCGAAATGACATGTTGGCCTACTGTACTACGCTTGTGAGATGGATTGGTGAAGAGTTTGATTAATAAAATACTAGCTAATCCACACAACTCTTCAACCATACTCGGCTTCCATTGCTTAAAGCGTAATTTTAAATACCCTATGTAAGGTACGCCAGTATTTTAGGATTAAAAATATGTTAAAAGATCACTACGTATTTTAAAATAAAGTCCTCCGCCGCATCTGTCCGTATGTCTGTTCGCGATAAACTTAAAATAAAATCTTCCGTTCTTTACAATATTTTGCATTGAAACTCCGTAACCTAGAACCTTCCATGATAACTGTGCTTATACTGAAAGGAGTTTTAAATTGGATGGTATTTCCTAAAATGTAACAAACTTTTTACCGTTATAAGATTAAATTATAGTATTATAATTTGAGTATCAAGTGCCTACGTCATATTAATTTACATGGAGGAAGACACATCGCTAGAGCAAATTCCCATTGACCATAGTTTTTATTACTTGCGTCATTTGATATCATTTTCCTCATTATTATTTAATCAATATGAACATTGACCTCTTTGGAAACTTACACGGCGTTTTTGTTTCAGTTTTACAATAATTGGCTCGACCACGGTGAAACCAAAAAAGTAAGGGTAATCGTTTTGACAGTCTATGTATATTTTTATTTCCCATAAACGTAAACTACTGACCCGATTGTAATGATCGAAGTGTCATTAGATTCGGAATAATGACTACGGTGACGTAATTTTTTCAAAAGCAATTTAAGTAGTTGAGTTATAATGTTTTTAACTTTATTTATGTCTTATCTACGATCAATCTAAGCAACTATAAGCAGATGAGCTGAAAGGAGAGAACGTTTCGGGTAGTTTGGAACACTATACCTAACTGGAATAGCACATTGGGTCTTTTCAATAAGTTTCAAATTAAAACAAAGATTTTTTCAGCATGAAATCTGACACATGCTATCAGATTTAGATTTATAGACATAGAGTTGATTATATTCGGAAAGTATAAAGTTATTTAGTGTACTTACTTATTAGAATGACAAATATTAGCGTTGTAACGAACTTTGACCTTTTTTGATACATTATGAGTGATCTGAAACAAATACAAAACTTTAATAAGTATGTTGCTTTATTTTCTTTCATTAAAAATAAAATAAAAACTACTTGCGCCCTAGGTATATTAACATTGTAGCTGACTAAATACTGGGCGATAGGAGGGAGGCCTGGCCACAAATAGCAGTCAGGCCACAACACATCATGTTTGCGCCGAAAGGCAGAGAAAGCACAGGCTTCCACAGGATTGTGCCTTAGTAAGCGCGGTATCGATTCTGGGGACGACCTGAAATAATATGGTCCGGGTCCTCCTCAGGCCAGGGTGCCTGAGACCGGATGTCGGGGTGTTTTTAGTCAACACACACCACATACTCCTGGTCCGCGAGGAGCCACAGACGCGAAGGGATTTTCCCAACAACAAAAAAAAGACATAATAACATTGTACTGGGACTTTACCGACAAGCTTAAAAAGGACACAAACTACAACCAGAGACAGAACAACAAATTGTGAATCACCAAGTATTATCCCATGTATGGGTTGGAACCCTCAACACGCAGCACAGTATAAAGCGTGTGACTGCTTAAACACCAATAAGCAATCCGCATAGTCCAGAATTAAAAAATAAATATTCAAAAACTTCGGAATGCTGTGAACTGTTGGACTAAAGAAGTAAAATTTAGAGTAAGTAATGAAATTTGAAGAATCTCTAAAAAAAGTCATTGCGATATATCCGGATTAATTATGTACTAATTAAATATCGGAAGCTGTCCAGCCCCACACGCTACTAACTTAGAATTATCAGAAAACTTGAACTATTGAAATGAATCTATATAAATAAATATTAGGTGTACAAAAATAATATTTAATAATTTTTAAATGCGTAGGCAGGAGCATTGCAAGCTACGTGATATAATCACAATAACATGGGAAAACCAAAAAACTTATTTTGAATACCTAACTAATATAATACATATAAAATAAAAAAACCTAAATTAAAATATCTTGCAAAACTGCTGTATATTAATTTAGAATTCGTTCCATTCGAATGAGGAAAACCGAAACCCAAAACTTATTTCTCTATCAATTACAAAAATTAACTAACTATTCGAATCGTCACTCAGGTAATCGCTTAAGAAAATTTAAATCCGGGCAATAGGGTTTGGTTGTTTAATTCTCACAATAATTACTTGCTTCGACTGTAAATAGTTAGCTTAAGTTTTGTAATCTCTTGTTGATTACATTCTTATTCTGTTTGTGGAAGTTTGGTGACATTAGGAACAGTGTTTTAATGTAGTGGCAGTAATAGTCTCTCCGAGTTACATTAGCGTTTTAATCATGGTTACAGATATCTGGAAGATACTGACTCTAGAGTAACAAAGCACAATCACCGTATGACAAAACTTTGTGAGGGACAATGTTAATATATGTTTAATCAATGAAGCAATTAGTATTTTATTCATACATGTCAAGATCTTGCTGGTTTTACACATCACATCAACAGCATTTAAGTCTGCTACTGGTCACAATCCTCTCCCTACCAAGGAGATTTTGGCTTACTATATTACTATGTATTTAGGAACGGATTTCGTATCCCTCCATCACAAAGGGAGGCTCCTCCGACCAGGCGAGGTTATCATGCCTGGCGGGCCACGGCCCCATAGTTGATGTTGGGATGTCTTTTATATATGTTAATCGGCGCGAGAATTTTTTATATCGCGATTCAGGATTAGCAATTATCCCGTATACTTCGTTACTCTTTGGTTCGGTGTTCCTTCGGTAGATAGCGCTGTTGTATGTTTTTGCTTACGCTGTACGTAGAAGTCGCCACATCATGTACTACTCAAGGTATTAGAACCAGGCTGATTTCATCAGGAATTCACATTACGAACCAACGTAATAAGACAGCATTTGTGTTGTCGTATTTCGTTGATGGTTGTGAGATCGGAGGCTATGTGATGCAAAAGCATCTCATGAAGCCGTCTTACAATGGATAAGCATGCTGCATGCTGCAGACGGATTACACCTAACTATAATAGGTCATAGTATGGAACAAGACTCTAATCAAATGAATAAGCAGTTTTAAATAAGACTTCCGACTGAATCCAATTTTAATTTTCATATTTTTTATGGTGTAAGGTGACAAATGAGCAGACGGGCTATGGTCAGTAATGATCGCCAACTATGTATACATATGTACTGACGCTGTAACCTGCTCGTTCATGCTTTCACCTGTTGACATTTTTGAAGGATTAACTCCGTTGTATGATCACTTCATTTTATAACCATACTGAACTCACGAACAAAATGATTATAACTTTAACTAAATGTTCGATAGAATTATTAATCGGTTTTTGTGTTCCAAATAACATCAAACATCTACAGATTGAGATTAACGAAAAGTTGATCCTTTAAATGAATAAAATCTTCAGAACTTCTAAGGGGCTCAATAAGAACTTTATTACGTAAAGACGTATAATAAAATGAGTATAATAAGTATTCGGAAATACTGATATCATTTTTTTATGTGAAAAGAATAAACGCAGTGAAATGTCAAGTCAATGTATCATTCAGGTTAACATTTATGTTTAACAAGTACCCTGTTTCAACAATCATAAATAAAGATTTAAATTTATTGATCCAATTAATTACAGCTTATTGCATTACTGTACACAACGTGACAAAGCTTATTACTATCATTGATAACGATATATCAAACTGAGCTTAATATTATTAGGGCTTAAACTAATAGGCAAACGTATTGTATTTTGTGCCTTGCGACATAATGGACTAATGATTGGAGAAAAGTAGAGAAGAGCAGCAGATGAATGGACACTATCCAAGACCAGGATGGTTGGTACTTTGTGGGGCAAGTCTTTGTGCAGCAGTGGACAACCATAAGCTGAACGAACGAAAAACCTTTTGAATACTGATATATCGTATACGTGGTATCAATATAATAAAAAGGGAAGACTTATGAAAAATATATAATTCATGTTAAGACCTGTTTTGGAAGACGGTTTTATAAAAATGGAAAAAAAAATAAGTTTAATAATGATATGTTTTTTTAAATTCCGGAGTCTAGGAAGGCGAATCTCATTTGGAAATACGTTTAAAATAGCTTATATTTATTAAGCTATTAAGCTATAAGCTTCTAAAAGCTATATAATTTTATTAATATTAGAAATACAAAATTAAGAATATTGCCATTTAAAACCGCTAAAAAGATCTTGATGAATATCAACACTTTATTTTATAGTCTTAAATTCTGCCTTCACGATGAGGAAAAAACAAACTTTATTTATTATTATTATTATTTATAGACAGGCAGCCAGTTGAAACAACTGATATAAGCCTGCATCTTGATAGATTTTATTTGTTAATAGAAAATAACGAATTCAAATACGTGAGTATTTTATATTAATTTGTGTATGTTCTATGTTAACTGAGTGGTTTCCGCACTTAGTCCTTTAAATGGACCATTGTACGTGATAAATTTGTGTATTTATACACAATTTTTAAATACAATCATAATACACATACATTTTATAACTGTAAAATAAATAAATCTACCTCATTAACTCGACGAAGAAGTGAGGTCATTGACTTATATTGTTATTACAATGTCACCTACTAGACTCAAAAATTCCAGTAGTTTTGTAATACGTGTTTTATAGTACTAGCTACATTATACTCTGTGGTGACGGATTAAGAATACAGTGTCAATACTCCTATTCAGGCCATGGGTATCATAAACTACACAAGGGAACATCAGTGCAAAGAGAAGTAAAACTTGAAACTAACCATATAGACCAACCCGTGTATCTAGCGTGATATAGCAGGCCAAATGGATGGTGATGAAAAACATGCTTGTTATATTACTTTGTGTTACCAATCTGACTGAACAATAAATTTTATCATTGACCAAAACTGATACACCAAAGAAAGCAAGTTGCAGCAAAACTTGAGGATGACTGGAGAAAATGCAACAAAATAAACATTAAGCAACATTGAAGGAGATGCGTTCGGACCGCAATCAATTCTACAAACCAGTTTGAGAACAAATTATGTAAGATGTTTTGAATATCTTATGTTCGAAAAAAACCCTGAAACCTAACTAATTATCACAACTAGTTTGGTTGAAGAGAAACTATGAATTGATACACTATCAACATGTCTACCGATATGCAGATCCGGTGTTTTGTTGTCTCTACTTTCTCAACCATCCATACGATTACGGTGATTAAAATGCAGAAACAGCTACAGATAAATTGTTCTGGATAAACCTGTTCATATGCATCCCATCCCAAGTAGGATATGGGCTTCGAACAAGTTTACGACATTAAACTGTTTGAGATGTTTATAAGAATAAAAAGTTCAAACACATTAACACAGGGTCATCTGTTAGACTCACTAATTAGTATGTAAAAATGACTAAAGACAAATTAATACATAGTCATTCACTAGATAATTATTTGTCCTGAGTCCGAATCTCCGAATCGATCCCCTGACTCAGACTTAAGCCCAGCACTCAAGATTAAACCACTGAACGAACACGCTCAATTATGTAAATATTGTTCTTTTTCATATTCACCTTCTAAAATTTATGTAGACTATTCAAATGAGATCCATTGGGCGGTGTGCTCTATCAAACAAATGATTGCATATGTTATTGTCTATAAATTGTCATGTAACCTGTGGTTGTAGTAAGCAAACCTTGAAAAAAAATATAAAAAGTCATTTTTCTATGTAAAAGGTTTATGTCTAAGCATCTTCTGCCCATTTCATAATTCATCGCGTGATGAATTATGAAATACTTTAACCTGTCGACTGCTGAACATAGGCCCCTGATGTTTATAGGGTTCGCTAAGTTTCAAGTTGTCCGTATCTTGGCAGTGATGTTGTCCTTCGTAATTTCTCTTACATCTGTTTTTAATAATATCTACCATTTTTCTTTTCAATACGTATGATTGTAATTTTTTAATTGATATGCAGTAATTTTGTTTCTCTTTTTGAGACCAGTTTTGTTGACAAATAATAACAGGTAAACAGAACCTAAGTATGTAACCTCGGTGTTTTAGGGAAAACTGGAGATAGGGTATTTCAAAAGGCTGTTAGTCAATTTTTACTCTTACCATATGGATATCGTATTAAAAAGAGGTAAAGTTTGTGAGTTTGTGACGTCATAAGTTATAATCTCTGGATCTACTGAACCGATTTTGAAAACTCTTCTACCAATATAGAAAGCTACCTTGGCTAGGCTGTGTGTAACAGGCTATACATTAACCCGAAAAATGCTAGATGTTCCCGTCCGAAGCCGGGGCGGGCGGCTTCATCATCATCATCATCCTCAGCATATTTGCATCCACTGCTGGATGTATGCCTCTTGCATGGTTCCCCATTCGCTTCTGGATGCGGCGTGTCTACTCCAGGCGAGCGGCTTATATCTTCATAATTCTATTTCCATCACGTCAAGAACTAACACGTTTAAGTATGGTTTGATTATCTAAAACAGTTTTTCTCTTTCTTAAAAACAACTATCTCACTTCTTAAAAAGTCCCTTGAACATAGTTAAAAGATTTGGCAATACTAAAATTTCATTGTTTTGGAAACTTGTTTTCATCCACTGCACTGTTGTATAAAAAACAGCCTATTACATCGTGACATGTCATTTTACGTTCCATGCCGTTGAACGACCTTTGCGCGTATTCTGAACGTCGTCATAGCTCCATCTCAATCAATTAAAAAATATTGTCCGTAATTCGCAACAAAAAATGTGGATATCATTAATAAAATTCTTTGTATAAGAGAATTAATTTGAATTGAGTTTAATTGGCGCATGAACTTTTTAGACTTTCGCATTTATTTGATATGTTGTTAGTTTCTAGAACTTCTTATCACAGTATGTAAGGTTAAAACATTTGATCTCGCAACTAGATTTTTATTTCTTTTGAAGAATATCATATTTCCACTAATATAAAATTACCCATATAACAAATAGTTACAATTAATGTTGCCTTAAATACAGCCATAGTCCATTAAGCGAGCCGTTTGTTCATTCGACCACTTAATCGTAAAATAATGGTTCAAAGACTCCTGCGCAAAAATTTAGCTCAGACTAATGAAAAATATAACACATATGTATTAATAACTAGATTATAGCAGCGTGTACTGGTTATCACTGTAAAAAGTAGTCCATGTCCCTTCTCAAAAATTCAAATATCTCTATCTGAAATTCATCCTAATCGGTGCAGCCGTTGAGACACAAAACATCAAACAGAATAATAAACGTTACCTTCGAATTTATAATATTGGTATCAATATATGTATGTTTTACTGATCGTTGTACAAAATTTCGCTCTCACGGTTTTGATTCTAGTCTATTCGATATAGATACTACCTCGCTGCTATATAGAATTCAAAATTCAGAATACGTCTGTGTCATGTACATCAGTGTTACGTCAGTCACTAAGTATGTCAATGGCGTTACCGACAATTACGGTTTTGAGAGTACACTTGCTGTACAATAGAAAGTCACTTAAACCTACTACATATATTAAATGCATTGTTATTGATTATGTTATTTTATTCGTTATATGCAGTACCTAAATTAAATAAATATTTATAAACACTTAATATTTGAAGCAAATTTGTTTGTATGTGTGGGTGTGAGTGAATAATTGAAAAATAATCAATGGCTAACAGGAAGAAAACATAATTTCCGATGCATTCATACGTCGAAAAAAAATAGGACTGACAAGAAATTTTTTACAACACATATTTTTACTTGTAAAGTATTACCACTAATTTACCTAAAAATCTGTTCCATCTTCCATGCGTGAAACTGGCTACTTCAAATAAACCAACTTTTCTTTAAAACTCTGCACGGCTTTTTTACAGTCATATTACACTAATTTGTTTTAGTCACGCCAATTAGTATAACTATGTAAGTACAATTTTCAAGCATTAGTTTAAAATACATTTAATTTACATAAGACTTCAGTTGAAAAGACTTATTTTGACAGTTCATTGACACTATGATGATCTTGAGGATTACGAAGTGATGGCTCTACTTTGGAAATGAAAGATTAAGCTGATCTTAGAAGCTGTAAAATTTGTGTGTGATTTACATAATAATATGTACAGATATAGGTACCGTGATTGTACTAAACTAATGCGACTTCCTCATTAGTCTAATAGTTTGATTACACACGTGATTGCCGATCAAGAGGTCTTGGGCTTGATTCCCGGATCGGAACAAATATTATTTTTGAGTTTTTTTGATTATTCATATGCACGACAGCCTGAAATTCGAAAGTGGGGTCAAATCCTCATGCCTCAAATAGCAAGCCGTCTCTTCCTGCCACCCTAGCCAAGTTACAAATGTTTTTCATTTTGCAGTCGCTGATGCCTCCATTCTCTTGCTTGATTGGATAATATTTTGTTTTGATCACGTGACTGAATAACAATAGCCAATCAAACAAGAGAGTAGAGGCGTCAGCGACTGCTGAAGAAAAAATGTTTGCAACTTGGCTAGGACGGCTGGTCATATCGGATAGCTATTCCATAGTAAGAGAACAGAGGGTGCACCTATGTTAACTCACTGACTAAAGCACTATTATATCTCCTGCGCAGTTGGCTGGTCTTCCTTCAAAAATTCTTTATCATCATAATAAACTAATATAAAATATAGTAGACTTCACGTCTGAAATTATAATAATATACCTTATTAACAATTTAAGACTTATCCATTCTTCTAGACACTTCCAGGTGTGTATCTATTAAACAAATCATCAATGATGAAAAGCATGAGTAGAATACAGGGATCACCATCGTCATTGTGAGGGTAAGCAATACATCATGGTGACCCATATCATGGCGGCGTGTTCAAATGTTTCTGCATCATTCTCTCGGCCTCATGCAAAATGATTGGGCCTCCGGTCTTACACTTACCAACGAAATACGACAGTTAGAATGTGAACAATATAATACTGTGGTTATACTGCAAGTTAAACAGGAATTAGGTTTTTACGGAGTAAAGCTATTGACAACATTCTAGCAAGATTGTAAGTGAAATATCGAGGTATCTTTACAAGTACCTTAAGAGTTAATAATTACGGTTATCTAAATATCTAAGTAATAATCTCGTTCAAAATATTAAATCTGGACTCCTAGAAGTTAATTGCGTTAGACTTCTAGATTAATAAGTTTAGCTTTAACTGACATTTTGTGGTACAACACTTAAACTAATATTCATCTCACATCACATCAAATATTGGTTTAAACTACATAACATACGAAACTTCTTTAGTTAACCTAGTTTTTTAACATGACAGATTATTGATTTAGAACTAGTATCGCGCCTTTCCACACTCGATTTCTGAACTATAATTAAGATCAAAATTTGTGGCGGGTTCTAGAAAATTTATATTAAACTAACTTTTGCCTACTCTTCTCCTCGCATTTATATCGATTTATATAACAAACAATCTTTCTCCAAAGTCCAATATATCTCTATACTGAAATTCATCTAAATCAATTCAGTTGTTTAGTCGTAAAATTGTTACTTTTTAATTTATAATATACAAATGTTATAAAATGGATGTGATAAAATGTGTGATTATTTAATGTATATTAGCGAATTAAACTGTCTAATAGCTTCACTGCTAGATACAGTTTTTTTTTCAAGGATAGAGAGTTTTATAAATACTCTCTATCCTTGTAATCACAAGTTAAGATAATTCTTATTTTATTCTTTTGGTTCATAGGGATCTTCAAGTAACTTGGTTATGTACTATATTATTAACAATTTATAATCACATCAACAACTCATAATGTCCCACTGCTGGGCTCGGGTCTCCTCTCAGGAGAGGGTTAAGGCCATTAATGTGGGGAACACTGGCCGAGTGTGAGTTGGGGACTGGCAAGACACGTTGAAGCTTCGTAATCTTACTGTTGAATGTTTTTGGTCGCTCGAAGGCCTCCAACTAAGCTTCACGACTGCCATCTTATTATAACAAACCGGGACCGACTGCTTAACGTGACCTCTGAATCACGGAAACGCTCATAACATTAATATATCATACCACACCCATCTAGGTACTGACCATAACGTCATTGCTTACCCTCAGCCATTGTTTCCAATCACTGGAGTCGAGAGACTGAAAGTGCTCAACAATGAGAAAAATATTAATCTCTTAGAACATTTTAATCAAAAATTCAAAACAGATTCTGAAATTGAATTTTCACTTTGAACACAACACAAAAAAGTACTTTAACACATAGTCGATATCAAATGCTCCTCATCAATAATAATAGTGTTTCCGTTATCACTCAAAATGTTACCAATACCCTTTCTACCTGATACTATTTTCATGACTAATGGTTGAGGAAATACTAAACCTTACCTTCAAGGCCAGAACCTTGTCAAAGACATTGTAAGAGGATGAAGTGACGCGTAACGATTGCTCATTGTTTAACAGTATTGATGGATATACAATTAGATTACTAGGTGAAAAAACTTTACTTAATTTTAATGGCCACTTTGATCTTGGAAGTTTACACGTCATTAGTGAGGCTTTGTTGCTTATAAAACTCATTGGTTTAGCGTTTAGTGTATGTGAAGATGTCTCGGATTCAAATTCCGGATCGTCCAAAAGTATTGTTAGGTTTTCTTTACAAGAAATTCCTTAATAAGGAGTATGGAAATTTGGCTATGTTTTACTCCTGTGCCTCTTCCCAATAATGAATGCCATAGATGTTCATAACAACCGGGAACCTCTTGATCAACAGTCGCAAAGGCTAACCATAGGAAGAACGAGACTTTGAAGATCCAAAATAAATGGACAAATAAACAATATAGCTTCCCTGCTAAACATAGAATGGAAGAAATTAGCAACAAAAAAATCATCATAGGTACAAAAGTAAAGAAGAAATCATTATTTTCCTCATATTTTCACCAACACACCATTCATATAAACATAAATTTACCAATAGTTAGCTAGTTAATAGACATTTCCGTTGTCCAAGGTACACAGTAAGAATGTTTTCCTGTCAAACACTTATCATTTAAAGTTTTTAGTATGATAGTGCATCCTTGCCTTGAACTCTTCAAATTTATTCAATTCATAGAAATTGCGCAAAAGGAGTGCTAACTAAACAACTCGTTTGTTTGACGACTGATTTCTGGCCTTGCGTTCGTTAACTGCAAATGGTTTGCTAAGTACAATTTTCCCATTTTTATGTTTAAGTTAATATAAATACTTGCATTTAAATTATTGCAGGAAGATTTTCGTTTTCAATTATTTTGACGGAAAAATTGTACTATTGTCATTGTAATTTTTGACTGCATAGAGGGCTTATTGGTTTAATATAAAGTGAAGTTTAGGTTCAATGTTGTGAGTTCATCCCATTATGGGACAAAATTTTATGTGATGCACAAATTGTTTTTTGAGATCTCTTTATTATTACGAATCTATTGACACCTCATCCATTCAAATCGGTTTAGTAGTAGTTCAGGCGCTACGGTGCAACATAAATAAACTGCGAAAACTAAAACTATTTCTTTTAGCTTCGCTGTAGACTACTAAACATTTAAAATGCAAGCTTTATAAGGAAAATTACTTTTTAAATATACATTGAGGTGATTTTCATATTATAATATAAATTATGTTATTTCTGTTGTTTGACATTTGCTAATCTAAACTAGAAATCACTAAAAAACAAGTTTTGTCCAATCGAACGAAGAATAAAACTAGATAATTCACACCAAAAATATAAATACATACATACAACAATTGCATTTTGTATATGGTTTTACTGAAATAAGAGGATTTTAGAGAAATTTTAATCTTCAAACCTAATCTAGATTAGGTTTAGGATTAGGTGTTAGATTAGGTTTCAACAGAGTTTCACCACCAGCCAACTCGTGGATGTCGTAAATCTGACTAACGAAGTAGAGCTGGACAACAGCAATGCAAGAAGAACATAACTGGATACAAATATTATTTCCACCCTGACAGAATAGTATAATTATCTTAAGAAAATTACCTGGTAAAATTACAAATGCGAAAGTTTCGTAATGGAGTCATAGCTAAAACGCTGAATTGATTTTAAAATAAGGCATTTATATAATTTAATTCTTGAAAAAGAATAGATATAGGCAAATATTATATTAACAATATTATAAAAATAACTTGGAAAACAGAAAATAGTCCAGAAAACCATAAAGCCAAGTTAGGTTCTAAAAGGCAATCCATTTTCTCTTTGTTCAACGCAAACGAGATAGTGGATTATTTTTTGCATTAAGCTCGCATTTATTAAAAGAACGGAGAAAAATAACAAGGTGCTTTAAACAGTGATTTTAATGGACACTCGACTATTGTAGATAACATTAAAGCACTTCTCATTTGTTTACTGTTCATTACCCATTAAGGACTTGTCTATTTAACTTTGTAAATTTGACTACCAAAGTAAATGACTATGTCATTTACTTTGAACCAGTTCGCTGAAGTAGAAGTGGGCTAGTCATGCCCCCAGACGAGCTGATGGTCACTGGAGCCAAAATATGCAAGAGTAGAGACCACGACTACGCAAAGAGAACTTAGGACGCAATGTGGTACGATGGACCGACGATTTGATAAAAGTGGCTGGCGACGGATGGATGCGGACTGTTCAAGACCGGGATGGTTGGCGCTCCTTGAGGGACCCTTTCATACAGCAGTGGACGGCGATAGGTTGATTGATTGATTGAAATTTGATCTGTGGCGGATAACGTGTTTTGGTTTCAGCGGTCACATGGCATTTTCTTATTACGTTGAACGTTGTAGGTTCGACACAACTTGTAGTATCTTTGTAATAAAAACATCAGGCACTGAATTCCTATCTGTATTCAGATTACTCTAGCCTCAGACGGGTTGGTATTACATACAAAGATACTCCATATTTTTTCACATCAATACTTTCATTATAAAACTGGATTTTATGGGTCCATTACAGACCTTAGCAGGGAAACACATCAATATTGAAACGAAATTCCAGGAAACACTAACGGGTAACTAAATGGACATATGAAAGGAGGTCTTTGAATCAAAGTTTATTCTAACTGATGATAAAAAAGGACAATTCAGAGCGCGACTAAAGTGGTTTGACTTTGAGATCAAAGGTTTACTTAGGCAAAAACATTTTTTGCCAAAATATAACCCACTAGCTTTTGCCTACGGCTCTGCCGTCGTGTATCTCGATTATTACAGTAAAAAGTAGAATATGTGTTATTCTAAAATATATGCTATACTACTGTAAAGTTTCGTCAAAATCCGTTTAGTAATTTTAGCGTGAAAGAGCAACAAACATATATAGATACATACTCACAAACTTTCGGGTTTATAATATTGGTAAGGATTCATATAGATTATGTTAATTGCTTTGCTGTCAAGTAAAGGAATAGATTCTTTTGAAAATATAAGTTTCTACTACCATCTTACTATACTATACTGTCTGCATTAAGCATAGCAAGGAACACAATTAATAATACAATTATAATATCAATCATGATCAATCATGACTGATTGATTGAACCTACCGCCGACCACTGTTGAACATAGGTCTCCCCAAACAAGCGCCAACTATCCCGCACTATTTCCCGAATATAGTAAATTAAAGATACATAAACATTTGGTCCGATCCGGGAATCGAACCCGAAACCTCAAGGACAGTAGTTGCTTACGCTACCACTTCGCCACCGAGGCAGTCAATAGCCATAGGCATTATTTTTAAATTAGCACTATTAAAAAGCAAACACGCGTTGATTTATAACACTATATACGATAATAGAGCAGTTTTTTTTTCTGGAGCGTGCAATGTGCGGCCGACTGGTCATGATTCCACTTAGATACGTGTACTGATAAGCTTTTTGTAATGATAGATGTATTTCTTGCATATGTTATCTGCACGCAAACTTCTTATGGTTACGATAGGAACAACGGGAGCCATAACGGGTTTTTTAATTAAGAAGTAGTGCATGTTTTATTGGTAACTAGTTTTTCGCCCGCGGCATCGTCCACGTGGAATTAGGTTATATCGCGCGATATGGTACCCCCCCCCCTTTCCCCGTGCACGCTTAATTTGTCTCTGTCTTAAACAATTGAACAATCTTACATGATTTAATGTTTGTCAATAAGGAACCAAACAAACTTTCGTCCCCTATTTCAACCCCTTCTACCCTTATTTTCGCGATAATAAGTATCCTATGTCCTTTCCCAAGTTCAGTTCTATCTTCATCACAATTTCATCGAAATCGGTTCAGTGGTTTAGGCGTGAAAGCGTAACAGACAGCGTTACTTTCGCATTTATAATATTAGTAGGGATTATTTTCACTAGTATACTTTTTCTCAAAAAAATCCTCGTCCGTTTGATGACGGAAGAAAAATATGAAGTATCACAGTGTCACCGTCCCTACCTACAAACTACGCAAGACAATAACACTTCAAAGAGAAGGAAAACTTAAAACAAACTATAGCAACCCGTCTGAAAAGCGTTGTATAGTAGACCAAAAACTTCTAAGAACCTATGTCTAGAAGTGAACTATTAAAAGCTGTAAATAGCAAACTCACACTCCACCACCTGATACCAAACTAGGCAGAGTCTGCACTATCGTAACCGAATAGTTGTAAACATACTTATTTATATGTACTGATCGCCTTATTGGTTTAGTGGTTAGCGTATGCGATTGTATTTGTTTCGAAGTTTGGGTGTTTTCTATGTATAAAATAAAGAAATATTTAAATAAATAAAAATAATAATAATAATATTGGTATTTATATCAATTGTCTAGTACCCATAGCACAAGCTCTGCTTAGTTTGGGACTATATGATGTTGTGTGTCAGATGTCCGAAATATTTAAATATATCTAAATACATACAAATATTAAGCCCAGATACAGAACAACCGATAATGCCAATCAGACAATCATTCATCTTGTTGGGAAGCAAATCTACGTTCTCTGGGTTAGCAGTTAGTATCGCTAACAACTAAACTATCAGGGAACACAATGCAAAAGCTTAATAACAAAAAGCCTCTATGGAGGTATAAAACATGCATGTCACGGGTTACGGGTCAACACGTTGCTCTGCGCTTACTGAATTTTAAAAAGAAAAAATGAATGCCCGTATTCGTCGTTGTTGTGTCGTCAAACAAAACAATTGGTATATCCTTCCTATACGTAATTTTTTATACCGTTTAGGAAGCAATCTAAGCTGATGGGTCACAAAGTCAACATCGCTGCCTATTTGAAGATACCTTTAACTCAAGAGGCCGTGGATCACTCTGACCTAACCTTCACGTCTCAGATGTGTCAAAGCATTGGTCTTGTAAGTTGATGAATATAATAATGACGAAATTGATAATTAAACGCAGTTGGTGTTCTAACACAGTGTAATATAGATGGTATAAATATAAAAGTCAGAAATACCATTATGTGTGAGATAATAGAGTAATGCTGATTTCAGTAAGAAAACGCCGGCTTGAATTGCTTGTACTATCTCGCATAAAAGACCAACTGTGGCGGTTAGCGGCAGCTGCAAGTCAGCACAATTTGTAATACGCGTTTATTCGCTGCACTGCTGTGCCAGTTGCCTTCTATCTATTCCCGGAGTTGGTTCTCAGTTTTATATAGCGTTCTGTATAGTTGTATAACACGATAATTAAAGAACGTTCGACTTATAAGAAATATATTTTATTTATCTCCATCTGACCTACACGCTCGAAAAATTGGAGTCAGAGACGTACGTAAAAGGGTAACACATAAAACACCTAAACTAACCGAAAATGATAGCATTCGTGATATCGTATTTCATTGGTGAGTACGAGAAGAAGCATCTCACTAAGCCATAATCTGCATCGTCTGCATTCAGAATAAAGATGGTGACCACTACTCTTGGATTCTATTCATGCTTTCAGACAGAGTTATTTAGGAAGGAAAATTTTAAAATAAAAAATAAATAAAAAATAAATAGTTTTAATGTAAAAAGCGTGGCGCGAGGTTATTGAAATATTTTCAGAAAGCACCCCATGCTCTGTTACCTACATTAAAATTATTTTCTAATTTTTAGTTTAAAAGCGTGTTTGTTTAGTTTTTTAAAACTATCTTTTTTAGAAAAAAGACAAAATAAGACTTATTTGCTTAAACATTACTTTTTTTTAGTTTTTTCTTTTCAAATTAGTGTATTGTCATCGATCCTCGATATTATCTACAAAGTTTGAACGAAATCTGGCTGTTTAAATTGGGTCAAAATCGCACCCAAAGAAGTCGGTTACAAACATAAAAATAAACAAACTTACAGATGAAGTTAATAAAACGCGTGTAATAGATTCTGTCCAAAATAAAGTGTCGTCAAAATACACAAATTTCTTTAGGAAGTACAATTACTTAGCAAATTCTTTTACGATTTATTATTAATATTAAAAATAAACTTACACAACTTATTATAAAGTTAAGGATAGATGCTTCGCTAGATGCCATTTATAGATGCTAGTCATCGGAACCAATAACTTTATAAGTTGTCAGATATTTACGTTTGAAACGAAGTCTGCTTAATAATATTTATAAAAGGATACATCCATGGTTCATAACACAACGGCTGATACCTAATATGTGTAGCGAGTTTGAAGTATTTTAGAAAAAGGAAGTTGTCTGGTAAATCCTTACCAATATTATAAACGAAAAGTTTGTGAGTAGTATGTAGGTATGTTTGGTGGTGACTGGAAACAACTGAACGGATATGGATGAAACTTTACAGTAATATAGCCTATGTATCAGAATAGCACATAGGATACTTTTTACTACAATAATCGAGATACACGTGGGCGGAGCCGCGGGTGAAAGGTAGTAAATCACCTATATTATAATAATAAAAGATGACGTTAACATACCTATTTTGAACTTACGTAATAATTTTGAAAATATATGAGTGCCCCTGATTAAAAATTCAAACTTTATAATGTCATAAATATAAATTTATCCTCGAGTTGCTAAGGTAAAATGGTAGAAAATATAAACGTCGTATTTTTAATGTAAGTAATACTAATTTGAGAAACTTATTAAGGAAACATAACATTTTGTTGCTAGGTTAATACGTCAGTTCATTGTACATAATAAAAATCAAAGTGAGGGAAGGTATTGTAAATAATAACATTATTTAATTGCGCAAATAGCAGAAATAATTTAAATATCTTGTTTCCCTAATTATACAGCGTTAAACAACTTGTATAAACAACAAGACGAGCTTAAGATACAATACAATAAAGCTAAACATTAAAAGCTAATAGTAGCGCTCATAGGCAACTAGCTTTAGGTGATTGGATACAATCACCGCCTGATATTGCATAGGGTTAGCACTTATCTTATAATGCATAGAATTAAAATAGAAATAAGTTTGCAGACAATTTTTGTGGTACCTTAAATATACTACAAGTAGATACAGACTGCAGAAGCCCTCAAAGTCAAGGATTTAGGTGATTGGAAACAATCAACGAGGGTAAGCAGCGACGGCGCGGTCAGATCTAGATGGGTGACCGTTTGTGTAATGATATGCTAAGAGCGTTTCCATGATTCGGATGTCACGTTAAGCAGTCGATCCTGGTTGTTATTATAAGATAACAATCGTAAAACTTGGTTGGAGGTCTTCAGACGGCTTAAAAATATACAACAGAAAGATTACGTAGCTGCAACGTGTCTCGAAAGTCCCCAATCCGCGTCATGTAATATACAAGAATATTATAATAATAAACAACATCTTCTTCATTATTTTATGTAAAACATAGGTAGTTCCTAAATGTATTATTTAGTCTCTCTAAAAGTGTAAGTAAAAGGTATTTTGTAAGTAAAAGGTATGTTTTTATATGCCAACAAAATGTTCCAACATGAATTATCTATTTCAAAATCACAGTGTAATGATGCGGGTACACTGATCTACATAACAGTAACTATGATAAACACATAATAGACCGAATGAAAATCACTACATATTATATATATAAAATGAAGTCCTCCGCCGCGTCTGTCTGTCTGTCTGTTTGCGATAAACTCAAAAACCCCTGCATCAATTTAAACGAAATTTTGTATTTGCGAAAGCTAGTGAAATATAAAAATAACCGTATTTGTTTCTTAATATTTAAAAGTAGAATTTAAGAAATTCTACGCGATAAAAGAATAAAATCACTACAAAATGCAGAATTTAATGAAAAAGTGAACGAAGTCGGCAAAAAATACATCTTAAAAAGTTGATACGTGTGTGGAGGAACGGGTGTCATGTTCCTCCAACACAAAGGGAGGATCCTCCGACCAGGCGAGGTGATCATGCCTGGTGGGCCACTGCCCAACAGTTGATGTTGGGATGTTGTATATATGCTAATCGGCGCGAGAATATTACTTTCGCGATGCAGGATTAGTAGTTACTCCGTATAGATCGTTACGTGTTTTCTCCGTAGTTCAATGTTCCTTCGGTAGATGGCGCTGTTGTATGTTTTTGCTTGTGCTGAATGTGGAAGTCGCCACACGTGTCTGCCTCACCCATTAAATACATACCGGTGCTAAAAGTAATAAAGAACACGTGATAATTTCATTAACAGTAGACAAAGCCACAGGTATTAGGTTGTACAAATAATGTAAATTAAATTAAGGAAATAAAGTAATGGCAAAAACCTACGAGTTTACGCATTGTTAACTTCGCAATTTGAGATGATAAAACTAAGGCCTGTGTTTTTATGTATCATCCGTGTTCATATACGATTCATTAGTTACGTTTACAAGGTTAACATATTAAATTTAACCTTTGAATAATGTATTTTACTACAGAAGAGCAAATAATAACTTATTTGATAGTTTTAAATTAAATTTAACGCAAAATTGAGCAGAGTGACCGGCAACGATAGAAGCCTATGTTCAGCAGTGGACTGCAATAAGCTGATGAAGGTGAAGATTGAAATTGAAAACCCTATCTCGTAAGTAATATACGTATGTATGTTGGCGAATTAATAATACAAAGTGCTACTACTTCTATTCATCCCGTGGGTGTCTTAAAAGCCGTCTCAGGGAAAAATTAAGCAAGACAACACAGCAAAGAGAGCCTCACTTTTGCCCTTGGAGGTCATGTTAAGCATTGATCTCAGCTATTATCATAGGATTACATTCGCAAAGCTTAGTTGGAAACCTTCGATTAGCTTTAAAAACATCCAACAGCAACATTACGTAATCACAACGTTGTGTTGCTAGTGTCCAATCCCCACTAACCCACCGTGGTCGAGTCATTTTCAGTCACTTTAAACTTAAGTATATAAGTGTTACTGAACCCCGATTAGTAAAAAAAACTATCACATGTTTTGATTTATTTGTTTATTGCAGCTTTCCCGAACCAAAACCGGTAGTAAATCAACTTAATAAACATTATGCATTCCTCGAGCCGAATCCTCTATGCGAAGTATATTTTTTCTTTCTTCAGACAGTGTTTTACCCAACAGACTTTCTGTATCATGTTGTTTTAAATTAATGAACTTTAACTCTTTACAATTAAGAATTTAAAGAAAGTTTTTTCTGATACTAGGTTAGGATTATTATTAATCACTGGGTATTTATGAAGTGAATCTTTTTAGACAAGGATTATATAAAATTGATTATATGTTTGAACTAGCTTAGTCCCGCGGTTATTGCCGTACATCGCGAGTAACGCCGCGGAGCGAAGCTAGTTTAAAAAAATTAGCCTAAATTACTCCTTATTTCGACAGCTATATGACAGTGAAAGTCTAATCAAAATCAGTCGAGCCTATCTAGAGATTAGTCACAAAGAACAGACAGACAAAAATTATAAAAGTTGTTTTTTTTATGTACGAGTAAGTCCCAATATATTTTATATGCATTGAGTAAAAAACCATTCATGTTATGTTACAAACAGACACTTCAATTTTATTTATTTGTATGTATGTGAGTATATATTATGAATGAATTAAATAAATTTCAAGTTTCGATGCATTAGAGAGCAGAGAGATATATGAGAATTAGAGAAGTAAGCCCATGTTTCATAAATTCACAACACACACAAACAGTTCACAGTCATACTGAACGCTTTGTGTTTGTTAATCTATATTAAATCGTAGATTAACCAAACATAAATCATCGATTCAACAAATTATCTGCATAAGATTAAATAAATAAGCTCATTTTTATAGTAATGCATACCTACTTAGAATATGTCGATAATGATATGCAGATACAATATTTTACCACAGAATAAAACAGGCAAGGGGTTTCAAAAAGTGAAGTAATAAAAAGTTTAATGCCAGTCTATAAGGTCATCTTATAGCACGCCAGTTTTCTATGAAGCATAGTACTGCGTGATCACCGATCACTAAAGAAGATCAATGCCCTTGACCACAATACACAAGAAATACATAATAGATTTCAAGTCCCGTGATAATCACGTGATGCTCTTTATAATCTCAAAATTATTATTTTTTTTTGAATAATTATATTGCTATCCTTGAAACTATTACTTAATATTCAATGCATATTACATTATAATATGTTAAATGTTAACGACTAATCGCGCTCGTCTATTTACATACATTGTCACTTTTGATTGTAAAACTTTAGGTATATTTGACTTTTTTACAATTTTGCCATTTAAAAACTCTGATTTATAAACTACTTAACATAAGCGCAATCTTTGCGTTTAAAATCTGAACACTTCTTACACTTCATAAAAAATAAAATAACTAAATATACATTTAGCAAATCTAATATTTCAAAAGACCGTAAATAATTATTATGAATATTTACTGTTAGAAACTAAAGCTATCCCAGAGGCACACTACATTTATTAGATACTATCTTTCACCCCCTGTAATAACAAGTAGCCTATGTCCTTTCTCTGGCACTAAACTATCTATGTACAATTTCATTAAATTCAGTTTAGTAGCTATTGACAAAGCACGACAGATAGACAGCGTTACTTTCGCATTTATAGTATTAGTATAAGCATAAAAAGCAGCCAATGTTATGCATTATGTCAGCTAGCTCCATTCTGAATTTAATCAAAATTTGTCCAGTCATTTACGTGTAAAAAATGAAGACACAAACAGATATATCTCAAACTTCGAATTTTATAATGTAAGTGTGATTTATTTTTCCACAGGTGATATACTATTTGTTTGAATTGTACTATAATTAATTCACATTAACTAGTTCGCGTATTGTCTATTGCTGTTTGCTATTAACAAAGCGTGTACTTGTTAAATTCTTAAATGTAACGCTACATAAACATAGAATTATAATACCGGATCTAAATGGGAAAACACCACGGATTACATGCAGAATATTAATATATTTATATTACCTGTTGATGTCATGTAATTCATATCGATTAGTGAATGGAAGTTTTTTTGTTCAATCGTTATGCGGATTTGAATAAATTAAGTTGGAATTGCACAAGAGGATGTCTTGCATTCATTTCACTTGGGACTTATGATCTCTTATACTTTCTTGCATATTACTACGCGTTGTTACTTTCGGGTTTATAATCACAAGTTTTGGTCGAGCTCTGAGCGTTTATTGTAATGTATATTTTAGTCCGTGTGGTGACGGATTAAGAATACAAAGTGTCACCACCCCTATTCATTCCATGGGTGTCGTAAGAGGCGACTAAAGGAACAAATTAAGCAGCTAACATCATTGCCTAGAGAAGGAAAACTTGAAACAAACCCTTCACCAACCCGTCTGGCCAGCGTGGTATAGTAGGCCAAAACCTCCTGTCTAAGGACAGGCCTATGTCCAGTAGTGGACTGTTAAAGGCTGTTGATGTGTGTGATGATGATGATATTTTAGTTTGTCTGAAATCAGAGTGTGGCAAAAGATTATGAATACGGAATTATCATCAACAACCCGTAATGTATTACTGCTGGATGCTGGCCGAGTTGGGGACTGGCAAGACCCATTGTGACTATGTTATCTTGCCGTTGGATGTTTTCAAACCGCCCGAAAGCCTCCAAATAAGCCTTACAGCTGATATCTTATGTATTTGCTTAATGTGACCTCCAAAATACGGAAACGCTTATAACATATCATGCCACAAACGGTCACCCATCTAGGAACTGACCACGCCATTGTTGCTTACCCTCGATGATTGTAATCCAAGACCTACCAGGCAATGAGTGCTTTGAGCGCAAATACGGAATATGGCAACCCATTTAATTCGTGGGTGTCTTGAGAGCCTACCAAAGAAGTAACTACTCAGTAAGTACTTAGGGTAAAATTACCACAAAGGAAAGAAAAACTTAACCTCATACTAAAACCCATCGGATCAGCGTGACAAGTAAAAAAACCTCCTTTTTAAGTAGGTTTAAGCTTATATCCTCCTCTGGACTATTGAAGTTAACGTTGTGTATCTAGACTCTGAAGTATCCAAAAGTATTTGCAAAGGTCTATTATTTCGGAAACAGTTTTATTTTAAAAATAAAGTCTTGAACTATTTCACGGTTTGAAGGTAATTAACACGAGGAGTACTAAAGTATTTTAAAGTAGGTTAATAAGTAGTTTTTTAATAGTTGCAAAGCGTTCTACCAGCGTTCTCGCGTACACTCTCACTGGTGTAATGACGTAATTATCTATGTTCAAAGAAAAACATTTTTTAGTATAGGGTCCGGATCCCAGTAACATTACTTTCGTGTTACAGACATCCGTGACCTTGAGCTCGAACTATCGCTTATATTCGTAATACATCTTTATAGGCAATATCCGCTTCAATTTCGTTCAATTTTGGCCTTCTCGTCTTATCTTTTCAATATACTCCTTATATTCCTAGAGCACTCTAGGAAGTAGCCTTCATTATTAAGTAAGTAAAAAAGTATTGGTCGAAACGTTGGCATTTAATGAGTGTCTCTACCCTTCGAGGTTTTAAATGTAAGTGTATTTAGAACATTTTAAAATGGATAAACAGTAGACTATCAAAGTGTAATTTTAAGAGTATTTTGAAACAACACGTTTCTTCTAAAGGCAAATAACACGGTTGTAGTTAGCTATAAAGAAGAGCACTACAAAAGAGCTAATGGCCTAATAACTAATGCTACAAATTACTTTTAAACACGTTTTTAACATGCCTTTATTAGCTCCACTTGTTACTATGTAAATAAATCTTAAAAAAAATGTTATCTTTTACGAATTGACTGCCTCGGTGACGCAGTGGTAGCGTATATGACTGCTGTTCCTGAGGTCTCGGGTTCGATTCCCGGATCGGACCTAATGTTTGTGTAATTCGTAAATATTTGTTTCGGAGTTTAGATGTTTTCTATGTACAACATGTAGGTATGTATTTACAAAAAAGTATGATTAAGGATTTATATCGGTTGTCCAATACCATGACGTTGTGTGTAAGATGTCCGAAATATTTATTTATTTATTAAAAGATAATAAGGTAAATAATAACATTTAAACCAAAAGTTAAAAGGGCTCTAAAAAGTAGATTTTGAACGCCATCGTAACTAGACCTACGAGATAACAAATTAGTAATTACAATTGGAAAATCCTTATAAAAAATTACGTTATACATAATACAATTTTATAAATACGTTTCTTTTTACTCATATGATTTATAACATACATAAAATATTTCTTCACATTTATACGAGTACACCTATGACGCATATTTAACGTGGGAAATAAACCAATTTGTAATTAAATTAAAACAAACGTGTGATGGATATGATCTGAGATCATCTGACGAACGATTCTGTGTCGTTAAATCAAGATTAGCTTCAGCACTCCTATTTGTAACGTTGGGTACATAAAGAGATGATGATAAAGAGATGAAAACTAATGTCTGCTTTCACCAACTTTACTTAAACCCGCTCCTTACTAGGGTAGTAGAGAGTGTGGGGCAGTTCTACCCTCACACAGAAGACCATTCTAATATTGACAGTACTCTTGCTGTCGTATTTCATTGGTGAGTATGATACTAGAGGCCCAATTATTCTGCATATAGAATGCGAATGCAGAAACATCCCACATGGCGCCATGGTATATGTCACCATGCTGCAATGCTTACCCTCACAATGCGGATGGTGACCCCTACTCATGCTTTCCATCAGGCAGAGTAGAGTCACTTTGGTAGGCTTAAATATAAAAAAAACTATACTAGAAGCGCATTATGTCTGCTCTAAATTGTAAGAGACATCTAAGCACTTATTTTTTTCCTAAACTTGGGTGAAAACGAAATTATCACTTAGGCTTAAAAAACCCTATCCCAAACCGAACAGTCAGAGAAGTTTAACTGCCTTGTTAGTCTAGTGGTTAGCGTATGGGACTCTTGAAGAGGTCTCGGGTTCGATTCCCGGGTCTGACCAAATATTTGTATGATCTGCAAATATTTGTTTCGGAATTTGGATGTTTTCTATATATAATATGCATATACATATTCATAAAAGAAGTAACCAATTGTCTATTACCGATAGTACAAGCTCTGCTTAGTTTGGGAGTATATGATGTTGTGTGACAGATGGTCGAAATATTCATTTAGTTGATGGAGAGGGGGTTTAAGGAGGGGCCTGTGAAAGTTATATGTATTAAAAGGGGAATATTCATAGCTGTTAATGTTATGTGACTGTGAATATATTAGAGTATTAAATCACATACACAAAAATTTGCAAATCCCAATCGCAGCTAATAAACAAACCAGACTGTGTTATAAAGAGCGATGAATCAAAAGGAAGTGAGCGCTTTGCGTAGGTTCAATAATCACCTACTTATTTGTCTCCGTCGTAGCAGGGATAGCACAAGGTAATAACAGGCAATTGTTAGACAATACTACCTTATGACTGTATAGATTACACAAACAGACAATTGCACCCTATTGTACATAAAACAAAAATCATGACTAAAAAAATAATAAGTTAGTTTGTAAAAAAAAATGTAACAAAGCGTAGGGCCACGTTATCGAAATATTTTCAAAAAGCACCCCACGCTTTGTTATATTAAAATTATTTTCTACTTTTTAGTTTAAAAGCGTGTTTGTTTAGTTTTTCAAAAAAAAAAATTCCAGACGACTAATTGTAAATTTACTGAAAATTATTTTTTTACTTTTTTTTTAATTGGTGTATTGTCATTGGTGGTCCATAAATCTAAAAAGTTTGAAGGAAATCTAGCCGTTTAAAGGGGGTCAAAATCGCACCCAAAGGAGTCGGTTACAAACAAATATACAGGCAAAGCTAATTTAAAGCGTGTAATGAACACATATCCAAAAATTTCATACAAAATTAACGCATTAATAAGTAAACATAACAATTACCTCTTGGATACGATTTTCAATCTTCATACCATTATGGGTGACTGAGGAACCCTATTCTATGCGTGGCCTGACACGCACTTGGCCGATTTTTATTAAAAATGTTACCTACGTATTATTTTGTTATACAGCCCTTAAAAACACCTCAAACCAAAGACATCCAATTACTAGTGCGTTCATAGCTCAGTAACTTTTAAAATAAGAATGTCTTGTTAAAATACTTTTTTTTAGACTTTTCGACTTTTACACTTAGGTATATGTTTTTTACTACATGATATTTAAAACAAGACATTAAAATTTTGGTACACAATATTGAAAACTCTCTTAACATAACGGATAGTAAGCATATTGTTTGTTGAAAATAATCCGCATTGTATACTATTACTAGCTGATTTCCACGGTGTTACCCGCTGTCATTGTTGTAAATTGTGAGTAACGCCGCGGAGTGAAGCTAGTCTCAAAAATAGCCTAAGTTACTCCTTGTGTCATCAGCTTTCTACCAGTGAAAGTGCGGTCAAAATCGGCTTACCTATTCCGGAGCTTAGCCGGAACAAACAGACAGACACAAAAAATTTAAAAGTCCCTTCTCTATGTCAGTACCATATACTTTAATATACTGTTCATTTGATATTCCATACAGTCACTCCGATTTTATTTATTTGTATATTTCAGACGAGCCTACTCTAGATCTTCCGTGGTCTAAGCGCGCGGGACTGGTTAGGTACAATTTCGTTGCAGCATTTAACCTGGTTCAACATTATACATGTACGGTCAAGGAGATTTATATTAGGCAACGATAGAACTGCCTAGAATATCAGATGATATGATTAGATTACTAGTTGCTATGCGTTGAAGTGAGAGTGAAATTTACATTTGAACTGTTCTTTGTTTTTACGTTTTGTTTTATTTTATGTAAGAGTTGTGTTTTAAATATTTCAAATTTTTTTTTTTCATTAAAGTTAAAGATATTTAATAATAGAAATATTTTTACTGAAAATATCCACAGATTGTCTTTCTTTTGTTTATGATGATCTGAAAATCTATAAAGTTTCTACAGTTTTGTTTTTCAATGATTTCACAATTTCATTTGAAATATATTTTGATTGTTAAATTAAGTAGTTTATTTAATCAATAAATATTTTATAATACATTACGATTGTATGATAATAAAAATATATATAAATATTTTATAATAATAGCACCTGATTATTATTGTATTTGGTTGTTAATATTATTATTTATTCAAAGTTTATAATTCGAACATAAACCTACGATCGCTCCTAATTTATATTTATAAGTCTGTTTATTTCTAATACGTTAGTAGACTGAAGCTATAAAACAAATATAATAAATGAAAACCAAACTTACTTAAAAAGATCCAAACTTGAAATTCCAAAAACAAAACACACAATTACAACAAAACAAAAACAAATTATAATAATAAATTTATAACTTAAATTCTCACTGCATGTCAATAATTAAAAAACAAAAACAAATATTACTTAATTTAAACTCAAATTAAACCGTCACTCGAACATTTCGAAATTCAAACGTGCGTCCGCGAACGCTATATGTGGTTGGTAGACGGTAAATGACCACTGACTGTTGTATATCACCTGTTGAGGCTAGGGTTGTGAAAAAGTATGAGTTACATTATTTCTGCGGGATTCCCGGACTCGATAAACAAGTTCGCGTACGAGAGACCATCTTACGCGTTTTCCAATTTGTGAGAACTCAAAACAGGTTTCTTATATGAAAAACATTGTTTTCAATTGTTTCTTTATTTTAGAAAACTGCCGTCTGTGCTTTTTTTTAAATATATACTCAACATAATATGACAAAAGGATGTTTTTTATGATATTAATGTAAAAAAGTAACATATTAAGCCAGCAACCACATAGATACAACAATTACAAACAATACTAGTTCTATATATGGATAAGATACTCAATTTGTTTGCAGAGATTCAACTAGTAGACTGACATAGAATATTAATAGTAACATATTTTTTGATGGACACATCAGGTCAGCAGAAGGTGCTTTGTATACAAGATAGTTTTTATGAATCCCGAGGTCAAGGACGAGAGGTGCAAGTGCCCTCATATTCTATGTATGCAGAAACAATGCAGATAATAAAAATTTATTATATTTTGTTATTAATCAACACACATCTTGTGATAAAAAATCCCAAAATTGCTTGGAATTCCATAAGTAAAAAAACCAACCAGTTAAACATACAATTTTAGTTTTATATTTAAGATGTAATCCCTACTAATATTCTAAATGCGAAAGTAACTCTGTCTGTCTGTCTGTTACGTTTTCACGCCTAAACTGCTAAACTGATTTTGATGAAATTTGGTACACAGTCTATAGTCTGAGGATGGACATAGGCTACTTTTTACCGCGATAACCGACATATACGCGGGTGGAGCCGCGGGCGAAAGCTAGTATTAGATAAGATAAGATCATACTGTGGCATCTTGTTACACATGTTTAATGCAAAAAATATATATCTTTTCTTCCAACTCTTCAACAAACGGAGAAACCATCTCACAAAACAGAAAAGCTGATTGTTATAATATATATACAAAAAGAAAATTGTACAGGACAGTTAGCAGGAGCTGAATGTAAGAAGTCGAGGATCGAACCAAATAGTATTTCGATTAAACCTGCCCCCCTAGATGAGATGCAAATCTTTTTTGTTTTGTATTCTGTTCTCTATTCTATTTTTAACCGACTTGAAAAAAAAAGGAGGAGGTTCTCAATTCGTCGGGCTCTTATTTATTTTTTTATGTATGTTCAGCGATAATTTCGTCGTTTATGAACCGATTTTAAAAAGTCTTTTTGCATTGGGATGAGCGTAGCTTACAGGTGGTCCTATCGTCACCATATCGGGATCTGATGATGGGATCCCAAGGAAATCGAGGGAAATCCTCAAATATCATAGGCACAAGTGTCGCGATTTGGGTACTCGGAATAGTTTTTCATTGAAGTCGGTTCCTTTTTGTTATAATTATATTTTTCTCTTGTTTGGATCACGTGACTGAATGACATTAGCCAATGAAACAAGAGAATAGAGACTAGAATAGACAACGATAAACGTTTGCAACTTGGCTAGAATGACTGCTTAGAATGACCTTCGGTAAAACAATGACGTGCATCACCATCCATTACGACAAGAACAATATAATTAAGAACAAGCGTTAATGCGTGACTAAAACGAACGGCATTGAAGATGAACTCAAAATACTCCTTTTTTTTAATTTATTCAAAATGAATGATGTTCCGAATAACCAATTTGAATTGCACGTAATTTTTGTATTTTTTGTTTTTGGTTTTTATGAAGAATATATTACTGACAAGTTTTTTGGGAACGCTACCAGCAATAGATTAAATATGTGGGGTAATTTTTGACGCTTGTACGTAAATGTTGTAAACATTCTTAATGTAAATATGGAAATAACGTATGTATATTAATTAAAACGGAGTTATATACAAATAATAAAACACTTAAAAATTGGTTTATTTGGTTGACCGTACCAGCTCAGGAACTACTAACACTGCTATTTTTTATCAATAGTAAATATTTAGTAACTCAACTTCTAACAATCTTGATAAATATGGTAATTTCTTAACATAAGTTAAGGTTTGATTCTCATAAAACACAAAAAGTGGTTCTAAATCTTAGTTAAATTATTGAAAATGCAAGACATATAGCTTTCGCCCAATTATAGCGGTAAAGTCTATGTCCTTTCTCAGGCTTTAGACTATCCGTGTACAAAATTTCATTAAAATCGGTGCAGTGATTTCTGAATTTATCGCGAACAGACAGACTCAGCAGAGGGCTTTATTTTATAATATGAAGTAATAAATATAAAGCGAAGGTTTTACGGCATACGTTTTTAAGTGACGTCAGTTGGTTTCTTACACTTAATTACAACAAGTTATTTCATTTGTGTTCGTCATAGATATTGACATACAAGTACTCCGGAGTTCCCTGTGTCTATATAATTTTCATACCTATATCATTATTTGTGGAATTTACTAATCTGAGTCAACTAATAGCTACCTGAGTGATCTCACAAACCTAGATAAATAAATTAAATTGGAGTGTCCGTGTGTAATATGAATAGTTTTTTACTAAATGTATATCAAAGTATATATGGTACGGTATGTCTGTCTATCTGATTGTTCCGGCTAATCTCAGGAACGGCTGTACCAATTCTGACGAGACTTTCACTGGCAGAGAGCTAAGGACATAAGGAGTTAATACTTAGGCTATTTTTATTTAGACTAGCTTTACTAGTCAGTCAATAAAATGTATAGATAGTAGGGATACTACCCCTGAACAAGGAAAAGTTTAAAAGAACACTTTGAAAACTTTTGATAAAATTTATATAGCATATGTTATTCGGCCTCTTATTAGGAATCTATCGACACCTTATTCATTAAAATCGGTACAGTAATATAGGCCCAACGCGTAACTTACAAATGTATTTAGACTAACTTTTGCCCGCGGCTCCGCCCGCGTGTATCTCAATTAGAGCCGTTAAAAGTAACCTATGTGTTATTCTGATATATAAGCTATATTACTGTAAAGTTTCATCCAAATCCGTTCAGTAATATTTGCTTGGAAGAGCAACAAACATACATTTTTAATATTAGTAAGGATTATTTCATGTAAGTTTTAATTACGTTTATTAAAATTTTTGTGTAACTGATTGAATTTGTTGTGTAATTCGTAATGATATAGTATATGGTATATCTGGTATGTTATTAGTTGAGTGTATGGTATTTGGTAAAGGTATTGTATTATAAGAATTTTATGTATTAAAACTAGCAAGTAGAAAATTGTAAGTTGTTATTAAAATATAATAATAAGAGAAAGCTGGTGATCACAAACGAAATACAGATTTTACCTAGTAAATACTAAGTTCAAGTGATTTTTAAAAATATTGATAATTTTGCGTAATCTAGTTCTTTTAGACACAAATAATTATTTTATTATATATATGTATAATTGTATATTAATAAGCCTGTCAAGGTGACTCGACTACGCCTGTTATATATCAGTATCCTTCCTTGTATATGGTGTAGTTGTATATACTGCAGTATTCCTTGGCTTTGAAGTAGTTGAGAAATAAAACTCTATATCTGCTTATTACAGTTTTTTATAAATATATATATTGTGGTGACTTCCAATACAGCGCAAGCGAAAACACAACTGCGTCATCTGCCCAAAAAACACTGAACCACGGAGTAACTAATCCTGAATCGCGATCTAGAAATTCTCGTGCCGATTAGCATATTGGATAGACATCCGCCCAACATCAACCGTTCTACCGTGGCTCGCCAGGCATGATCACCTCACCTGGTCGGGGGATCATTTGTGATGGAGGGACACGAAACGCGTTTCTGCAGATATATCTGTATTCTTTCCTTATAAATTTTTTTTTTAAGATAAAATATGTACATATAAACTAACACTACGGTTCCGTAGTACTACTACATCAATATTATACTATTTTATTTTATAGATATCTTTTAATACTGCACCTAAAAACGTTTACATTTAATTAACAAGTTATAGTCATTATTCATTACGTAGAGTTTTTATTTTACAGTTCATGTATAATTTAACAATACATTGTATATAGCTGATACTAACTAGTACCTGCTATATCGACTCTAATATTATAAAGTTGAAATTAACTCGGTCTGTCTGTCTGTCTGTTAACGTTACACGGCTAAATCTATGCACTGATTCCAAAGAAATTTGACTTAGATATATTTTAACTCTCGTAAAAGGCCATAGGCTAACTACACTGTACCGATATAAACAGGCGCTTGAAAGCAAGGTTAATTAAAAATGTTAAGCCACTTATAACACCTCAAATAAAAAAAAAAGTATGGAAACCCCCGCATGCCTTCACCCTACCGAATTTTGTGGCGAGATGGCGTGTCGAAATCGGACCGACTAAATACACACGGTATGCCACTCTGAAATAGGAGGGATCCGGGCACTGCTGTTATTGAAACATGCGAACCCTCACTTCTCACTCCTGCAACAACCCTATAAAGGAACTAATCTCAGATAAAGACGCAACTATTACTATACTGTAGGTATATATACGACGACATTCATACGTCATATCTACGTTGAATGACTGAATAACGCAATAATAGTAGCAGTGAACTTTGACATCAAGAATCTAAATAAATATTGACTCTCAAGGTCATCATAGTTCAAGTCCTATATCATCATAACTGTATACATGTGAAACAGGCGATTTTTTGTATCATATCTGTTATCTTCAATTGTCAACAGTTTTGAATAGTACACAACTGGACAGAAGGCTCTTCTTAGCAAGCACGCCGGAGCGGTCAGTATAGGATTTGTTTCAAGTTCGGATGGGCGGGACGGGCTTCCCGTCCGTCCGCAGTAGAGGCCAACCGCGAGGGGGCGGCGTCCGTGTGTGACCGGACGTTGCCCAATTAGAGAGTACACATCAGAGGTGGTGCCCGCAACAGTGCGGGCAGGCGCCGGTTGGAGTCCAGAAGGAAATCCCCTCCCTGGACTCCTTCCAAGGATTTGTTTCAAGTTTTCCTTTTCCTTGGAGTGATGTGGTTCAGCGTTGTTTGTTCCATAGTGGCCTTTGAAGCGGATTATACAGGAGAGACGTAGTGTTGACGTAGTGTATTATATAAGGAAAAAATATATCAGGTATAAATAAATAGTATAACGTCGTTTTCATCGTGAAGGAGAATTAAATCGCCGCGCCTAGAGGCGATGTCTTTCCAAAATCTTAACCCATTTAAAGAGCTTGGAACAAGTCATTAATTGATCGATGTACCGACTGGTTGGTTTCCACCAACCAAAAAGGTATCGGCTCTTATAAATATATCGCCATTAACTCCCGATTCACACCTCTAATGCGAATAGGAGAGGCTCTACCTGGCATGTACTCGTAACTCATTCTAGTAATAAATGGCCTGAGTAAGTGGGTTATCCTGTCTCGTGTAGAGACCAAACACGTGTCAGAATTTAACTTATTGAGTGTGAAAGATTGCTCAACTTATACCGTCGAGAAAACGAATTAGATTGTAAAGGTAAGTGTATATATTAAATATAAGTTTAAACTGACGAATTGGGGCAGTGGTAACGTACGGGTGTTGAAGTCATAGGGTCAATTCCTAGGTCGAACCGAATGTCTGTATAATCTGCAAATATTATTTCGGAGTTTTGGGTAAACATAGTACAAAAAGTAACATGTGGACTGATAAGATAATCTCGGTATTTTGGATCGGTATAATCGGACATTGTATTTAGCCTCCGAAGCGCATGTCATTGGCGTATGGTGTAAAAGACCAATGCGTTGAAAATCTAATTACATATACTAACTAAGGATAAAAACAGTGGCGTAACAATAGGGTGGCAGGGCTGGCAAAATGCCACGGGCCCCTGACCCAAGAGGGCCTCGGCCCAAGAGGCTGCGAACTAAAAAATATTTTATACACCGTATCTGAGTATTTTATTTTATTTGAAATGTATATTTTAATAAGTTCTGTATGTTCTGTATGAGCGTACTATTAGCTAACTGATCAAGTCAAAAGGTTCCTGATTGAAAACGGACCTTGTAAACCTAAGGGCCCTTTCTTAAAATATAGTAAAAATAGGTGTTTTCTAGAAAAACATTACTATTTTGTTTCCAAGTGTGGCGTGAAACTTGAACGTACATGGCTATCCTATTTTTTAATACTTCAGAAGGCGTATTGTGAATTCGTGTTGGTTATTCGCAAATCGGGCATATAAGAAAATACAAAATGTTTGGATTATGGGCTATGCCGACTGGAAACATATTGTAGATGCCATTCAAAGACACGAGACATCAAAAATTCATCTGGATTCCGGTTTTCCGTATCAACAGTGGCGGCTACATGGAACACACTCGATGAAGAGCAAGGGTCTATGATAAAAAAAAAAAAAATTTGGCGCCAAGTACTTTCTAGGCTCTTTGATGTTACTCTGGCACTTTCAACGTGTTCTTTAGCCTTTCATGGCCACAGAGAAAACGCAGATAGCAGTAATCCAAGCTCAGAAGGAAACTTTTTGAGTATTGTTGAGTTATTAGGTAAATACGACTCGATTTTACAAGAATTGTTAAGTAAACCAAAGGGCGAGATAAAATATTTAAGTCCAAAAATACAAAATGAGCTAATTTCTGTCCTGGTTCTAAAAGTAGAAAATTCACTGATAAATGTAGTAATGCCGCACTATTCTACTCTATCATATTCGATACAACTCAAGATATTTCAAAAATTGATCGGGAACTTTGGCGTTATTGTATGATCGAAAAAGATTGTTATGGGATCCCAAAGACACTTGTCATTAAAGAAACATTTTTAGGATTTCATGAAGTTAAGGATCAAACTGCCTTAGCAATGTCCAAGCAAATTATTAAATACATAAATGACAAATATATTCCACTAAATAAGTGTCGAGGACAAGGATATGATGGTGCTGACACAATGGTAACCTATGGTGGAGTTCAAAAATTCATAAAAATTGTCGAGCCGAATGCCGTATATATAGCCGGTTCCAAAAATAACGGGTCAGTCACATAAACCAATAACGGGTCAGTCACATAAACCCGAATATCTCCCGAACTACGTATGCCATCCTAATGAAACGAAGACTGTTCAATTGAGAATTTAATTATACAGATAAAAAATAAAATAAAACTTAGTTACACCCACAATATTAATCTTAAATTAAAAAAAACTAAAGTAGTCATATTTTTCTTAAGATTACATTTTTTTTATGATTGTTTTTTTGCTGTTTTTCATCACTTTCTTCATTTAATACTTTGTATTGCCTCCACGTGATGAAGCCTCCAGTGATGAAAAACAGCAAAAAAAACAATCATAAAAAAAATGTAATCTTAAGAAAAATATGACTACTTTAGTTTTTTTTTAATTTAAGATTAATATTGTGGGTGTAACTAAGTTTTATTTTATTTTTTATCTGTATAATTAAATTCTCAATTGAACAGTCTTCGTTTCATTAGGATGGCATACGTAGTTCGGGAGATATTCGGGTTTATGTGACTGACCCGTTATTTTTGGAACCAAGTGTATATATGTTCACTGTGCTGCTCATAATTTAAATCTAGCACTCAAGGATGCAGTGAAAGAGGTTATTGATATGCAAATTTTTTTTGAAACAGTTCAACAAATTTATAATATTTTTGGGCATAGTATCAAAAGATATTCTATATATTTTATCAAGTTATGTATCTAATGAAGAAATTGAGTCTTCAACTTCAATAACATTAAAAACATTAAACCCTACTAGATGGGCAGGACGTTATGATGCCGATTTTGCTGTAAAAGTTCGGTTCGTTGAAGTCCAAAAAGCGCTAACTCTTCTATGGATAAATGTGAAGTCTCCAATACGCATTGGGCTAGCGTGGGGACTACAGACCATTGCCTCTCGCCTAAGAGAGGAGGCCTATGGTCATTAGTGGGACAAATACAACGTGTAATTGAGTACGTTAAAAATCTCGAAGTTTATTAAAATGAAACTGAGTACAACGTGACGATTTTTACTGATAGGGCCCTATCAAAAGAATTTGCCACGGGCCCCAGATGGTATTGTTACGCCACTGGATAAAAATAAAGTAGGTAAAATATAATGGTTATAATATACTTAATATTTAACTCATTTCTAAGTATTCATGAGGAAATGATGAGATTCATTTTCCTGCTCTATGTATACGAATAAGGGATTATTTTTATTAAACGAATTTCTTTACAATTCTAAATATCGTGTATTTATAATTCTTCTTCTCTTGTATGACTTCATGGATTTCATTTTTTTATGGTCATATTACTTTATAATATAGTAGCTTTTGCATGCTTCTCCGCCCGTGTGTAGTCGGGTATCGCGTTAATCATTTCTCGGGTTAATATAGGCTAAGACACTCTGAGTCCAGAAGGAAATCCCCTCCCTGGACTCCTTCCAATACAAAGGCGCAGAGAGGGTCACACCGTGTGGTTTTAGTCGGTTCGAGTCCGACACACCACCCCGCCGTAACCCCCGACGGGGTGACGGTCCGCGGGGATTTCCACACGTAAAAAAAAAAAAAAAAAAAAAGGCTAAGACACTCACAAATAATGTTACTATTGGTTAAAGAATACTCAAAATCAGTTCAAAAAATTAATGGATAAAGATAATGGAGCCACGCTGATTTCAGCACGAAAGGGCCGGTGCGACCAGGACGGTAGCCTCGAATAGAAGAAATCGCTAATGTCAGCATTCAGTTGGTGAATGTGAGACCGGAGTTCGAATGATGAACAAGCATTACACCAGGCCGCCATGGTGTGGTCCACCCTGCTGAATGATAAGAGTAATGCCAAGTTGCCTTTGGTGTAGTGTCAAAGGCTCATTTATAAATATAAATAAAAAACTACGTCTGCATCTAAGGAGAGGATTTAGACTATACGTCCCCACGCTGGTCGACTTGGCACGGCGGTTGGGGACTAGCAAGACACGTTGTGGCTACATAATCTTGCCGTTGAATGTTTATTTTAAGCTCCAACTAAGCTTCATGACTGTTATCTTAATATGATAAAAACCGGGACCGACTGCTTTACGTGACCTCCAAATCACAGTAACGCTTATTAAACATCATGCCACAAACGGTCACCCATCTAAGTAATAACCGCACCGTCGTTGCTTACCCTCGGTGATTGTTTCAAATCACCTAAGGTCAATTGTCTATGAGCGTTTCTTTAGTCTGTATCTGCTTGTAATATATTTAAGGTACCACAAAAATTGTCTCCAAAATCATTTCTAATTTAATTCTCTGCATTTTATGGTAAGTGCTAACCCTATGCATTATCAGAGTGCATCTTAAGTCGCGCAGGCGGCCTTGCAGTGTGAGAGGCGATATTTTTGGCGCCAAGAATCTCTTGGGCAACCAGCATATGCTCAAATTTACGAGTTCAACGGTACAAGCATTCCAATTGTAAACTTTATTTAAAGCCTTAAAGGATATAACTTGTTATTCAACGGAGTAAATACTTTCTAAGGATTGGTAGAATCAAATTTCGCACAGGTTGGTACCGAAGAGAAGATAAATATGTATATTTGAGGGCACTGACTTCCGTAAACGATTGTCTATATATGTTCCTGACAACCGGGACCGACGCCTTGGCGTGTTCTCCGAGGTATGGTTGTTAAACGTCGCCTCCGAAACAATAGTCGGACCTAGGAATCGAACCCGAGACGTCTTAATTAACAATTGCATACGCTAACAGCTAGACTAACGAGGCAGGCTTATATATCCCTCAAATTAGAAATAAAATATTATGTGAAGTAATACCGATAGATTTGACAGACCCGGTAATAGAAGTTCAGTAGCTCTCAGTGTTTGATAACAATACTATTAAGATACTCGAGATTTTCATTGTAAATCGAAATCAATTAAGATTGAATTACAAACAACGAGTCTTTTCTTTAAACTTAGAACTCTAACGCTGAAAATTTTGAAAGGTATTTGTTTTCTTTCTAACCGACTTCAAAAAAAAGGAGGAGGTTCTCAATTCGTTGGAATCTTTTTTTTTATGTATGTTCAGCGATAATTTCGTCGTTTATGAACCGATTTCAAAAATTATTTTTGCATTGGAATGGGCGTACCTTACAGGTTGTCCCATCGTCACCATATCCCAAGGAATCGAGGGAACTCCTCAAATATCATACGCACAATTGTCGCGATTTGGGTACTCGGAATAGTTTTTCTTTGAAGTCGGTTTCTTTTTGTTAAAATTATCATATTAAACATCACAATACACTATTTATGCCAAACCTCACATTTGAATTATTTCAATATCACATAGGAGTTTATAAGCATATTCACATGAAACAGAGACAAATAACACGAAGAAAAACTCAGAACAAGAATTTGTAGACCAGACAAACTTTTGTCTCATGTGGGGTATCAACACACTATCAATGCAGTAGAAGGCGGTGAGGTGACCCCGTCCGTATAATACTCATACATATAGGTATTTTGACTACCTCGTATGCCAAGTGGTTAGCTTATGCGACTGTTGATCAAGAGGTCTCGGGTACAATTCCCGGGTCGAACCAATTAATGTTTGTGTGATCCGCAAATATTTGTTTCGGAGTTTGGGTGTTTTCTATGTATATTTATATCAGTTGCCTAGTAGATACTCATAATACAAGCTCTGCTTAGTTTAGTACTAGATGGCGCAGCGTTGTGTTTGAGGAGTACGAAATATTTTAAGGGGCATCTAAGCAGTCATAAGTAAAATCGAAAATATCACTAAGGGCTACCTCTCTCTAAATGGCCCTCGTAAAATTCAGTGGGCATTAGGGCCATGAACAAGCCGTGGATGGCCAGAGGTATGTCGGGGATCCAGGGACTTCCTTTAGAAGGTACACTTGGTTCTTCGGCTTATAGTACGTGAGACGGCGTGCGGTTATAGTCGGTTCAAATCAGCCATCAACTGGTAGTATCTGGGGATATTTCCACAAGGGGCATTGTTGAAAACATTCATTGACAAGCTTGGGCAATAAAAACTATTATTATCTTTACGCAGATATGTGAACGATTATAAAAACGGTGTCTCCTTATCTTTATTGTCACGTTTATTCTCTTTACTGGCGTTAAGCATTGAAGTGTTTCATTGTAGGTGTATAATGTGTTAAGGTTTTATCTAAATGTCATATTTACTGAGAGTTTATCCTTTAGAAGGTGAAGTACTACGTCAATACGGGATCGCTTACTTTAAATTAACTTTACTCAAAGGGAATCTTAGGGTAATATCTATTTATTTGTAAAGAGTTGTCATATGAAAACAAGAAGATATTTAATGCTAAATATTGATGGTGTAAAATATTGCTCTTTATATATTTTACCCAACAGAAACTTTAATGTGAAGTTCATCAATTCAAAATAGGACACGTGTTTTGATAACTACATAGGTTATACGTTTTTAAGGTCAAGCCTACCAAAGTGACTACTCTGCTTGATGGAAAGCATGAGTAGAATTCAGGTTTAGGTTGGTCTTCGATAGTACTGCCCCGGTCTAGCCGACTCGTTATTGCTTAAATCAGCGTGTCTCCACTACCTGTTACGTATGAACACTCAATGTTGAAATGTATAAAAAATTAAAACACAAATGACTTTTTTTACCAACGTTCCCTAAACCTTTAGAGGTCTACTATGTGCTTAGATTTCTTCTAAAATTTAGAAACTATCTATGTTAGGGGGCTCCTAGTAAAGAGATCGTTAAAGTATTTTTAGTGCAAACGTGCATCTAAATTTGGCAAAAATAAAAACACGTAAGTCACTATAAATTATTATTTCTGAATCTTACTAAATGCTAAAGTAACTCTGTCTGTCCATCGCGCTTACACGCTAAAATTAATATTGCGATATTATGAAGTTTAATACACAGATCGTCTATAAAAAGAAAAGAAAGAACATGGCTACTATGTACTGCGCGCCGGAGGTGCCGCAAGTGTAATAAACTATGTATGTATATATACAAATATGTAATAAACTTCTTGGAAGAAATTTGATCCTCAAAAATTGAAAGCATAATATGTTTAAATAAATTTTATACTTTCTATGTAATTTATTGTATTTTTAATGAAATATGTGTATGTAATATGATTAAAGATCCTTAATAAATTTTTGGCAAAATAGAAAATATAAATGTTATAAAATACTTACTAAATACTCTGTAGTACTTCAACATTTACAGCAGCGCGGGAGTATCACCAATACATAGTATCCTTTATTACAGAAACGCGCGGAAGATACTAAAACAATATCACAGAAAACCGACTGTAATAAAACTAATTGATAACTTAAACAATAAAATAAATATAGAAATACCTACTAAACAACAATTCTATTTCAATTTCTTACTTTGGTTTCCTGGAATAAATAATAACCAGGAAAAATGGTCAGGCAAAATATTATAGCGACGTAGAGATAATTAAAAAAAAACCATGGACTTTCACTTATAAGGTAGGTATTAGGTTCTATGACTAAAATTTGTAGGTAATTCGATTGGCAACAATAATAGTTAAAAAAAATGTATTCAGGTCTATAGTTTCGTAGATAAACCATAAAAATCATTTACCCATTACCCATGCCCAACCATTTAGTTATTTTAAATATGCATCACATAAAAAAAAATGTTTTAATAACTTTCCTTGATTAAATATTTATAAACACATTTAATTTCAAAATGTGCTTAAAGCAGACATATAATACATTAAATATTGGTGAAAAATTTAGCTAAATATTGATATAATATAAAATTATGTGTATATAAACATGTATTTACAAAAAAAAAGAATTATTTTTAGGTATTTCTTTATGTTATCGTGAGCAGTTATTGAGACCAATTTTATTATGAAAAATAAGTTCTATTTCTAAAATAACATTACTAATACATAAGAAATTTGCGGTAAACATTATTAAAATGCACTAAATATGCAATCAATATATGAGTATTTTCGACCGTGGTAATCTTTACCGCATTTTTAAATAAACGTAATAAATTTAAACATGCCTTTATTTTATGCTTAAAATAAATGACAGGTAAAACTTATATTGATATTTTAATAAACAATGGTACCATTGTTATTATTGATTATTAGCAGGTAATATTAATAATATTTTATATTACGAATAAATAACTATTGGAAAAACCAAGCTTATCAATTAAAATTGGATTTCCCAAAAACGTTTGTACTGTTGACTTATTTAAATCCCTACTAATAATATTATAAATGCGAAAGTAACTCTGTCTGTCTGTTACGCTTTCACGCCTAAACCACTGAACCGATTTTGATGAAATTTGGTATGAAAATATAACTGAACTTGGGAAAGGACATAGGCTACTTTTTACCGCGATAACCGACATACACGCGGGCGGAGCCGCGGGCGAAAGCTAGTGTTATATAAAGAATTAATAATGGAAGAGGATGAATTTTAAATATTGTCAAACTATGCCACCGATTATCACGTTTTCTTATTGAAACCCGAGCATAATTAAATAAAGACAAACTAGGCAGCTATCGTAGTATAATATTCAGAACCATCTATACAAAGTCAATGATCTTTTAAAAGTTTGAAAATTCCATTGACACAGGCTAAAAATGTTTAGTTGGATTCACAATGAATATGGTACTCTTGGATTCTGCTCATGCTCCCTGTGGAGGAACGGGTGTCATGTCCCTCCATCACAAAGGGCAGTGGCCTGCCGGGCATGATCACCTCGCCTGGTCGGAGGATACCCCCTTTGTGATGGAGGAACACGACACACGTTCCTCCACTGGATAGAGTGGGGTCACATTCAAATTCTGGACTGTTATTAAGCATTTATATAAGCAGAAAAACTCAATAGTAAGTTTAACATAAATTATTATAACACTATCTGTGTCTCGCGATGTTACCAGAGGTCTTTGTTGTCAATTGAGAGTGATTGAAAAATATTATCCGAAATTACTCCTGTACGTATCTGTCAGTGAAAGTCCCGAAAAATTGTTCCAGCCGTTCCAGAGATTAGTTGGAACAAACAGACAACCGAACTGAAATTCGAAGATCGAATTAGTTGTCAGTATATTTGAGGGCACTGACTTCCCAATATCGATTTCCATAGATGTTTACGGAGACCAACGGCTTATGGAGATTTCTGGCTTTACCGGCACTGAACTTTATCGGCAAGCCCATACACTAGCTACTAGACCAACGAGATACACCAATAAAAAGTTAATTAGTGAAATATATGTTGTCAAGAGCTCAATTTAAAAAACAAAAATGTCAACGTCATGCAGTTCGGATAAGACATCTAATTGAATGACCAGACGCATTCAATTAAATCCATTAAACTTTTTAATATCTTAGACTTTATGGCTGATTAATGTTCTCAGAATCCTATAAAAAAAGTCATGAAATAAACTAACAATTGTATTGTGAAACCGCAAAGTCTCGGCGCGGCCGCTTAATTAAAGCATGTGGATCACACAAAATGTTGTCCTATGCAGAATTTGAACCCATAACACTTGGTGCAATAGAAAGCAGGGCAACCGTCGTCGGTATATAACTCTAATGCTCGTTTTTACCAACTACACATTAACCATCTCCTTTTACTAAAAGGCCCTCAAAGTAGGTAGCCCCTAAATTTTAAGAAACATCCAAGCACTTAGATGTCCTATAAAGGGTAGTAAAAACGAAACAATCACTAAAGGGTTACTGAACTCTCTCAATTAATTTTAGGGAACGTAGATGAAAATGGCTATAAGTCTTTTTACCACTTACTTTTTTCTAACTTAGCTGTAACAGTTTCACTAATTTCAATTTTAAAGACACTAGAAAATAGACGATATTTTTAACCTTAACCTTTTGGGAGTTATTTTTTAAAAGTTATCTAGGCAGTTATAAAAAAAACTCCTTTGATTTAGATCCCTAAGGTCTACTTTGTTCAGCTTCAATTATAAAAATTCTCTAAACTGTTATGAAGAATAGCAGCAAAGTGAAATGCTAAAGGATTTTTTAAGAAAAACAAATTTTAATTTAAAATTTAACACAGAAGATTAACATAAAAATAGCAAACGTGCTGTCGTGTTTTGTTGATGTGAGACCGACTGCCCAATGATACAAAAGCATCTCACTAGGCCGCCATAGTGTGGGTCACCATGCTGCACTGTCTTTACCCACAATGAGAATGATAACCTACCCCTGGATTTAACTCAGGCTCCTTAAAAGATAGCTAAGACAAGCATGCTAGTCAATCCAGTGGTTGCTTTCAAAAACCTATTTCCAGTCAAAACTGGTGATGGTCTATATATATATTTTTTTTTTTCAATAATATTGATTCAGTACATTTATTGATAATATCTTTGTAGCTAAAACTGGAGGTAAGTTATTGAATACGGCCGCAAATTTATTTAGTAAATATTTCATCATATTCATATCCGTGTGGTGACGGATTTAGAATACAGACTGTCACCACCCCTAATCATCCCGCGGGTGTCGTTAACGGCGACTAAGGGATAAACAACGCAAGACAACATCAATGCAAAGAGAAGGAAAACTTGAAACTAACCCTATACCAAACCGTCTGGTCAGCGTGGTATAGTAGGCCAGAACATCCTTTCTAAGGAGAGGCCTATGTCCAGCTGTGGACTGTTGAAGGTTGTTGATGATGGTGATGAAATATTTTTATCAGTAGATCTGCGTGTCCAATACAACAATACGAGTAGTTCATGCTGGGACTACCGCGTTTTTGCAGCGCCTCTGGGATGTTTACAGAGGTGGTTGATGGTTTTTATGCCATCATTCGCCTCCTTACTTCATAGAGTGCGTAACAGACATACAGCCTCCTGAATGAATTGTCTGATAGATGGGATTTTCCAAAGTTTCTGTTTACATAAGTAGGTATACAGGGTCCTAATATTGCGGCAATGGTCTGTATTTTATTTGTGTTTTGAACCTCTTTTACTAAGGATAAGACTTTTAAGATGCTTGCCAAAGTGAATCTACTCTGCCTTGTAAAAAGCATAGGTAAAAATTCAGGAGTAGGGGCCACCATCCTCATTGAGAGTGCATATAATACAGCATGGTGACCCACACTATGGCGGCTTAGTTAGATGTTTCTGCGTATTCTCCCGGCCCCCGGAGCCCGGTCAGAAATAAATTAACAACTGATGAACATAAAATTACCACAGCACGAGCTCTGTCAGATGGCCGTGTTTGAGATGTGTGATTAAATACTACAACTTGAGGCTACTACATACGAGGTTCACCATAGATATGGCACATTGTAGTGTGCAATGTATGTGGAATTAATTAATATCTTGACTAGAACCACACAACTTTAGTCGATTCAATTGCGATGTAAGTAAATCGATTTTTAAGAAGCTAATGTGCCACGTGCTCTAGTCATCTACACTCTCGTGATAACTAATTTAAATAAATAAAAACATTTATTTATTTTTCTGTAGATGGTAACACAGATAAAGGTATAAATCACTTAATGCCCCACACTTCTGAATCGGTGGAATTAACAGATACCGATGTCATTCGATACTGTGTCACGCGCTTCTAAGGAGAAGAAATGTACCTATTTCTGTCCATAAAGAGGTCAGATTTGGCAAAAATCGTAGTTTAATTACTACTGTGTATTATTATGCATTAATAACACAACGTATAAAATTACTTATCTATACTTATATTAAACAGCTGAGGAGTTTGGTTTTACTCGCTAATTTAAAAAGCGCTGGTCTAATTTGAAAAAAGTCCAGTTACTAAAGAAGGCCATAGGCTAAATATACTCACGTCACGGACAAAAGGAATGGAGTATCAATGAAAAATGTTGCATAAATGGGGGAAAATTGTTACTTTTGACAACTTTATTTACATGCACTGCGTAAATAAAGTTTCACAATAACATGTATACACGAATTATTCCCCTTGAAATGGACTAAAAATTTGTTCACGTTGTTATAACTACACGCTACGAGCAATATGAGTAGCAGACGTGGTTGCGCGTGGGTTATCAATTTGGTGATATGGTGACGGATGACACAGTGTGATTTTGCCTCCAACATAATATTGGAGTCAAAATGACCTTTGTAGCACGGTTTTAATCCAAAGGCGGACAACCAATATTTGGAACAAACTATCACAACAGTATTTCCTTATCGCTACTACCTTGAAGAAAAGAGTGTGCTAACCTCAAAAAAGCGGCTAAGTGCGAGTCGGACTCGCCCATGAAGGGTTCCGTATCAGTAAGTAACATCACATAAAAGTTCTTGTAGTTCGTTGTAACTTTCATCGATGTTTTTATACTAGTGTATTGATTGGATGAAAGGTAAATTGCGTGTTACGATTTATGACGTATTAAAAAAAACTACTTACTAGATCTCGTTCAAACCAATTTTTGTTGTATGTACAACATATATATTTTTTTTAGTTTTATCACTCTCTTATTTTAGAAGTTAGAGGGGTGGGGACACACATTTTTCCACTTTGGAGGTGTCTCTCGCGCAAACTATTCAGTTTAGAAAAAAAAATATTATTAGAAACCTCAACACGTATAGGTTTGATGAAAAAAAAATTTTTGAGTTTCAGTTCCAAGTATGGGGACCCCCAAAATGTATTGTTTTTTTTTCTATTTTTATGTAAAAATCTTAATGCGGTTCACAGAATACATCGACTGACCAAATTTCAACAGTATAGGCTCTTATAGTTTCGGAAATAATTGGCTGTGACATACGGACGGACAGACATACAGACAGACAGACAGACAGAGAGACAGACAGACAGACTTGACGAATCTATAAGGTTTCCGTTTTTTGCCATTTGGCTACGGAACCCTAAAAATTGTTCAGTTCAGTTGCAGTTCAGTTGCATGTCTATTGGTAGTATTATTTTTGTAAATTCGGGTAAATTTCCGCCGTCCTGTCCTGTATGTATCTTTGGCCAATTAACATATATTAAATTACACCATGTTGAGATATAAACATTATGATTATAAATCAGGTAAACACGCGAGTAAATTTCAGTTATTTTCCTCAAAGTAACTAGTTTATCTAGTCACCGACTTTTGAGTAATTTTAATCAACAACAAAATCGTACTGAGGCTACCAGAGCCTGACTATTGCTATGTTATCATCGAAAATCACCCCAAAACCAATAACCACATATGTTTATTTTCACCTTGTGAAATGTGTCAAAGATATGTTCAATTGACTCATTTTTATTTATCGATTATGAATGTTTAAATAAAAAAAGTTAATCCTACTAATATTATAAACGCGAAAGTGTGTGAGTATGTATGTGTGTATGTTTGTTGCTGTTTCACGCAAAAACTACTGAACGGATTTGAAACTTTACAGTTATATAGCTTTATATATCAAAATAACATATAGGCTACATTTTTTATTTTAAATCTTTAAATTTATTCAGGACATCAATCTATGGGCACATAGCAATGTCATTTGTACCTTATTTGCCGTTATAAATATTATTATAATTACATATTATTAATCGATGATTACTTATTATCCTTAATATCATAACACCTATCATAAAACGTATTGATTTTCCGTTAGAATGAGGTAATAAAATAATTAATTACATATATGTATTGAAAATACCATAATTTGTTGACTTACGACGTTATATTATACAATTGCTATTGTTAGAACATAACTCAAATTTCCTGTTATATAATATTTATCTCGTATTTAAATGATAAATATCAAGGGTTCGATAATACTTCAGAGTAAAATATAATGGAATAAACTTATCACAAAAGAAAAAAACAACAAATTAATGACCATGAAGAAATGGCGGACATATCGTGACAGAATAATTTCTCGTTCAGGCAATATTTGAATGGACAACTCAATAACTGTATAATGTATATTAATAACGAAAAACTGTACCGAGTACCCAAATCATGTGACAGGTGTGCCTATGATGTTTGAGGAGTTCCCTCGATTTTTAAAGGATGCTATCATATCAGATCTTGGTTTCCTTATCATGGGACCACATGAAAGGCACAAGCTTTTAAATAAAAAAAGAATTTATTCCTTTTTTGAAGACGTTTAAAAATGGAAACACTATTTCATAAATTAAACCCAGTTTGGTATTGTATAAAATAAAAATGCAATACATACATTTATCCTAACCGTATGATTCATCATAAAGGATTCGGCTATTTAAATTTTATTTATTCATACCATTCTTGATGATAATTCCTAGCATAGCATTCGTTTTCAAACGATCAACTTAATTGAAAAAATAAAACATTTACATGAAATTGGAAGATATTTAAAATTACGACAAAAAGAAACACATTTTGAGCTGTATTCATGAATCAAAAAGTCTTATTTCCAATCTCAATACTGTCAGAGTATTCCATTACCTTGTTTATTATGTCCCAACCTTAGGAAAGCTTTAGTACCATTCAGTCCTTCAACTGCATGGATGACGCAGTGACTTAAGTGTCAATGTTATAGCTTCGACCGCAACAACTATAGTCCCCAGCGACCTGGAATATATTTCTCCCTATTAGACACGTTATCCCCGGTAGTAAGACTATTTATGACCGAGATTTCTCTCCAGGTTACCACTTTATACGTCAGTAAATAAACTATATAAACAGAACTGGCAAAACATGTACAGAAAAAGTGTAAAATCTATATAAATAAATAAACTAGTATCTGTAGGTATGTGATATCAAATTAACAGCTTATTTTTTAAATTCATGCGAAAGTACATACCTACTTTACCTACAATAATAAAATAGTTTTTATTTTTTTGTCTGTCTATCTGTTTTTTCGGCTAATGTTTACTAATATTATAGTGGTGAGGTTGTTTGTCTAACCAAAAATTGTTTTGAACTGAAAAACTCATGGCATCAATGAAAAATCTGGCAAAAACATAATATGTTTATCTGAGTATCTGAGTACCTATTGGCATCTTAAGAATCTCTCTCGCTCTCTCTTGCTCTCTCTCTCTCTCTCTCTCTCTCTCTCTCTCTCTCTCTGCGCCTTCGGGCCACAATACTCCCGAGGTAGGAATGGGACTTTCACCCAAGTGCTACACAGTGCTTTATACTACACCTGTGAGGAACATTTAAAGTATTTTTAAAATAAAATCAAAACGTAAGACACCATGTAAGACACAATTTAGCTTAGAATATGACCAATATTTGTTTTTTTTTATTCTTCACAAAAGGATGTCAGTGGCACAGAGATTCCATATTTAAATTATATGAAAACTCCTTGGGCAGGCGCGCGCCAGAGATAAGATAACACATGAGAAATGAAAATACACACAACTTTCTCTCCCGCTAAAACACGTTAGAAATGGATTTTCATACTTTTTTTCCTCCCGCTTATTCAGGTCAAGGAAAAGACTAACTTTCTCTTTTCAATTTCAGGGAATATTGACTACTGTTCCGATCAGGTGTAGTATAAAATACTTTTACAATATTGTGCCACTTATCTATTATTGTAACTTTTTGGAGATGATAAATAAATCTAATTGTTCTTTAGACTATAAATTGTGTTATTCAGATATAAAACAAAATAAATATATAAACAAAACACAAAAACATCTGAAGATCGTTTAATTTTTACGATGTAGAAGTCAGTCATCCACAAAGAACTTTAATTTGCGGTTTAGGCAACTACAAAACATATTTGAAGACATAAATATAGTAATTAAAACCATGATCGTAAAACGTATAACGACTGTCAGGGAAAACTAGACAATGTCGATGACGTAGAACTCAATTAGTGACAATTAAAATGACTTATGAGATGAGCTGAAGAATTGAGTATTCGATTTCAACCGTGGAGTTTATCCAAGTCGTGTTCCTTAAAGCCCACTACACACATAATCGAACCGAATCGGCAATTGACTGCCTCGGTACGGGTCGATTTAAATGTATGTGTGATTCACAAATATTTGTTTCGGAGTTTGGGTGTAGAAAACACCCAAACTCCGAAACTAATACTTATATATATGGTGTATAATAAGCATGTATTTATTTACAAAAAAAAACAATACATTTATTTTAGGATTGGATGGCGATAAAGAAAGATATCCGAAATATTATTTATACTACACCTGATCGGAACAGTAGTCAATATTCCCTGAAAATGAAAAGAGAAAGTTAGTCTTTTCCTTGACCTGAATAAGCGGGAGGAAAAAATGTATGAAAATCCATTTCTAACGTGTTTTAGCGGAAGAGAAAGTTGTATGAATTTTCATTTCTCATGTGTTGTGAGTCAAGGAGTTTTCATATAATTTCAATATCGAATGGCCGTGCCACTGACATCTTTTTGTGAAGAATAAAAAAAAACAAAAGAAGCGTTAAATATTTGTCAAATTCTAAGCTAAATTGTGTCTTATATGGTGTCATAGGTTTTGATGGTTTTGATTATATTTTAAAAATACTTTAAATGTTCCTCACAGGTGTAGTATAAAGCACTGTGTAGCACTCGGGTGAAAGTCCCATTCCTACCTCAGGAGTATTGTGGCCCGAAGGCGCAGCCTAGGGCCACAATACGATTTTAAATGATATCTATCTAAGAAAATTATCGGCTGCTACTAGCTCAGTACAAAAATGAGTGAACTTATTCGTGAAAACGGCGGACGTTTTGAGCAACTTATTTCGTAGATCATCTAAATGTAAGCTATGTTAGTCTGTGTCTAAAATACATATTAAAATGATTTATTTCCGTACAAATGTATGGGAAAAGTTTTCTGACATTTCTAGTACTCAAACCTCAGTCGGTCCAGAAGACTTTTGATCCTTATAAGAAACAGTATCGATTGGCATCAAAAAAAGTTTTTGTTTAAAATGACCATTTTCTTGCTGGCTGTACACTTTTTCCAAAATCTGTAAATGCAGTTCAGAATATCTTAAAAAATTATAGATAGTCTCCTAAAAGCGTTTTCCTGTAACTATAACGGTTAACGTACCTACCCTTACTGTCCCGTCTCAAAAATTCACCCTGTATAATGTGTGCAATAAAGTATTGAGTATTGACGAATTCACTGATATGTGTAACATGTAACTGACAAAAGCCAGCGGATTCAGTCAGTTCATGGATACCAGTAACTTAACAGTCCTCCTGTCAACCATACCCTACCACTATATTTGAACTGCACGTTTGCCCTAGTGGTTTAACGCCACGCCACACCGCTTTCTACTTCGCCAGGTTTCGTGGGTTTAAATCCTACGTGGGACAACACTTGTGTGATCCAGAAATTTTTGTTCTGAGTCTGGGTGTTCTTTGTGTCCGTTTCATGTATGTTTGTAAAGACCCCTTGACACAAGACGTTTGTCCCTAATGCGGAAGTTAATTTAAAAAATATTCCTCCAGATCGTGTCTCATCTCAAAATTGATCTGGAGATGATTTTATATTTAATCTACCTAGAAACTAAAGTATTTAATAAATATCTTGAAATAAAGAAAATACATTGTTTTAACTCAGAAGACATGGATATTATTTTTCACGGAGCTAATTATAAATAGAAATAGCTATCCTTAAGGCATTGAGCTTTTATAAGATCCAGAATAGCCTCTGGCAAATTTTCTTCCGTAGACCTTTTCCTTGTAGCATCAATTTCTATGATACACTATTATCATAAATAATTAAACAAATATTCTTACCTAAAGAAACTAGTTACAAAACATGACACACAATTTCGATTTTTTTGCGATACGTACTCGAATGTCCTGAATAACTAATACCTTATAAACTATTCTCGACCCTCGAAAGCTTGGTATGAAAAATTCAGTAAATAAACATAATAATCACTTAGTACCACTAATTTGCCGCGGTATTAGAGAGGGCATTTATTTTAATTTGTTTATTTGGAATGCACATGAAACGAGCTTCTTTCTATCTAGGTTTCAAACGTATACTTACGTAAATTAGGAGTGTATTAACTTGTTTGATCAAAATTGTAAGTACGGTTTGTAAGTACGGTATTGTAAGATAACCTTGTGCGTTCTTTTCTCGATCCCGCCTTTTCTGACTTACTGCTCTCTCGACTACCATGACTGTTTTGAGTATATAGATTTATAATATAGTTTAAAGTTAAAGTTGCATGTTGATTAGTTAAGTATTACATTCATAAAGCTATTTGAATTTTAAGCTGCATGACAATATTCACGAAATGTGGGATTCCTCGTTGCCTTGCCTTGATATGACTGATCACTGATCAAGAGGACTCGGGTGCGATTCCGAATCCGAGTCCGATGTTTTATAAGTAAAATAATATATGTATTTACAAAAAAAAATGTATTTATATAAAAGACTTCTTTTTTTAAATATTTAAGCCTACCAAAGTGACTCTACTCTGCCTGATGGAAAGCATGAGTAGAATCCAGTGGTCAGATAATTCTGCATCATTCTCCTCTACAAGTACAAGCTCTTAGTTTGAGACTAGATAATGTTGTGTGTCAGATGTCCGAAATATTTAATTATTATTCATTATCATCCGTAAGAGTGACATCCAGAATTGTACCCTATCTTATGCAATAAATTATTCTTATTCTCAGACATCTTACACACAACGTCATCTAGTTCCAAGCTAAGCAGAGCTTGTATTATAAGTTAACACATTTTTGTTGTAAATACATACACGACTCGAGCCGGGAATCAAACCCGAGACCTTAAGCATAGCAGTCTCATACGCAGCCACTGCGCCACCGAGACAGTCAATTCAAGACAGAGATTCTTATAGCGTATGTACTATAAAGTCGAATTTCAGGGGTTGTTTACGGTCTTGGATGGTTTACGATATGGAAAAGTCAAAACAGTGTCATTAAATTTTCTTGAACAAATTAATAAAACTTACCCATACAATTGAGAATCTGCTTTTGAATTCACAAATAGGACACTACCACAGTAGATTAAAGCTACGGCAAGGACTACTACGCAACCGTATGACTACATGCAGAAATGTAACTAATGGGTTATACTTTCATGGTGAAAACCTAATAGCTTTTTAGTGAATTATTGTAGACGTTAAAGCGAATACTACACTTTCTTACTATTTATCGTTAAAAGGTACTATGTTGAAGCGCTCATAGCCAAGTGGCCTTAGGTGACTGGAAACATACACCGAGGGTAAGCAACGACGGCGCGGTCAGTACCTAGATGGGTGACCGTTTGTGGCATGATATGTTAATAAGCGTTTCCGTGATTCGGAGATTACGTTAAGAAGTGGGTCCCGGTTGTTATCATAAGATAACAGTCGTAAAGCATAGTTCGGCCTTCGGGCCTTCGGGCGGCTCTAAAACATTCAACAGCAAGATTACGTAGCCACAACGTGTTTTGCCAGTCCCCAACTCGCACTCGGCCAGCGCGGGGACTTATGGCCTTAACCCGAGAAGATGGTGCCCAGCAGTGGGGCTTTATAGGTTATTGATGATGTTGCTATGTTATAGAACAGTAAGCTAGTACCTAAGTCTATAAATCAGGACCGTAGTAAGTGAAGATCAATTATGTCTGATGAATAAGTGTCATCTTTAATTGTTTATAACTTTTGCAATTTTTTATGTGCTAATAAAAATTACAAGTAATTTAACGGTATAATTTTATTGCTTTCAAAATTCAAAAATCTTTATTCACTTAGGATACAATACATCTCTTGTGACAGGTCAAGATTCTACATGTACATTTATGCCATGTTCGCAAACAATAGGTAAAGCCGGAGAAAAGAACATGGCAATAAAAACTCGCGGCCACTCCTTTCAAATCGCCAATGTTTACATAGTTTTAATGTTTATAAACTTGATATGGGGGTAAGGTGCTGCCACTAATATACTATACACCATGTTAGAGGACTGATGCAAATTATAGTGATTAAAAATTAGAACTTAAGCTAATTTAAAAAAAAAAAAAACAACAGCCTCAGTGGAGGAGTCAACATAGTAGGAGCATCTACTTACAACAAAGGTAAAAACTATATGTGCTGAAATATTGGCCAAATTACTGGTAACGAAAGAATAAATATAAAATATTAATTTTAAGATCAAAAGAAAGAGAAGAATGGCCTTTATTCGTCACGTAGAATCTTTATTTACAAAAGTAAAATCATGCTCTTAGACAATGTGTTAACAACATTCACATGAGTAGAATAAAATGACAAGGAGCAAGTAGTCAAATCCATTTTTCTTTATCATTTAAAAATTCGTCAACTGTATACCTAATAACCTCTACGTATAAGATAAGTTTTGACTACATTTTTAAACTTTTCCACTGATAGACTCATAACCATAACACTAGCTGGTAACCTATTAAAAAATCGCACGGAAAGACCCATAAATGAATTATACGTTTTATGTAGCCTACAATATCATTGACCTACTAATTTATGCTTATGTCTCGTGTTCACCGAGTGAACGTCACTATTCCTGTGATATAAATGCATATTTTGTTTTATAAACATAATGTTTGCAAATATATATGCTATTATTAAATATAAATTGCTATTATTGTGTTTATACATTTTAATTTTAATTTTAAAATATTCTACATTTTCTTTGAGGTTTGAAATGTAAGATCTTATTGATTATATTATTTGCATTTTTTCTCTGATTTTCTACACGTTTTTCTGTGTTAGAATAAAGTGACAAAATCAGGGCGGTAACGTATGCACCTGGTTTCTCGGATTTCGTAATGTACGCAGGTGACAAAAGAAATACAATCGGATTTCAAATTAAATAAGTTTCATTAACAACCTTCTTTCATGGAACTTGATTTCCTACAAAAAGAAAAAATAAGTTTTGCTCTTATAATTTTGGCAGGCGTTATATTTTACATTTTAAAATTAATTGATGGGAGAAAAATTGAAATCAATTCACTGTCAATGTTTCGTTTTTATGTTCATAGTAGACCAATACATAACAATATGTAAAATTTTAAGACTAGATTTTCTGGAACTAGATTAGTTTTTTGATTCATATCAATCAATCCTACTAATATTATAAACGCGAAAGTTTTTGAGTACGTGTGTTACTCTCTCACGCAATAACTACTGAATGGATTTTGTACAACTTAACAACAATATAGCTTACTTAACGGAATAAAACATAGACTACTATTTACCGCCATGACGGACCGCGGGCAAAAGCTAGTATAAAATAAAGATGTTTGGACAAAATATTAAAAATATCGAAAAAAATTGTGGAAACTTGTTTATCAATGGGAAACAACATATTAAAAAATATTAATGAAACTCTTGAAGGGGTCACAAGTGGCTCTAAGTGCTCCGTATCATATTATATACGGGTATCTCTGTCTGTGCTAGATCGGTTCTATTTTAATCCACATCCTGACTGCCTGGTTGGTCTAGTCACTAGACCAACCACTAGACTCTAGTGGTTAGCGTGTGCGGCGGCTGATCAAGAGGTCTCGGGTTCGATTCCCAGGTCGGACCAAATATTATTTGTGTGATTCAAAAATATTTGTTTCGGAGTCTGGGTGTTTTCTATGTATAATATGTATGTATTTACAAAAAAAAAAAAGTATGTTTATGTATTTATATCAGTTGTCTAGTACCCATAACACAAGCTCTGCTTAGCTTGGGACTAGATGATGTTGTGTGTCAGATGTCCAAAATATTTATTTATTTACATACATATCTATACATATCTACGTGGTTCGGAACCAGGCTCGAAAAAGGCGCCTATGTTACTCCTTATAATAACAGGTGTCTGCCAGTAAATGCCCAGAAAAACACGGTTAATTCGTTACAAAATTTGGTACAAGTTTTTAATCAAAGATTTTTTATGTAAGTACCGTACATACTTTCTAAAGCATTTAAAGAAAAGCTGTTAATTTGAAATGACCGACGAACATTTCAATTTGAATCATTCGTATAGACTAACGAATTTTCGATACCTAAATTAATTTGTTCTACGTCAGTCAATATAACCCTGTCTTGATAAATCATTCCAATTGAGCTGCTCTTTTGACGTTTAGTTAAATAATATAGAGGTGAATTGATAGAATATCCTATTAATAAATAAACTGGTAAATTGTTTGGAATTAGAAACGCAATAATATTAAAATTAACAAGGACGGAAAATATATCAAAATACTCATATATACTCTTATGTACCATATAATGTGTTTCTTACTTAATTCTTTATATCACTTCTAAGAATTATCATAATGAGGCCACGCTAACACGCTTTTACTAAACAATCCTTTTAAGGAATTTATCTGAAATACCTAAAGAATTAAAATATTATAAAAGATAAGAAATTCATTCGGTTATTAAGCGCTATATATCCATACAACATACTGTTTGTGCACATTTTGCAGGGAACCTTCTTCTTTTTCTAATGAATGCTAAAAAAGCTAGCATTTTAAATAGCAAAAATTAAAACAAGCCTCCTCTTAACTCATAACCAGCTTGAAAACACACAAATCCGCCATACTCATTAGCATCGCTTGCTCGTTAGCTCTTTCACCTAATTTTCATAAATTACTTTCAGAAGCCTGTATACAATCTACAGAAACACACAAACATTCAACTTGTTTTTGTTGATTGCATAAAGTCATGATAGAAAGAACATTTATCAATCAGCACCGTCATCAAAATCAATTTATTACTAGCCGAGTCCCACGGTTATTGTTGTAAATCGCGAGCAACGACGCGGAACGAAGCTAGTCTAAAAATAATTAGCCTAAGTTACTCCTTGTATCATCAGCCTTCTGCCAGCGGAAGTCACGTCAAAATCGGTCCAACTGTTCCAGAGATTACCCGGAACAAACAGACAGACGGACAGACGGACAGACAGGCAGCATTTTTACATGTAAGTACATAATCTGTTAATTTGATATTACATACAGACACTTCAATTTTCTTTATTTGTATAGATTGCTGGTCAGACCTCTCCTTAGAAAGAAGGACTTTACCTATTATAATCCTGCTGGTTAGAAAGGTTTATTTCTTTTTCTATAAGTGCTATTATCTTACACAAATTGCGCTCTTTGTCGTCTTTTACGACACCCATAGGACGAATAGGAGTATTGACTCCGTGTTCTTAATCCGCCATCATACAATCTCATTCAACAGAATGATTAAAAGGTTTTCAAAAATTATCACACCGTCTATCGTGTTCTAAGTTCTTGAAACTCTACCGATGTCAATTGTATTGCAATACATTGCGTTATCGTATAACCGAGCCTATGCCTTAGTGAAACTTTGCACATTTGGCAGTGTTATATATAACAATTGCATATGTATTTTGCAGCAGGGGATCATCATTAAACAGATGCACATTTGCACACACACTAACATAGAAATGTACATTTATCAGTGTATGTTTGATAGTTTACTTTAGTAGTATTTCATCACGATTTTCGGTGAAGAAATTTATATGTTTAAATAGCATAAGTGGTTGTTGAAGTATTAAATTGTATAAACTTGATTCTAATTAAGATATTGGAAACATGTTAATACAGTAAAATACCTAATATAAATTATTAATAACTGCCAAATGCGAAAGTCACTCTTTTCGAACGGATTTGAATATAATTTGGCATGGCAACTTTGACACTTTAGGAAGGACTTATGCTTCTTTATCCGAATAACATGTGGATGTAGTGGAGCTAGAACAAATACGTGGTAAACAAGAAAGAATAGGTACAATGAAATCATTGCTAAATAAAGCTAAATTTCTGAGGCATCTTAAAAGTAAATAAATGGAATAACTTAGAATAATTATATTCTAAGTGGAATAAACTGTTTGGATAAATTATATGAATTGTAAAAAAAAACAAATGATTAATTGTTTCCACGTGAAATTAAGTTGCGACTTTTATATGAAAATTTTGTTTTTGTGCAATTAAGATAGGTACGGTACATACCTGACCACTGTATGAATCGTCAGTTCATAGTTCAATATCTAACAATATACTCAGAAACCATACAAAATGTACCAGTTTTTGTTTGCATTGTGAGTTCAGAGTTCAGAATTTAGTAGATATATTAATAATATACTTTGAAAGTTTGCGACGATCGATGTATGTTGTTTAATACTCTATCACACAAAAAATACTGTACGGATTTATGATGAAACTTTACGTACCTTCTACGTCAGTATGTTTGCCGACCCTTTACGTTACCTCACAGTAACAGCATTGCACAGTCATTTTAAAATTTCCAATTGATCTGTGAATTTCCAATTGATTCCAATGTACTAAGGATATCGTACAATACTTAAAAATGCTATTCATTTGTACATTCAGATACAGGAAGAGTAATTATTTTATACTTTAGTATATCTTCGTTGGACCATATTAAAATATGTTCGTGATTATTTATAGAAATCGCGACAAACTTAATTTATCCATTTTCTCAGCATTTGGTTTGTTTACTTATAAAACAACTTATAATTTTACAAAATTGATTTCTACTTGTTTTTATGCTGTAGTGTACATAATTGGGATTTTCACGTGACAAAATGAGATACAGTAACGTGATAAAATGATATACTAGTAGTGTCAGGTTTCAAAACAAAAATGATCTAAAAAAGGTCGTGTTTTGTTCTTGGAATGCAGATGTTATAATATCTTACCTCTCTCTCTCTCTCTTTTATTTCACTTAATATGGGAACAAAATCTAATGTTATCTCATCATCAACATGAACCAGATTGAATTTGATTAAGAAGATAGCTTTCTCGAACGGATCAACAGCGATACCTGAAGGCTAGAATCTGTTTACTTCATACTACTACATACATACATACTACTTTCAAAATAAAAATCGGCCAAGTGCATATCAGGCCACGCACAGGAAAGGGTTCCTCAGTCACCCATAATGGTACGTGGATTTAAAATCATATCCAATAGATAATTGTTATGTTTACGTATTAATGCGTTAATTTTGTATGACGTTTTCCAAGTAAGCACATTGTAGAAGCTAAGCCTCTATAACTCCTGAACTAACAAAGTCATCTAATTCGTTATAGTTTTCAATTAAAGTTCATCATATGGACCACTATCACGAATTTTTCCAGGTTTTTTGAGCCGGCCGTTTAGCTTTCAGAGGGGGGGACGCCCTGTTTTTACGAAAAAGTGGCATTTAAAGTGGCATTTCTCGCAAACAGATTCCTAAATCAAAAAATCGTCTTAACAACCCTTTAATGTTTTTAAAAGACCTATATAATGATACCCCACATGATTGGGTAGCCGCGAGAAAAAAATAAACATCCCCACTTTACGTGTAGGGGAGGTATCCTTAATAAAAATATTTTTCATAATTTTATTGTAGCGTTTTTTCTATGTAATTACAATACATATTCATGCAAAGTTTCATCTTTCTAGCACTTACCGTTTAGACGGTAAGTCGAGGACAGACGGCCGGACAGACGGACATAACGAATCTATAAGGGTTCCGAGTCATAAACTTCGGGACCCTAAAAAGATACAAATTAGCTGTCCATGTACTTAAAGTTTAATCTAAGAACACTAAGATTTTTTATGTTATGGAGTTTCTTACATTAAATATTTCTTGGAACGAGTCTGCCGACCTTTTATAATTCTGATATTTATACTTCTTTACTAACATTTTTGGCAAAGAGTGTTTTTTTAGTATGTTTTGTACCTGATACCTTTTCTTATTGTGAAGTCTGGACACTAAGAATATTGACAATTTATTTAATTTTTTTTTTATTGTTGTAATAGAATAGGCGTTTGTCTTCCATTTCACCTGATGGAAAGTGTAGATGAAGACGAAGATGGTACACGCCCATCCAAAAGAAACCTGTTCACTCTACTCATAAAGGCTCCTGAGTTCAACTCATCAGGAAAAATAGACCCAGGCAGGTCGTTCCAAACTCTGGCGACTCTCACCAAAAACGAGCTGTCAAACCGTTTAGTTCGTCTTTTGGGTATGCCAACAACGTATGGATGAAACTTTTATCTAAATAGACTCTTTAACCAAACATATTGTAACATTCATGCACTTTATACCTTGGCAGATAGTCCTTGGTGACGTTATAGATTTAGATCTTTTGGATTTAAATGGAATTATCTATTGAAAACAATTTTAAATCCATGTGCCATTATGGGTGACTATACAATCCTATACGTGTCTTGACACGCAGTTGGCCGATTTTCTTTACTATTGTTACCATTAGCGTTGAAATATGAAGACAAATGGTCATATGGCACGTACAAAATATTGTGAGTCATTCCGGGTTAGCTCTCAGTTAGAGGAAATCATTCATCTACATGTCGGTGTGTTCTTTAAATTCAGAATGGAATTGGGAGTGCAATGCACTGCGTTTATGGGAAGACATTGTACTACAGGTTTGGTTACGTGATTGATTGAACAGCAATAACCTATATGATGATTGGAATGAGGTCAGGATTAAAATAATATTTTAAACTTCAGTTTTAAGCGTTCATTTATATATGGTTTATCATCGATTTGTAGCGCTCATAGCCAAGTAGGGCCTTAGGTGATTGGAAACAATCACCGAGGGTTGATGTTGATCATGGCTGGTGCATAGGTCATGCTCGTGATACGGGCGCCGCCAGTCGGGGCTGGTCATCTCACAACTTCTATTTATTGTTTAATTATTTTTGGACACTACCTGTATAAAATTCAGCATCGTTACATTGTACTCACATTTAATAAAACGCCTTAAACAATGTAACCAAAAATTGTAAAAACAGTGTTGGAAAAGAGTGTCCATGGAGTTTCTTGTCTGTTCTTCTCCATAGGATCTACGAATTGGAACAGACGATTAGCTTCACGACTGACTACTGACTGACTACTTGACGTTTCAAAAGTGCCGTTGTATGGTTTACTTGAAATAAAATGATTTTGATTTGATTTGATTTGATTTGATTTGAGGCTAAGCAATGACGGTGCGGTCAGTTCTAGATGGGTGACCATTTGTGGCATGATATGTTATGAGCGTTAAGCACTGGGTTGTTGATTGATATATATGATATATACATCGTTATCAGCCTATTGCCATCCACTATCAGACCGAAGCTTCCTTTAAGGAACAAAATATATTACTGTCTTGGGTAGTTCGCATCTATGGATGCATGTATTATATGGATGATTCATTTTTGTGACTCTACTGATACTCTATCTGATGGAACACATGAGTAGAAACCAGGAGTAGGGGCCAGGGGGCAGTATGATGACCCATACCATGGGAGCTTAGTGATATGTTTCTGCAACATTCTCCCGACTTCCGATTCTCCAAATAATTAGGCCAATGACATGAAAGACCCAACATCAACTCATTTATCATTTATTAGTTTTTTATATATTTCAAAGCATTATTTCCATTTATTAGGATCTCCACTACTGCTAGAAAATCTCCCCCAAAAGTAAGTTATTACATAGTAGTGGGAAAACTTGGATTCAAGACAATTAATCAAATGAAGGAATGAATATTATTTTTTGTACCCAAAGATATTTTGCCTAAAAAAAAAATGAACCACAAGTTTCTTATTTGATTCTGAATGTGTAAAGTACGGAATGCACATTTGTTACAAGCCGTGCAACGGATGTCTCACTCGTTTTATTTATGAAGTTTACGACACAAGTTATGGCTTGACATGTCGAAGCAAAGTGGTTGTTAGTTTCCATAATTAGTGCTAACACTGCATAAGTATTATTGTCCTACAAATCATTTTCTGGAAGTAGACTACTATTTTAAATTTAACTGTATTATATATCAGTTTTACTGACTGCTTTGTTGGTCTAGCTCTTAGAGAATACGACTGCTGATTAAGATGTCTCGTGTTCGAATACCGGATTGGGCTGTTAGGCTTTCATGCAAGAACTTCTTAATTACGGTCCGGAGTATGGAAGTAGGCGGAGTTTCACGCACGTGCCTTAGAGAGCATGTTAAGTCGGTTATCATGAACAAATATTACAATCGTTATTATCAAATATACTGACAACTATTTTAACCTCACAATTCAAATGGCGTACAGGGTTGCGGAGGTCCGATACCAGTCGCTCCGAGGAAGAACTGATATTCAGATAAAACCAGTTGAACTGGTAGCCGACCCCAAATAAACTTGAGAGCAATAAAGGCTAGAAGATGATGATCAGCTCTCTACTCAATTGAACTAATTTAGTTACAACATCACAGGCAGCCAGCGGCTTACTTTATACGTGTGACAATCTCTTTCGAACGTCATTTTATCTTCAACTGATCTTTACCAACAAAGCTCATTGAAGTTGTTATAATACAAATCAAAATCTTTACTGCTAACCTACCAACTTATCATTTGTAGGTTCCGTAAAAAATAATCCTTAATAATATAATAATTTCGATAGTAACAACGTCTGTCTATCCATTACGCTTTGACGCACTTAGATTCCCATAAAACAACTTCCGACCTAGATTTTTATATGAAACGCTTTCATTTGGGCGGAAGAGTATAATAAGTCAGGCGTAATATCTCACTTGAAGAACGGCCAATACAAAAACTGTAAGGCTGGTATATTTTTTAACAGTTTCAAAAGATCGCAAATATTTGACGTTATTTCAACTCCACAGCACGTATTCTCCTGCAAACTATTTAGATAGATAAAGAGATAGAAGAAAGAGAACAAACTGCAAACTTAACCGATAAGATTTCATTTCGAAGAAGGGGACCCTAATAACGATTCACGTGCAAATGCGGATCTTCAATCGCGTGACTGTAACTTATAATTGAAGATAATATCAATTATGTTTTTCTTCTACATATGATCGTTTATGATTATCGCATCGTGAGCAACGTTAGATAAAAGACTAATATCACTTTTTGTTATAATATTAATTCAACAAATGACATTTAGATGTTTTTGTTTTTTTACGTTTTATTCTGTCGTTTTATTTAATTTCAATGCTTTGATATAATTTTGTTATGATATGGAAATTAACTGACTAGTTTTGTACTCACCTTTATCATTAGTTATAGTAGATTGTTTCAAGTATCGTTATCAAATAAATAGTTATCCATTATCCGTTAACCATTATCCGTGTAGTGACGGATTAAGAATACAAAGTGTCACCACCCCTATTCATTCCATGGGTGTCGTACGAGGCGACTAAAGGAACATAATAAGCAGCTAACATCACTGCCAAGAGAAGGAAAACTTGAAACAAACCCAACCCGTCTGGCCAGCGTGGTATAGTAGGCCAAAACCTCCTTTAAAAGGAGAGGCCTATGTCCAGCAGTGGACTGTTAAAGGCTGTTGATGATGATGATGATGATGATAAGAAACTACCGCTGAGATACAAAGAGTATAATGATTATATTATATTCTATTATGATGTATGGTAATCTTTATTGGGAAATCAGTATTCTCAATTAATGTACTGACAACTACTGTTCAATTTTCAAATTCAGTTCGCCCTCCCTGTTGCAAGGGTCCGAGCCCAGTCGCTCCGTGGAAAAACTGATATTCAATCAATTCTGGTTGAACTAGTAGCCAACTCTAAATAACCTTGGGAACTTAGAATTATAAAGGCTAGGAAGAAGATGTAGTAGTAGGTAGCGTAGAGTTAGAAAAACTATTAGTACCTAAAAATTAAAGCAAAAATAGGAATTGGATAAGTTAATCACCGTTGCAATATAAACTTTTGGAGACACTAATGGAGGAGAAGCCAACAAAAGGAGCAGGAGACTTTTGTCTATTATCAATTGATTTGAAAATTTCTTTATAGTCACCAGTATAGAAAATTCTGCTAAAGCATGCCAGTGTATTATTTGCCCCACATCTCTGTAGAGAATGCTTTACTAGTTCATTCTCTTCAACAATCGACTATACATTTGTAAATTTACCTTAGTACGCGCTTGCTGTTTGATTTAAGTAAAGGTTTATTAGCAAGGGCGGGCTTGCAGGTTAGCTAAACGTTCTTATGGTACATACATATATCCACTTACTTATGATGTGTTTGTGTTTCCAATTAGGTCTCATAGGAATAAGTTAAGTGAAACTCCTCTATTACAAGACTGTTTTTATCATCTAAGATTATACGTATAATTATCGTTTTTACTTCACTTTTAAACGCAATTACAAACTCAAATGTAAAAAGTATTTTTTTTTTAATAATTTGTGGAAATTAAGTTTAATTTGATCACTTTGCTCTATGTTATAGACAACAAATCTTATCTTTATATATATAATTCTTGTGTGATTGTGTATGTCACTGAACTTCTCTCAAACGACTGGACCGATTTTGATGAAATTTTTTGTGTGTCTTCAAGGGTATCTGGGAATGGTTTAGATTCGCAATTGGACCCGGTAGGTGGCGCTGCGATCAAGTTTTGGAATTTTAAAGTTGGGCGGTACGAAGTTCGCTGGGTCAATTAGTAACCATATAAAAACCTTATTACAATCTTATAAAATTATCTTTTAATTTATTTTTATCTTGAACTCTCATGAGTAGTTTTTACTCTTTGTATACCATAAAATACACATCCTTACTATAAATATTTATCTAGATAAAAACTTTTATCCTTGTAACAGTTATTAAAAAGAATTAGCTCTATCTAAGTCGTAAACTACAGTCATGTACTTTTGTTTCATGTACCTATTTTCAACGAAATCGTGAATACGATTAAAACATACCGACACAGAAGTAGAGGTTGTTAACTTGGTACTGACATACCACAAGAAACAATATAAAAAGCTTGATTACATACTCGTAATGTGAAAAAATAGGCCAAGTGCATATCAGGCCACGCACAGGAAAGGGTTCCTCAGTCACCCATAATGGTATGTCGATTTAAAATCGTATCCAATAGATAATTGTTATGTCTATGTATTAATGCGTTAATTTTGTATGATGTTCGCCAAGTAAGCGCATTTTACTAGCTAAGCCTCTATAACTCCTGAACCAACAAAGTCATTTAATCCGTTATAGTTTTCCTTTAAAGTTCATTATACGGACCACCACATTTTTCCAGCTTTTTCAAACCATCCGTTTAGCTTTTAGAGGGGGGGGACGCCCTGTTTTAACAAAAAGGTGCCCTTTCTCGCAAGCTGATACCTAAACCAAAGAATCGTCTTAGAAACCCTTGTTTTTAAAAGACCTATCTAATGATACCCTATTCTATAGAGTAACTGAGAGAATAAAAATCATCTCCACTTTACATGTAGGGGACGTACTGAAAATAAAAATATTTTTCATAATTTTATTGTAGAACTTTGTCGATGTAATGACAACACATATAGTGGTACCGATTTCATACCTTCTCTTACACGATAGCTAAGTTTATCCTAAAAAAGGATGCTGCATTGCATTGCATAACGAAGGGGGATCACCATGCTGCATTATGTGTGCTCACAATGAGGATGGTGACTACCCCTCTTGGATTATGCTCATATATGTTGCATCAGGCAGAATAGAGTCACTTTCACAGAGGAGGCTCATATAAAAAATCGGTCAAGTGCGAGTCGGACTCGCCCATGAAGGGTTCCGTATCAACAAGTAACATTAAATAAAAGTTCTTGTAGTTCGTTGATTAAATGAAAGGTAAATTGCTGTTTACGGTTTATGACATATTAAAAAAAAACTACTTACTAGATCTCGTTCAAACCAATTTTCGTTGGTAGTTTACATGGTAATGTACAACATATATTTTTTTTAGTTTTATCACTCTCTTATTTTAGAAGTTAGAGGGGGGGGGACACACATTTTTCCACTTTGGAAGTGTCTCTCGCGCAAACTATTCAGTTTAGAAAAAAATGATATTAGAAACCTCAACATCATTTTTGAACACCTATCCATACACGTTTAGGTTTGATGAAAAAAATTTTTTTGAGTTTCAGTTCCAAGTATGGGGACCCCCAAAATGTATTGTTTTTTGTCCATGTTTATGTGAAAATCTTAATGCGGTTCACAGATTACATCGACTTACCAAATTTCAACAGTATAGCTCTTGTAGTTTCGGAAAAAAGTGGCTGTGACATACGGACAGACAGACAGACTTGACGAATCTATAAGGGTTCCGTTTTTTGCCATTTGGCACCGGAACCCTAAAAAAGTATTTAGGAATGAAATAGTCAGTCAGTCAGTACAAATAAGCAATCACGCAAGCAAGAATACTGGGCATGTTTCGCCTTCATCCCACAAAATTAAGCTTGCCTCCTTATAGGTACATCGACCCCAATCAATTTTTAATACTACGTCAATCATTATTAAAGAAGTTCTTAAAATTGTTTACATTATAAATATTAACTATTGATAAATAATATACCTACGTTTGCCTACAAAATTATTAATGAACTAACTTTTGCTAGCAACTTCGCTCACCTATACCTGTTATTTATTTGTATTGTTTTAGGTTTTCACAGTTTTGCCTGAATCTGATATAACTGTTTTATTTATAAATTCATTGAAATAAAAAAACATAAAATGTGATAAGATGTTTACCTTAATACATAAGAGAAAATCGCATCGAAACCGTTTAAGTCAGTTCTGAGATTGACGTGCAGAAACACACAAACAAACGAACACATAGACTTTCAAAGACTATTGCTTTGAGTTCAGTAACTTTAATAAAAGCTCCTTAATTAGTTTTTCTTCAATGTTTTTAATGTAAGGACATCGACCTCTTACATTTTTACTATATGTAGGTATACCTAATTCTAGATTTGGTGTAACACTCACTAAGCCCCGCGGCGTTACCCGTGGTTATTGCGTACCCACGGGTAATGCCGGGGAGAAGTATATGTCTATAAAAATCGGCCAAGTGCGTATCAGGCCAAACATAGTATAAGGTTCCATTAGTCACCCATAATGCCACGTGGATTTGAAATCATGTCTTAAAATATGTTTACTTAGTATTTCGTTACTTTTGTACAGTTTTTCAAATAAGCGTATTTTACAAGTTAGGCCTCTGCAACTCTTGAATCAATAAAGTTATCTTAGATGGATGGACGGACGGACATGTTGAATCTATAAGGGTTCCGAGTCAGACGGAACCCTAAAACGTTAAGCCTAAGATACTCTTTATAACATCAGCTAACGGCCAGTGAATGTCTCGTCAAAATGGATTCAATCGTTCCAGAGATTAGCCGGAACAAAGATAGTCAGACAGTAATAAAATTTAATAAAATTATATTCAGACGTAAGTGCAGCATATTCTTTTATAGGTAAGCATTTAGTGAAATAAAATAAATAAATATTAAGAACATCTGACGCACATCGTAATCTAGTCTAAAAACAAGCTGAGCTTGTATAGGTATTGGTAGGTTTATACTACACAACTGATTTATATACATATACTAGCTGATGCCCGCGCCTCCGCTCGCGTTTTAGAGGTGTGAAAAATAGATGTTGGCCGATTCTCAGACCTACTGAATATGCATATAAAGTTTCATAAAGATCGGTCAAGCCGTTTCGGAGGAGTATGGCAACGAAAACTGTGACACGAGAATTTTATATATTAGATATTTTTTTGTAATTACGTACATATTATTGGAAAATTAAAGATATCATTAGTCATATACTTGCCAACAAAAAATACTTTTTCCCATCTAAAACTGAGGTCAACTCATGCCTAACAAACAATTCCTTTTAACATTCATAACTTTAACCCAAAATGGTACTGCCATTGCAGCAGTGTTTATTTCCATGTTTAACATTTATTTTCAACATAAACCTCAATAATGTATGGTTCAATCGTTTACATTATAGCGTATCTAGGAAATAACTTTTAACATCATCATCATCATTATCAGCATGCTGCAGTCCACTGCTGGACATACGGCATAGGGCAATTCAGTTTTAAAATTTGTTCACCTACTTCAATGGGTCTATTACTATAAAACTTTAAATACTAACTTATGCTCCTCCTACGTGTATTTAACAAAGCAAGGAGTAGACACTTCCTTTCTCAAAAACCAAATTTATCTACGTGACAAATTTCATTGAAATCGATGCAGTGGTTTGGCCGTGGAAACGTAACTGACAAACACGTTACTTTTGAATTTAGAATATTGGTGTGATTTTTTTTTTGCGTCTCGGCAAACGTAGTGTATGATATCCACAGGCCAGGTGCAGTGATGATTTGAAACCCAGGGATCGAACCAAGTGGTGTGCAATTTGAGAGGCCTATGTCCAGCATTGGACTACGATAGGCTGATAATGATGCTGAAAGATTTATTTATTTAACTGTGTAACCTTTTCTTTCAGAATACGAATATTTGGGTTCTTTCTAAGTAGGCTATAACTGGGAATGAACAGTTTAAGGCTATTAACGATAATAATGTAGCTCACACAAAATAAAGACTAATAAGCATAAAAAAACCGCTTGCTTTACATCAGTTTTCTGCAAAACTATGATATCATTCTGATCGATCGTGATATTATATATATCACGATCGATCAGAATTATACATAAAATATATCACCTGACTACGGTATATTTCTGCATCACCTGAAGATTGACTGGGAGAGAATGCGTTATGGTGTGCCTCTGTACAACGTGTGCCTTAAATAATATAAATACATAAATATTTATATGCCTAAGTTTCTTATCCCACGGAAACGCTTTCAGCTGGGTAATATAATTTTCAAAGTATTCACGGCTACACACTTGAAAAATATACATTCTGTTCCGCAACGAGTGGCAATAGATTTATATAGTATTGGCTGTTGCCCGCCCCGCTTATGACACTTGGAACGCTAATACCGGAAGATGAATCACGCGCAGACCGCGTGTCGTAGCGATGTGTAGTTAGTGCTTGAGCCATGTCCCTTGCATCCTCTTATGAAGTTAACTACTACACATTATTATCATAGCTTTGGAATCTTTTACGATCTACAACCAACACGGAATTTATATCAACTGTCTCCATGGAAACCGAAATCTTAAAATTTCTCTCAAATAGATTGAACAATATCAGGCGCCGGCGAAAAATAATACTACTGTTGTTACCAACAAAAATGTATTCATACACACAAATATTTCTCCGAGGTTTATATAGTCTCTTTGGTAACTAAACATTAGCGCGATTCAGACAATTCTAATAGCGCCATCTATGGGTTGTCAAGTTATACACGAAGTTAAATTACAATTGGTAAATTTATAATTCAATCGAATACAAATATATATGTAACATTACGCTTTCATATCATGAAAGGGGTAAATAAAGCAATTTGTATGTATTTACAGTATGTATTTAACATAAATAACTTTTTAAATGATCGGCCTGAACAAAAATTGTGGCATACTTAACCCTTGCTGTGCTAATGTTTCATATCAACCGCAAATGGCTGCTGCTACAAAATAATTTGAATAAGAATATTCAGATTATTTTGCACGAGGAAATCATATGTTTACTATAAGCCCATTTATCTAGCGTATCTTTGAATCGTACATATCACAGCGTCATCACCTTATCAAAGATATTAATGCAAGGTATACGCATCTATACAAGTAAATAAAATAAAAGTGTATTTTTGTAATATGAAATGAATACTTTTCTATTGTAAGGATTGACGGTACTTACATAAAAAAGTAGTTTTGAATTTTTTTTGTCTGTTTGTTCCAGTTAATCTCAAAAGCGGCCAAGTGCGAGTTGGACTCGCCCATGAAGGGTTCCGTATCAGCAAGTAACATCATATAAAAGTTCTTGTAGTTCGTTGTAACTTTCATCGATATTTTTAAACTAGTGTATTGATTGGATGAAAGGTAAATTGCGTGTTACGATTTATGACGTATTAAAGAAAAACTACTCACTAGATCTCGTTCAAACCAATTTTCGTTGGTAGTTTGCATGGTAATGTACAACATATATTTTTTTTAGTTTTATCACTCTCTTATTTTAGAAGTTAGAGGGGGGGACACACACATTTTTCCACTTTGGAAGTGTCTCTCGCGCAAACTATTCAGTTTAGAAAAAAATGAAATTAGAAACCTTAACATAATTTTTGAACACCTATCCATAGATCCCACACGTATAGGTACGATGAAAAAAAAATTTTTGAGTTTCAGTTCCAAGTATGGGGACCCCCAAAATGTATTGTTTTTTTTCTATTTTTATATCAAAATCTTAATGCGGTTCACAGAATACATCGACTGACCAAATTTCAATATTATAGCTCTTATAGTTTCGGAAATAATTGGCTGTGACATACGGACGGACAGACAGACAGACAGACAGACAGACAGACAGACTTGACGAATCTATAAGGGTTCCGTTTTTTGCCATTTGGCTACGGAACCCTAAAAAACGACTAGACTGGTTTTGACGGGACTTTCACTGACAGATAGCTGATGATATAAAGAGTAACTTGGCTTATTTTTTTAAGACTAACTACGCTCCGCGGCGTTACTCGCAATTTACAACAATAAACGCGGGTAATACTGCAAAACTCATCTAGTACAGAAATAAGAAAGACTTCACAATTTCTTTATTTAAATAATCTTCTTACATCTTAATGTAAAGCTCTTATCAAGTACTTAGCGTCTGTATACTGCTTACGTGATACCGAGCGATGATATAAGCAGTGTAATAACAATATGAGATAAGGCTTTCTGAGTACACCAAAAAGCGATTCAAGATATCGTTACATGTTATGTAATCTTATACCTTAGAGGTGAATTTAGGTCGGACTGTAATCCTATTGTTCATTAACTATCTTCCCTCAGGAGTCTCTATGCTTGTAGACAAAAGACAGAGGGATTGAAAGTTGCTCAGAATTGTACAATCGCTGAGAAACTGGTTAGTGTCACAAAGGTATTTTGCTTAGCTAATAAACCAATAATGTATATACATGTATGTATGTATGTATGTTGTTTAATAGAGGTGCAGGCCTATTGTCTATAGTTACGTTACGATCAGTCGTGCCGTCTAAAGAACACTCTTTTTTTTTATTTCAAGTATTTTGCAAGTAATTATTTATGTGTTAAAAAGTAACAATAATAACTTCAATCTCTGCAGTCTGATCTCAAACAAGCCATAACCCATGCGATCGTTGTGCTGTTAAACGTACTTCAATCTTATCTTATATATAAAATTTTCGTGTCACAATGTTCGTTCCCATACTCCTCCGAAACGGCTTGTCCGATTCTGATGAAATTTTTATGCATATTCAGTAAGTCTGAGAATCGGCTACCATCTATTTTTCATACCCCTAGGACGCGAGCGGAGCTGCGGGCATCAGCTAATCTTATATATAAAATTCTCGTGTCACAATGTTCGTTCCCATACTCCTCCGAAACGGCTCGACCGATTCTTATGAAATTTTATATGCATACTCAGTAGGTCTGAGAAGCGGCCAACATCTACTTTTTACACCCCTAGAACCCTAGCGGAGCCGCGGGCATCAGCTAGTATAATATAAAATTCTCATGTATGTATTTGTAGTTAAACTCCTCCGAAGCGCCTTGACCGATTCTCGTGAAATTTTGTGTACATATTGGATAGGTCTGAGAATCGGACAAGATCTATTTTTCATACCTCTAGGACGCGAGCGGAGCCGCGGGCACAGTTAGTATATCTATATAAATAAATTGGGTCTTGAAACTGAACAAGAACTAAATAATATCATCATCATCATCAACAGCCTTTAAAAGTCCACTGCTGGACATAGGCCTCTCCTTAGAAAGGAGGTTCTAGCCTTACTATACCACGCTGGCCAGACTGGTTGGTAAAGGGTTTGTTTCAAATTTTCCTTCTCTTGGCAGTGATGATAGCTGCTTATTTTGTTCCTTTACGCCTCTTACGACACCCATGGAATGAATAGGGGTGGTGACACTTTGTATTCTTAATCCGTCACCATACGGACTAAATAAAATTATTAAAAAAAAGTTTAATTATATTAAACACCGCCGTCTCACCTTAAATGTTTTAGCGGGATTGCGATAAAAAGTAGCCTATGTTCTTTCTCAAGAATCAAAGTATCTTCATGCTTTAATCCTTGAGCCAAATTTTATTGAAATCGGTGCAGTAGTTTAGCTGTGAAATCGTGAAAGACAGAATTAGTTTCGAATGTCTGATATCAGTATGTATACAAAATAATAGGGTGTTCTTTGTGTCCGTTTCATGTATGTTTGTAAAGTCCCCCGCGACACAGGAATTCATATTCCTAATGCGGGAGTTGTGTTTTTAAAAAAAAAAAAAAACTGAGAAGTAAAAAATTAAATTAAAATTCAGAAAACCATTCATCCCCGATGCTTTCGTAGTTCTAATGAAGAATTTTTTAGACTTTTCTTTTTAAACTGGAAACTATAATATTATTATTCAAATGGTATAAATGTCGGATATCGCGGTAATCATTTTTCGCGTTAATATCAATCACCCTTACAAATAATGTGACTTTCTATTAGAAAAATCGGATCAATACATTCAGAGATTACCCTCTACAACGTCACAACCTCACCTTAAAATATTATTATAGTATAGATAATTAAGTCCAAACGATTCGATAGTAAAAAACGCAAATATCAACAAGCATACAAAGTACTTTCAAATTATCCATATTACTATTTATTTGGATAAACAACTTTAATAACAAATCTCCAAAGTTTATCAAGTTTTGTTTTCATAAATAGTCAGCTTGTTTTACACGTGACCTAACTGATAGTTAGTAGTTGCCAGGTCTTTACTTTACACATTACGTGTTATGGTTCTGTAAAGTAAAATAATTCACAAAATCTCTACATTTTCTTCTACATTTCTTTATTAATGACTGCACGGTTGGCCTTACGGAGATTTGAGTACTGCATCAATTGTTGTGGCCCAAATCCCACATGGAATAACACTTTGTGAGATCCAAAAAATTTTGTACTGAGTTTGAGTGTACACTGTATTCGTTTCATGTATGTTTGTAAAATGCCTCGCGATACAGGATGTAAAACGGGCGTTGTCTTTTTAAATTAAAGTAAGTAAAAAATTGGAGGTTCTCAACAAAGTCATAGATTTTTATTTTTCTCAAAAATGCTTCACAAATAATGTGCTGCTTTTCTGCTCGATTTGGCGGGGGCACTACCGCTCCCAAAGATTGAAATCGGTTCAGCGATTTAGCCATAGAAGCAAACAAGAAAAACAGTATTTACTTTCCAATTTGAAAGTTGAACTAGTCCAATCGATAAACTATAGACGGGAATATTTACTTTGTATTATAACAGATGTCCTAAACATTTATTTATAGTAACACAATCCTAAATGATAGCTAAAACTAGAAACTAATATATTTACTACACAAGCGAAGCAGTGGTTTTGCCCACAAGTAGCGACAAAAGAAAGTATCCTGTTTTGATAAGGCGTGATCATATTGCTCTCGAACAAACAAGAGTCAATGAATCTCATTTGCGTTGTGAACACGTGTTCAATTTGTACATCGTTGGGATGGGATGCAATTATCTGGTAGTTACCGTGCAAATCCTTTAGCAAATTTACTACTGACGTTACAATTGTTTAATGTATCATTAAATTATAAAATGCTATTATCGACTTCAATCCGACTACTACTATAAATTAATAAATAAAAATAATTTATTGTTTCAACCATAATTTAGCCGTTACAATAGTATTATACTAAAATCAAATCTTATTCCTAATTCATTGATCGATATTATAATAAATAATGTAATGTATAATTTACTGACAAATATAGGGAATATTAACGAAGTCAATTTAACTACTTATTACTATTGTCAGAAAAGAAATTGTTATAAACTGCAATTTCAGTGTTGAAAAAGGAGTGCGGAATGAAGAACTGACATTTAATGAAGCAAAAGCATTGAAGCTAAATATTTTATTAAGCGTTTACTTATTTTTGTTATATAAAGAAATAAACGATGACAAAGCAAACATTTCTTAAATATCAACTAAGACTAAAAACTAAGTTTTGCTACACAAGCGAAGCTGTCATTTTGCAACATTTGTGCAGAGAAAAGTCTCCTGTTTTGATTATACGTGATAATATTACTCTCGAACCAACAAGAGTCAATGAAACTCATTTGGGTTGTGAACACGTGTTTAATTTGTACATCGGTGGGATGGGATGCAATTATCGGCTAGTTACCATGCTGATGTTGCAATTGTGTAATGTTTAATTTCTTTTAAAAGAGTATTATCGACTTCAATGGGACTATTTCTACTTATACCATTTCGTATTAATATTATAAAATCGAAAGTTGTCTGTCTTTCATACCTTTAAAGCAAAGGCTTCTTTTGAAATTTGACAATTAAATATACCTTGATTCTTGAGGATGTACATATGCTATCGCGATAGCCGATATATGTAGGCGCGAGCGGAGCCACGAGCAAAATCGAGTTGTAATATGTATGTGTGACGAGTTGTGATAAACAGTGTTCTTAATTTTTTTAATTTTTATACTTAGAGGTAGGTTTTATGCAAAGATTAAGAATCTCCTTTATTTTAAATTCACCATATTCATTGCGAATGTAGACAATGCAACATGGTGACCAACACTCTAGGGACCTTTTGAAACACTTCTGCTACAATAGGCCTCTGGTCTCACACTCACCAACGTAACACGAGAGCTCTAATGGTGTAATTTTAGGTTGGTCTTCTGTGAGAGGGCATTACCGCCCCGGTAGAGTCGCCCCGCTTCTTCGGAGTAGCCATGTAATATTTAGATCTGTATCATCTTCATCTTTCTAGCTTCTATTCCCAAGTTTATTTGGGGTCGGCTACTGGAGTGACTAGCATCGGACCTCCGCAACCCTAAGGGAGAACTGAAATTCGAAGATTGAACTAGTTGTCAGTATATTTGAGGGCACTGACTTCCTAATAACGATTGCCATAGATGTTCATGACAATCGGGACCGATGGTTTTACGTGCTCTCCGAGGCACGGGCGTGAATCACAGACAAACTTTCAAACTCCGGGCTGCTATTAGGAATTTCGTAAGAAAATCCCGAAAACACTTTTTGGCCTGACCTGGGACTTGAACCCGAGATCTCTTGATTAGCAGTCGCATACGCTAACCACTAGACCAACGAGGCAGTTTACTACAATAAAGTATTAAATTATTATAATCATAGTGTTTCTTAAGCCTCAATAGTCTAACAAATATTATGTCAACAAAAAAAACTTGTACTAGTTTTCAACCACTGTAAACTTCAGCGTCTAATTTTTCAATTGTTTCCATATACCCAGTTGCATACTACCGCTATCAGATGACGGTTGAGATGGTTTTCAAACTGCAAGAATGTTCTCACGCAAAATTGATTATGTAAAATAGCAGTGTTAAATTTTGAAGCTCTATTTTCGAAGTAATTAGGAGCAATAGCCATTTATCTTGTCAGGGTTTGTGGCTTAACCCAATTACCTTTTTTGCGAACGCAGCCACGACTGATGGGCGGAAATAAAACACCGACAAAATTGCCATAAATAGATAAAACATCCGGCTACAGGATGTGATGTGCGAAATCTTCCCTGTCCTGCCCCCCTAGCTAAGTTGAAAAAGTTTTTAGTTTTCTATTATATTTCTCTATTCTTTTGTTTCATTAGTTAATATTTTGTTTCGATCACGTGGCTGAGTAGAATTAGCCAAATAAACAAGATAGAGAAATAAAATAAATAATAGAAACGAAAAACGTTACTTGGCTAGGGGAACTGCACTGGATTGAAATTTAATTCACAAGTTTCTAATGAGTAAAGTTAAAAACCAGCAGAATGGTGTCACCCACGGATTTCTGATACTTTTGTAGGCGGAAAAAACACGATTCCTTTATATTGGAGGGGACTGGCTGGAGATAACGATTTTGTAAAGCGAGGGTGTCATTGTGCCGCTTTTTCATTACGGGTTTTGGAATTACAGAGTAATGAATTGAACAAGTGGCAATATTGAATCATTGAAATAAATATCAGTGCTTTTAATTAATAAAGTCCAATATGGATGGCTCGCTGACGTACTTAGATAAAACCTTTTTAAAAATCGCACTTTAAACTAATTGTAATCGGTAAAGACCAGAATCTTTTTTCAAAATCATTGTCAATCCTCGATAATTTTAAATGTAACTGAACTAGAAAGTAAGCTTATTTTTTTATTACCTGGGAATCCGCTCGCGTATATGTCGGTATCGCGATAAAAATAGGGCATTCCGTAGGCATTTCCTTCAAAAATCATTTTTGAAATAACGAGTACATTAAAATACGTGAATGAGTGAATGATTGACGAGAATTTTCGTTAAAACATTATTCAATATTGAATGTAAACGTAAAAAAAGTGTCATAATTTTATAACACTTTTACATATTTCAGTGCATTTTAGTGTATGCCTTCAGTCTAGCGTACTACGTTCGAGGACCTAGCTAAGTCGCACCGTGAGATGCTAAAAATAGGTCACCCCTCTCCTCTACATCCTGCGGATGTCGCTTGAAGTAACTAAACACAATCTTGTTTTTATTATCAGGTGAATTACACACGCTACCTGTACCACATCAGAAAGCGCATTTAAAAGCGGTCAAATGCTACGCATAACTCATTTAAAAAATATTGACAGATATATTCATAGTTATCTATACAAATTAATAAAATTTCTATATATATACGGTACTAACATGAAAAGGGCAATTTTTGTCGACATACAGACAGGCAGACGGACAGACATGTCCGTCTGTCTGTATGTTTGTACCCGCTAATCTCTGGAGCGGCTGGATCTATTTTGACAGGACTTTTAAATGAAAAAAGCTGACCTAACGGGTAACTTAGGCTAAATTATTTTAGACTAATTTCGCTCCGCGCCATTACTCGCGATTTTACAACAACAACCGGGGGTAACACCGCGGGACTCAGCTAGTATTGTATTATACTAATATTGTATTATATTCGAGCATAACTCTGTCTTTTTGTTACACATTCACGGCTAAACCACAGCACCAATGAAATTTGGTATCGAGACATTTCATTCTTTAGGAAAGACATAGACTACATACTCGTGGAGTCACGGTCATGAGCCATTTAGATGTGACTAGAGGAAAGTTTAAATTTGTAATTAATGACTCTACTTCACAGAATCTGGTAACTAGGGAACGATGCGAAATTCTAAAAATGTTTTAAAAATCCTAACTGTATTATGGATCGAACTGAGTGGCGTGCAATTGGAGAGTCCTATGTCCAGCAGTGGACTGCGATAGGCTGATGATGATGATGATGATGAACTGTATTATGATGAGCATAAGTGAAAATTGAACAATTCGTAGATTTAGGAAACCCTAAAAATAACGAGAAATTTAACTAAAGCTCTTAGAGTTGTTTAATCTTATGAATAAGAAAAGGTATTTTGAATCGTAAAAATCTGGATCCTGGTAATTACGGCTCTTGAGCTTTTCAGTTTGTTTAAACGTAATTATAAAATGTCCAAAGGTCAAACGGCAAAACCACTGAAGCGTGGAACATAAATTAACTACTTACAATGAACCGAAATTTTCGCTCGCACAAATAAATAAAATTGTAGTTGCTATTTGTAATACCAAATGGACAGTTTTTTTTACCTAATGCATATGAAAGTAATACGGTACTCACGAAGCAAGTTTTATTTTATTTTTCTGTCTATCCATTCCTTCCGGATAATCTACTGGTCTCCAGAGGTAGGGAGAATGATGCAGAAACATCTCGCCACGGTGTGGGCCATCATGCTTCATTGTATGCATTCACCATGATGATGCTGGCTCCTACTTCTGGAATCTACTCATGCTTTCCATCAGGCAGAGTAGAGTCATTTTGGTAGGCTTAAATATTAAAAAAAAACTCCGGATTGGCTACACTGATTTGATGAAACTTTCCCTGGCAGATAGCGAATGAGAAACTACGGGGCTACTTGGGCTTTGCAACAACCGCGTGTAACACCGCAGGACACGGTTAGTTAATCATAATATTTCTAATCGTACTAGAAGTAAGTAGCGATACATATTAATTGATGACATCATCCAATGTAAGTTATATCTCTTGAGTTCATACGGATATCTAAATTAGCTTAGCTCCTAATTTAACATTCTTAAATATCCTACTAAGTAAAAACTGCCTGATCAATTGCAAAAGTAGAATACAAGAGTACTGGCTACCATCCTCATTGTGGATCATGCAAACTATGCAGCGTGGTAGGTGTGACATTCTGGAGAGAACGAATTTGATAAGCGTATTTTTACTTTTCTCGTACTACTGCAGACCGGAGGCCCAATGATGCTGCCCAATGATACTGAAGCATCACTCACTAGCGAAACACGACATCACGAATGCTTTCATTTTATGTGGTCTTCAATGAAAGGGTATTATATCGCCCCAGTCGAAATTCAAATTTGTTACAATTCAATCAAATCAACATATCGCCGTCCACTGCTAAACGCAGTTGTCCTGCAAGGAACGCCAACCATCCCGGTCTTGGGCAGTCCGCATCCATCCACGAAAGAAAGACAAAAGAAGGTAGCTGGCGGTGGATGGATTGTTACAAATATATTCCAACAATATACAAACTGCTTCGTTGCTCTAATAGTCTACTGAAGTCTATGATGGCTTAGGAACATGTTTTCCATTATTATTTGAATATAGATGGTCTTGGGATTATAATGAGTGGAATTATAAAAAAAAAACAATATGTCTTGATTAGCAAAGTAAAGTTTGAAAACCCTTTATAAACAAATAGGGCGCACCAGAGCATGACACATTTGAAATGCAATTGAACTGTAGAAGTGCACAAAGTAAAGAATACGATGTAAAAACCGACATAATGTCATAAACGTCCAATATACATATTGATTTTGGTTTGAAAATGTATCTAATAATGGTTCAAAACAGACTGTTCTAATGAATAAAACAAGACATTCATATCCATTGAAATTCGACCGTGAAACAATTTTATAATATCATTGCCGTGAAACGATCGGCTATCTCCAGTATACTTATGGTAATATTAGGTGTAGGTAGTTCAATGGATGAAAACATCAGCTGATATACAGTATCTTGTCAAATGTTTGTTCTTCTTATCACACAATTATCTTAAATCTAATAAAATAGAAAACATTACCTTTAGTATTGAAGCTCCGAAGCATTAGATAGATCAGTATCTCGACAAGTAAAAATCTTTCAAATTTGCCTAGTAAAACCAAACTTTTTAGTACAATTTCAATAAAGTCTACAAATAACTGGAGGCTATCGAAAATCGCAACTTCTTCTTGAAAACTTTCATTTTTCTCTTCACAAACGGATCCACTGTGCTTGTTCTTATGATTTTATTTTAAAATTTTCACACAAAAATCACTGGCTCAATGTCCCACGACCCGTGCCTATCCATGAATCCATTCGAATCGATTGATTTCGCGGCAAAATTCAAAAATAATATCGAACGTGCGTCAGATAACAAAAATGGCGACGAATGCAGTACGGAAACAGTTAAGTGGTAGTTATTTTGACCGTTCCGCCACTGTGTATTATTTATTTCTATTGGAAAATTAGTCTATAATGGTGCGATTGTGGGTATGATATCGTAGAGCATCTGTGCCCACGCGATCCTCGTACGCGACTGAGCCTGTATGGTTGTGGCGACAAATATTCATCTTAATAATTTAAGATCTGTGTATACAATACAGTTTGTATATGAATGTACCCGTATGACACTGTCTGTCTACATGTGTGACGCAAAGAACGACATTGAGGGGATGAAACATTGTTATTAAATTAATTAATTAAATTTGCTTTGTTTATTAATTTAGTTAGGCTTGGAGTGGAAACCTTTTATAATTAAATATTGGACTGCCTTTAGATCTGAGACAAGATTATTATAACATTTATATTCCAAACTAATCAAATTTAAACAAACAATTGAGATAGTATTTGGATAAAATATTTATTTTCGATTTACTTATTACGCTTTTTTGAATTACTTTGTTTTGACTTCAGAAAAAAGGCAGTTTTTGAATTGAATTTAAAATTATCGTGGCGATAAAACTTTTCACCTTAGTTTTTATTGTTATTAAGATTACGTATATATTTGTTCTTGGGATTTCTAAGACATTAAACTAAAAAGTTAATATTTTCTACGAATTGACTTGGAGATAGGGAGCTAGACGGTAAAACTCGTTCCGATAAACAACTGGTAACACCATCACCACAAACGAGCCAGTAAAAAAAATCAGTATTGTTTATTATTTTGACACTAAAATATTCTGAGATATATTTTTTATCGCATCTGTTTACGCAAATTGGCTTGGCAGCAATTCAAATTTATGATGTAATGTCGAAACACCGCGGAGTGAAGTTAAATTAAAATACATTAGCCTAAGTTACTCCTTATGTCATTACCTAACTGCCAGTAAAAGTCCCGTGAAAATCGGTAACGCCGTTCCAGAGATTAGCCGGAAAAAATAATCACAGATTCAAACCGACAAATTAAAAAAAAAGCTTTATTGATGTAACTATGGTATTTATTAGTATATATGGTATATATTTAGTAGTAAACTGATCATTTGATCTTACAAACAGACACCTCAATTTAATTCATTGGTACCTATTAGGGTTTATTCCCGGGAATTCTCGAGCCGAGAATTCCCGGGAAATCGTTGGGCTTTGTTCCCGGGAAATCAAGCTCGAGAAAAGTCGAGAACTCGAGAAATCATGTAACTGTAGAGAAATTAAATCGCCGATTGTTATGTTGCTTGGAAACGCGTGCCAAAGCGCAACGGCACCCTTGATCTCGCTGCATGCGCTCTGCGGCGTCGTTTTTACACGATAGTTTACGTAGTTTCACATAAATTGAAATCAAACAGGTAAGTCTTATCACTTTTTATCAATAATATAATCTTAATATGATCTTAAATTTTACTAGGTACGAGTAGGTACCTATGTGTTCTTTTCTATTATTTTTAACCGACTTCAAAAAAAAGGAGGAGGTTCTCAATTCGTCGGAATCTTTTTTTTTTTTTTTTTTTTTTTTTTATGTATGTTCAGCGATAATTTCGTCGTTTATGAACCGATTTCAAAAATTCTTTTTGCATTGGAATGGGCGTAGCTTACAGGTGGTCCCATCGTCACCATATCGGGATCTGATGATGGGATCTCAAGGAAATCGATGGAACTCCTCGAATATCAGGCAAAATTGTCGCGATTTTGGTACTCGGAATAGTTTTTCATTGAAGTCGGTTCCTTTTTGTTAAAATTATAGTCAAACTTTAATACATAAAATAACTGACGATACATTAATTATACTACTTTGTCTTAATACATTTCATATTTTTGTAAAACAACAACATACAAGCTTAGTTTTTAATTATTTTGATATGTTTTTTATACGTAAGTCATTTGAAATTAATTAATGTGTCATTTTAAATTTGTGAGACGAATATTGCCAGTTGTGTTGAATGTGTGTGTGTATCACATATTCTTCCAAGGGCTTATTATCATTTTGATTAGGGTTTGTTATAAATTTTACTGAAACTTCACTATAACAGTAAAGACGGAAGCATCAAAAGTATGGAAATATTAAAAAAAACAAGGAATCTGCAAATGCGCTATGCCTAAAGTGCCCAAAAACCATTGCTTGCAAAGGTTCAAGTACTAGCGGGTTGGTGACACATTTAGCACGTGTGCTTATAATTAATATTACTAAATGCGGGACCCAAGAAGAGTTCGAATCTGAAGCATCTACAATTTCAGGTGTGAGTGCACCGAAAAAAAACAGGCCTGGGTATGAAAGTATGCAGCAACAGAAACTAAACTTTAAAACTCCACCGATACAATCATTGGGTGAAATATTGACGAGGCTGGCTGCAAAAGACGGCTTCACTATAAATGGAATCACAAAAAGTGAATTAATTAATGATTTACTTTCTGTTGCCATGATGCTGTGATTGTAATTTAATTATAACTTATGATATAAACGTTTTCTTTATGTTGATTTTTTGTTTAGTTTAATAGAAGGTACTTCTGTTTATAAGTTCTAAATAACCTTCCAAAAATGTTGCTGTCATTATAGTTATGAGTCCGAATAATATTATTTGTTTCTTTTTTTAATTTAATTAGCTTATTTAGAAGATTGATGTTTTGTAATAAAAACAATCAAAGTTTTGTAATTAATTTGATACTTTTATTTGTGAGGAAAACTACTGAATTTATTGAAGTATTGCAACCAAATAATATGAGAAAACGTACGTAAATGTAAATTTCTCGACAACCCGAGAAGACCCGAGAAATTAGCTTCGAGAATTCTCGAGACCCGAGAAATTGAAAAGCTCGAGAAATCATGAACCCTAGTACCTATAGATAACTGAATGGAAACGTACTTAGTAATAATTCTTTTAATTTTAATTATAGGTTAATCTCGCGTTCTTGATGCCCTTGTAACCTGTGTCCAAAAACAATACGAATGCTTATATAATGAAACCCAGTTTTATAAACCTGTGATTTTATTGAGGGTGTCATTTGAAATGAACACTACCCAGAATTTAGATGAGATGGTAACCCGTTCTAGTCCACATTGTCGATGCAGATATTAGACCCACAATCTGTGTAGGTATGTAATAAGTCTTTTTACTGCGCCTATATGCACTATGTATTATGAATTGTTTCTGTGGGCCATATATTTCTTTCATTCCTTAGAATTTTACTGCAAAGAAATTCAATGCCACCTTTCGAAAATAATCCAGACTACTTAGAAACTGCACATTCTATATCGCATAAGTAAGACAAGTAAACAGTTAATTTCCTCCAAAGTCTTAAAAACGCAAATGGCCAAAGCCAACATTAAACTTAGTTGGTAACTACAACTCACTATATTTATACAAATATCTGTATAAAACATCAGACGTCATTGATAACGTTTAAGATAAGTCATCTTATCATCAGACTCAAGCAGAGAACAACTTTATCAATAGTTAAGTACAAGATATTATATCATAGTACTCTCATTTGTATCTTTTGTCTCCACTTGCAATCATGGGCCAATACTAGAATTGTGTCTTTTTTGAATGACGTATCCATTAAATTATCATACATACGTTTATGATATATTTATATCCTTCAATTTACTTTCTGAAGAACAGGAATTAAGACTCTAAACTTCCAAACTCCAGCCGTTATTAAATATTTCTAAAATCAGAATAACTCAAAAACACTTTTTGACACGACGAAGAATTCGAACCTTTAACCTGTTAAAAGAGGCAGTAGGAAAGAAAGCAACATACGTAATCGGTTAACCAGAACTGTTTTTTTTTTCTCGTGACACATACTAGAACAAATATTGGTCGGTATTTTTAGGGGGAGCAATCATTCAGCGGTGTGCGGCAGTTGACATATATTTATTAATGAACGTACATCCGAAAATACATGTAAATCAAAAGCGATTCGAGGCTTTCAAAATTAAATCGACTACTCGGAGAATACATACACTCTTTTGTTTGGCTATCATTTTTAGCTTGCTAGAACGGCTTAGTGCAATAGTTTTATAACAAGCTTTACTGATTATAAAATTACAAAAATTATCAACTAATGTAAAACATTGTATTGTACTACATTTTGCTCGAGGCTCCGCCCGCGTGTATGTCGATTATCGCGGAATAAAGTAACCTTTCCCAAGGTTCTATCTATCTCGATACTAAAATTAATTAAAATCGGTTCAGAGTTTTAGTCACGAAAACGTAACTGACAGAGAGAGTTACTGTCGCATTTATAATATTAGTAGGGATGATAAACAGATAAAAACAAAAGGTTAAGTATATGTTGTTAGTTAAAAGACAGTAAACTGTTATAGTTGTATTGCATATTCTCAGGACGAAGAATTTACAGATACAAGCAATAAAGATCTGTCCTGGCCTTATCTCAACGACGGTTAATTCAAGGTAAAATGTATTGAAAATTGAATTGATTTCAATATAGACACAAGGAACAGGATAGCGTCGTTTTATTAAAATTGACAGCAATGAATCTTAGTCTGTCTATTTTGTAGATTAACTGGTATAGAAACAAATTAGGTGCACCGGTAATCACAAAGTCTATTTATTAACAAGTGCAGCTCAAATTACATATCGGTGACAAGAAAATTGTTGTGTGGTTTTCGTTTGAGTCCCCAACCCGCCCTTGGCCAGCGTGGGGATGTATGGCCCTAACCCTCCGAGACCCGAATCCAACAGTGGGACGTTATGGGTTGTTGGTGTTTTTACTTCAATTGTTGTTTGTACTAGATTATTTTCATTCTTCACTTCACGAGCTAAATTTTTTACAGAAATAATTAGAAGGGTTTTAATATTTTTTATAAAAGTAGTGTTGTATAAAAGTTGCCTAATGATTACAGGTACAATAGAATATAATAAACTTCATTGTATACTAGATACCGAAAACCTACTTACTTCAATAAGATAGGCAGATTAATCAGAGATATAATAAGCTAAAAGATAACCGCTTCACTCTTGCATGCTTACACATATACACACATACACACTCACTCTCGCTCTCTCACACGCGCGCACACACACACACACATACACACAAACACACACACACAATTAACCATTTAATTTTATTGATGCTTTATTTGTTAGTCAACTGAGAAGTTTCACCTCATTGGGTCCGAGAGGTGGAAGCCTGGTGATCTGTAACACAGGTTTTCCTAATATAGACACCAGTCTCTCACAAAGAAACAATAACAATTGTTACTTATAAATTGGTGTATTACCAGTACTCTTCTGTAACCTTTGTGAAAGAATAATAATAAATTAATTAATTAATATAAAATAACAAAAAAACATATATAATGTCCATGTACGAATGGCGGCCTTATCGCTAAAAAGCAGTTGGTTTATCGGTTAGCGTATGCGGCTGCTGATCAAGAGGTCTCGAGTTCGATTCCCGGGTCGGACTACATATTTGTAAATAACCTTAACATGGTAAAAAAATTTTGTGAAAAAACCGAAATTCATACAGGTATAGCATGTGTAGTGTATATGTATAACTATCATATCTTTTAAAAGTCGGTCTATGCAACGGTGGTAATAATAACTCCAAGTAATTACAACGCAAGGTCCAATAAGTTTATTGTACAGTCAGCGTCATAATGATATTGGCGTTCAAAGTGTTCAAAATGATGTGAAAAACAATAATTCAATTTTATGTTGGCTCGCAAGGTGCTCAAATTGTTGTACGCATTCAAAGTGGTCAAAAGATCTTAGCAATCAGTTGTCAATAATATGTTAGCTGTCAGAGTGTTCAAATTTATGTTATCAAATACGTTGTTCATTGGTATCTAAGCATGCAAACTAGTCAAAAATATCTTAGCAATAAAGAGAAACCAACGTTATCACCGACACATAGAGTATACTTTGCAGTTTCACTACATAGTATAAAACAAAGTCGCTTCCGCTCTCTGTCTGTCCCTATGAATATTTAGATCTTTGAATCTACACAACGGATTTTAATGCAATTTTTTTTAATAGATAGAGTGATTCAAGTGAATATGTATAATACATGCTTAATGTAGTAGAGAAGGAGGTTTCTAATGTGATGTCGTAAATAAACCCATTTATTACGCTTACATTGTAAACGCTGGCTTTACCCTACGAGATAGATCAAAATAATGTACTACAGTATTGTACACCTTAAAAAGTCTAACGTAAATCCTATCCTATTACGTATATAATAACGTAAATGCTCGATTTGGGAATCGTTACGGGATAATATGCAAGCTGTAATAAATGATAACAATAACTCATCTTCTGATTATAGTGATTAGCATAGAACATAAGTCATCTTCTGATAATTCGGACTCTGAACAATCAACTAAGAAAAGTAACAATGAGGACAGTACATAGGAAGAACCAAACATAGACATTAGTCTTTCAGGTGAAACACTTGGCAGTGTATGAGAGGAAAAAAAATACAGAGTACTAAGCCCGCTAAAGATGTTAGAGGAAGAAAGAGGTTTAGTTATAGTAATGTGGTTGATGAAACCGGTACAAATCCATGTGTAGACCAGACAATATAACATATAAAGAGGCTTTAAATGGCCTAGAATTAAGAGAATGGTGTAAAGCTTTACAGAAGGAATCGGAAAATCATTTGAAGAAAACGAAGCTTGGAAAGTAGTGGACAAGCCAAAACAATCAACAGAGGTTAAGTGTAAGTGGGTGTTTAAGAAAAAAGTGGACAGTTGTGATACTGTGCGATATTATGGTCAGTTAGTCGCCAAGGGTTTTACGCACAGACTATACAGAAACATTCTCACCAGTGGACCGTCACTACAATAAGACTATTGCTTGTATTGAGTGTTAAATATAATCTTCTCACTCACCTTCATGTAACCACAGCTTTTTTGAATGGGCATTTGAAGATGTATATAGTTACTATACAGAGTTTACTATACAATTTGGAATTTCATAAAAAGAAAGTATTAAAACTAAAAAAATTGGCCAAGTGCGTGTCAGACAGAAACCATTTCAACTCTAGAGGAATTGCAATTAGAAAACATTCGTCACCCTCCGTATTCGCCAGATCTTGCTTCAACGGACTACCACTTTTTTCGTAATTTGGACAATTTTCTACGTGATAAAAAGTTTTTTTCCCAGGTAGCAGTACAAAATGCTTTCACACAGTTTGTAAAATCTAGATCACCAGAGTTCTATCGCAAAGACATAAATGACCTTCCTATTAGATGGCAGCAATGTATATATAATAATGGTAGATATTTTGATTAAATAAATATGTTAAATGAAAAAATCCCCCACGCACATAAAAGGGTTCCTCAGTCACCCATAATGATACGTGGATTTAAAATCGTATCCAATAGATAACTGCTATTTTTACGTATTAATGTGTTAATATATGACGTTTGCCAAGGAAGCGCCTTTTACAACTTAAGCCTCTATAACTCCTTAACTAACAAAGTCATCTAATCTGCTACAGTTTTTCTTTAAAGTTCATTATATAGACCACCATCATGAATTTTTCCCGATTTTTTGCGCTGTTTAGCTTTTACAGGGATGGGGGGGACGCCCTGTTTTTACAAAAAAGTGCCGTTTAAAGTGGAGTTTCTCGCAAACGGACACCTCAATCAAAAAATCCTCTTAAAAATCCATTATTGTTTTCAAAAGACCTATCTATTAATACCCCACACGATGGGGTAGCCGCGTGAAAAAAAAACATCCCCACTTAACGTGTAAGGGAGGTACCTCAAGTAAAAATATTTTTAATAATTTGATTGTAGCACTTTTTTGTCGTAATTACAACACATATTCATACAAAGTTTCATCTTTCTAGCATTTACCGTTTGGACGGTAAGTCGAGGACAGACGGACGGACGGACGGACAGACAGACATGACGAATCTTTATGGGTTCCGAGTCATAAACTTCGGAACCCTAAAAGGCAATCTACGGATTGAAAGAATCAGTTAGGGAATGGTATAAGCGTGTGGATGATTTTTTACAAACCTTGGGGTATAGGAAGTCAATCAATGAACCTTGTTTATTTGTTAAACATATTGATAATTTCAGGATGATATATAGCCCTGTATGTGGACAATTTTATTTATTTTTTGTAATTGTAAACTGAATACCTTGACTAAGCTAAAATCTATATTTAAATTAAAAGCCTTGGGAAAGATTAGACAATGCTTAGGAATGAGAGTCAGATGAAACAATAATGAGATTTTTGTAGATCAGGAACAATTTGTAGATCATTATTAGATAGGATTATCATGAAAAATTGTAACCCAGTCAGTACACCAATGGAAGTAAGTTTGAAGCTAGAGAACGGAGACACTCATTGTACTCAGTATCCTTACCAGCAATTAATAGGAACTTTAGTTTATTTATCTATGTTAACCCGCCCAGATACATTGTATGCTGTTTGTTACTAGAGCCAGTTTAATTATAATTATAATGAAACACATTGGAAACATGTAAAACATATTTTAAAATACTTGAAAAAAATCAAGCATTTTGGTTATATCAATGCTGAATGGGCATCATATTGTGTGGACCGTAAGTCTTATACTGGATTCATATTTAAGATGTGTGGTAGTGTCATGTCTTTTATGTGTAAAAAACAACCAACATTAGCTTAATCTAGCACAGAAGCTGAATATATGACCATAATATTTGTAAGGCAAGTAAATAAGCCTTTTACTTGAGAAGCTTATAGTTGGAATTAGAATGCAGAAATGAGTCACCTATTCAAAATATGTGTTGGTATAATCCACAAATAAATTATTAAAAAAATTATATTAAAAATTTCTAAATCATTACTGTAGGTTATTTGTAGTTCATGTTACTCGTAAAATTTTGTCAGTATTGGCTCTAATATAAAAAATATTATGTTTTTAAGAAACATTGACTTTAAATGTGTTCCAGTAAAATAATCCTATTAATATTATAAACGTGAAAGTTTGTATGTATGTGTGTATGTTTGTTGCTCTTTCACGCAAAAACTACTGAACAGATTTGGATGAAACTTGACAGTAATATAGCTTATATAATAGGTCTTTACCCATGAAATTGCCGTTTTGTATGCAATAAGTGAAAGTACTTATTTTATCAAACTTTTTTACTTCTGTTATTCGAAGTAATCAGCCATGCAATCGACGCATCTTTGCTAACGCATTGGCAGTTTATTGATACCTTTCTTGTAAAAATCAGCTGGACGAGAGGCAACAAACTATTTAAAGGCATTTTGTACTGCCTCTCGGGAATTGAATTTTTACCCACTAAAAAGTTGTCTAAATTTAGGAAAGAGTAATAGTCGGTAGGTGCAAGGTCTGGTGAGTATGGCGGATGAGGGAGAGCTTCAAACCCCAGAAAGGGCATCAATAAACTGCCAATGCGTTGGCAAAGATGCGTCGATTGCATGGGTGATTACTTCGAATAACAGAAATAAAAAAGTTTGATAAAATAAGTACTTTCACGTATGTATTGCATACAAAACGGCAATTTCATGGCTAAAGACCTAATATCAGAATAACACATAGGCTACTTTTTACTGCAATAATCGAGTTAAACGGGCGAAAGCTAGGTGATTATAAAAATACATTATATCGTAGATGTCAAAATGTATCACTGTTTATTTCCTGTGAAAACTTCACAGGTTGTTAGGCATAACACATTTGCATAGCAACCATAATGATACGCGGGTAACACCGCGGGGCGCATCTAGTACAATAATATAATCAAATTAGTAAATCTTCCCTAAAAGATAACTTTAATTATGATGAAAACCGCGTTTAAATACCTTGCGTAATTTAAATAATCAGAGCGGATAGACGATGCGATCGACTTTATATTGAACTGCGTAAAAATTTAATAATATTTGACCGTTCGATTATAATCTATACCCGGCGTGTAACTTGAAGGAATCCTACGAGCTTTACAATATGACAAAATACATTGCGTACACTGTAGGACATTAAAATACGTTCTACAAAGCCGAACAGTTGATCAATATCTAACATACAAAAAACCAAAAACGCAACCACATCGACTCATTTGCTAAAGTTCCTATGGCCACCTTCCAGCTCCATCTTCAGACCCTGGTTACCATATAATGTCAAAGTACTCGTCAAGACGAATAAAATGAGCCCAAACGCGACGGGGTTGCGTCGAATTACGGAGTTCCTATGGCCACCTTCCAGCTCCATCTTCAAACCCTGGTTACCATATTAGAGTGTCAAAGTACCCGTCAAGAAGACGAATCAAATAAGAATTTTTACTCGAAAATAAATAATCGTATCATTAATTCCACTTTTAATCAAAAAAAATTCAATTGGTTTTATCTCATTTATATACCTAAATACATCCATACTCCTTTTCTCAGTATAATATTGTGGATTACCTATGATTTAATAGAATATTGGACTATGTTTTTTAATAACATTCGAAACAAAAGACATGTCAATTACGTCATGCAAGAAATGAATGAGAAAGGTATTCAAGACAAAAAAGGACAAACATTTAAAAGTAATAATGAAACTGCAAAGTATACTCTATTTGTGGGCGATAACGTTGGTTTCTGTTTATTGCTAAGATATTTTTGACTAGTTTGCATGCTTAGAAACCAATGAACAACCTATTTGACAACATCAATATGAACACTCTGTTAACTAACATATTATTGACAACTGATTGCTAAGATCTTTTGACCACTTTGAATGCGTACAACAATTTGAGCACCTTGCGTGCCAACATAAAATTGAATTAATGTTTTTCACATCATTTTGACCACTTTGAACGCCAATATCATTATGACGCTGACTGTACACTTAGACAGTACGCCGCCTACTCAATCATTCGCCACGAGAATGTACCGTCAGTAAATTATACTGTAGGTACAGTCCGCAAATAACATATGTAACTATCTGATAATAAATTAAAATTTAAGCTTATAACTAAGTTGTCCTAAGTGATAAGAAACAATCACCGAGGGTATCTAAAGTAAGATAGTTTTTTTAAACAAAATGTAAGAATATCCATTAGTAGCTTTAACTATATTACAAAACATAATAAAATAAAACTTCCAAGCAAAAATTTAACCGCCGAAATAATCGAAAAGCAGAATATAATGAACTACATTTATTAAATTATATAAATATACTCAAAATTATTTAGGCATTCTTACACGAGCTTATGAAGTAAATTATTAAGGTTAACTAATAATAATTCAATTTATGCTAAATAGTTTCATAATGGATATAATAGAGCCTGACTATTACTAAATAGACTAATATTCAACATCCTCACTAATATTTTAAACGCGAAAGTTTGTGAGCATTATGTATGTTTGACCTCTTTCACCCAAAAACTACTGAACGGATTTGGATAAAACTTTACAGTAAAATAGCTTATATATCAGAATAACACATAGGATATCTTTTACTGCAATAATCGAGAAACAGGCGGGCGGAGCCGCTGGCGAAGGCTAGTTATGCGTTTAATATTATTAGGTGTTTGGGTTCTAAGAAGCCAGGATAGTCATACGTCAAAGAAGGAAGGCTGGCTGGCAGCTAAAAAATAAAACTTATGTAAATTTCTTTTTCCGTTTGGATAACGGGACCACGTTAAATTATTTTATCGCCTTTATTTTTAAACACGTCACCTAACACAAGGTCATAAACTAGCATCACATTACGGCTTTATATCTTATGTCATTAAATCACTATCTCCCCTAACTTGCGACTACAGGGTGTATAATGTCCATAGACACAGACTGAGCTATCTCAACCATTCCCGTCTTTTACGAACTCATAATATGCAAAGCGTTTATGGATAGTATAAGATAACGCTTTAGATAAATTACTGTGTCTAAATATTTTGGGAACGGCAGAGGCTTTCAACTTTAGATTCTACACAATTTTGGTATTGGTATCTTTATATTGAATTTTTGTTACACCGGTGCACGTTTCCAACTGTAACCTATTCGAAACTTCGCGTCGGCAAAGGTATAGAAACTTTTTGAATAATTATATCGCGATTATGCATCGCTATACAACAAAAGGTAGTAAAGTCATTCTGATTTTATCACGAATGGGCCAGCTCGACCGGGGCGGTACTATCATAGAAGACCAACCTAAAAATAACAACTTATGTGCTGTTGTATTTCGTTGTTGAGTGCAAAACCTCCCTAATGATGCAGTAGCATCTCACTAGGCCGCCGTAGTTTGGGTCACCATGCTGCATTGTGTGCACAATGAGACTGGTGACCAACACTCATGCTTCCATCAGGCAGAGTAGTCACTTTGGCGGGCTTAATTAAATAAAACACTGCGTCTAGCTGGGGGAAATTGTTAGTAAGTAAGAAGAACGAAACTTTAAACAAGTCCTTGCATCCTGCATTTTCTGCATTCATAATGAGGATGTTCTTGAATTCTACGTATTTAAAAAAACTAATTTTTAAACCTAAAATCTTGTAAATTATGACTTTTTCTAGTATATTACTGATTTCAGAAATTCTGCTGTTTTTCCATGACCGCTTCGCTGCTTGAATAATTAGGTGTATAACTGAATTATTGTATTATAAGCCACAACGGCGGTAGTTGTCATTTTTGTGGCGCCATCACTTCACTGCGCTTGGTTATAAATAGGAGTGATCTGTTGTATCAGTAATGTAGACAATTAGTACTACTCTGTTAACAGATGTGGAAAGCTGTCTTTGACAAGTTAGTACTGTCTGAATTGCGGTGGGTGCGAGGAAAGCTGTCTAACAGCTAGTACAGCCCTATGTGACCGCCCTTGCTGCATAACTAACTGTAATTTGTTTAGATTCGTTACTTAATTAACGGTTGTTTGTGTCTAATTGCATTTCTAAGATTATTTTGTAATTAATGAAATAAATTGTTTAGAATTAAAGTAAATTGTTTAGAATTATAATTATTTTTATTATTTTTCACTTCTGGACTCTAACATCAGAAGTTGGATCGATCTACGTTCACAAATTATTAATTTTCAATATTTGGGAAACGATCAACTACCGACATTTAGTTAGATATTTTCATTTAATTTGCCTATACTTCATTATCTAGGTGTGTCTTACGATAGAGAGCATTGACAAATGCACAATAGATCGCGCTGTCATATAGAACCAAAGTGAATATACGCAGTGATTCGCCGCAGAGGTCCCGGGAACGATAAACGCGATCGTTCGTTAAAAAAAAAAGGCATTGCACACTATTAGTGCTCATTTGAACGCTATCGAAATTCAGTGTTCGTTGTGATTTTTAATAAGGGAATCCGACTTTTGTGATATTCTTATCCGCTCTAAATCAAAGTCAAAAATCAAAACTAAATCAGTCAAAAATCAAAACAAAGTCAAAACATAGCAAATATAAAAATCGTAAAGGAAGTGACGACTTCTATATTTGGTTTTTAGTGTCAATTACAAACGGTTTTAAAACGATTATTTTAATAAAATAATGAGGGTATTTGTACCACATGTGTGTTCGTGTGTATAACGCTTTCTTTCCAGTTAGTAAACATTGTGCTAAGCGATGGAAACTGCATCCGTGCCAATGTACAAGGTGTACAATGTGGTCCACCAGTGCCGACACGGTAATGAGAGAAGGTTAGAAGGTTCAGTTAAGAAAAACTTGTGAGTTGTGCTTGACGCTGTACTGGTAAGATCAAATCATATTACATGTTGAGTTGTGATTTATTTTCACATAATTTTGATATGTAGTGTACAAAAGTGAATTGTGTGCGCAATTTAAAATGATGAAAAAATGGACTGTTTGGCGCGTATACGAAAATGCCTTAGGGCTGATGCAAAGCTGTGGCTTAACAAAAGGGCTTAAGTAGTTGGTTTAGTTTTAACAATGACCTCATCTCATACCTTTTGTTATTGCGAATATTTGGTACTAGCTATTGCCCGCGTGTATGTTTCTATCTTTATACCAAATGTCATCAAAATCGGTTCAGTGGTTTTGGCGTGAAAGCGTAACAGACGGTTACTTTCGCATTTATTGCGAATATTTGGTATAACGTAAATAGTGAATAGCGCTCAAACGAATGTTTGTAACTACTCCACCTGTGCATAATCAAGTAGGCGTTCTTTGCTATGGTTACGAACTATTTTTAACGAAGGAATGATGAATAATAGCAGTTGTAGTGGCTGCCTAATGCAACCCGAACTTATTACTTAAAGGTCAAGTAACTTTTATCCATTTACTTAAAATGTTACACTGACACAGCAAGTGTGACGGGACATAATACCCACACACGTTGTGATTAATCTGTTTAACTTTTATTTATGGAAACGAAAAATAGATACTTGTCAGATTATAACAATTTACAGTGTGTACACCAAGTTACTAGATGTTTCTCCGTAAATTTAAAAATTGAAATGACCATTATTAAACAACTAGCTTTAGCCAGCGGCTCCGCCCGCGTGTATGATGTCCTTTCTCAGGTTCTAAACTATTTGAGTTCCAAAATTCATCAAAACCGGTTTAGCGGTTTAGGCGTAAAAACGTAACAGACAGACAGACAGTTACTTTCGCACTTAATAGTAATAATAGTAGGGATGATCAAAAAAAAAAAAATGACAACAAGAAATAGTTGATCAATTACATTTCTAATTTTTATTTTGATAATTCGATGAATGGGCTATTCTTTTATATTGGTGGTTGGTGAGAGCAAATAAATCGGGAGTATATAAACGTGTGATGTAACTATTCACAATACGGCAAAAGGGTGCGTGGACAGCAGAGCTAGTCCTGACGGAGCCTATTTAAAACAGCTTGAGGAACTCTTATCATCCGCCGGTAGATGTACTATGTCACATTATTTACTGGTGATTGCATTAGTCCACTGTTATTGTAAAATCTATGAAGCGTTATAACAGTGGTAAATGTTTAAATTCTAAAGATATTATGTTAAATTTATTTAATAGTTCAGAGTAGGTAGTACGAAAGTGACTTCACTTGTTATTAATGGTTCAAAGAAAAAAAAAAGTAAAGAAACTTCTATGAACCTTCTATAGTGGACTCCAAACTAAAACTTCATATTTTAAATGTAATCTAATAGGTTTTACACAACATCAACAACAAATTGTAAATGTTAAAGAAAGATCTCTTATGATAAAGCAAAACATATCGTTTGTTAGTTATGTTTTAATGTTTATGTTATGTTGTTTGTGTAACAATAATGATTAATGGTCAGGTTAGACCGAGCTAAAATGAGGTTTAAGCACTAGTCATTGTGAGAGTACCAATTAGTGTTCCGGAAAGATAATCCTCATGCCTGACTGGCTATTTCAGGTGTTAAATTTTAAGATCATACACAAAATCATTGTAGCAAACTTGATCGTAAAGGTCTGACATTCATATAGGATCAAGATTAATAACATGTTCATAAGCACGTTACGAGCCAGCTCAGGTTATTGTGATCTTTCTTCCTGACAGAGGTACTTATTGAAACGTCAGTACCAGTGATGGTTTCGACTGCTTTGTTGGGTCGACAGTTAGTGTATGAGACTACTGTTCAATATAGGTTCGATTTCTGGGTTGAACAAACAATAACTAATAATACTGTGTACTTCTAATTATAGATATGCTTGTTACGGCCCGAAGTTTAAAAGTTGTGGTCAACGCTCCGTGACTCGAATGAGTACAAAGAGTCGACGGTCCTACGCCTGATCTCTTTCGGGTCATGTTGGGTGGCCGTCTCATCGAACCAAAGGCGTACACCTGTGTTAGACAAGTACTTGCGTGCTGTAGTGTCTACTGTGTTTTTGGTTGCTCTCCATTGGGACTGGCCGCCGTAGCAGAAAGGTAAAAAGGTTAAAATGGTAAGGTTTAACTACAGACTCGAGACGATGGACTATAAGCAGACGGTGGCTTATTACAGTAAGTGATTGAACGACACCTGTCGGACAAGCCCTGGTTCATAAAATGACTTTGAGGGCAATTAGTCTAAACTCGAATTCACTGCGTGGGCATACTTGGCCATGTTTCGGGTTTGCTTGACGACAATCGTCAAGCTGCAGACATAACCAAAACTGGTGACCCGGTATCATATCCTAAGAGCTTTGCGATTATTGGGAACATCCATAACCGAGTACCGTGAGACTTCTGTAACATTTTCTGACATCCTCCGGGTCTTGCGTCCTGAGAGATATGCGAAAGTTAGTAACATTCTTGACGATATTACTGCGTACATACTGAGGGCACTGTTATTTTTAAATATCCTAAAAGCTTTGCTTGCTAGTATCGCCTTCTAAAAGCTCTGATTATTCATGACGATAATGAAGCATATTGGTGACGTTAAAGTAATACCGTATTCAAAACTAATGCAATTTTTCATGCTTTCCTTAGATGATAACGATGCATTGAGAGCCTCGTCACTGTGCAAGGTGCAGTCTACGCGAGCCGAGCCCGGGCTGTGACCTGGTGTCTGCTGCTGCCTGGTGAGGCGCAGACTTGCGGCCTGCTCGCTGTATCGCGAGGTGCGGACTTGCGTCCTGCATGCCGCTCAGTGATAAGCGGACCTGCGGTCTGTTCTCCGTGTGCCCGAGATGCAACCTTCCGCCTGTTCACCGTGTGCGTGAGGTGTGGTGCAATGTATGGCGGATGGTGGAGAGCATGAGGTGTGTATATTGGAATGGACCCATGGACAGGGTAACCAGCCCCAAACTCGTGGTCTTCCTGAGATAATTTTAAGACCCATGGACAGGGTAACCAGCCCCAAACTCGTGGTCTTGTTGAGAGAGGTAAGACCCATGGACAGGGTAACCAGCCCCAAACTCGTGGTCTTGTTGAGAGAGGTAAGACCCATGGACAGGGTAACCAGCCCCAAACTCGTGGTCTTGATGAGAGGTTTAAGACCCATGGACAGGGTAACCAGCCCCAAACTCGTGGTCTTGTTGAGAGAGGTTTAAGGCCCATGGACAGGGTAACCAGCCCCAAACTCGTGGTCTTGATGAGAGAGGTTTAAGGCCCATGGACAGGGTAACCAGCCCCAAACTCGTGGTCTTGATGAGAGAGGTTTAAGGCCCATGGACAGGGTAACCAGCCCCAAACTCGTGGTCTTGATGAGAGAGAGGTTTAAGACCCATGGACAGGGTAACCAGCCCCAAACTCGTGGTCTTGTTAATTTTAAGTTTAAATGTTTAAGACACACACTTATGATAACTGTTCTTATGATATTATGGTTCTTATGGTAACGGTAGACCTTCATGCTGAAGTCTACTCTTGTGTTAGTACTAAGTTTCTAGTTTTATTTTAAATGTATCTAACAGTGACTGTTTGTTTCTAATCTGGCGCGGATTATAAATAATCTTTCACTCTTTTCCTTGGAGGTTCGAACCTTTCTTATTCGTGTTAACTGTTATTATCTTGTAAAACTATTCGTTAACTCTAACTGTTTACGCTAAATTTGATAACTGTTTTTAGTAACTGACCAATTGGACGATGATGTACTTACAGAGGCGTCCAATAAACTTTTATTTTTGTACATGTTCCAGTAACCGCGAATGAGAACAATGAAGAAGTGTGGTCATCCGGACCTGCCGAGGACGTCAGGGTGTCAGGAGAGGCCGTATAAGCCACAACGGCGGTAGTTGTCATTTTTGTGGCGCCATCACTTCACTGCGCTTGGTTATAAATAGGAGTGATCTGTTGTATCGGTACGCATTTCTGACGAATGCGTCGCGGAGTGTGGATCATTGTCTTTGGACAATTAGTACTACTCTGTTAACAGATGTGGAAAGCTGTCTTTGACAAGTTAGTACTGTCTGAATTGCGGTGGGTGCGAGGAAAGCTGTCTAACAGCTAGTACAGCCCTATGTGACCGCCCTTGCTGCATAACTAACTGTAATTTGTTTAGATTCGTTACTTAATTAACGGTTGTTTGTGTCTAATTGCATTTCTAAGATTATTTTGTAATTAATGAAATAAATTGTTTAGAATTAAAGTAAATTGTTTAGAATTATAATTATTTTTATTATTTTTCACTTCTGGACTCTAACAGTATAATATTTAGTAAAAAAAAAAGCGGCCAAGTGCGAGTCGGACTCGCCCATGAAGGGTTCCGTACCAGCAAGTAACATCATATAAAAGTTCTTGTAGTTCGTTGTAACTTTCATCGATATTTTTATACTAGTGTATTGATTGGATGAAAGGTATATTGCGTGTTGCGATTCATGACGTATTAAAAAAAAACTACTCACTAGATCTCGTTCAAACCAATTTTCGTTGGTAGTTTACATGGTAATGTACAACATATATTTTTTTTGGTTTTATCACTCTCTTATTTTAGAAGTTAGAGGGGGGGGACACACATTTTTCCACTTTGGAAGTGTCTCTCGCGCAAACTATTCAGTTTATAAAAAAATGATATGAGAAACCTCAACATCATTTTTGAAGACCTATCCATAGATACCCCACACGTATAGGTTTGATGAAAAAAAAAATTTTGAGTTTCAGTTCCAAGTATGGGGACCCCCAAAATGTATTGTTTCTTTTCTATTTTTATGTAAAAATCTTAATGCGGTTCATAGAATACATCGACTGACCAAATTTCAACAGTATAGCTCTTATAGTTTCGGAAATAATTGGCTGTGACATACGGACGGACAGACAGACTTGACGAATCTATAAGGGTTCCGTTTTTTGCCATTTGGCTTCGGAACCCTAAAAACTAGGTACTTATTTATTTTATTTTATACTAGCTTTCGCCCGTGGCATCGCCCGCGAGTATGTCTGTTATGGCAGTAAAAAGGCTTTTCCTTTCTCAGGTTCTAAACTATCTGTGTACCAAATTTCATTTCAATCAGTTATGTAGTTTTGCCGTGAAAACTTGACAGACAGACAGCATATAGAGTTACTTTCGTATTTATAATATTAGTAAGCATAAATAAATAAATAGTGATATAAGTAAATAGGTAATAAGTAACGAAGTAGGATTAATGAAATACAATCAATGACGTCAATTTATGACATTCCTAATAATTCCCATCGCCGCCACTTGAACCGTAAAGTGGCAGTTTAATGTCTTTCAAACAGCATTTCAGAGTTGCCACTATAAAATTATAGTTTGTAAACTTTCTATATTGAAAATTATTTTCGGTTGTTTGTTAGTTGTTGAAAGGAAATGGTCCGTTTTAAGACGATAAATATTTTCATTTATGGCAATACGTTGGAGAATAGTCTAACTTGTTTTACCATTATAAAATAAAGCTCTAAAATTTTATACGCCCACGCTAATACTTTTCATAATATGATTATCTATTTCTGAAAATACATACTTACACCATCTTCATTGTGAGTACAGACAAACGGCATAGTGATCCATACCATTTTTTATTTTTTTAACGTGTGGAAATCCCCACGGACCGTCATACCGTCGGGGGTTACGGCGGGGTGGTGTGACCCTCTCTGCGCCTGTATATTGGAAGGAGCCCAGGGAGGGGATTTCCTTCTGGACTCCTCCCAGCGCCTGCCCGCACTGTTGTGGGCACCATCTCAAATTTCGACTCTCTAATTGGGCAACGTCCAGTCACACGCAGACGTCGCCCATGCGGGGCAGACCGCCAACGTATGCTGGGCCGAGTCCTCACTGCAGTCCCAGTGGTGGCAGGCGGGACTCGATTCCCTCCTAGCGACCGAGTGCAGGTACTTGCCGAAGCAACCGTGCCCGTGATCCATACCAATGAGAACTCGGAATCACCAACGAAATACGAATGCTGTCATTTAAGGTTGATTTTCTGCGTGATGGAGCCGGCCGATACGTAGAGATAGTAGAGCCACGCTGGTTTCAATCAGCGTGGCTTCACTACTTTGAATATATACTTAAACATAAATACATTGACTCAAAGAAGTACAGTGTTAGTTAAAAAAATCGGTTGTCTATAAAGTCGGTTTACTGACGATAGTTGAACGTGACATCGTCATAAGATTGTGCTTCTTTGGCGCTCGTTCCGCGCTCTCGCTTGCACTTCATGCATTAAATGGAACGCCTCAGAGCGAGGTAACGCCGCATGAGTCATGTTTTTTCGTGCGTGCAGCCGGCTCCATCGAATTATAAGACGTTATCACGTCAAAATATTTTCAATAAGCGAAACTGGAATCAGTGACAACTATCGTAATAATTACATGTAGCTAGACAAACCCATCACGATGGAGCTCTTCGAAATCAATAACTGCATATAGTAAAAATTGTGATTTGTTTGCCATAAAACATGTCAGGAAATACAGTCACAATAGTACAAATTTATATAATCTCTATTATTATTAAAACCCGCCGATTGGAGGAATTTTTTTTGTCAGAGTGATAGAATATAGCCTTTTTGTAAGTACATATAATTAATACTAGCTTTCGCCCGTGGCTCCGCCCGCGTGTATATTGATTATTGCAGTAAAAAGTAGCCTATGTGTTATTCTGCTATTTATGCTCTATTACTGCAAAGTTTCATCCAAATCAAGTAGTTTTTGCGTGAAAGAGCAACAAACATTACATACTCACAAACTTTTGTGTTTACAATATTAGTTAGGTTTACTTTAACTTTCTTGAACACAAAAAATCGATATGTCCTTCGTTCGACATTAAAAGCCCTTAAAGTCCAAAACTAATATATTGAAAAACTCACCGCTTTATAAAAGACAATCACTTTCCTCACCATTTAATCACTGAAAAAAAAACTTCACTTTACGCAGATGCTACTTGAAACACATCTGTAATAGTTTACGTTCAACATTTTATTTGTTGTGAATTTGTGATTAGATAACTTCTTGAAATATTTTAACGATTTCAATAGGTATCCACTTGATATCTTGACTGCTGCTGACACTGTTAGATGATAATCTTAAGTAGTACTTCTAGATCTAGGTATGTTGTTCTAAAAGTAATTTGACTGCCTCGGTGGTCCAGTGGGAGCGTATCAGACTGCTGTGCTTGAAGATTTGGGTCTCGGACCAAATTTTTGTGTGCTCCGCTAATATTTGTTTCGGAGTTTGGGTGTTTTCTATATGTATAATATGTATGCATTTGACTGCACGGTTGGCCTAGTGGCTTAAGCGGTCGCCACGCCGCTTCCTACTACGCCAAGTGTCGTGGGTTCAAATCCCACGTAGGACAACACTTTGTGTGATTCACAATTTGTTGTTCTGAGTCTGGGTGTTCTTTGTGTCCGTTTCATGTATGTTTGTAAAGTCCCCCGCGACACAGGAATTTATATTCCTAATGCGGGAGTTGTCTTTTAAAAGATAAAAAAAAAAAAAAAAAAAAAAAAAAGATAATACAACCCATAATACAAGCTCTACTTAGTTTGGGGCTAGTTTGCGTTGTGTGTTAGATGTGCAAAATATTTATGTATTTATTCATTACTAGCTTTTGCCCGCAGGTCCGCCCGCGTGTAGGTGCCGTAATGGCGGTAAATAGTAGCCTATGTATAATTCCGATATGTAAGCTATATTATTGTGAAGTTTAATCAAAATCTATTCAATAGTTTTTGCGTGAAAGAGCAACAAACATACATACAAACTCACAAACTTTCGCATTTATAATATTGGTAGGATAAGAAAATGTTTATTTAATGTTTTATTTAATTAAAAGTTTGCGTTCGCTCAATGATATCTGGTAATCATTTTCCTACTATCATAAAATTTTGCCTGCAAGTTTATTCACGGTTTGTTTCTCAGGGTTCAAGATGAAAAGCATCGTGAGTCTTTCTAAGTATACCCAACAACTTATTTCATAATAGTACGACCTTCAAAAATTAAATAAAATACTTCAAAGACCAACACCGACTTCGTATCAATTGGAATAAATCTAAAACTCTCTGTCTGTTACGCTTTCACGTCAAACCGCTGCACCGACTTCAATGAAATTCAAAATGGAGGCACTTTTATTCTTGAGGAATTTAACTCGAGAATGGAGCCGCTAATAGGAGCCTGTGGCTTATAAAAGTTTAATACGTTTTCTTTTCACAACATCCCATCACCATCTGTTGGATCACATCCTGCCAGACATACTCACCTTGCCTAGTTGGAGAATCTTTACGGTGTGTTGGAGGGATATGACACCAGTTCTTCTGGACTTCCACCTTTACAAAACTCCTCCAGTATATAGGTAAGTATGTTTTGAATTTGGTTTCTAGAATCCATGGCCGTAGCCAGGGGGGGGGGGGCGTTGTGGGGCAGTGCCCTACCATAAAATCGCAATACCCTACCTTAAAAAGTCCTCATCCCTATGTTGAGGATACCTATATTTATTACTTCTGCCCTACCTGTAACCTATGTTGCCCTACCTTAAATCCGACTCAAGCTACAGCCCTGCTAGAATCCCAAGACTTTAATTTTTTTCTTAATTATGATAGTTCTGAAAATATTCGTGAGTACCAGTTGCTTTATACATTTAATCATCTTTATTGAAGTCGTGTAATTGCTTCAGACTAAGAGCAAAAAACTACGTAGGTAGTCATCCCAATTATAGTGTTACTATTGCACCATAATTCGCAACAAGTTAAAAAAGTATAGCGCCTACCTAAATTAATACATCGCATGATGAAATTCATTTACTTTTAACTTACCAATTATAGATAATTTTAAAATGTATATGTTCGCTTATCTCGTTACAGAAACACGCAATGTGATCTCATAAAGACGTTTCTTTATTTCTATTGAACCAAGGACTTTGTAATTATGTGGACTGATTAAATTGTATTTCGCATTGATTAAAATAATGTTACTTTTATACCTACTGACTGACAAATTCTAAAGATTTCTATGCCGTAATACAAATCATTGTAAATATTTCATAAGACCTACACGCGTAGGAAATTCATAAAAGAATAAGCATGTAGTGTAGAATATTCTCGTAAATTAATATTTTGAATATCTGATACATAACACCGTCAAGTTTTAAAATAAGCAAAGCTGCACTATGAAATCTATAGATTTTTTTATACATTAAAGCCTACCAAAGTGACTCTACTCTGCATAGAAAGCATGAGTAGAAGTCCAGGAGTGGGGCCACCTTCCTCATTGTGAGTGAAAGTGCATAGAATGTAGCATGGTGGTCACCATGCTACATTCACACTATGGCGGCTTAGTGAGATGTTGTTGCATCATTCTCCCAGCCTTAGGAGAAGAACGATACAACGAAAGAAGACAGCACGAATGTTGTCATTTTAGATTGGTCCTACTCCACAGCTGTCACTACCACTGCGCCACCAAGGCAGTCAGTAGGCAGTAGAACTGTAGTCACTTTTGAACATTTCGTGATCGAGTGTGTACCAACCAGAATCACATAGTAATATAAATAACTAACTTTCGCCCGCTTGTATCTCGATTATTGCAGTAAAAAGTAGTTTTTGTTTAATATGTTATGGTACGGATGAAAATATGAATTTGGAATCTGTTAAAACCTGAAAAATTTGACGAATCGATTTTCATACTGTCTTTTTTTGTGTTTCTGTTGTTTTATGTATATTTTCATACTGTTCACAAAATCTCATTGATAAATCCTCTTATTTGAAAGAAAAGGCAATAACTTGGCACATTGGGCTTATAAGAATTTACGCTCGAATAAATGCCCAAGCACTGGGCAAATTGGGTTTTATTAAAAGACAGAAAAATTTAAAGACCAAAAAAGCAACAAGAGTATGTTTTTTGTCATGACAAAGGCAAGAATTAATACAAGTTTGCTAATATAAAAAAAACAATCTAATTGAGAACCTCTTCCTTTTATTAGGTCGGTTAAATTTGTTGATATGGAACGTTGTTAAATCACAATCTAAAACAATACATTCTGTTTTCAGTTGTTTTTTTATAAATATATTGATAGTTTATTTTCTTTTTTTTCCCTTATTTCCGTACCTACTGTTCGTGTTATAGGTACAGAATTTAATGAAAATCCCTAGAAAGTGGTTACACGTAACAAAAGGCTAAAGAGTCTAGAACATTAATTATTGTGATTGTCGACTTTTATCTTTTGTTATTCATACTGTTGGGAGTATTGAAGATTATTAGAAATGTATTATTTATTTATTGAAAATCTATTTATTGCAAATTGGTGATCTTTTTGCTGGAACAGGCAACACTATTTATCTGTCAAAATGACAAAGTCATAGTGACAACAAAAACACCCCTTATTTCCGCGTTCCATATCTACTTTATTTGTACTATTTAGCACTAATCATAAAAAAAATATTGAAAGTCTCATAAAATAACACGGGTTAGAAAAAGATACAAAGTCTAGAGCAATAATTATTATGGATGTCAAATTCTGTCGTTCGTTATTGATGCTGTTTGCAGTGATAAAGTTTATTAGAATATTTTATTAAATTATTGAAAATTATTTACAATGGCGTCTTCATCTAAAGACAGTGTTCCTACAACCAGTAGCCAGGAAAACCCGCCAGATGAACTGGAACCTGGAGCATGTCATGAGAGTATTTTAAATCCTACAGATTCTTTCGAAGAGTTTGCTTCTGAAATGAGTTCTAGTCTACAGGAGCGGCATATTTTACTTAATACCAAGAATAGTACTATTCATGAGATACAGAGTGAGATCGGCGATAGTTTGAAAGAGAATACTCAAATAAAGTCTACGAAGTCTACTGATGATCTTCAGGGCAAGGAAGTAAGACTTCTTTATGTGTAACATTTACCTCATATACCTTCATGAGATGCTTTTAAAATTAGTTTAATTACACTATCTACAATGCTTATCATATATTATTATTATATTACATTTTTGAACTACTGCTGCTAACCATTGAACTGGTTTATGGGCTAATTTGTTACAGAACAAGTATTGTGCATGATAACAGTTTAATACACAAACTGATAAGTAAACTCAACTCAGAAGCAGAACACAGACTGTCATTAGGCCATCTATTCTAATACTATTTTTATATCTGTTAATTGCATTGTGTTCTTACCATGATTTGCACTATAGATTGCCTATTTATCTACTACTAATACAGTGTAAACTCCAAAAATAACAACTTCTATAACATAGAAATGAGCACAATTTGGTTGGTTTACCTTAAAATTCACACAAGAGTTTTATACTGTATACTAAATAGTGACTTCCATTAGAATAGAAATCTGCGGCATTGCTACCATGTACTTTTATGTTAATGAGTATCCAATATTTCAGCATTGTTGCAAGCGCCATGATCACGGAGTAACTCATCCCATACCGCAGGTGTCTATTCTAATGTTACTGAACATGAAAGGTTAAAACAATATCCAATCAAATTCAATCAAATTATTGAAATGGTTTAGTTTCTTGATAAAGTATTGGCAGTTTTATCCATGGTCTACTTCAATGTTTGTAAATTGAAGAGAATTCTACAATATAATTTAATTTATTATGCTATGGGAAGCATTTTAAATTTAATTGCATGATAAAACAACTTCAAAAAAAGCCATAAATATTCAAATAAATAATACTATCGAATCCAGAATATAGTTACCTATAATATCAAATCTCATTATTATTAGTTAAATAAAATTTACATATTTATTTAACAATGATAGACACATTAGACTTGGCTTGTATTGAGGCTATCTAATATTTACATAAAAAATTCTCCATAATCAGACAATTTTTTTCAATTAATCCATCATGGATCTGGCCAATGGAGGATCCATTAAGAATTAACTATGCACCCTTATACTATAAAAAAAATCTACTTATGCCTTTTTTCTATGAAAAACAAAGCAATGGTGTCAATGGTACTAATTCTGTTGTTTCTATCTCTCTAAACTAAACTGAATTGACTAATATTTAATAGAGTCCTCTCAAATTACCTTTTATATTCTAAAAACGTATTACTAAATATATTCAGTCTGACTCAACTAAAATTAGTTAACATTATAAAATTTTGATTAATTTTCTAGAATTATAATTTATGATGATAGTGATTAGGTGTATAAGTTTACCTCTAGTTTATTGGAAAGCTGTTTATAGTATTATTTGTCATAAATCACAATTAAATATATTATTATTTCAGTCTAACCTGGCATACCTATAACTTTTAGAGATGTCTGATTAAAATTTGATGCAGTGATAATGAACACTACATTTAGATCGACTTGGCAAAAGAAGGGACTTTCAAAATCACTAAATCAAAATAAGTCAATCGAGTTAAGTGATACAACAGAATTAGCACCAATATGTTAAATAAATTGTTTTTCCTAGGAGTCCATGTCAGCTTCAACAAGCAACTCAAACCTGATAGACCAAAGTGAAGAAGATACAGATAATGAAAAAGATGATTATCTTCAATCGCCTGAATTAGTGAATAAAGAAAAACACGTATTTATATTGAGTTCTGCTGGAAAACCTATCTACTCTCGGTAAGTATCTGATTGACTCACTTCTTTCTAGCGTTTCGACGGCAACCGTTCCGTGCATGTAGAACTATATTTTGTCGGCCCAGAACGCGCCCACTTTGACAGCGTTGTCTGTGGTAGCTATTAGGTAATCCTGTGTGCTGCAAATACCATCAGTCACTAGCTGCATGGATGGCAAAATCGTTTAAGTACTTAGTCACCTCCTGCTTCCAACTGCACTGAGTGTATTAAGTTCTATCCCCATATGGAAAAGCACCTTGTATCATCCACAAATCGTAGTTCTGATTCGGGATGATATGTTGTGTCTGTTTCATGTATGTTTTTAGAATCCTCTACAACATCATCTTCCTAGCCTTTATTATTCCTGCTACTAGTTCAACCGCTTCGGATCTACTAGCATCGGACCTCCGCAGCACTGAGAACGAATTCAAAGGTTGAACTATGTGTCAGTATATTAGAAGGCACTGACTTTCCAATAACGATTCCCATAGATGTTCAGCACAAGTTTAGCGTGCATGGAATCATGGAAAAAATCACCACAGCAAGTTGCACTTCAAATAAAAATATAGCTGTATCAAACCTTTTTTTTTACGCGGGGAATGCTTTTCGCAACATACTTCTTTCAATTTACCATTCTTGGGGGACAAGGAAGGGTGTGTGTGGTACTCCTTTGCAACCGGTCTACCCACTAAACCCCGCGGCGGCCTTCCTCGGCAGTCCGGAGGAACACCAGGATCGCAACAGCGGCTTCTAGTGTCCCCCCTGACATACCCCACAACTGGGGTACATCCCGGGGTGAGCTATATCAAACCTACCCTTTCAGAGCTAAGATGCATAATTTTTTATTCAAATTTCAGGTATGGCAATGAGGATAAGTTAGCTGGTCTCTGTGGCGTGATCCAGGCTTTAGTTAGTGTTGTAGAGGAACAGAACCAAGATATATTGAGATCAATCACAACTAAGGATTGTAAAGCAGTGTTTTTAGTAAAGGGACCATTGATACTTGTTGCACTTTCGAAGTCAAATGAAAGTGAAACACAACTTGTGTTACAATTAACGTAAGTATTCTTTGTTCATATCCTCTTCCTCAATAGCCTTTAATAGTCCATTGTTGGATCTAGTCCTTAGAAAAGAGGTTTAGGTCTACTATACCATGCAAACGTATACGTAGTGTAGGGCGCCCGTCGGCACGATAGACTGACGATTTGAGGGAGGTGGCTGGCGGCGGATGGATACGCACTGCCCAAGACCGCGATGCTTGGCGTTCTTTGGGGGAACGGCGATAGGTTGACACTATATACGATGCTGGCCATACTTTCTTCTCTCTGCTGTGATGCTGTCTTAATTAGATTGCTCCCTTAGTGTACTCTTACGACACCATTGCAACGACGCATTGGGGGTTGTGACACTGTACTCTTAATCTGTCACTACACATAATGTAGTGACAGATTAAGAGTTCATTGTACATATATTATGCTAAAAAAAGCAAAATAAATACAAAATAATGCATGTTTTTATACTTTTCTTTACTTACATTTACTTTAAAAAATGTAACAATAAATTTTCAGGTACGCATTCAATCAAATAGTTTCGGTACTTACATTAACTCAACTGAACAGAATATTTGAACAAAGAAGAAACTATGACTTAAGAAGACTATTGTCTGGAGCAGAAAGACTTATAGATCATTTACTTATATTTATGGAAAAGGATCCAGCATTTCTATTAGGTAAGTGTATAGTCACTAATGATATCTAGTCACAATGCGGTCCCTTTCAAGAGCAAGTTGATGCGAAATAAAACAGGCTACTTTGAGATATAGTTCAATCGGCTGTTGTAATTCAATCACTGTAGTAAAGTGGTTCACGTCTTGTTCAGTCTACGTAGGCATTTAGTACAGTCTACGTACGAACGTAGTACAGTCTACGTACGAACGTAGTACAGTCTACGTACGAACGTAGTACAGTCTACGTACAAACATAGTACAGTCTACGTACGAACGTAGTACAGTCTACGTACGAACGTAGTACAGTCTACGTACAAACATAGTACAGTCTACGTGTGAACGTAGTACAGTCTACGTACGAACGTAGTACAGTCTACGTACGAACGTAGTACAGTCTACGTACAAACATAGTACAATCTATGTAACAACATAGTACAGTCTACGTATCGTAGTGTAGTTTATGAACGCTCGTAGTACAATCTAAGTGTGTACCTAGTACATTCAAGTACAGTATACGATAAACTTTACCTAAGATCCTCTGTCATTTAAAGAAAATTTCCTTGAAAAATTTAATTGTACCCGTAAAATAATCGTAAGCTTAAAAGTGTCGATATTATTTTCATATAAATGTATTCGATATATAGGCATATATATTTTTGTACGTGTAAATTTAAACAAACAATCTATTGACCTCTAACTCCTAAATAACTGTCAATTTCTATCCTATTTAACAGGTGCGGTTAGATGCTTACCACTACCCGAAAAAACGAGAGAAAATATCACAAGCGCTATTCAATCGACCTGCAGCAAAATCCGGGACCTTGTTTTCGCAATCATGATAGCAGGCAATCAGTTAATAACTCTAGTTAGAATGAAGAAGTACACTCTGCATCCGTCTGATATACATCTGTTGTTCAATCTTGTTAGAAGCTCTGAGTCTTTTAAAACAGCTGAGAGTTGGACGCCAATATGTTTGCCGAAGTTTGATTCGACGTAAGTAGTGTAGATATCATTTTTGACTGTTACACTAGAGGTTGTTTGGGTTCAATGGCCACCCAGGACAAGTCTTTTGCGATGGAGATGTTCAGTTGTGCTGTTTTTGGGTGTATTTGACTGCCTCGGTGGTACAGTGGTAGCATATACGACTGCTGTGGTTGAGATCTCAGGTTCAATTTCCGAGTGGGACCGCTTTTTGTTTGATGCACAAATATTTGCTTCGGATATACTCTTAAAATCTCAGAATAATTCAGAACGAATGAGGTTAATCATTTGTTATCACTCTGATATTCGTCACTGTTTAGTTCAAACCAAACGATGCAGCCTTTTTACAGACGCGACGTTTCTGACGACGTCGTAACAGCCACAAAACTTCTCGAATATAACGATTTTGAGAAACGAAAACTAGGCAAACGCGCGACAATCATTCATTTTTTGGATCACTCAAATTGTTGTCCCATGTGAGATTTGAACTCACAATAATGGGTGTAGTAAAAGCGGCCTGGCGACAGCTTAAACCACTCAATCGTGCAGTCAAATAAAAACATATAATTTGCGCTGATCATTTGATTAATTCCAGTTGACGGTGACTTTATTTCATTACTAATGTAAACGTCTACATCTTGGTACATAATTTAAAGTGTTATCAGAAATTATCTAATTATGTTGAATATGTCCACTCACTAATACTGCTAATTGATAGTGTTTATTTACATGACATCAAAGTCTAAAATACAAAGTTTAAACGATCACTTCGCCTACTGTTCTGCGATATGGATTCGTCCCGCCATATAACTAATTTTATTTATGCAGTTTAAGGATTTCCAACAAAAAGTGTACATAACTATAAAGAACCCAATATATAATAACTCTTTGTGTGATCTACAAAGTGTTTCGAAACTCTGTGCTCTTTGTGTCCGATTTATTCATAATTTCTTTGCAGCGTGAGTGTTAGGAAACGCCTTCTAGCTGTAAAGTCGGACTTGTAAAAATATCTGTCAAAAACTAACTTTTTTTTTTTTATCAACATTATTGGTTTAAATTTCAGAGGTTTTCTCCACGGCCACGTGTCCTACATCTCAGAAGACTGTCAAGCCTGCCTTCTTCTTCTCACAGTTCAAAGGGATGCATTCTTCCCACTCTCACAAGCGAAACACACTATCGCTGAAAAGCTCAGACGATCGAACTGTTTAGTAGTCATAAACGACGCGTTGAACAGAAACGTGGAACTACCAACAACAAACCCTTTGAAACATATTGGTATACCAGAAATAAGGCATTTCATGTATAAATGTAAATCGACAGCACAGCTGTTCACTTCAGACCCGATAAGTTTGGATAAGTTACAAGATTATAGGATACGGCATAAGGAAGGTGGAGATATTTGTGAGAAGAAAGTTGAGAAGTTGTCTGATATAGATTATGTAAGGAATTATAGACAGTTTTGTGCTCAGATCCATTGCACGTCTACACCGGCCAAGTTAATTTTCAGGTCAAACTCGCATGATACAATTTTAGCATGGGTAAGTAGTTGCTTCTTATTATCTTTATGTTTGGCTGTAAAGGAAATCGGTAACAAATTAGTCAAGGCGAGCGTTATAAAATAAGTTATATTAATGGCTTAACATTAATAAGAATTAATGTAAACAAAGTAGCGCCCGAGAGAATTCGTTCCCACTTCACCTCTCACAGAACCATACATTTATGTCACGTGTTCTTAACAACTTTATTATTACTTCAATACAAATACCCACATGAATGTAAAACTCTGCTCTATAGAAAAGTTTATAGAAGGAGCTAAAAAGTTTGGGTTTATTGAAAAAATGGTAACTTTAAACTCTCATAGATAGAATAGTCCCTAAACGGGTGAACATTCATTTTTTTTGTCATGTACGTGCCTGCCAAAGTGACTCTACAGTGTATGATGCAAAGCATGAGTAGAATCCAAGAGAGGTCACCGTACTCATTGCTAATGCAGAAAATATAGTATGGTAACCTACACTCCGGTGAGTCCGTGTGGGGAAAGGGAAGGAAAACTTGAAACCAACCCGTCTGGCCAGCGTGGCATAGTAGGCCAATACCTCCTTTCTAAAGAGAGGCCTATGTCCAGCAGTGGACAGTTGAAGGCTGTTGATGATGATGATGATGATGACCCACACTATGGTGGACTAATGAGATGCTTCTTCATTATTGGGCCTCCGGTCTCACACTCATTAACAAAATACGACAGCACGAATGCTGTCATTTTAAGTTGGTATTCTTTCGAGGGTTGTACCGCTACGGTCGAGCCCCCACTTTCGTTCTGAAATCAGCGTGGCTCTACTAAATTTTAAATTTGCAATTTGAACTTTCATTTGTTAACCGACTACAAAAAAAGGAGGAGGTTCTCAATTCGTCGGAATCGTTTTTTTTTTCAATGTATATTCAGCGATAATTTCGTTGTTTATGAACCGATTTCAAAAATTCTTTCTGCATTTGATTCAGCATAGCTTACAGGTGGTCCCATCCTCACCATATCGGGATCTGATGATGGGATCCCAAGAAAATCGAGGGAACTCCTCAAATATCATAGGCACAATTGTCGCGATTTGGGTACTCGGAATAGTTTTTCTTTGAAGTCGGTTCCTTTTTGTTAAAATTATTCGTCTTCCTTCGAGCCTATTTGAATAATCACCTGGATTTTAAATTGTAGGTAACCCACGGCTTCGAACTGTACGTCACGTTTGACCCTCTAATGGAGAAAGATCAAGCAATAAAAGCAGTGGATCGTCTACTCAAATGGATCAAAAGGGAAGAACAAAGAATCTTCATAATGCACGCGCCAACCTTCTAGCCCAAATTCACGGTGCCTTCGCTAAGTGGCATGATCAAAAACTCTGTTAGTCGCAATTCTAGTGCTGATGATTGACTGGTGATGATCGAACAGAAAAAAAGTGCGATTGGTTAAGATTAAGAAAAAAACATCAGCCTGTATATTTAACACACATATTTTTTTTAGACTTAAAAAAGGAGCAGGTGTTTACCATTCAGTTGTTTTTTTTTTAATTGACAATGAACTTTGTTGTTTAAAATCTGAATTGGAAAACCTATTTTTGGGAGGATTAAATGCACTGCATTTGATCCTAAATTTAATCAAAAATGCCACCCCTAAATATGGTAAATTTTACATATTTTTTTTATCACGATGTTTACACATTGAAAAAGGTAATTCTATTTTTAAAGTTTATTACGTCCTAATTAAGATTAGCGAAAATAATTTACAATGTTATTAGTAAATAATACTACGATTCCGAAGAGATATAAATAAATACTGTTGTGCATAGTAGTTACATGTATTATGAATTAAAAACTATTTTTTTAATGTATAGCTTACTAAATAAAAACTAATTAATTTGTTAATTTACTCTACAACTCACTAAACTAAAAAACTGTATAAATTATTCAAAGAAACATGGCAAACTGACAAGTTTATTTCTACGAACATATTTATGTAGGTAGAGGGTAGGCTCAAAGATATTCAGTCATATTTGCAACCATACTTATAGAGAATACCTCTTAAAATAAAGTTGCCACTGAAAAAATAAAAGGCAGATAAAAGAGTATAGTGACATTTGTTAGGACAAAGAGCGGCCTTATTACTATGATGTGCAATCTCATCCAGGCAAACTTCGGGTAGATCAAAATGATTCGAAAAGACAGTGATGTCTAAAAATGTGTCTGTATTTTTTAAATGTTAGGTAAATATTTAAATGTAATATATTTAAAATTTAAATAAAGTTTATCTTAAATTATTCTAAAACTAGAGCATGATATTGAATACTTATTTTTAAACATTTGCCTTCAATAATGTTTTGTACATTTGATTTGTCTATTATTTCGTTTAGGTTGCACACTGACTCCATAGAGCACCACGGTAGTGAGTAACAATACGCAGGCGTTCTCCGTCAAAGTATAAGCCATAATGAACTTATTTATTACGCTGTTGCGACACAGAATGTGTTTGTGTGAGTGAAATTTCAAATTTTTGTTTTGATTTAATGTGTAAGTTCATAGTGCCAGGCTATTTTCCCCCCGCAAGAAATGACAGACTGTTTTGTTTAGGAATAAAAAAAGGTATGACCTACTAAGAACAACAAAAAAGCCCCTCAGTCCACTACTAATGTTATCAATTTACTTTTTATTATATAAACCCACGTATTCCCATCGCACTTGACACTGGCAGAATTGTCGACATCGGCCTAGCTTGCCATTTATTAAGAAGAAAAAGGTATGACTAATCCCCTCTGGTCCACAGACCTGTGTTACTCTATGCACTCACTCACAATCTGAAGAAGAACAGTGTAATTATATTAAAGGGAGACATCCCTGTGATAACATTGTTGGCCCTATATGACATTTTAAATAAAGTTTGTCGATTCTGCTTTATTATTTTATAGGAAAAATAGGTAGAAATGCGATTGACGTAAAATGTCGTTTGAACTTGTTTGTGGTGCCAATTTATTATTGCCGAATGTTTTTGAGACTGGTCAAGTATTACTTGTAGAATTATAGTATGTATGTACATATCTCATTTCGCTTGCTTGCATAAACATCCTACTAATAGGTATTATAAACGCGAAAGTTGGTATGTGTTGTATGTATGTTTGTTGCTCTTTCACGCAAAATCTACTGGACGGATTTGGATGAAACTTTACACAAATGAAACCCCGACCGGACGATCTCTAATCTAGGACAAATCCGGGAAACCCCGAACGAATGGCAGCCTTATCATACTAGTACTTACGTTTATGTCGGTCATCATGGTCAAGAGTAGCATATGTTCTCTATCAACAATTAGTATTTCCATGCCGATTTCATTGAAATCGGTACAACGGTTTGACCGTGAAAGCGTAACAGACAGATATAGTTACTTTCGAATTCATAATATTAATATAGTATGGATTAATATGTACCCTAATATTTTGTGATATAATGACAAAAATAGACGTTCTAATTTAGATTATTATGAAGCAATATAGGATGTTACAAAACCAATAAAATAAATGGTTGTTAATAGTTACAGAGATATACTCTTTCATATTTCAAAATGTTTAACCGATTCCTATTGTTTTGTACCTACAGCTACTCTTATTCTATAAGTACAATTTAATATTCATAACAATCAAATTGATATTGTAATTATGCTCCTGTTTAATCGTTCCTTTGGCAAACAATAATGCTTGTAACTCGTACTAGGACTTACGACGCTATGACAGAATTAGCACCTGTGTGTTGTCTATGGATAAATTAATTGAAAAATGAGCTCCAATTTTAATATTGTTTCTTGTTGACTTAGATGTGTATTAATTAATTAAAGATATGAATAACCTTATTGATTTATTTAAAGTCTATAAAAATTATTTAAACATTTTGTTAAGCCAGCTGATATCAGCAATGCTGGCTCATTCTGGATGTTTTGTATTTGAGGTAAGTCGATTTTGCAAGATCAGATCTTTAAAAAAAATCCTACATCTAGAAATATAAATTCTAATCTAAATAATTATATTAAAATTCAATAAAAAAATATTATTATTTAACTTTAATCTAATAATTTAGCCAGAAGGCCTAGAAAAATAAATGAACTATGTCTACAATTAATTGGAATTAAAGGAGTCGAGATTAACCAACTCCGCGCGCTCCTTGGTCAAATCAAATAGCGCCATTTTCCTTCCTGTCGCTTATTTCCGTCCCTTTTCTGGAAATGTGGGAGGAAGTGTTGCACTTCAAATATACTTGTAATTACCATACCATTTTCACACATATTCACTGAGTGATTAGTATTGCGATAGTCTTCGTTTAAGTCACGAACATTCGTGGCAATCTTTTGTTTTTACTCTACGAGATCATTGTAGATAGTATCTCCTAAATAATGTGATCGATGAATGTAAATAACTATATAGTTAGTTTAGTGTAAAATTAATATAAATTAATGCTCATAAAAGTGTTGTTTTATTGAACTTTAAGAACAAACCGAATACAAAATCGTTCAAGCCGTTTAACAAATACCTTATACGGCAAGCTGCAAGAGAGTGGAGACCTCTGGGAACAGATTAATTGTTGCGTGACCTGGTCGTGACCCAGCCACAACTTATAGTGATGGGGGCGATTTGCAGCGGGAAGCGTATATAGTTTATTTATTATTGTTTATTTTATCAAATTTTCGAGATAATAAATTCTTGCTCCTGTGGTCAATATATATTTTCGTAAATGTGTGATGTCTAACTGTAGGTCCAAATTTACATAAGGTGTAGATTAAAATCTTATTTCTTGCAAAAAATATCTACTCAGAATTGTTTTTATTGAAGGTACCTATGAAAGGTTGTGTACAATAGATAAATTTATTCAATTAAAAGTAAAATTTAAATAGCAAACATTTATTCCTATTAATATCTACCTCTTTCTCTTCTCCTCTCTCCATCGTGTCGATCTCTCTCCCTCCTTTCCTTATCTCTATCCCTTTCCCTCTCTCTTTGATCTCTTGCTCTATCCTTCTCTCGCTCTTTCTCGCGCTCACGTTCCCGTTCTCGTTCACGCTCTCTTTCTCGTTCCCTTTCACGCTCCCGTTCTCGCTCTCTTCTACTTTCCTCTCTTCTATTCTCGTCTCTTCTTCTATCTCGGTCACGACTACGTGATCTTTCACGTTTCCGATCCTTTTCGCGTCTGTCACGTTCTCTTGATCTGTAAAGATTAGATATGGATTTTACTCTAGTGTAAATAATTATTGACACCAGACATACAACGTCATCTATCCTCCAAATAAGCAGAACTTCTAAGCTATTATATATATAGTGAACCCCCAGTACTTCAACAAACGTTTTATATTAAATAATCCAACTAGGTTCTTTCGGAGAATCGAATATTTGCAGATTATACGAACTTCTTGTTCAGTCTGGGAATCAAATTCGAGAAACTTCTTAATCAGTCTAGGAATCAAATTCGAGAATGTTTGATTGTTGACATACCTACCTACCTTCTGTTTAAATTTTAATATAATTAAGTATGTGTGAAATGTAATTTAAATATGTGTGTTGTATGTAACTACCACAAACTTTCTAATTTTTACTTTCTTTATTGTTATATTTCGTTTTTATTTTTCATTTTTCTACTTAAGCTATTTGTGAACAATATTTGTACCTATTTTTATTTTTGTAATGCCCATATTGTGATCTCCCGTATTAATTGAGGAAGCACAAGCATTAAAACTGTTTCTGTATGTAAAAAACTAGCATGTTAGGCAGGGTACTCACCTAGTCGTGTAGCATGTAATGTATCTGATACTGTATCAAGTGAGTATGTAGGAAAGAGAAGACGCTCGTGCAGTAAGCTCGCAGTTACCCTAGCTGGCGGTATCGCTGCGAACACAAAGGCCGCTCGCAGTGTGCGCGTGGACGGTGACATGACCTCTTTAGTAGTGAGGAAAGTTTATTTTAAAAAAATCTATAATCGACGTGGACTTTTATAATTTTCAATGATATTGTACATGAATACTTGTAGTAACGCAGCATTAGCCAGCAATTAAGACATGTTGTCGATGTGATATCATCACAAGCACTGCAGATTCGTGAGCTCGTAGCATAGATACGCAATGACCGTGGACGAGATATACACACTTGTAGGTTGATACAGTATCCGATACATTACATGCTTCATGGCTAGGTGAGTACCCTCCTTAAGGTGTATTCCTTGTCAGAGGTCTATTTTAAATAAATATGCTACCACAGTTCTTCCAAAGTAGTTAAATTATGGTCCATTTGTGTGGGAAAAGGAACACAGAATGTGAGAGATAGCTAGAGGGGTTATTTAAGACGAAGAAGTGTGTAAGATAGTTTATACCATCTTAAAAATGTATATTTCAGTTCATAAATTAAGATTTTAAAATCATGTGTGTGTTCACACCTTGGCATCAAACTCATAAAGCACACTAGGGATTTAATTTAATGTGGGAAAAGGGTGAAAACAATTTTTGTTACCACCCCAATAAAACAGTCAAAATAATTTCTTATTAGATAGTTGAAAATGGATAGAATTAGGTAGTTAAGGAGTTCATAACTAACTTTCATTGCAAGTCTGTCTGAGGCAAAGCTTCATAAATACGCCAGCAGAAAGACTGGCAGAAATTGTTGAATTATCCAAGCCTTTTACTTTTTTAAAGTTACTTCCCACATTAGACAAGTAATTTATGTAATAAATTTAAATTATCCACTACCATTCAAAACTAAAATGAAAACTGTCCTATACCAATACAGAACTGGAGATAATGATTTCTCATTCCTTGAGAAATCATTATCACCTGTTCTGTACTACATTCTTGCAAATATATAATTTCATTTATAGTGCAAATGATGAGAAATAACCAAACTAACCTGTCTCTCTTTCTGTCCCTATCTCTTCTATCTTTCTCTCTCTTGTTCTCCTTAACTTCAACATCAACATTCTCATCATCAGAAGGCATGTCTTCATCTAAATCATCATCTAGAGCAGAAATTTTGGGCTCCAATTCATTATTCTCCTCTAATACGGGTCGCTTCTGGATTCTAGGCAGAATCACGTCACAAAGACGTTCTTCTCGAAGCAGTTCATCTATAAACTCATCAACATGGACTATTTCAAACTGCCCCTCACGGTTTTGCCTTCTTAACTTTCTGTTATCATTGTACAGAGGTTCTAAATACTTGTAACAATCAACCGACGATCCTGTCAATCTCATATAAAACGCTCCCAGCGCACGAACATATTTGAACTCCTCATTTTTGATAAACTCTACTACAATATCCTTTTCAGGCTGGATCTGCAGCATTTTTAAAACTAAACATAAAAACGGCGTAGGGTAAATAAAGCCTCCGTGCACGCCGCCAATGTATCGTAATTCCATTGCCTTGTCCACCATGAGTTCTGCAGTTAAAGCAAAACATTCTTCCTTCCAATATTTAGAATCGTATATTCGGGATCTGATAATCTTTTCAATTAAATATTGAGGGTTTGTACCTCGTATTGACTTCGCATCTTTTACCGTGCGATTCGCCATTTCTATTTAGGCTTTTGATTGAAGTTTTGACTTTTGACGTTTCAGTGTGTTACCAATTTTTGCAACTTTAAGTGTAAAAACTGAATAGGTGAATTGAATTCAATTTTTTAACAAATTGTATAAATAAAATATAATACAATTTTTTAAATAGGGGTTTGGGACCCTAAATTATGTTTTCAAATACAAAAAAAAATTCTAAACAAAGTTTTGAGTATTTACAGCTCTTGTAGGCTACGTTCGAAAACCAAAACATTTATGTATTGGTTTGTGTTTACCACAGATTTAGGAGAATAATTGTTATAATTAATTAAAATATAATATATCAAGACTGCAACTTAAATAACCTTGTTACAACTTCAACCTTATCCCATGTCCATCTTTATTCTTCTGAAAACGTTATTTACAATGATCACTTTTAAGACTCGAAGACTCTATTATTGTAGTCTTTCTTGTTTTTGTGTAATTAATTACAGTACATAATTTTATTATGATGATGACTTGAATACTTTAAAACTCTAAATACTTAACATAGACAGAAATAGCTGATATTATTCGGCCGATTACCATCTCATCAAAACAAGCAGAATACACGACACACTAGTAAGGGCCACAGCACACTAGCTACTTTTAGCATCGGCGATCGGCTACTAGTCGCTTTTTAGAAGCTAAATACGGCGACCGAACGCTCTACACCGCACACTTAAAAACGTCAAACGCGGAGATTGAGTCGCTTTTTAGAAGCGCGACACAGTCGCTGAACGCTACTCTCCGCACACATTCGCATATGTGTGCGGAGATCGCCGATGCTAAAAATAGCTAGTGTGCTGTGGCCCTTAAGGGTTTAACAGTGAAATGTCCAGTGATGGAATGAAATGGAAGGAAAGTCCTCAGTATGCCGAACGCAAATTGAGTTAAGGGCAGGTAGATGCTGACTTTTAAAAATCAAAAATTAATTAAAGATTTAGTTGAAGGCGTGTAATGAAATCACTCTTGCGTGTTTTAAACATGCTACTTTCTGTGTGTTTTAAGAAAAACCATTAGGTGTACCTATCCATAGGTACTAATAGTGTTTTTTTTTTCAAATCGGTCGGAGCCTATTTATTTCAAACAAACAATAATATCTTTCCTCTTTATAATATTTGTATGGATGTCGTCGTTATATCGATCGTATCGGCATGAATTGATAGTAACAGTTTCTGAACAACTCTTTTCCCACTTCCCAGGCGTATTTTGAAACATTTTGAATTTTGATAGTTGTCAACTGTCAGATTACTTCATCAAATAACGCGCTTTGTATTGGTAAACGGCCGCTATTTAAAAGTTTCTAATACAATTATAACAATATTGACTTATTTACAGGAGAACTGATTACATTTTCAGATTAGCTATGCAGAAAACAAAGAAGAAACGAGTAGAGGAGGAACCGATGGAAGTCGACGAGGTTCCGGAACAGAATGGCGCGGTTTCTAGTGAATATGAAGATCCTGTAATTGGTGGTGAAAACAACTTTATAAGAGAAGAAGCAGAAGGTGGTATCCATGTAGGGGATATCTTTATACCGCCTGCCCCTGCGCCGGTTTTATCTTTCGACAGTAAAGGCCCAAGGTTAATAATTACTCATATTGTAAATGAAAATTTCAAAAGTTATGCCGGTGTACAAACATTAGGCCCCTTTCATAAGGTAAGTTTGAATTACAAATATATCATTTTTAACAATATTATAATCGCGACAGTAACTATTTATCGCGCTTTAATGCCAAAGATACTGAACCGATTTGAATGAAATTTTATAGACACATAGTTCAGAGCCTGAGAAAGTACATAGGGCTACTTTTCACCGTAACAACCGACATAGAAGCAAACAAAGTTTCCATACTGAGTAAATTAATATTTTATGTTCATAGTCTTTGAAATATTTTCTTAGCAAATGTATTTATGACAAGGCCACCATTTGTATAATCTTTGTGATAGCAATAACTTTACTAACTGTATTTATTATTATGTGTTCTTACACCATAAAGGATAACAGTAGTTGTGTTAAACTAAACAAACAAACTCTTCAGCCTGAATATATATAAGAATAGATTTTGAATTGAAATAGCAAAAGGAAAGAGACTGGGGCAGTACTATCCTCATACTGTTGGGGAGTGCGAGACTTTGCCCTCACAATAAGTATGGTGGCCAACACTCTTGGATACTGCTTATGCTTTCCATCAGGCAAAGCAGCGTCACTTTGGCAATCTTACATATAAAAAAAAATTGGTATGTCAAAGTTTGACAGAAGAGATATATTGACAAAAGAACCCTTAGGATAATTTACTACATATTGTTACAGAGTTTTACAGCAATCATTGGACCCAACGGAAGTGGTAAAAGCAATGTTATTGACTCAATGTTGTTTGTCTTTGGGTACCGAGCAACGAAGATCAGATCCAAGAAAATCTCTGTACTTATACATTCATCTAGCAAGTTCCCGAATCTCACTAGAGCGTCTGTTGCTGTACATTTCTGTGTGATTAATGATGAGGTGAGACTTTTAAAATTAAATTGGATCTATTTCTCTCAAAACATATGTAACCTAAAAAAACTATACATTATAGCAGCATAAGAAACCTTTTGGACTTGTATTACATAATAATATGTAATTATATAACCAAGCTTGTATTGTTACAAATTAATTAATTTCTATGTTCTCAGAACATATAAAAACACAATTACAAACATTTGCTGTGCAGTTGCATCGCAGTGTACTTTAAAATTTGATGTTGCTCAGCATAATGCTGCACTACTTACCATACAATGCTGATTTTCAGCAACATCTAGGTGGTGAACTCTATAATAATATATGTAATGTAAAGAAAATTCATAAGGCAGATTAAGATTCTATTTGTTGGTTGTATAAAAAATTTGCGTATTTAGGTGTATAGGTATTTATTATTAATAACAGCAAGTTGTGACAGTGTAATTTTCTTCTAGATATCATTCTAAGGAGATTTTTATTGTTATATAAATGGTGTCATCTAGTTCCTATGCAGTATATAAAAAAAAACCTGCACACATTCTGAATTCGCTGCAATAGCTTCTCCGTATGCTTCATTAAACATAGTCCATACACTATGTCACTATTACAAAGAGATTCTTCAATTTTATTTATTTGAATAGATCATAGTGGAAATGTTCCTAGCTAAACAAAATTAAAAAAAAAAATTGCCAGATTAATATGAAAATTGTCAAAAACTTGTTAATTATATTGTTCAAACTCAATCTAATATATAAAATACTTGTGTCACAATGTTCATTCCCATACTCCTCCGAAACAGCTTGACCGATTCTTATGAAATTTTTTATGCATATTCCAGTAAGTCTGAGAATCGGCTACTATCTATTTTTCATACCCCTAGGACGCGAGCGGAATCGCGGGCATCAGCTCGTTAATATTATAAATATTTTATTACAGGATGGTGATGAATTCACAAAGGTGCCCGGTAGCGAGATAGTAGTGTCAAGAACTGCTTTCAAAGACAACTCATCATTTTACACATTAAATGGTAAAAGGACACAGTTCAAAGAGGTTGCATTTATGCTCAGGTCATATGGAATTGATCTGGATCATAACCGGTTTTTGATCTTACAGGTGATTAAATAGTTTTTCCACTTTATCCACTACTAGACATAACCTCAGCGTACACTGGCCGTGATTATGTTGGTCATCACTAAACTAACCCACACTAACATTTTGTTGTTGGATTTAATACTTTAGTGTCATTGATTTATAGTCCATTTATCGAAATATCAAATCTCACCTATTCTTTAACTTTACTTTTAAAATGTGTAGCCATGACTAGCATGTATCGTAAACATTTCACACTAAAATTAGACGTCATGTTAATACATACCAACTGAACTCGGTGTAGAAATTCACCAATTATCCCACCACATGTTAGAGGTTACATCATTCCCAAAATTGGGTCGGCTACTAGTTCGATCAGTTTTACCTGAACAACCCTATGGGTGAACTGAAATTTGAAGAATGAACTAGTTGTTACTATATTTGAGGACACTGTCTTCCGGGAACGGGACCGGGACCGACTTAACATGTTCTCCGGGGCACGGTGTGAAACTTCGCTAACTTCCATACTCCAGGATGTTATTAAGAATTTCTTATAAGAAAATCTCAATAGCATTTTTGGCTCGAGTCAGGATTTGAACTGGTGACCAGACCTCTAAGACAGTTGCATACACTAACCATTAGACTGACTGATTACATCTCAATCAATCAAATAATATAAAATTTGTCTTTTCAGGGTGAAGTGGAACAAATAGCAATGATGAAATCGAAAGCTCAAAATGAAAATGACTTCGGAATGTTGGAATATCTTGAAGATATCATTGGTACTACGAGGTATAAGGTATGTTTTATCATTTCCAAGGACTCATTCCAATGATTTCAAGGACTTCTCACTTCCTGAATAGATTCTGTGGTGCAGCGATAGTGGGTTCGATTCCCAGGTATGATCTGCAACTATTTGTAACGGAGTTGTACATTATGTAGGTATTTACACTACATATTTAAGGTATTAATATCGGTTGTCTCGTATCTACGTATAGTACTCTGTTAAACTAAGTAAGCAAACTGCTTACTGCTAATGGTGAGGACGTGAAAAGTGGATGAAAGATAAAGGCAGATGCCTTCACCTTCCTTCTTAGTAATCCAACTCTGCAGTTGAGTACTAATTTATAATAAAAATATAAATGGTCCAGTAGTTTCAGAGCCTATTCATTTCAAACCACAAACAATCAAATCTTTCCTCTTTATAATGTGTATGTTCTTTAATGCATCTTCGTCCCATGATCAGAAAGTGAGAGAGAGAGAGAGTGAGAAATAGAACAGAAAAGAAATGTTGAGAATTATTTGTGATTCTCTTACAGGAACCCTTAAAGCAATTGCTGGCCAAGGTAGAAGAGTACAGTGAAGCACGTAAAGAGAAGCTAAATCGTGTCCGTCTCGTTGAGCATGAGAAGCAAGCTTTGGAAGAGCCAATGAAAGAAGCCGTTGAAGTTATGAACTTAACCAATGGTGCTTTGAGGACTAGAAACACATTACTGCAGAAATATATGTAAGTCATCTTATTTACTATCCGAGTCCTTTGCTTTACTTACTCCTTATGTCATCAACTAACTGCCATAGAAAGTCTCATCAAAATCGGTCCAGCCATTCCAGTTGCTGACCTCCATTATTCATTATTAGAACAGGAAAAGAACAGACTGTTTATCTGCCTCCGTAGCCAAGTTGCAAATGTTTATTGTTGTCTATTCTTTATTTTATTCTGTTCTATTTCTCTATTCTCTTGTTTGATTGGCTAATATTTTGTTTTGATCACGTGACTGAGTGACATTAGCCAATGAAACAAAAGAATAGAAAAATAGAATGGAAAAGGATAAACGTGTTGCAAATTGGCTACGGGGCTGATGTAAGTGTAAGTGTATCAGCAATAGACAGTACCTCACACAGATAGGGTGGGGGAGGGGATTACTTTTATTAGTTAGATTGACTGACAGAATACTTCTTTTTTTGAAATTCGCACAATTAATTTGAACGTAACTCTGTCTGTTGCGCTTTTCTACTTATTGATAACATCCAGTAGCTCTCCTTAGAAAGATTTTGGTCCACTATACCTTGCTGGCCAGACGGTAGACCTATACAAATACAACTCTTATGGTTTGTTTTTCTTCTCTTTATAGGGCCTTTGGCATTTACTTACTTGTCAGCTTACTTTGTATTATTAATCTGTTACTACACAGACAATATGTAAATTACTTAAATGTTTTCTTTTAGTTTCGAAACAAATAAGATCACAAATGATAAACAGAGACAACTACAAGAACTTTTGGAGAACTTGGCCAAAATCGATGAGAATTTGAACAAACTAAAAGAAGAACTACATGAGAAGATGACTGTCCTTAAAACTGGAACAAAGTGAGTATTTAATATGTAGATTTTTATTTTAACTTTCGAGTAAATTGTTCGTGTTGATGTATTTCTCAATTCGTCTTTTATATAATAAAAATATATTCCGCCGCCATATCTTACCGTATCTTACTAACTACTGACTGACTAATACCATTGTCTGTTCGCGATAAGCTCAAAAACCACTGCTCCGATTTACATGAAATTTTATACCCAGATAGTCTAAAGTCTGAGATAGGACATCAACTACTTTAGTTAAATAAATATAATGCATTTTGTATAAGTATTATATTTTTGCTATCTTATCACGGCGTTTATGAACTGATATGACACCTCCTTTATTACAGTCTCAACGTGCATGCGTACGTGCACGTTTTTGAATGTGTATCAAACTGTATGTTTTATGTTTAGAAAATATGATGAACTCAAACAAAAAAAGGAAGTTATAGCAGAAAAGCTACAGGCATGTAAGAAGAAAACTGTCACAGCGCAAGCAGACTTGACGCAGGGAAATAAAAAGAAGAAAAATTTAGATCAACTGTTAGAACAAGAGAAGGGGAAACTTATAGAGTTGGAACTGGTGAGTGAACTATATTATTATTTGACTTTCATATTTCTCTTACTTTTCTTCATTTCTGACAACTGTTAGAGGCTATTGATGATCATGACTGCAAGTTTATGAGCCTTCCAGTGACTTCGCTCTACCTGATGAAATACAGGAGTAGAATCTAAGAGTACTGATCACCATACTCATTGTGAATGCTGACAATGTAGCAGTGGCGTAGCGTCCCTCGGCGGGGCCCCGTATAAAAATTTGTTTGGGGGCCTTTATGAAGGGTAAAGATTTCTCACAAAAGAAAAAAAATGTTTGCAAAAAATGACAGAGATATTTATTAATCATAATTATCTGTCAGTTTGTCTTAATTTTTTACAATAAAAACAATTCAAACACACTCTTCTTGCCTTTTTTTCGGCTAAGTGTTTTATTACTTTTACGCAGTAAAGCGTGCGTTAAATGTTTTTTAAGTTTTGTAATTTCTGAAATAAATATAAAATTGGGAAGTTTTGATGTGAAACATCTATAGCCGCACGTAAAACAGATTTCTGGCCTGGCGACGCCTGGCGACGCGTCGCCACGCCACGCTATACGATGATATATATATACAGTCTATATGCAGTAGTGTGTACGATGTACACACTAGTGCATATAGACTACTATTTATAATTAGTAATATTTTATTTTATCATTATGACATATTTAGTTTCTATTACAATATGTTCTTTTCTGCATATTACTTTTACAAAATAATGGCGATGTTTCACATCTGCCAGGCGTCCCGTGACGGCTCACATTTTTTTTTTATTAATTTTGCTTACACACGTCGGTTGCCCCCGTGTCCTGGGGGCCCCGTATAATTGATACGGCGGTAGCTACGCCCCTGCTGAATGTATTATGTTGACCCACACTATGGCGGCCTGTTGAGATGCTTCAGTGTCATTGGTCATAGTGATTATAGTGAAATACTGAATTCAATTTGCACATGGGGCAACACTTTTGTGACCCGCAAATTGTTGTTCAGAGTACTAGGGGTTTTCGTTGTCCGTTTTATGAATATTTGTAAAACTACACGGGGAATCCACGAACACGAACAATATAAGAAAAAAAAATGCACATTTAAAAAAAATAACAAAATTTTGATTGCAAAATGATTGAATATACGATACCTGATTTTTCTTCTAGATCCCAGATAAGAATAACAGAGAAATAGAAGACTGTCAAAGGCTACTTGAAAAGCATAGGGAAAGTAAAAGAGTGGCAGAAGAAGAATTACAATCTGTTGTGGCAAGCGTCAGGTAACTAATACCATTATCTGTACTTGAATTTTTGGCCAGTTACTGTCCAGTAGCCAAGGCCAATTACTGGTGTAAAGGATTGCATTACAATTCAGAGGCATTGTTGCTAGTATTAAGTAGATGCACTGACAGTGATGCAGAGTCAGTCATAATATTATGTATTTCCATTTGACATTTGTGTAATTTGTTAAAATATTAGCCGACTGCCAAATTATCTTTCAATAATATTATATAAATATTATTAGTGTTTAGATAAATTGATATGTTTGATATTCTGTATTTGAGTGAAATGGCCAAAGATATATTATAATCCCAAATAAGATATAAGTTATTTATCCCATATAAACTATATATTTTACACAATACAAAGCTGTATGTTAATAACTATTATAAATATTTAATCTTGTTTTATTCAAATTTCAAATGGTGCGTTTTTTTCACAGAGCAAGAACCCAAAACCTTCAAGAACAGAAAGATGGGTTACAAGCAAATCTAATTAATCTCAAGAAGATAGTTGATGAAGCAAATAAGGACCACAAATTAACAGAGTCCGAACTTAAAATATACCTAAGCACTGAGACCAAAGAAACTGAGAAACTGGAGAATATAAAAGCAGCCTATGAAAGGGCCGTGGTAGATTTAGAAGAGAAAAAACCGTGAGTTGTCAATTCTAATGTTATATTCGAAAGTAAATCGTCTATCACGCAATGAATTTGGCATGGCATTTTAATGAGGAAGGGCATAGGTTATTTTTTAACGCCATACAAGCGGGCGGACCCCTGAGAAAAGGCTAGTAAAATAATATTTTTAATCTGTTCCAGACGTTAACATGGTCTACCCTTTATTGTTTTAACCTACTCGATTACCATGTCTGTTACTATTTGAATGTCCCGTCAAGATTAGACACGACAAAAAGACAGACAGACATGTCTTTTTACTAAATACTTCTTTTTTTTCATAATTATGTTTTTGTGAGGATTTATTTAATAATTTTAACGAAAAGGAACCGACTTCAAAGAAAAACTATCCCGAGTACCCAAAGTGGGATCCCATCATCAGATCCCGATATGCTGACGATGGGACCACCTGTAAGCTACGCCTATTCCAATGCAAAAAGATTTTTTGAAATCGGTTCATAAACGACGAAATTACAAAAAAAAATAAGATTCCGACGAATTGAGAACCTCCTCCTTTTTTTGAATTCGGTTAAAAACAGTTCACATAGACACTGCAATATTATTCATTTGTATAGATTTATTATTTACCCAGTTCCAAGAAAAAGCTTCTATATTTTATTGTATAATGGTATATTCTTTTTTAACTTTTTTCTTCAGACTACTACGAGAATTGACATCAACTGTACCAGCTAATGAAAAGCAATTGAGTGAAGTACAAACCAAACTGCAATCGTTGAAGAGGGAAGAAGGTGTAGTCTCAAGCGAAACAAGAACATTGAGGTAAGTAGAGACTCTACCTTGCCTGATAGAAAGCACGAGTACAATTAAATTACTGCACCTTTAGCCAAGTGGTTTAATGAATGAACTATACGGAGTAACAGCATTAGCAAATATAAAAGATCCCAACATCAACAATTGGGCAGTAGTAGTAGTTCATTTCGTGTTTTCTTCGTAGTTCAGTGTTCCTTCGGTAGATGGCGCTATTGTATGTATTTTTGCTTGCTCTGTATGTGGAAGTCGCCACATTTGGTGTCAACCTATCGCCGTCCACTGCTGGACGAAGGTCTCCCCCAAGGAACGCCAACCATCCCGGTCTTGGGCAGTCCGCATCCATCCGCCGCCAGCCATTTTCCTCAAATCGTCGGTCCATCGTGCCGCAGGGCGTCCTACACTACGTTTGCCAAATCGCGGTCTCCACTCTAGCACCTTTCGGCTCCAGCGTCCATCAGTCCGTCTGGAGACATGTCCGGCCCACTTCCACTTCAGAGTACTGATTTTCCATGCGATGGCGGTAACTGTAGTTCTCTGTCGAATAATCTCGTGACGTATTTTACAGAGAGACACCCAGCATCGCACGCTCCATCGCACGCTGAGCTACTTTAAATTACATTTACTTAACATTTACTAATTTGTAATTACAAACAGACACTTTAATTTTATTAATTTGTATCCATAGATAAAATTCTTTTTTTGTTTTCCAGGGCACAATTAGAAGAATCTCGTCAAGCGATGAGTGCTAATCGTTCGCGTGGACGAGTACTCGATGCTTTGATGAAGGAAAAAAGAAATGGACAACTGCCTGGCATCTTTGGAAGACTTGTAAGTCACAGTCTTATTCTAGAAGTGGATCTAATTTGTGATAATATAACTTCGCAGGTCTCAAATGAATTCGCAGTCTGCTGGCAGTGACCAGATTGCTTATAAACATGTCTACTTATTTATCTTATACTTAGTTTCTTTAGAAAAAAAACATTATTTTGTGCCCAATCTCAGTAACTAGTAGTTATTATACCACATTAGAATCCTTATTAAATGCGCTCACTTTTAAAGTTACTTGCCAAACTGGCGAGTAACTTTTAAAGTTACTTGCCAAACTGGCGAGGTTACATTTTTTTAAGTACAGTCAGATAACGTAGGGCGAAACATAAAGTTCGGCAAAAACTGTCATCCTCTTTCAAGCTGGAACAGTTGTCTTAACATTTAAGGTTACATGTTACAGAAGCACTATTCAGGACAAAATAAAAAAAAATGATAAAAATAAAGATTTGAAGCTGTTTTACTCAATAAAACACTCATTAAGTAGTTTTAATTGATATTTATTACTCATTTGGTACTCATTGAATACATATATAAATAGTTAACAACAGAGAGAGAATGCGAGGGAAAAAGGTAATAACAATCAGTGGCAGTGCAACAGAAGCAGCAGTAGATTAAAAAGTGCATGATTTAGATTTTTTTATTTCAGTTACATTACCCTCACTATCATTACAGGTAGACCCAATGTGAGAGAAAGGCTAGTTTATACATTTGTCTTATACTACTAATTTAAGTGTATAAAAAACATACATCTTACTTACAATAACAAAAGAAAAACAAAGACAATAATCCTTATTAAAAATAATAATACAAAGTAGTTGACTGCACGGTTGGCCTAGTGGTTTAAGCGGTCGCCACGCCGCTCTCTACTGCGCCAAGTGTCGTGGGTTCGAATCCCACGTGGGATAACACTTTGTGTGATTCACAAATTGTTGTTCTGAGTCTGGGTGTTCTTTGTGTCCGTTTCATGTATGTTTGTAAAGTCCCCCGCGACACAGGAATTCATATTCCTAATGCGGGAGTTGTCCTTTAAAAAAAAAAAAAAAAAAGTATACAAGTATACAAAGTAAAATTTTGAATACTTTTCTGATAGGTATTACGACCTTGTCTATCACCCGGTTTCGGCTTAACATCGACTTCTGAGACACCTGTATTAAGAATAAATGAATCTGTGTAAAAAAAAACTTTTTTTTTTTTAGGGTGACCTTGGTGGTATAGATTTGAAATACGACGTAGCGATATCCACATGTTGTGGAGCTTTAGATAACATAGTGGTTGACACCGTGGAGACAGCCCAGGCTTGTGTGGAACATCTCAAGAAGCACGACATTGGCCGAGCTACCTTCATTGCGCTGGATAAGCAACAGCATCTGAGACAACAGATGCAGAGATCTGGTCAATTGTGAGTATTTTATTCATTCATTCATGGTCTCCCATCCAAAGGCTGACCTGGCCACAGTTGCTTAACTTTGCTGCCTCGTTGGTTCTCGGTAAGTTCTCGGGTTCGATTCCCAGGTCGGTCCAAATGTTTGTGTGATCTGCAAATATTTGTTTCGTAGTTTGGGTGTTTTCTATGTATAATATGTATGTAGTTACATAAAAAAGTATGTTTAAACATTTATATTAGTTTTGTGTTGGCTTTGTGTGTAAGATGTCTGAAATATCTATTTATTAGTATAATTTATTATTAAATTAATATCTTCACCTAATCTTTTGGAACGTATCTGGCCATCACTCTTTTATGGCTTACAGTGAGGTGATGTGATGGAATCGAACCGATTAAAACCACATGTTCTTTAATTGGCTAATATTTTGTTTTGATCACATGACTGAGTGACATTAGCCAATGAAACAAAAGAAAACAGAATAGAATAGAAAACGAAAAAGTTTTGCAACTTGGCTAAGAGGCTATACCGGCTATGACTTTAGTTAAACATGTTTTCGGTTACAGCCCTGAGAACGCACCACGTCTATTCGACCTTGTGAAGGTGAAGGACGAGCGAGTGCTGCCCGCCTTCTACTACGCGCTACGAGACACTCTCGTAGCAAAGGACCTGGAGCAGGCCTCGCGTATCGCCTACGGACACACCCGCTACAGGGTTGTCACACTTAACGGAGATGTTATTGAAATCGCTGGTAAGTGTTGTTTGAATTTCAGCCCTATTTCACTGGTATTAACAAAGTACCTTAAGAAAGTCTAAAGTTTATTGGTATAATATAATATATACCTAAAATTGAATCGTAAACAATGAAATAGCTATCCAATAATATTCTTCTATGTTGCGAGAAATAGGATTATTAGGTACAGAAACGGACTGTAAACCAAAGCCAAAATAATATACATAACTATAACACATTACAGGTTACAATATGTAGGTCTGAAATCCTATTACACTTGCACACTGTGTTTAATGTTGTAATGCTTCAGTGGAAAATTGTATTTATTTTATTTTTATTTAATGATTGAAGTAAAACTTACAGCCATATCATTACAGTTTATAAACATAGTATAAAAAAAGGTCGAAGTAAATAGTGATAATACATATACATAACAACACAGATACAAGCAAGATGGACATAATCAAGAAATAAGTATAATAAGATATGAGAATGATATATATGAGTATATAATTGTTATACAGGTACTATGTCTGGCGGTGGTAAAACGACAATGCGAGGCCGAATGTCAAGCTCAGTGCAGCAAGATACATGCGAACAAGACCCCAGGGTGATACAGGCCAATGAGAACAAACTTGCTTCTTTAGAACAAAGGTTAGATTAAGTATTATATAAATAAATAAATATTTCGGAATACATACATATTCTTAATATTATTATGCGTCATCATCCTTCGTCTACTGACTTCCGAATAAAAACAATTGCATGAGGTTATCAGGTCTCAAAAGGGGAATAGGATTGGATCTTAAAATTGTGGGAGGAAAATATACCTAATTAGAATTTCCTATTTTTAGGTTAGCTAAAACTGAGTGCTTTACTTCAGCACATTACGAACTCTGGTGCACACACTATAAAATGATGGACGTGACTTATTTTTTTGATTATAACGACGACAGAAAACAGAAATGTATCTCCAACATTTGATGAAATGCAATTTGGTATTTGATCAGGAATAAAAAAACGCGTTGAATAGTCTGAGTTTCGTTACTTGGTGTTTAGGCATAGAGAAATATGTTATTGTGTTAATAAATGCTTTCTGTGAACATATTGTATACTAGCTTTCCGCCCGCGGCTTCACCCGCGTGGAATTCGTTTATATAGCGCGATACGGTAAGGGTAGATTAAATAATCTTACATGATTTTATGTTTTACTAATAAGGAACTTCGACACAATCTTTCTTCCCCTATTTCAAACCCTTCTACCTTAATTTTCGCGATAAAAAGTATCCTATGTCCTTTCCCAAGTTCAGTTCTATCTTCATACAAAATTTCATCAAAATCGGTTCAGTGGTTTAGGCGTGAAAGCGTAACAGACAGACAGACAGACAGAGTTACTTTCGCATTTATAATATTAGTAGGGATCACAGACCTAATACCACGGAAAATTTTCTTCCAGTATAATCTTTGGGTATTGCAAAACTTTATGGCAAGTGTATATTTATAAGAAGTAATACGTAATAATAAGTAATAGACCAATGCCAATAACCTTTTCACCAACTAGAACCAACCTAATGTTCAGAGACATCTATGCCTTAGGTGTCCCCTAAAGGTTGGGGGCCATCCATAAATTACGTCACACGTTAAGGGGGAGGGAGCAGGTTGACGAAGTGTGAAATTGTGTGCCAAGGGGATTGGAGGGGTCCTAAATTTCGTGACGTCACATTACAAAATCTATTATAATCTAAGTATTAAAACACGAACTTTCAACTGTTACGTAACGAAATGGATAAGTTAAAGTATATTAATAGACGAAGAATTCTGTGACTTATTGTGTGTGTTATATGTGTATCTTGCACTTGTGACCTGTGTGTGTAGCAAAAATAAATGGTTTTAATAATGATGGGTGTTATAAACACAATTAACGTGACTTTTTTTATTCGGAAAATTATATCGAAACAAGTTGTAAAGTTTGTGTGTGTTCACAGATTAACTGAACTGCGTACTGAACAGTCTGAGCTAGAGGAGACCTCTGTATCCTTACAAAGTATTATCCGTGAGGGTCGCACCAAATTGCAAAAACTCAAAATTGAAGTAAAGAGTTTGGAGGAACAAATTCCTGTGTTGCGGGTAAGTTATTCATCTGTTTTTGTGATTCCAACCTTGGAAGATCTGAAGACTATGATGAAATACATTTTTCGTATAAGTGGTTGCCCCATTACACATGTCAGCATAATAATGTCAAGTTTACCATCTCTTTAGAGTGCTGTTAAGTCTTTCGTTAGTGCTTTGTCCTGAGTAGTTTGTTCACTTAGCTGAGTGAATAATCAAATCAAACCATTTTTATTTCAAAAAAACAAATACAACGGCACTTTTGAAACGTCAAGTAGTCAGTCAGTAGTCAGTCGTGAAGCTAATCGTCTGTTCCAATTCGTAGATCCTATGGAGAAGAACAGACAAGAAACTCCATGGACACTCTTTTCCAACATTGTTTTTACAATTTTTGGGTACATTGTTTAAAGCGTTTTATTAAATGTGAGGACCATGTAATATGCAATAGGGATGAGCAGAACACTTCGTATTATGAATGCGGCACCGCATTTGTTGTAACCAACACTGCTGGACGAAAATCGCACAGTATTTTGCTATGTGGAATTTAAAATAACAGCACAGTAGCATGCTCTTACTTCTTTAATAACTATTTGTTGTTTTTTTTTTACGTTTGAAAACCCCGACGGGAGGTAACCCTTGGCATCGGGGTGGTGTGTCTAAATCTAACCGACTAAAACCACACGGTGTGCCACTCTGCGCCTGAAGAAGGAGAGATGCATGTACAGCTGTTCTTACGCTATCAGTACCCACTAATTTAACCACTTTGCCAACCGTGCAGTCATAGTTTCCTGCCTTAGGCCGCTTTCACGCGATGAATAAGGGTGGTGATACACATTATCTCAATCTATTACCGTAGGATCGTTTAATTAGATATATATTTAAAAAATTAACTATATACAATTTATAATGTGTTCATATGTTGACAGGACCAAATCAAACAACAAGAAACGAGAGCTGCCAAGAGTAAAGTGGATCCTAGAAGAAGAGCCGAGTTGGAAGCTGCTCTGAACACTGCTGAGGGGAAACTTGAATTGGCCAAACATAATGCTGCCGAGGTAATATTAGCTTTGAGTTAAAAAAAAAATTTTTCAACAGAAATTTTGAGTTGAGATAGCATCTAAATTTGTACATTATATTATAACCACACTTCTGTCGTATTTCGTGGGTGAGTGGAAGACCGGAGGCCCAATCATTCTGCATCATTCTCCCGGTCTCCAGAGGCTGGGAGAATGATGCAGAAACATTTGACCAGGCCGCCATGGTATGGGTCACCATGCTGCATTGACTACCCTCACAATGAGGATGGTGAGCCCTACGCCTGGATTCTACTCATACTTTCCATCAGGCAGAGTAGTCAAATGGAAAAAAAAACTAAAGATTTAAATAAGATAATACTTATTAAATTAGAAAAAAATAATACTTCTGTTTCATTTTCTAGGTTGAAAAAGAAGTACAAGGCGTTGACGCTCAAATAACAGCTGTTGCCGGCGGCAAAGTAAAAGATCTACAGAAGAACGTCGACGAACTTACCAAGAAGATAGACAAAGTGTCGTCCGAAATAACCAAACTCAAAGTCGCTACTAATACTAGCTTAAGGTAGTTTTAGTAGTTCACACTACATTTACAGCTTTTATTGAAGTTCATTGCTGGACAAAGACTTCTCCTTAGAAACTTCACCACGCTAGACTGTTTCAAGATTTCCTTGTTCTTGCAGTGCTATTAACCTGTATAGTTTTATTTGCATAGTGTGGGTCTTCGTGCTGTATTATCTGCAGTGGCAATGGGGACGGTAACCGCCACTCCTGGATGCTTTCATGTTCATGCTTTCCATGAGGCAGGGCAGAGTCATAATACTTAAATATATATTATATATATCCTACTAATATTATAAACGCGAAAGTTTGTGAGTATGTATGTGTGTTTGTATGTTAGTTGCTCTTTCAAGCTACTTAACGGATTTGGATGAAACTTTACAGTAATATAGCTTATATATCGGGATAACAATTTTTACTGCAATAATCGACATACAAGGAGAGATACTAGGTGATTATAAAAATACATAAATCGTAGATGTCAAAATGTATCACTGTTAATCTCCTGTCAAAACTTCACAGGTTGCTAGGCATAACACACTTGCATAGCAACCATTATGGTAGTTTGTAAAGAATGAGTTCTAGTTAATCACATATCTAGGCTACGACTTTTTATCCCGAAAATACGCGGGTAACACCGCGGGGCGCAGCTAGTATAAAATATCTCGTAGACGACCTTCACGACTGTCTGGGTCTAATGGAGAAAACTGGAATTCGAAATTTAGGCTATAAATTCTTATAAAAGTGATCATTATGTCGCAAATAACTTTATTACACCTCGTTTGTCCCTTATATGAGATTGATCACGCCTACAACTGTAAGTAAAATGTGTGATTAAGAGCAGTGACCCACGACCATATCGAGTTATGACACTCGGGAGTTCAAGGAAAAATTAAACGGTCTTCTAAACCTGTAACTAAGTTGATCAGAAAGCTAGAGGATTTGGAAAAACAAGTCTACTTCCCTTTTTAGCAAAGCAGGTGACAATATGAAGATTTATTTGATAAAAAAAAACCGACTTCAAAGAAAAACTCAAATAGCAGCAGGTAGTAATGATATTTGAGGAGTTGAGAAGTTCCCTCGATTTCACCAGGATCCTATCATCAGATAACTTAATGACTTTCAGTTTTCGAAGAGTCTAATGACTACTATTCAATACCAAAGTCTATTACGGCTGTTGGCGTCATGTAAACAACAATCTGATTGCACAATAAGCATAGTGGTTTAAGCAGCCACCCCTTTTTTCCCTACTGTGTTGTGTTGTGAGTTCGATCCCACCTGTGACAATACTTTGTGTGATCCACAAGGTGTCAATTCCATGAATATTGTAAAGCTATGTGGGATATCCTAGTGCGAGAGTTATCATATAATTTACTTTTAATAATATCATTCTCTTCCACAGAAATGCAAAGAAATCGAAAGATAAGATAACTCAAATGGAAACAGATCTTAGAGAAACTGAGAGAAACATCGAGAATTTGAACAACCAAAAGAAACAACTCACACTTGACACTCAGAAATATCAGAAAGAGATAGAAGAGGTATGTTGTATTTCTAATACTTCGAAACAAACAAACTTTTAGGTGTTTGGAAACAATCATCGAGGGCAAGCAACGACGGCGCGGTCAGTACCTAGATGGGTGACCGTTTGTGGCGTGATATGTTATGAGCGTTTCTGTGATTCGGAGGTCACGTTAAGCAGTCGGTCCCGTTTGTTATCATAACAGTCGTGAAACTTAGTTTGGAGGCCTTCGGACAGCTTGAAAAGATCCAACTACGTGGCCACAACGTGTCTTGTCAGTCACCAACCCGCTCAGTCAACAGGTTCTGAGACGATACCCGAGCCCAGCAGTGGGATGTTACGGGTTTTTTATGAAATAAACTGCATCAATGGTGTAGTAGTTCAAGTGATCACCTTGCTGCCTACTGCACTGAGTATTGTGGGTTCACTACCCATATGGGAGAACACTACTACTACTATATTCTATTGCCGTCCACTGCTGAACGAAGGCCAACAACATATTGTTGTTCTGAGTCTGGGTGTTGTTTATATTCGTCTCTAGCTATACAAAATAAATTTTAGTGATGATTTTCAAATATGTATAGTGATAACTTGAAACTATAATTTTTTTTGTATTTTAACAGCTTGAAGAACAAATATCTGAAGGTTCCGGTGAGTTCTCGGGACTTAAACAAGAGATATCTAAATTGCAGACGAAAGAGAACAAAACTAAAAGCGAGAGATTAGAAGCCAATAACGGTATCACTAAAATGGAGAAGACCGTACAGGACTGTAAAGCCAAAACTCCCTTGTGGGAGAAAGAAGTAAGTGTCTACTCCTAGCATTATTACCAAGGTTTTTTGGGATTGAGCTTTTAGGATTTGTCATGTCCGTCCGTCCGTGCGGTCGCATAATAGGACATTCCCCCCTTCTAAAAGCTAAACGGCTGGCTCAAAAAATCAGAAAAAAAACATGATGGTAGTCTATATATTGAACTTTAAAGGAAAACTATAGCGGCTTAGATAACTTTTTTAGTTCAGGAGTTATAGGGGCCTGACTTGCAAATGGCACTCAATAGGGAAACTTCGTACAAAAATGAAGAAATATTATGTAAACATAACAATTATCTATTAGGCACGATTTGATATTCACGTGCAGTAGGTGACTACGGAACCCTATTCTAAGCGTGATCTGACACGCACTTGAACACCAAAATAACTACACTACCTGATGGAAAGCATGAGTGGAGAACACAAGTCATTGTGAATGCAGAGTCTGGCGAATCTGGCGACCCAACCAGCACTCGGCCAGCGCGAGGACGTATGGCCTTAACTCTCTCTTGAGAGGGAACCCGAGCCCAGCAGTGGGACGTTATGGGTTGTTGATGATGATGATGAATGCTATGGGCGTCTATTAAGATCCTTCTGATATGAATCTAATATGGATCTTAAGGAGCCAAATATTATATTTAATCTGAGTCCCGCGGTTATTATTAGAAAGCGCGAGCGACGCCCCGGAGCGAAGCTAATCTTAAAAAAAATTCCTTACTCCTAATATGTCACCACCTTTCTGCCAGTGAAATTCCTGTCAAAATCGTTCGAGCCATTCCAGACTTTTGCCTGAACAAACACAGTCGAAAATTTTCTGAAAATTGCCTTCTTGGTGTTAGATCCGTTTATATTATGCATTTAGTAAAAAAACTGTTCATTAGACATTAGACTATACTACCTATATTGGTACCTATACCTATTCGATTCCCGGGTCGAACCAAATGTTTGTCTGATCTCCAAATAAGTTTCAGAGTTTAAGTTTTCTATTTATCATATGTATTAGCTTGGAACTAGATAAAGTTGTGTGTAAGATGTCCGAAATATTTATGTATTTAAATAAGTTTTCCATGTATTTATTAGTAAGTAAGTATTCATGAACTTCGTTGTCTTGCAGCTAGCCTCACTAAAGCTAGAAGACGCCGGTATAGAAGGTATTCCGGGTGTAGATCCTTTAGTACCCCTTGTAAGACACACTGATGAGGAATTGGAATCAACATCGGTGGAAGTGTTGCGGGATCGTTTCAATGCTCAGAAAGCGAGGATTGGAGATGCCAAACCTAATATAAAGGCCATACAAGTAAGTGTTGGTTTTTTTTTTAGTTTTCTGCCAATTCCTCTAAAAACAAATGTTTTTCACTCTCATTTTGTTTAATCCTTACTAATATTATAAACGTGAAAGGAACTCTGTTTGTCCCTCTGTCACTCCAAAACTGAATGAACAAAATTGAATGAAATTAATTACACAGATAATTAAGAGCCTGAGAAAGGACATAGGCTAATTTTTACCGCGATAACCGAAACACACGAGGGTGAAGTCGCGGACGAAAGCTAGTATAATATAAAATAATAAGCAGGGGATTCTGTACATTATTTTTACAAGAAGTACCATTTTATAAATCTTTTAAGAGGATTAAAATTAACCAAAAAAAAAAACAAAAAAGCACTCCCAAGGGATCAGTGTGACTGTGGATGTATGCTAAATTCATCACATCAACAGCTTTTAAGAGCCCACTGCTGGACATAAGCCTCTCCTTAGAAAGGAGGTTTTTGTTTACTATAACACAATGGGCAAACCGGTTTTTAGCGTTGGGGTCAAGTTTTCTGCACTTTGCTGTAGCATGTCACGTAACTCGGCTTTAGTCGCCGGTTTGTGCACGATAGATAGGAGAAAGAGAAATATACTAAATCACGAGAGTTTACAAGAAGTTTAATGTTTTAACAATCAATACAATTAAATAGATATAAACGGAATACAAGGGCTAGTTCGCGAGCACGTTAGGGCGTGGGCTCTTGAGAGTTTGTCGGTGATGCCTCCAGAAATAGGAGACACTTATCTTGGACAGCGTCGCCGTAGAAAAAGGGGCTGGGCTTGAGGCGCGCGCTGTTCTTATAGCCGCGCGCGGAGTAGCGGGGAGACGCTCGCCTGCTCGCGGGGAACGGGGCAGTGTAGACACGTTACAAGCAATGTTCGTTCTTATAACACTTACGATGATGACACTCTGTATTCTCTTCTCACATGGAGAATATAATAATTGCTTTGTACCATTTTGTTGTCAGATCTTGGTATCACTGGAAGAGCCGGTTCATTTGTGACTAATCACACCTACCAGCTAGTTGGTTACAAGTTGCAACATGTTTATAGTTTTCATAATTCTATATTCCATTCCATATCTTTATTCTTTTGTTTGATTAGCAAATATTTTATTTTGATCTTGTGACTGAGTGACATTAGCCAATGAAACAACAGAATATAGAAATAGAATGGAATATAGAATAGAGAACAATAAACGTGTTGCAACTTGTCTAGGGGGGCCGGTACCTTAAACTAATTAATCTCCATATTTTTAGGATTACAAGGTCAAAGAAGACTTATATTTGAGGCGAGCAGCGGAATTAGATGAAATTACGCTTAGGAGAAATCAAATGAGACAAATTTATGATCAACTGGTTAAAAGAAGGGGTGCTGAATTCTCAGAAGGTATGGACTTGCATAGTTGCTTATATTTATTTATACATAAAATGGAGATAAAAAACAACCACACTAGAAGTAACCATTTAGTGGAGTGCTTATTTATTATATTAATTCCCGTTTTACGGTTTGACTGCCTCGTTGGCCTAGTGGATAGCGTATGCGACTGCTTATCAAGAGGTCTCGGGTTCAAATCCAAAATGTTGTGTCGGGCCAAAATGTTTTTGGGTTTTTCTTAGGAAATTCCTAATAGCAAGCCCGAGTTTGGAAGTCTGGAGGTGATTCACGCCTGTGCCTCGGAGAGCACGTAAAGCCGTCGGTCCCGGTTGTCATAAACATCTATGGCAATCGTTATTGGGAAGTCAGTGCCCTCAAATTTACTGACAACTAGTTCAATCTTCGAGTTTCAGTTCTCCCTTAGGGTTGCGGAGGCCCGATGCCAGTCGCTCCGTGGAAAAACTATTTCAGGTAAAACCGGTTGAACTAGTAGCCTACCCCAAATAATATTATTACATATATTACGATAATTATTACAAAATCAAGAGTGTTATATATTCGATTCACATATTATGGGATAACATTATTATGTGATCTATTATGTGAGGAACTGGTTGGCGTCGTTTGTTAGGTGTATAAATTATTTATCTGTTATTTTGTTTTTAGGTTTCAGTAAAATATCAAATAAATTAAAAGAAATGTACCAAATGATCACGCTGGGAGGTGATGCTGAGTTGGAGCTGGTGGATTCAATGGACGCCTTCTTAGAAGGTGTCACATTCAGGTGATGTTCTTATATAACATTAGATAGTAGAGCCATGCTGATTTTAGCACGCATTGGCCGGCTCTATGGTGGTGGTATAGTCAGCGTCAATTTGTAACTAACTAATTATAGCCAACTGTAATTGTAACTTACTAACTGTGATAGTAACTTACTAACTGTAATTGTAACTTACTAACTGTAATGTAACTTACTAATTGTAATTGTAACTAATTAACTGTAATTGTAACTAACTGTAGTTAGTGACACTCGGGGTATTCAAATAAATGGACGCAATCAAAAATTCAATAATATCGGTACAAACAAAGTTTCCATATTATTGTCGACAATACAGTCGCTCAAAAGGTCGTGACGTTCAAAATTTCATATGGATATAAAAATAAGAAAGAAAATTTACTTTGAAAAAAAAGGTATATTTCATTTTATACTTAGTTTCTTACGTTATAAATATTAAACAATGGGAGAGACGTTCACCTAAACTAGTATTAGACGGAATAAATGGTTTTCCCAAATTGCTTATAAGTTTCATAAGTAGGTATGCACCAAATTATTTTCAAATACAAAAAAAAACATGGCAATGACGTCATTGAAATGACAATGACAGCAGTAGTTTCTATACCTTTCATTTTGTGTATAAATGTTTTAATATTAATTGATGTGAGAAATAATATTTAAATTATAAAGTGTACGGTTAGAGGTATTTACACAGAAAAATAAACAATAAAGTTTTTTTCTGTGTTCCACATTTTTAAACACTTAGAATACTTGGATACCATTGGCCGTTTTGACTGAACCTATCTGTATGAAATTTCAAATGTTACGATCTTTTGAGCGACTACACGACTATTGTGCTACCCTTACGCAGAAGACCAACTCACTGCACATTTTGCTCAGTGTTTTAAGTGGTCGCCACGCCGCTTTCTACTACACCATGGGTCGTGGGTTCAAATCCCACGTGATACAACACTTTGTGTGATCTACAAATTGTTGTTCTGAGTCTGGGTGTTCTTTGTGTCTGTTCTTAATGCGGTAGTTTTTTATGCAAAAACAAACACAACCTAAAATTGACAGCATTCGTGTTGGTATTTCATTGGTAAGTGTGAGACCGGTATGTTAATGCATTGGTGAGACTAGACCGAATGATGCAGAAGCATCTCTCTCGCATCATCCATAGTGTGGGTCACGAGGCTGCATTGTATGCACTCACAATGTGAATGGTGACCCCCTTCCCTTGGCTTCTACTCATGCTTTCCACCAGGCAGAGTAAAGTCACTTTGGTAGGCTTAAAAAGAAGAGTGGATGCATGGATAAGAACCAAACCTACGACAACACCAACAGTCCTTGTCTTAAATATCGTTTTTAGGGTACCGTAGTTCATGACTCTGAACCCTTACAGTTTTGTCATGTCATTGACTTTCCGTTCTAACGGTTAATGCTAAAAAGATAAATCTTTGCATGGCTATGTGTTTTTATCTTTTCGAGAAAGTGCTAAAATAAAATGATGAAAAATAATTATTTGTTACCTCCCCTGTTCGTAAAGAGTGGGGTAACATAAGATGGGTATATACTAAGGCTTTTATAACTAACAATAAAATATGGATCTGGGTCTGAAATAAATGATATTGACTCATTGCTGTTGAGTAATTCTACTTTAAAGGGCATTTTTTTTATAAATCGCCCTCCCCACTCTAAAAGCTAAATGGCTGACTTAAAACATCCGAAAAAAAATCATGACTGATGTTCATGTGATAAATTTCAAAGGAAAATCATAGGCTTGGATAACTTTGTTAATTCAGGAGTTATATGCCTAACTTGTCAAATACTTGGAAAACTTACAAAAATAACAAGTAAACATAACAATATCACATATTGGACATGGTTTTAAATCCACGTGCCATTGCGAGTGATAACGGAACCCTATTTCAACGAAACTGGTATGTTAGTTGACACGCACTTGGCCGATTTTATTTATATATGAGCCTGCTAAAGTCCACTCTGGCTGATGGAAAGCATAAGCGGAATCCAAGAATAGTTGTCATCATACTCATGACGAATACAGCATGGTGACCCATACTTAGTGAGATGCTTGTAAATCATTGGGTCTCCGACTCACCAACGGCTCACTCTGACTGCACGGTTGGCCTAGTGGTTTAAGCGGTCGCCACGCCGCTTTCTAATACGTTAAGTGTCGTGGGTTCAAATCCCACGTGGGATAACACTTTGTGTGATTCACAAATTGTTGTTCTGAGTCTGGGTGTTTTGTTTGTTTCATGCACATATGTATGTTCGTAAAGTTCCCCGTGACACAGAAATTTATATTCCTAATACGGGGGTTGTCTTTTTTTAAACCAATCATCAACAGCCTTTAACAGTCTTTAACACTGCTGGACATAGGCCTCTCCTTGCTGGCCAGACGGGTTGGTAAAGGGTTTGTTTCAAGTTTTCCTTCTCTTGGCAGTGATGTTAGCTGCTTATTTTGTTCCTTTAGTCGCCTCTTACGACACCCATGGAATGAATAGGGGTTTAAACCAAAAACAAATAAAAAAAATCTCTCACGAGTGCTGTCATTTTAGGATTGTCTACTGTGAAAGGGTAGTACCGCTGCGATCGAGCCGACATGTTCGTGCTTAAATCAGCGTGCTTCTACTATCTTAACATGTCTAGATAAGTTTAAAGATCTTGCGACGAGCAAAGGGTTTGTATTTTCTACTATTTAAAAGAGTTTAGTCTTATTTACAGTGTACGGCCTCCGAACAAGTCTTGGAAGAACATTTCCAACTTGTCAGGCGGTGAAAAGACCCTGTCTTCTCTAGCGCTGGTCTTCGCCCTGCATTATTACAAGCCAACACCGCTGTACGTGATGGACGAAATAGACGCCGCACTGGACTTCAAGAACGTATCTATTGTGGCTAATTATATAAAGGTAAGCATTGATTGATTTTCGATAATCGTGATTGTTTTTTTTATTATTTATTGGTCTACCAACAATTGTTTAAACAGATACTCAAAATTTTCTACATAACCATGTACTAATGACTAGATAAATAATATTTTAAAGGAAAGCACACCACATGCATAACAACAATATTATGCAGGCACCACACTTCGTTATGCGCTATTCGGCGAAGTGTGGAGTGTATATTCGCCAATATTCGCTTTATTCGTACGCATAGATACATAAGCCGAATAGCGAATACGCGTATCCGTCGACTTGTCGGTTTTTTGACACCCTTCAAAGGACACGAATAAGGCGAATGTGGCATACCAGTTCGAAGTGTTAATAGCATGTTTGTTGTTTGCGCGCATAACAAATATTTGGGCGAATACGGCGTAGACACATAACGAATAGCGCATAACGAAGTGTGGTGCCTGCATTATATGAATAACTGTCTTTCGCCCGCGGCTCCGCCTGCTTCTATGTTGGTTGTCGGGGTAGAAAGTAGCATATGTCCTTACTCAGGTCTTAGACTATCTGAGTACAAAAATTTCATTTAAAACAGTGCAGTGGTTTTTGAGTTTATGCCGAACAGACGCGGCAGAGGACTTTATTTAAAACATGTAATGATTTTACTACATGCACTTAGAATACAGTATTGATAAATTTCTGTTACAACACATTTTGTTGTAAAAAGGTCAGGGGACCGCGGCGATAAAATTATTTAAAAGGCCACGGCTAATGAAGCAAGAGAATAGAGGAAGAGAAAAGAGATTGGACTAGAAAACGGAAAACGTTTGCAACTTTGGGGGGGCTGGTTGTTATTTACTTGTACATCTATGGGTGATCTTTGCCTAAAACAATGTAACCAAAAATTTTAAAAACTATGTTGGAAAATAGTAGTTCTGCATAGGATGTAAGAACAGACAATTAGCTTCACGACTGATTACTGACTGACTACTTGACGACTTTCGATTTTCGAAATATTTGTTTATTTAATAAAATTGTTTTTACTTTTCCAGGATCGCACAAAAAACGCCCAGTTCATCATAATATCATTGCGATACAACATGTTTGAAGTATCAAATCGTCTAGTGGGCATTTACAAAACCGAAGATTGTACAAAATCTATAACGATTGACAATAGACTGCCCAGTGACATTTCTAGTGGTGGCAACGGCAACGGCCGTGTTAACGAAGAAACCCGTGTTGGCAACACTGTACTCCCTACTGACAGTGGATACCCAACTGACAGTGGAGTCCCTGCTGACAGTGAAGACATTACTGAAAGTAAAGTTCCTACTGACAGCGAATTCACTATCATCTCATAATTTTTCACAAATAAGGTTTAAATTAAGATTTTATTCCGACATCGGTAATAGTTGTCTATCACTTTAACAAGGATTCCTAATTGAAGTTGCGGATATTTTTTTAGAAAGATTCACGATGTGTATATCAAGTATATACACAGCGTCTTTACATTCGCAAGAAATTCAGGATTAAATAACGTTGCTGAAACTATATTTTTCACGGATCAATAATTCTAACAAGGAAATCAGCTCATATAAGCCAGGAGTACACAATTGAATAAGTTAAAATACGTTGTACCATCTTGTACAGTTTTCGTTGCCATACTCCTCCGAAACGGCTTGACCGATCTTTATGAAACTTTATATGCATATTCAGTAGGTCTGAGAATCGGCCAATATCTATTTTTGATACCTCTAAAACGCGAGCGGAGCCGCGGGCATCAGCTAGTTATCTATAAAATTGAGGTGCTTGTTGGTAATTTAAAATTAACAGCGTTTCACTAAATTCATATGTGATATATAATATGTACAGTACTTATATCATAAGCTCATTTTCTTTTTAATTTTAATCTGTCATTCTGTCAGTTTGTTCTGGCCATTCTCTATGACGGGACTTTCACTGGCAGGTACCCAATACTACAAGGAGTCATTTAGGTGAACGAACTGACATACTGATCGATCATTGTGAAGCTGAAACAGCTAAGTAGATTTTTTTTTAAATGTTTCTTAGGTAACATAAGTTCGCATTAAGATAGGATTTTATAGAATTTTTTTCCAGAGGGTGCATAATACGGGTTGGGAATGTAAATACTATTTGTAAAAACAATAAGCTGTTAAAATTGATTACATAAAAATAATTACCTGAGCGGAGCATGGGCGAGCGGCTAGTGAGTTTATAGTAAAATATATATTTTTGATCCGCCAAGCCTACACCGCACTTTACTTAAGAAACTAGAAGTAAATTTTATAAAGATTATAATCGATATCTATCATCGATTTTAGATCGATAAATGGGTCCGTCGTTCCGAGTCCTGCTGCGCAGGCCGGCCGGCCCATACCATTGTCGTGATTTCAAGTTTTTTTTAGTAATTTACGAGCCCTAACAGACAATCGAATATGGTCCGAAGCTCATCATCGCAAAGTGCTGAGGGTCGTTGGTCGACCGCACCGCATCACTAGATTACTGGCGAGCTATATAGTAATTATAATATTACTAAGTTGAAAATCTTCAAAACCACATTAGTTATCTAGTATATGCCAACCATCGTTAATTAATCATTTTAACGTACTGTATTTTAATCTCCACACGATTGAATACAGTACGGAGCACGTACCACATTCGAACGTCTGTAACGGCCTTAACACTTACAATAGGTGGTATTATTTCAATATAAAAATAAAATTGGAGAGTCTACGTGTGATATGAAGTTAACTTTGTTTATTAAATGCTTAAAAAATTATAAAAATTTAGGCAATTTTTTTCTTAACTAGTTTAGCTCCGTGTCGTTACTTGCGAATTACAAAATTACGGAGTAAAACCGCGGGACTCGGCTAGTGTAAAATATTTCTGATCTTGTCTTTTTGATTTGTATACTGTACATTGGCACTTTAATAATGTATTAAGTTTTTAATAAATTGATGTTAAAAGATAAATAGTTTTTTATTGCGCAGTACAGTACAGTATAGAACAACACAGGACCGCGGACCGAAGTGGAGTAAAGGTTTTATGAACACTGGCATAACTGTTCCTTGTAGTTCTTCCTTAAAATGATTAACTTGTTAATTTTGTTGATGACTCATTGATCAGTACAGATGCAGTATGGTGGTTTGCCGTGTTATTTTTGGGATTTTTTTTTGCCATACATCAGTAATTCGATAATAATGAAGTTGCTTTTCACAAGAATTTAAGTTTCATTTACTTTCACCACATGTTACTAGCTTTTACCTGCGGCTCCGTCCACGTGTATGTTGATTATCGCGATCACCAGTAACCTGTGCCCCGCCTCAAGTAACAAAGTAAGTGTCTCCCTGGCGAATTTAATTGAAATAATTGAAGCGGTTTAGCCGTGTAATTGTAAATAAAAGTTACTTTCCAACTAAAGCAAAACTTCGCTGCTTTGCGTGAATACTACTCGCACAAACTAAAATTTATTTATAAATTAATTTAATTATAAAAATTGAAGAATATGAGGAAAGTCCAAATTATAGTGTACATAACACGGGGAAAAATAATAAACAAACAAACATTGCTTTAATTTATTGAGTTAGAAATATCTCAATATACATGTTTCGTTACATTAAATAAATTAAAGAATTCTCTTACACAAGCAATAAATAGCTGGATCTCCTAAAAAAACAATATATCAACTACCCATATTAAAAGTATCTTTGCATACAATGTATTAAATATTACAATCGACAAACTTGAATCATGATCCACCATAAGCTTTCCTACCTGGGCCGGATTTAGGGGAGGGCAACCAGGGAACAGCCCCGGGGTCGCCACAAAAGAGAGGCCCCCACAATAGAGACTTCGAAATAAAAAAAAAACTAATTCAGAGTAGTAAACACTAGTAAACAACTTTTCCAGTCATTTTTTTTTCAAGTTGTACCTTTACAGTATTTTGTACAAATATGCTTAAATAATTTGAGATAATTCTTGTTTCCGATTATATTTATATGTTCGTTAAATAATAAAATAGTCTATACTTGGTTTCACCATAAATTATTAATTGGAAAACAAGATTGATTTTTTTTTTTTCATTTTATTTGGAATATACTTTGGGACCAAGGGGCCTCCACTCCTTTATTGCTCCGAGGCCTCCACACCCTTAAACCCGGCCCTATTTCCTACAGACATTCAAATACAATGACCACCTTGTGCTCACTAATGGGCGCCAATGTAGAATTAGGTCCTAGCGGTCAAAGTTTAACCGCTTAATTTTGCATCTATTTTTTTCAGCTCCGCTTTTAAAGCACAAGGCATTCATTGCAGTAATATGTAAAGTACATAATTAATTACGCGTATGGCAAAATATTCACAAACATAATTAGAAAGTTAATTTTCAAACGAAAATAAACTTTCTAATTATGATTGACATTTGACACCTTATTCTCGACTAGCGCCTCTGGCGGCGAATCACTTGCGGTAGCTCTCATTGGGTCGACATTCGCGTAGGTCAGGCATTTTCATGGTAACCACCTTATCTGTCATTCAACTTCACAGAGATCTGACTTAATTATAATTAATTGTGTGATGGATAATTTATAATATTATTAGGACTATTACTGTTTTAAATAATGAGTTAATGCGGCATTGCATTTGTTGTTTGAACTGTATATCTTTATTATAACAATAAAAAATCTAATATATTACCTACTACAGTGATGGCAAAGCTAAAAATTGCATAGATCTTCTACCAGTATTGACGTAGCATGTCTGATATATAAAACGTGCACTTGTAAATGAGAAAAATCTTTGATGTTATCACGGTTTCAAACGATTTATCGGCAAACTGGATCATGACTCAAGTTTATCGATACTACTTAGGTGTAGTACTGTCATGTATATTTATTTATTTTATTCTTTTAAAGAACAGTATGCAACGAATATTGTCTGTTATATAGTTGCTCACAGTGAGTTACTTAGCTTACATAAAATTGAATGAAGCCTCATCATATGTTTATTCGCAGTTTTTTATGTAACTCGCATTTATTCGCCATATCTGCATGGTTCTTTTTAGGTACAGAACGAGAAACTGTAGTCCACCGTTTAGTCGTCCACTATCGATAAAGATCGGAATAGACCATCTGGATCTTGTTTCTATGGACAAACAAAAAGTTCATATTTGAAAGTTAGCGCGAACCGTTTTTTGTAACAGAGCAATACATTCATAACACACAATAAAAACGTCATTATAGTGTAGTAATATCACAAAGTAGTAACGATATAAAACTGTTAAAAAGTGAAGGTACCTAATGTTTATTGATTTAAGGCCGATTCGTTTTTTTTTCTTTCTAGTAGCCTGTCTATTCTGCTCAACTTTATTATTACTATATCAACACTAAAAAGCAAAAAATTCTAAGCGACAGCTAGGTCGATATTGAATTACAACTTTTTTCTTATAAGCGTCGACGTTGACGTCTTTAATCTGTCCTTTATTATCATTCCTTTATTATCTTTTTGACAGTTCAACAAATTTCGAAATTAGTGACGCCCTCACACGTCACCGATTCGATTTGAAATCAAAATCAATCGATATCAATTTCTTTAAGTCAGTATTATAAATTAATGAAATGTGCACTATTATGATATGTGATTGACCCAGAACAAAGAAAACTTAACTCAAATATACTTACTTTCTCATAACTCTGGATTTAAACGTTAACCACGCGTTTCAAAGTTAAATTTTACTAACACGTGCATAGTTACATTTTAAGTGAGTGGTCCAATAATAAATTAATTAATGCACAGAGTTATTGTTCTTTATTCTAAGTTTGAAGTTAAATTCCAAAATTTGGACTTAATTCCTTGCAAATAATCACTCTTGAAGTCATACTATTTTAATTTCCTTTTTATTTAATTAAATTTACAGAAACAACACTTACATGAAGTCAAATTATTTTGATCATAATAATATAATAGATTATTTTAATCGTTTAATCGATTTATCGTATTTCAAGAACTGTTTTATATGTTGTTTTTAGCTATGCACACTGCCCACTTCCCTACCCGTCTATAAAGTACGACATTACTGTAGTACATAATTACGAAAAAAAATACCGGTAATTTATAGGCGTGACCTGTCAAAAAGATAATAAACGAATGGACAAGGTATAGTCAATATATATATAAATACCTTACAATTCTTGAACTTATTACTACTTTTACCTGTTTTACTATAGCTGAATATAGAGATGCAGAGTAATTTCAACCCTAAGTGTTTAACAACAATGTTAATATTCCTTTGATAATATAGTCAAACATACCATCAATGTACTACAAAGGTTTCAATTTACAACTAAATATATATAGTTATATAATATAACGTACAATGAAAGTGCTTACACAATGGAAGGATTTATCGTAAGAATTTGAGTTTTTTTATGAAGATAATGAGTCCAATAGCAAATACAGATATCATAATCCATTGACCAACGCGCTTCTCCCGGTATGTTCGCTACAACCAATACTCAGATTAATAATTAAAGGTGCTCATACTAAACAGCTACTAAACGGCAGTAACTACTAAGAAGGCTACCACAAAAAAAAAAAACACTACCACTTATGAAAAAGTTAATGGTGCGTATTTAACCTTTTGAACGCCAGAGCAAAAACTCATCAACTTGCCCTCAACGCCAGACCAAAAATTTAGCGCAAATACCTACGAAAAAAATAAGCATTCCAAAACTTTATCGATAACATGAATTGTATTTTTATTTTCGTCAACAATTTCAAAATATATGTCCATAAAACACTGAATTTATTTCAACATTACACTTCTTCCTACTCTAATAATAGTTATACACTATTTACAGAGTTGTTTAATACCGTAATAACAGAATTGAGACGACAATATAATTAAATATAATAACTATAGGTACAACATTATTCTTGATCTGTTGTCTTGATATTGTGACCCTGGCGTGGACGGTACGTCATTTTTATGAATATTGCGCTTCTCAAATAAGGATGTAGCAACGTACTATCTCGCTTATCGAGTATAATATTAACTAATAATAATTAAAACACGTATTTTAAATTAGATTTCTATAATTCTGTTGAAGGAGATATTTAAAAAAAAAAACACGATTCAAATAGGTTATGTATATAATCAACTATATAAAAATTTACAAAATGTAAAACAGTAGGTATGTACCTTTATAGCCTTTAAATACTAGCTTCTATAAACCTGGCATAAAAAGTAACAAGTAGAGTTTTGAAAAAAAAAAGCTAAGCAACTTGTGATGGACATTTTAAAACTTTTATTTATTTCATTTAAACCTCAGTAGTGTACGAAGCAGTTTTTAGGGCACTGCTTATTTTGTATCAATAACTAAGAGTCCTCTTTCTTCTTTACAAAATAATTGTCTACTTTAATTATCATTTCACGAGCACGGCTGTTAATTACTTTCTTACTCATTTTAACAGAATAAGTATAATAACAAAACTTAACTACAAAAATAAAACAGGCTAACGAAATTTTAATATAAACTTACGATATCATCTAACGTGCCCTACATCACTAGTGGTCACATATTTGTGACTCTGGCGTGTGGGGAGATTCTTTTTTAAGAGTTTATTTCTTTCTTTTTAGAGTAAAATTTCTTAATATCATAAAGCAATTTAAATAGTTTTATGGCAATAGATAACAGTAAGAGCTTCTTCTTAAGGTACTTATATAAATTTAAAGGCATAAAAGTAATGTTTAAAGGCTTTATTTCGTATTTCGGTGCACCGCTTTTCTTGTCACATATTTGTGACGTTGGCGTACAGGGACAGTTTTCGCTTGTCACATATATGTGACCCTGGCGGTCAAAAGGTTAATTAAAATTTATTTCCTATATAACAGTTGCAATAAATTTATTTCTGAATGATTAAATAGCTGTATTACAAGTGTTTTACATAACAAGTGTGTAAATATAAAAATACGAAATTTAAACATTATATTGTTCAAATGTATACTTTCATATTATATATGAGTAAAATTGTTATAATAGAAGCCTTGCGTATTTTTCAGGAATCCCCTGAATATATCACGATTGTTTTAAAACACTAATCACACTTTGTTTGGAATGAAAATTGAATTCTTTCAACCCCAATTGTAGGCCTTTATTGTAAGAAATCAAATAAATCTATTATGACAAGTATTTAATAAAAACTCTAAAATTTGTTTATTAATTTAGTCTGTCTTTTGAAATAATTTAACAATCGGTATAATAAAGCACAAGCCTTAGAATAATTACACATAGAAACCTAGTCCGCGCGCCCATTTTAAAGCACTTTAATTGGAGCCAGGAATGGCTCCAAACGCCGGGCCGCTCGGTAGTATTCAAAGTCAAAGACCCCCAACGTGTGTCGCGAAAAAAAAATTATTATCAGGATTTGTGCAGTTAATTGAATTCTTTCAACCCCAATTGTAGGCCTTTATTGTAAGAAATCAAATAAATCTAGACAAGTATTTAATAAAAACTCTAAAATTTGTTCATTAATTTAGTGTCTTTTAAAATAATTTATCAATCGGTATCAAATTCATTTAAAAACCTAATAATGCTAAGTCTAATTGGCGAACAAGAAACGAATATGTAATCGATTTAATCGAATTATCGATTTTTGAAATCGATTTATCAATATTTTGTAGTAACTTTTTTAGTCAAACGAAATCCCATATTTTATTTATTTATTGGTTATATAAACAGTCATTATAATTTGGAACTGCTACTGAAAATTAAGCATTAGTTGGGAGCAAAAAGCACTTTCAGAAATAGGATTGTTTTTTTTTAGGAAAGGCAAATGCAATTGAATATACAAACCATCGCTAAATATATTTCATTAATTTCAAAATTATATAAATTTATGTGTTTATGTTAAAGTTTTACTTTAAACAACATTATTGTAGTTATAAAGAATACAATATTAAACAGATATTTTTTTTAACATTTTTTTATATTTATGTTTAAGTATCTTGTGTGGGCATTTGTTACATTTTAATAATAAGTTTTTGAAAAAATGGTGGTTAATATTTATTGTGAAAATATTTTTAATGTATTTTTTGGATACGTATAAGTATATGGATAATATATTACATAGAAAGAAAATTTATTTATCAAATATGATTTGATTAGATTGTCATGACTGTGATTTGCTTTTATTTTTCTTACTTTTTAAGGCTCTAAATGTCCATCCAAATCCCAAAATGTTTGACTTGAAAGCAAAACTTTCTATAATAGTTAAGTTTAGTATATAAAAATACTACTAAACTCTAGGAATCACCCGCGTCACGGGGCTTCTCAAAAATACACGAAATGGACACCAATAATACCTAGACTCAGGACAACAATTTGTGGATCATCAAAGTATTGCCTAATGTGGGGATCGTAACAACATCACTCACCGCAGCAAGAAAAAACTAAGTTATTGAATGTGGTACTAGTTAGTTATATCGATTCTGACAATTTATGTATTTAAATAATTATAGAGGAATAAGATATGGAGTAGGCGTTCCATTGTTGGGCATTACATTGTTATCACACAGAATCAGTTTATGTGTTTGTGAAATTGTGAATGTTTTAAGTGTTATGTGCGAGTTAGTAGTGATAGGCGATGGTTCTTATGTGTAAGTCTAAAATGTGTACATGTGAAGATTTCTCTGCGATATTAGACTGCGCGATTTTGAAAAATGGACATTTTTTTTAAAAACATTTTTTTTAAATACTTTTGCATGTAATATTCGTATAATGTTCTTTGTCACAAACAAGAAAGATAATGATTGAATCTCACTCAGCCGTAATTTCATAACCCAATAGGTCAATGACCTATAGTCAAATAGGACTCTGTTCTACTCGGCCTATATTCTCTCACACTCTTACATCAATACTTACCAATAGACAAGAGCGAGATGGAAAATGCTATGTTGTGTTTATGTGTAAGGAATCTAAGGCTACATTAGAAACGTGTAACGTCATATTATACCTCTTGAACTAGGACCATAACTTCTGGTTTCAAATATACGTCTTTATTAGGGCTATTTTGGATTTGTTGTGCGACTGATGAGTGCCAAGCGAATGTGAGCACTGTTGCTGGTACTAATCTTAGATCAATAAGGGTCTTATTCGCATCGTCTTCTATGTTCAATTTTTGTCCAGTGGGTGTGTTTAGTATGAATGGTAGCCCACTGTGTTCCAGGTTTTCTTGAACGAAATCGTGGATTTCGGAGTAGCGTTCGTAGACGGAAAAAGTTCCCTGAAAAAAAAATTAGAAATAATCTATACAAATAAATAAGTGTCATATATTTTTTTAAGTACCTAAAAAAGAAAAACAGATCTTGAAGACTAGTCGACCTGCTCTACAGATCTGTTTTATGGTGGTAAAAGTTCAAAGAAAGAAAAACATTATATTCACTGTACGGCACATAGTCATTTCTGTGAGATAATAATAATTTAAGGCGCACAACACACTGCGCGTATGTATATCATTAGCATGTCGGTGACGCCGAACCCGTAAGATTTTCCCCTACCAAAAAGTGCCTAACATGGCTAAAGATGTTTTCCCTTCAAATATAAATAAAAAAAACCCCAACAGATTGGAATGATTTCCATCAAACATAGCTAAGAATACTCCCGACTAATTCATCGTTCAAACAAAATCAAATCCGTTCGGGAGTTACGATTCCACACACACGCAGGCACACGCAAGCGCACACGCACACACACAATTGGTTAAAAAGAGCAAAACATACCTGCAACAATATGCCGTCTGGGAAGCGTATCCTAATGATGGCGAATTTGTATTTACGCATCTCTCTAATTTCGTCCTTCTCCCTCATGGCCTTAGTTCTCAACATTTGACTTCTCTCCATAGCTTCAGTCCTGCAGCAAATTAAAATAAATAAATATTTTCGGACGAACTACACACAACATCATCTAGTCCCAAACTAAGCAGAGCTTGTATTATGAGTACTGGACAACTGATATAAATACATATATACTTACATAGAAAACACTCAAACTCGGAAACAAATTTACACAGATCATACAAACATTTAATCCGATTCAAAAATCGAACCAGAGACCTCAAGCACAGAAGTATACACTGCCACTGTGATAATAAGGCAGTCAAAATTTCAAAAAAAAAATAGTACCTTAATTGTTGTTCCCTTTTTATCTCCTCTGGTGAAAGAGCGTAGAAAGATGTTGGCAGTTGCATTTTGTTCGCCGCTTGTGATGGCAACAACACTTGTAGGTTCCTGTCCAACTCCAGTTGTATCGGCTCTGCAGACCTCAATGCCTCTATTAACGCCTACAGAACAGAATGTATATTTAAAAAACAAACATTCTGTATATGACGTCATTTGTGACGTCACTATGTTCTAATTATTTAGGACTTTTAATTAGTAATTTCGCATCAACAGCCTCTGGGTGGATGAAGGCCTGGTCAGACGGGTATATATATTTTTTTCGTCTCTTTGCAGGGATGTCCTGCATAGTTTGTTTTCTTAAGACGATCCTTACGATACCTACTAAATTAAGTTGATTAAATTGAAATTATAATTGTTACTAGCTACAAAAACCGCGGGAAATGCCCAGGATGAAGTCTAAAATTCTAATCTAAATTATAATCTAAAATCTAATCTAATTCTAATCTAAAAATTCTAATCTAATCTAACATCCAGCCGCTTTAGTGGCAAATATTTCAAAAACTGTTTTTTTAGCTTACTAAAAAAACAGAACAGACAATCACAAAAATATACATGGTACTTATACCATGTATATTTTTGTGATTGTCTGTTGATGTGATGTGTAACTACAATAAAAACAATATATATTTGGTACTTTACGGTCAAGCTTTCAACAGATTCCACATTTTCTAAATGAAACACTAAGAAGTCTTCCTCAGTGCCGCTGTTGTTGAGTAGCTTCTCCTGCCTGAAGCCGGCTGCGAACAACAACTCCATGGCGCCCTCTATCGGTTGTACGCGATCGCAGAATACCCTAAAACATTCGAATATATGAAAGATTTTATACAAAAGCGACAATGTCCGTGTTTCTGCTATTAACATCACTAAACTAACCTCAACTAAAAAAAGGATTTTGGATTATATACTGTAATATATTTATAAACCTTAGTATATTTTGTCGAAACATGTAGCCGAGCGTATGTAAACTGGATTATAAATGGAGATGACATAATGCTTCTTAATTGTTCATTCACAGATAGCACAGTGAGCAAATGAATGAATGACTGAGTCACACATACACTACAGTCCTGATAGCTATTTGCTTGCCCTCGCTGATTGTATTGCCTAGGGCAACTAGGCTACGCCTACTAAGGCGCCACTGTGAAATTAGGTCCACAGACATAGCTGATAGTTGTTAAACTTTGTTATGATTACACACATGATAATAAAAAAAAACGTATTGTGTTTAAATATTAACAAGCATGTCGCAGTGTTCAGGTCCCGATTTGTTAGAGGGACATAAGTTTTCGAAAAATAAGATTGTTTCAAAGCTTAGACATTTATTGAGCCGTAATTCATATTTTTCAGAATTAATGGCGCATATGGCAATATATACACAAACTTATTTTATTATCTTTCGAAAATAAATTCGCGCCCACAGAAATGTAATTTGACATTTAGGAGACCTTATGCTACACTAGCGCCACTGGCGGCGAATTCACTCGCGGTAGCCCTAATTCTATCACTAAAGATAAAGATGATAAAAAAATATGTCTAATCTTATTCTCACCTGTTACTCATTCTAATTTTCTGATACTTCTCATCTTCGGGATATGTGATAAGATTTTCAAGATACTTGCAGAGAGTTTCGACGCATGTGTCAACCTGAAAACATAATACTGATTAGCGACTCTGACTGACCTGACCCTAACTTGGAGACCTTAGCGACCGTGGCGACTTTAGCGACCAAGCAGCTTAAAACTGATGCATGTATGTCATTGCACTTGTGTTTTTGAATATTTATCAAGTCTATTTTAGAATATGTTTATATTCGGAACTAAGGGGCCGTCCATTAATCACGTGATGTTTTTTTAGCCCTTTTCAACCCCTCCTTACCCACTGGTGATACATCGTGAGGTTTAGGACAACCCTACCCCTACCGAAATCACATGTAGTTTTTAGAATCTTCAAAAAATCTTAAAATTTTGGCAGGAAACGGAGAGTCAAGGGGACACAGCACGCCGTTTTCGGTTTACAAATCGCTCGCTTGACGGTAAAATAAATACACGTGGTGATATCTTATACTATACTGCCGTCCCCCTTTGTGATATTTCGTGATTTTATCAAACCCTCCCCCTCCCCCCTTTCAAGCCTCACGTGATTAATGGACGTCCCCTAATCATAGTTTCTAGCAAAGAGTTCGAGTATGTGAGAATTGTTAAAAAGATATGGTTTCACGAGTGGCGAAGTGCTTGCTATGACGCTTCTTGCTGCGCTTTTATTGCATGAATTGTTGTTCTGAGTCTGGGTGTTCTTGTTTTGGTTTCATGTATGTCTCTAAAGTCCCCAAAGAAACAGGATATATTGCTAGTACAGGATTTTTGCAGTAAACGAGACTTATTCACGAAAAACTAAAAAGTTACGATACCTTCTACTTTCCGACGTTTTGAACGGGTAATACCGCTCGTGGTCTCGGGTAGACTCAATTGTATCGCGAATAAGTCCAATAGTAAATAACATGAGTATGTGTAAAAGTCACAAGTCAAGTCTTAAAACAGTACAGGATTTGTTTCATAAGAAAAGGAAAATTAACACTATGGATTCTTCTAAAGCGGTTGCAATAGGCAGACTTACCTTTTCTCTATTACTATTACAAGACTGTATTAGAAGGCAGGCCGTAAGCCCTCTCTCCGCTTCCAATTGTTCGTATAAGAATGTCTTGATATTTTTCTTCCATTCATCACGTGGCAAAATATCATTGCTGATAAGTGGACATCTAAAATAATAATAATTTTGTAATATTTCATACTTTGGATATTTTTATGTTTTCATCAGAAACCCATAACATCCTACTGCTGGGGTCAGGACTACTTTCAGAAGTTTAGGTTAAGGCCATACGATCCCCACACAACTTACCTATGAATGGTTTTCGTATTTTGCCATGCTAAGCCTTACTAATATTTGTATCGGCTCTGCAGACCTCAATGCCTCTATTAACGCCTACAGAATAGATGTATATTGAAAAAACAAACATCCTATATATCTTTTGTGACGTCACTATATTCTAAAATAAATGTGAGTTTGTGAAGGTAGATGTTTGTTACACTTTCTACCTACTCTTCTTCTAACTCTTCTATTAAATTAAATTCTTACTTAAAGTACACTCCTGAAGCGGCATAGTTCTTTGGCAGATCAACTTCCTTCTCTTGTCTTTCATCTGACGATGCATTTGATTGTGAAGCTAATGCCTTCTCGTTTGCTTTTTCATTTTCTAACTCTTTCTTAACTTGTGCCTGTGAAAGATGTAAATGGTTAATCAATGCGGTAATTTTATTAAATTTAGCAGGTCCTGAAGTGTCTTAGTTTTGAACCTTAAAGTGACTCAGACTCAACACTTACGACACTGAGTTGAGTTCTGATTTTCAGGTTACACTGGTTACACTTCTCTTATTAATATCACTAAATTAAAGTCAACTAAAATTTGTTGATGAATTATATACTTTAAGCTCGTTGATTTATAGTCGATTTTTCAATATCGCACGCATGCGGCATGGATAGACTGCCTTGTCGGTCTAGTGGTTAGCGTATGCGGCTGCTGATCAAGAGGTCTTGGGTTCGATTCCCGGGTGGGACTAAATATTTGCATGATCCACAAATATTTCTTTCGGAGTCTGGGTGTTTTCTATGTATAATATGTATGTATTTACAAAAAAAAGTATGTTTATGTATTTATATCACTTGTTTAGTACCCATAATACAAGCTCTGCGGAGTTTGGGACTAGATGATGTTGTGTGTAAGTTGTCCGAAATATTTATTTATTTATTTATGGATGTTTTGTTTAGAACCAACTAAAAGTTCATTGGAGACACACGCTTGTTTATTAGTTAAAATTATTTAACCAACATCTATCGAAGATTAACCTTATTAATTCATAAATCCACAGAAATTAAAGTATTTCTACATTAAGAGTTTAGTTTGGTTTAATCCGCATGTATTTACATGACATCTAATTTTAGTGCGATACGCCTAGTTTGACGTTACCGCTACACTCGTCTACATGTTTTGACAGGAATAGCTAGAATCTGAGGTATCGAAAAATAGACTGTAAACTAACTAATAATTAAAACATAAATTAGTTTAGTTTAGGTTAGTTTAGTGATGTTAACAACAGAATCACGGCCACTATCTCTTGACAGACTAACAAGTTTGGCAGGTTGTTTTAAGTAATACTTGCTTTTTTTCACTATTCTCATGAAATTTAAGATAATCACACCAAAAATCAAAACACAAATATTGTGCATAGTGTTTAAAGTCTATATTACCAAGTTCGGTTACATTCGTGTGTCGTAAAGCGCCTGCGGTCATGTTAATGCGCATGAGTTGGTAATATTTAATTTTAACTACTATGTACACGAATCTATATCGTTTGAAAGAAGCAAGTTCGGTTGAGATCAACATTTAGACAGTATGTCTTCACTACGCTCTTTCAGGAAGTCATCACTGTACTCACCTGAAATATACATCCAGTATGTTTAAACGTTTTCTGAAGGGCAACTGAGGAATTTGGTGAAATTATCGGGCTGCGTACAATAGTCCTTGATTGAATATAATGTACGACTACATAAGCAATTATCACTAATATATTTATCATGACAAACTTTAATATAAAATTCATTGGTTTTTACTAAGGGTTATAATTTGCGAAGCAAACTGACATGTTTCTGGCTTGAACTTCATCGGGACTGATATTAAGGAACATTTTAAGCAGGCCTACTGTTAAAATTGTCTCATTCTATGGTTTTTACCTGTTTGGCATGAGGTGTAAAGTATCTAATTTATTGGGTTTTTATTAGTTTAAAAGCATATTATTAACATTGAACCAGTGCATAACATTAAAGAAAGTGGTATTCCAGTTATCAATAACTGATTGCTCTCGCCTAAATTAAGAGTCATCCGCAAATAATTCTAATTCCTGACATTGATTTATTACATTCGGTTGATCATTTATATAAACGAGAAACACAAATGGGCCGAGAATTGAGACCTGCGGAACTCCCTTAATGACCAGAGACCCCAAGGACCTCTGACCATTAACTTTCTCTCTATGGATCCTATTATCAAAATAAGAAATTCAAAGTAGTAATTCCAATTCTAAGGCCATAGATGGCCAGTCTCCTTTCTAAGGAGAGGCTTTTTTCCAGAAGAGGACCAAAAAGGAACAAATCATCTTGATTACTACAGAAATTCACCATAATATATTATAATGACATTATATGATCGAAAGAAAAAAGGTGTTTAGTGAGTACAGCGAGCGTAGTCTGCGCAATTATTTCTTATGAATCTTCTGCCTCGGTGGTCTAGACTTTAGCGGTCAGCGTATATACAACTGTTCGATTCCCGGGTAGGGCCACAAGTTTGGTTTTCTTGCAAGAAGTTTTTAATAATAGCCTAGAGTATGGAAGTTTGGGGGTGTATCAGACCCCTGACTCGGAGACCACGTTACGCCGTCGGTCCCGGCTGTCATGAACGTCTATGGCAATCGTTATTGTGAAGTTAGTGTCTTCAAAGTGCCAGACTAGTCGGCGAACATAAAAGTAATATATATACTAGGTGATAGAACTAAAAGTGAATTGAATATTTATGCAATAAATTGAATTAGACACCAATAGTTATATTTTCAATGTACATAGTGTAATATTTACTGAAAAGAAAAAGTATTACATACGTCGAATTTAGTTCAACATTAGAATTGCGGAGGTCCGATGCCGAAATATATATTCACGTGAAATTGGTTGAATTAGTAGCTCACTTCAAATAATAAAGGCAGATGAATTTTTTTAACATCACCTACGATATTCGATGTCGTAATATTACTGAAGTGAAATGTATTTTGTTTGTGTATCCATGACCTTGATGCACGGTAAATTCGAATGAGATTAAGAGTTTATCAATACTGTAAGCACTCTTGAATTTTATTGAATTGATAATTTTCTGTGATCCTGGTCTATTTTAAAACAGTGAAGAAGAGCGAGTATCATATCTCTAAGTATAACTTTTACGACAACAACAATGGACAAGACCGTAGGGCGCACCTAGTCTAAAATAAAACTAGCATAAATTATCAGATATGTACCAGTGAAGGTTTAGTTAGTCAAAATCTCTATAGCCCTCGAACTACGAGAATAGCCGGAAGAAAGACTGAAAAAAAAATTGATGTACCGTAATACTTCCGTATGCATTCACTAAAAAGCTGTTAATTTGAAATTACAAACATACAATTCAATTATATTTCTTGTATAGACCAGAGAAGAGGGAATTCAAATATCTATCTTGAAATGTACCTTAATTGACTAATATGGCTAAAAATGTTCATTCATCATCATCAGCAACCCATAACGTCTCACTGCTGGTCTCCTCTCAGGAGAGGGTTAAGGCCATACGTCATGTGTTCAAAATGTTCATTATTTGTAGTTAATGTACTAACACGATGGTTTTGACTAATTATTATATATTTATGAAGAGTTTCATTTCGTTTGTTCAACAGTAATATTTATCTTAAGATAACACTGTCATGTCAGTTTGCTTTGCATAATAAATGTCAAAATGTCAGCTGATACTTTATGGTACGCATCATTTTTTTTAAAATCACAATGACATTGGATAAAATTTGGGATAGAGGTCAATTGTATTACCCAACTACGGCAAAGCCAGAGGAGGGTTGTGATTTTGACAGGCTTTGTATGTTCGTCTGTACCCTCATAGTTCGTCTAATAGTCTAATGATTATAATAATTACTCTAATGAACTGGACAAATGAGGTATCATTAGAAGCATCTTGATCGTACGCTTGTTATAGGCTATATGACGTCTCACTGAATCTAAGGGACTTCACACACTGGCGACGCGAACACGCGCGTAGGCGCGGGCAGCCAATCCCGAAGCTGCTAGCCGCACGCGCTCACGGGCCTAGGCGCGTGTTCAGTGTGTTGGACCTGACGTGTTTTCTATAATAATCGATGTACTTGCATACAATATTAAAATCTGCCGCTCCGCGCTACGCGTCGTAGCGCGGTGCAGTGTGTGAATCGCCTAACGTAGCGCCCTCTTGCGGTCATAAAGTACTGTGCAAAAAAATAACCTAAGATAAATATCGTGTTTGGTATCATTGGAAAGGGCGTAATATTTCTATGGGTATGCTTGTCTGTTCAGACAATTTATTGTGGTCGGTTTGGATTAATAAAATCTTATGAACACAAAATATATTCGTAGGTAATTAGGGATTGCAATCCAGCAAAGTGGGATCCTGCGATCCAGCGGGATCCAGCTAAATTTTAGGCTCTGCGGGATCCCGGAATATCTTGCGGATCCGACTGGTGAAATAATTTGTCGATTATTAGTAAGTAAGGCATTGTTGATTTTTGTTTTCAATAAAAAGTAGATTATAAACATTGTAAAGTTTATTATTTTGAATTCCATAAAAAAAGCTATGCATAGCATAGCATAGCATAGCTTATGCGGGATCCCGCTGTATCCCGCTGAAACGAAGTCAATCCAGCAAAAAAGCCGCAGGATTGCATACCCTATAATCGTAATGCAAGCCTTGTCTTTTATAATGAAGTATAAGGAGTTAGTTACCTGTATAGCTGCAAGAGATGTATTGAAGACTGGATTCTCTCTCTTTAAAGACAGTCTTGACAACGCCGCTTCCGCTGCTGTCTTACTGGCCTCCGATAACCCCGTTCGTTTCATCTGTGGCTCTGGTCTTGATTCTACAGAACTCTGACTACTGATAGCAGGTTCACTGAGCTTATGACCACGCCCGGCCATCTTGAACTTTGCATCTACCTTCTTCTTTTGAAAGAATTTTTTTATTTTGTCAGCCATGTTTGTGTCAAATTAATACTTATTAGATTCTTGGTGTATGTTCTTTTGGTAGTTTTAGTTTTGATACAGACTCTTTGAGTTGTTCAATTGTAGCTGAGGTCGCTGTAAAAAGAGTTTCTATTTAAATATAAATATGATAATTTAAATATAAATAAAATATGATATGAATGGTTTTAGTACAAGAGCAAAAACCCACAACGGCCAGACCTTGTCATTTTAAAAAAGCCGAAAGTTTCCTGTGCATGTCTCCAACATTGGTAAGGCATTAAGTCCGACATTGTACTTTTATGCATAAAGTTATTATTACAAATAAATAACATACTTCTACTATTACTTGGCCACCAGTTTAACCAGATTTGCCTGGATTGAGGTCTATGTCCAGCAGTCAACTGAAATGGGCTGATGATGGAGTTTTTTTCATGGAGTGACTGGTATTAACCATCTCTGCTCTGAGTCCTCGAATTAAAAACTGAACTAATAGTCAGTATATTTGAGGACACTGACTTCCCACTAGAAATTGCCATAGATGTTCATGACAAACGGGACCAACGGCTTAAAGTGCTCAGCATGGGCATGAAATAACTCCAAACTTCCATACACCAGGCTGCGAATTTCTTATTACAAAAACTCAACAACAATTTGGGGCCAACCCAGGATTTGAACCCCATACTTCTGGATCTGCAGTTGCATAGATAACTGATAGACTAATGAGGCAGTCAATAATATGATCTATTGTTTCTTCATCTTTATCATCAGCCCATTGCTGGACATAGGCCTCTACCATTGCATACCACTTTGAACGATTTTGGGCTCTATTTCTTAGCTAATCCCAATTGTGTCTAAAACATATCTAAGGTTAGCTGACAGCATCCATTTATTTAAAAGCAAGTTCATGTTTTGACATTTTTGTTTGTATGTAATAATTTATTATCCATTTCCTTTTTCCAAATTCAATACACAGACAACTACTACTGTCTCTGAAACATTATGATCCATCTCAAGGTTGCCAGGAAGAGATTACTTTGGGAAATAAGACCACATTTTGAGTACTAATAACTTATCTATCATACCATTTATTTATTTATATCTGACAATTTTGTAGTCTATTGTGACTGGTGATTTAAAAACTCTTTTATTTGCATTAAGGAGTTTTCAAATCTCTCTAATCTATCCAAATACTTATAGAGAAACTTGGCACAAACCATATACAACTTGCCTTACATATGGAGAGATCTATGGCTAGAAGTAGATGTTTAGGTATAGGTTGTTAATGATGATGAAATATGCACATTATTTGGTTCAATTTTATTCATATTTCTTAACCACTTGCAGATACTTCACTTAACTTTTGTTCTTAATAAAGACTTGGAATTCCAATTGGAAGATAAAAAACCAGGTTCTAACAATAAATGTTACGTAAACAAATAGATATATGTACTTTCAATATAGTAAACAAGGTACTGCAATGACTCACCTGGCTTCATAAACCTTTCAGAGATACGTTTACCGTACACTCGCCACGAAATGAAAATCAATAACAATGTAAACAATAAAATAAGGCTAAACGTCTTCAGAAGAAGAAATTGAAATTCGTTAAAATAGAGAACTTCGGCCAACTCTTCGTAGAAAGTTAATTCTGAGAAATTAACTATAGATTTAGGAAAATTATCAATCGGCAATGACGAGATGCACGAATCGAAGAAATCTTTCGCGAAAGACAAAGTATCTCCGATTTGAAGATACAGTGCCTCGTAAAGGGTGGAATTAAAAACAGCGTTATCGAATAACGACATTACACATAAGAATAACTTGATTATGTGCTAATAATTTGAAAAATAAAATAGATCATACTGAATTCTGTGAGATGTACAAGCCGCATGTCACTTTGACAGTTGTTCTACTCAGATCGGAGACGGAGCCACTCATTCATATTAATCTATGGAGCCACTACTGCCATTCTTGAAAACTACAAATTTATGGTGCTTAAGTTGGTTTTCTTGTACTTCACAGGAATGGGTGTAATTTCTCCCCAATGTAGAAAAATATCTTGAATGAAATAGGTACCAATCCAAATCCCTTGAGGTCTTTGTTTTTGGAAGAATGAAGTCAAACAGGAATGAGTAATAAAGAGTAAAATAAAGTTGAGTTCAAGCTAATTTCAAACCAAATCAATATAATGCACTTTACGTTTAATGGTTGTAAAAAAAAAAATTCGGTATGGACCCTCCCTCTAGTTCAGTGGGAGTTTTATATCGCGAGTAAATACTCAAATTTAACAAAATAATGTTACTCTGAGTAACTTCGTAGTTCGCTATTTCTTTGACAGATGGCGCTGGAATATATTATTTCTTTTTTAAATTAAATTCTTTATTAAATTTAATATTTTAATATATTATGTTAACTGTTATTATTATTCTCATGGTTTAATGGAAACCGAGTAAGTTAACAGATTGCAACTAAGCAACCATAGCCAGGTCATTTTGTGGATAGGTATACTATTCTAATACATTTCTCAATGTATTAAAATAGTATACCTTTCTTCTCTGTGCCTCAAAAAGCACAAAAACATACCAATTGGTAATAGTTAGATCTGTAAAAAGTCTGACAAGTGTCTATCCACAGAACAGTGTCAACCTAGTTTGGGAAAGAACTATCTTCTAGAACCTTCTAGAAAGAAAAGAGATGTGATACTTCATGTTTTTTTTTCATTTTATGTAGGTATTTTGGGTAAATATGTTATGCCCAGTGCACACCACTACCAGCGTATTTATAGTCCAATAATTCTTTATCGTAGTTGTATCTCTTCCAGATTTCTTTTTTGACGCACGTATATTCCTAGTTTCCTACCACTATGATCCCGGGTCCTTTAGGCCGGGCGTGAAACAGTACTTATTCGGCCGCCATAGTGTGGATTATATTCACAAATGAGGATGGCGACTATCACTCTTAGATTCTGCTATTGCTTTCAATCAGGCTGATCAGAGTCATTTTGGCAGCTATTACTCTAAAAAAAGACCAATGCACTTTATAGATTTTTAAAACACTCGTAGTAGTCGGTAAAACCAAAATTCATGGCGAATCTATAAGGGTTTCGAGTCATGAACTACGGAACCCTAATTATCGCTTTTGGGTGTATTGACAACCGTAACTATGTGTAAAATTGCAGGCATCTCAATAGCAGTGAGTATGCCGATGTAAGTTTATCGTATTTACGATACACGTATCTATATACGTTACGATACATGTATTCACGATACGTTAATTTATATCGGAATATGGAATAAGGGAGGAACGAAAGTGCTCAAGTTTTATTTGACAGCATCAGTGGCGCAGTGGTAGTGTAAGCGACTGCTGTGCTTGAGGTCTCGGGTTCAAATCCTGGGTCGGACCATATGTTTGTATGATCTACAGATATTTGTTTCGGAGTTTGGATGTTTTTTAAATATTATATTATGTATGTACATATTTATAAAAAAGTATATTTAGTAATACTCTATCAGTCAATTTAGCTTACAAACAGAGATCGGAATTAGGTGTGTGAAAATACCTAAAGTTTGCATCGGGACATAATATGGAGCTGTTACAACCACTTAAGTTAACCGGGTTTGAATTTTACCGGTTTAGTTTTGTTTTTTTTACATGTTCCTTACCTTTGAAACACCGAACTATAAACATTTACAAGCTGCTAATACAGTTCTAAATAAATTTTCTGCTAATACAGTTCTAAATAATTTTTTGTTTTGTACTTTTCCGGTTAAAATTCGGTCTTTTAGTCCCAATTGTTCTTTGTCGGTCAAACACAGAATTTTATATATCTGCAAAATGCTAATGCGGTTTTAATTTCTTTTTTTGATCTGTATCTTAAGTTAAAAAGTTTTGCTACAGGTTGATGCAAGGAAAACGAACATTTTCGCGTCTTTACATAGTTTTGAAGTCGGCTTTTTTTTAAATTATTAAACCTGCACTGCATAAAAAATAAATTAAAAACATTTATTTCAATTGCAAGAACAGTGGTTGTAACAGCTCCATATTATTATTGCAAACTTACTGCAAACTTTAGGTAGTTTCACACACCCAATTCCGATCTCTGCTTACAAAGAACAAGCTCTGCTTAGTTTGAAGCTAGATAGCGTTGTGTATTATATGCCCAAAATATTTATTATTATTATTTATTACGTCTAGCAACTTAACTTTGTAGCCCTTCTAATACATATATACAAAAAATCATCATCATCATCAACAGCCTTTAGCAGTCCACTGCTGGACATAGGCCTCTCCTTAGAAAGGATTACCTCCTTTAAAATACTAAAAATAAAAATCACAATATCGCATCGGTAGTCATGTTCCTTTATGATTGAGCCTTTATTTGGTTTGTATTTTTCTCATTGGGGTTAAATATGGAATTTAGTAATTGAAATATGTTATGATTTTCCAATAATTTATGTACTTTGTATTCATTTAGTAAAGTAAGTTCATTACAGAGGATGCAGAGTAGTCTATGCCTCAAGAATCAAAGCAACTCTATGCCAAATTTAAAAAAAATATAGCTTTTAGCGTCACATAGTTCTGACTCGGAACTTTTGTGAGAGAAAGAACATCCCCCGTCCGTCTCTAAAAACTAAACTAAAAAGATTTTTAGACCCAACCGCTCTAAAATCTGAAAAAAAAAACATTATGGTAGTTCATGTAATAAACTTTAAAGAAAGACTATATCGACTTAGATCACTCTTTTACTTTTCTTATAATTTGTGTAAACGTTTTTTATATGCGGTGTTTGGACCACTTATTGTGGTTCTCTGGCACTCAAACTAAAATTAAACTTTATTAGTTAAGGAATCTATATATTATATTTAGAGGCCTAACTTGTAAAATGCGCGTACAAAAATAATAAGTAAACATAACAAAAATTTATTGGACACGAAAACCAGGTAATTAGGTGACTATGGAGCCATATTCTATTATTGTCTGACACGGAAATCTTTTGATTTAAAAACCGCCGTACCGTATACTTTCACATATATTTGGTAAAAGGTTTTTAATTTTAAACTACAAACAGAAACTTCAATTTTATTTATTTATCTACTTGTAAGGTATTATAAAAGGGAAACGAAGAGCTCAATTCATGCAGAGAATAATGTAACAAATTGTCACCGATTGTAGAGGCAATCGGATTGGTCATGCGTCTTGCCTCCAGCCAAGTGGAACAGTCTGATAATCCTCACTTATAACAGATATAGACCGGTGCTTACGAACCAAGTGCACTTAATACACCTTTAGGTAATGTGGTGTGAGAAAATATTAAGCGGACTTTTGTCAGGTTAACCGGATTCTGCAATGAATGTAATAAAGAGCGAAGAATGAATCTGTTTATGAGTTTCCGTCCGCTTAAATGTGGGTAATAGCGGCGATTCTTTAAACAGATGTAACTTTCTTATTTATCAAGGGATTGAAATAAACACTAACTGTAAGTTCAAGTTTTATACAATACTGAGAAAACCTACTGACACTTCAAAGTAGCCAAAGTCTATATTCTATGCTGAGAACGAATGATAAACGTTATCAATAGTTATTAAATTCATACGCTAACATCATAATTACATTTGCATTTAATAATATCGCATCTCACACAATTATTTGTATACCCGAAGCTGGGATACAATCTCTGACCCGTTTGTTTGCAACTATAATTATTTAATTGGTTTTGTATGCAAAGCTACACGGTCATTACATAGTCTACACGTCTATATAAAATTGCAATTTCGTATTTTTTGCTAAAAAACCATATCGTATAATCGTTTTTGAAATTGCTGCCCTTTACTACTATTATTATACATTTATATATATTATTATTATAAGATCTCATGTAAGTTAATTCTACGGTATAGTTACGTGATCTGCAAGTAAATTTAATGGAATTTTTTTTTTCAAAATAGTTATAAATATTTATTAAACCTGCCAGTAAATTATTGTTCTCCACGAATATGAATTTAAAGTGATCAAAATTTTATTAATACTACTCTTGAGAGGTTTGTACACTATTCTTTATGAGATGCGGTGAATATTAGCTTTGTCTTTTTATTGACGGCCATGGTTTATTATTTTGATGATCTTATTTTTTTATTTACAATCCCACGATTGACAAAAATATGTTGTTATAAATAATATATTTTTTGTGTTGATCAAAATTGAATAAGTAAAATCATTTGTTTCGTTTAAAGTGTGTTTGGGACTGATTGTGTTCATAAATTCCCGCAATTCCGCTAAGCACTGAGAGTGCTGAAGCTGTGATTAAGAAAATTCTTGTTTAACCTTCGTCAAGTGTTCAAATTATAGATAACAATACGCAAGTATTAACTCTCTGTCACATCAATACTTTAAAACTTATTAATCTGAAGCTTGTAGACGTCTGAAATATAATAGATATTTGTTAATATTAAATGAGTTCACCTGGTTTATGAAACTCTGTATTAATCATTTGTGAGTTATTAGAGTTGAGGCACTTAATCACGAACCGTCAGAAACAAGAAGACAACAAACCTTAACTCTGTCAACGAACTCTTCAAAACTCACCAACTGGCAAGTTGACACAAACTCCGGAGCCCTACTACGTTGTTCAGAATAAATATTCACTCAAAAAGTTTAGTTTCCTTTTTTATCATATTTCGGCTGCTGTGAGTTTTGGTGGTGTTATAATCTGTGGGTGTTTGAATGAGAAACAGGTCAAAGTGAATTTAATCCAATGTTTTTAACTTATCTTACTTTTAAGTATTATCTTAGTAACTGTATTGTATTCAATAAAATGTAACACGTTTATAATATTTCTATAGATAACTAGCTGACCCGACAGACGTTGTCCTGTCTTAATTTTTTTTTCAAACAAAAAATACTGGATGCCGTGTCCTAGGGAAATAGGGATTCATTTTTATATTCATATATACGCTAGCTAATGTCGGTCAACAGTCAGTCAGTGGTCAGTCAGTCAGTCAAAAGCGCAACATACTGACAGGGTATTTTTTGAATTTATATATAGATTATAAAAGAATTTGGATGCAGTTAACTATTATAATATTCTTAGAGGACGAACCAATAAAAGGATTACTAATATAAAGGGATTTTGTAGCTAAAATTTCATTTCAGATATTTACATTATGGTTTTATTTAGATTTTGATAACTGTATTATTCGATTGGCGTACTGGTATCAAGTGTTATATTACATTATTATTATTGGCTATTATTACCTATTGTATTGCTGTCGTATTTCGTTGGTGATGCCCAATCATTCTCATCATTATGCAGAAACATCTGACCAAGCTGCCATGGCATGGGTCGCCATGCTGCATTGCCTACCTTTATAATGACGTTGGTGACCACTACTCCTGGATTCTACTCATGTTTTCCACCAGAGTAGAGTCACTATGGTAGGCTTAAGTATATAAACAAAAATGCAATAGTGACCACTTTATACATTTCCTCACATTGTTCCGAACGGAATTAAGTAGTTTTAAGTGTTATATTGTTTCTATCTCAAACTATATTGCGAATTTGCGAGTTTCTAAACCAATTTGAAACCACTAGTAGAGTCATTTATACGTAGATCACGAAATTCACAAACTTGACTTTCACATGTCGCAAACTCTTACAAATGCTTGTTTTATTGCCAGGGTTTTTTAAACTGGTAAGTAACACTGTCTAAAACTTACCAAAGACAAATTCGTTTTACGTGATGCGTTTCCTTTATACCAAAGAGTATAATATACACTACGGTGGTTAATACTGTTCGAAAATAAGTATTGATGTGTGTGGTTTAATGGCATTCATTTTATTGATTCTCTTGTTTTAGTGTGGACCAATTAAAATAAAGGTACTTTGATAAAATATAGGGAGGAGATAATTGTTATTACAACAATACGATTTAAAATTCTTAGCAATATTTTAGTAATCACGAATTTAATAACGTTGCTCTTCAGATCTCTTTCTCGTCAGTCGTAGTGTAAGGTTTATTTAAACGCTTTGATGGTGCAATGGTTGTGTATGCGACTACTACTTGAGGTCTCAGGGTTTTAGTCCCCGGTCAGTCCAAATATTTGTATGATCTACATATATTTTTTTCGGTATTGTATTGTACTCACAGGTATTGTACTCTGTCTAGAGTAAGGGTAAGGAGAGGTATGAGTTACGTCACTCGGTGAACTGCTGCATGTTGGTCTACTGTGAGCCTTTAGGCTAACTAAAATGGTACATGGATTTAAAATCGTATCGATAATTGTTATGTTTACGTATTAATGCTGTAATTTTGTATGACGTTTTCCAAGTAAGCGCTCCTGAACTAACAAAGTCATCTAATTTGTTATAGTTTTCCTTTAAAGTTTATTATATGGATCACCAATACGAATTAATCCAGTTTTTTTAGACCCGCCGTTTAGCTTTTAAGGGGGGGGACGCCCTGATTTTACAAAAAGTGCCCTGTAAAGTCTAATTTCTCGCAAACGGATACCTAACTCAAAATCGTTTTAGAAGACCTACCTAATGATACCCCGCACAATGGGTTGACTGCACGGTTGGCCTAGTGGTTTTAGCGGTCGCCACGCCGCTCTCTACTGCGCCAAGTGTCGTGGGTTCGAATCCCACGTGGGATTGCACTTTGTGTGATTCACAAATTGTTGATCTGAGTCTGGGTGTTCCTTGTGTCCGTTTCATGTATGTTTGTAGAGTCCCCCGCGACACAGGAATTCATATTCCTAATGCGGGAGTTGTCTTTTTAAACAAAAAAAAAAAAAAAAGACACTAGAAAAAAAAAATATCCCCACTTTACGTGTAGGGGAGGTACCCCAAATAAAATTGTATTATTCGGTTATTGTATTGTTCGGTGATAGCTTCTCAGCTACCAAGAGAGATATAATTAATTTAACAGAGTCTATGATATCCATTAATGAAAAAGTAGGTTGTAAATTTATTATATGTGGTCTACCTTACTCACAGTCTGTATCTGATATACACAACAAGCACATACAGAGCTTGAATTTGTTATTATACAACGCGACTTACCAGTATGGTAAGTTTATACTATTTTTCGACACGAATAAATTTATTCGTGACTTTATTTTAACAAAAAATACTATGTATTTGTCTTCTATTTATAAGCGACAGGTTGCTAAATTATTAGCATTTAATATACACGTTGACTCTGGTACAAATTGTGTATCACAGCAATCTTTTAATGTATATGATGACTCTGATACAAATAGTGTATCAAAGCAATCGCTTTTTTGTGCCAATTCTGCTAGGATCAATAATGTAACTCCTACTTTAAACTAGTAAATGAGACAACGGATAAGCGAACTGGTAGTCTAACCATAGTACACCAAAATATTCAGGGCTTATCGGGCAAATTTCAGGAAATAGAATTATTTTTAAAGACCCACCTTGTTGATGTTTTCTGTGTCACAGAACACTGGTTAAAAAACGATGAACTGATTTTTAATAATGAATATTATAGTATGGTAAGCAAATTCATCAGGAAGAAAGCTATACATGGTGGCTCTATGATTTTTGTTTCTAATAGTGTGAATAGTAAAGAACGCAAGGATATTGTTGCTCGTTCCGTCGAGCGTACTATAGAACTCTCATGTGTAGAATTAAAGGAGCACATTATTGTTTGTGTTTACCGTCCACCACCAGAGTGACTTTAATTTATTCGAGAATATAATGGAAGATGTACTTAAAGTACTTAGTTATGGTAAAAAGCATGTAGTAGTATGTGGTGATTACAACGTTAATATACTAGAACAGTCACCTATGTGTATTAGATTAAGTACTTTATTTAAATCATTTAATTTAAAACATTTGTTTTGTGCACCCACAAGGATAACATCACATTCTGCTACTTGCTTAGATAATATTTTTTGCAACTGTAGTTATTATAATGAGGTTATATTGAGTGATTTAACATCCGATCACTGTGGACAGAAAGTCACTTTTCCTATTCATACAGTGGCTAAAGTAAATAAGATCACCTGTGGGCCAATGAGTACAGCTCGCCTAAACAAATTTAATGAAAATGTTTCTGTCCGTATCACCAATATAGATTTTAGTCAGGATGATCCGAACTACCTTTACGCGTCTTTGTTTAACATGATCAAATCGGAATTTAATAACATATTCACAACTAAGACTTTTTATAAAAATATAAAAATTTGGTTTTGTGATTGGGCAACTACTGGCATACAAATAAGTAGAGCTAAGTTGTATGAATTGTATGGCATGAAACAATATAATTTTGACCATAAGTTTGTTCAATATGTTAAAAATTATTCCAAAGTATTTAAAAAGACTTGCGCTGCTGCCAAGTCTTTATATTTAAGTAAAAATATTAAACAAGCAGAGAATAAAATTAAAGCCACTTGGAACATGATTAATGCTGAATCTGGGCGGGTCAAGCCACGTGAACATAGTTTTGAATTAAGTATTGGTGATATAACTGTAACTGACAATTTAGACCTGGCGCAAACATTTAATAATTCCTTGCTGATATACCTAAAAATGCAACCAGCTCCCTAAGATCATGTCCGGTTGATGCTCAATCACTTATGAGAAGCAGTGTGAAAGAGTGTACTGTACCATTCAGTTTTAATTTTATAAACCCCACTGACATAATAAAAATATTTAAGTCAATTAATAGCAAAAAGACAGCAGATTTATGGGATATTTCTGTTAAATTAATTAATGGCATTATTATTAAGATAGCACCACATTTAGCAACAATATTTAATCGATGTGTTGATACCGGTGTGTTTCCTGATTTGATGAAACACAGTAAAGTAATTCCTTTGTTTAAAGCCGGTTCAAAAAGCAACCCTAGTAATTTTAGACCTATTTCTATTTTACCAGCTATTAGTAAAATCTTTGAAAAAGCCATACTAATGCAATTAGAAACACATTTTAATTCTAATAATCTACTGCATAGTGAACAATATGGATTCACAAAGGGTCGCTCAACAGTAGACGCAGGCTCTAAACTACTTAAACATATATATAGTGCCTGGGAAAACTCGCAGGACGCCATTGGTGTTTTCGGCGATCTCTCAAAAGCATTTGATTGTGTGATGCATAGTACACTTCTGCTGAAACTTAGGCATTATGGCATAACAGGTACAGCGCTTAATCTTGTTGCTTCTCATCTTAGTGAGCGAATATAGTATGTTGATATTAATGGAATAAGGTCCTCCGGATCACCAGTGAGAATGGGCGTGCCACAAGGCTCAATTCTGGGTCCTTTTTTATTTTTGGTGTATATAAACGATTTGCCATTTTTTACTAGTAAGTTATGCGATATTGTTCTATTTGCTGATGACACTTCTCTTATATTCAAAACCAATCGCAAAAACGATTACTTTGACGAAGTAAATAGGTCCCTCGCATTAGTCCTTGACTGGTTTACATCAAATAACTTGCTTTTGAATTCTAAAAAAACCAAATGTATTAAGTTTAGTTTGCCAAATGTAAGGAATATCAGTACAAATCTAGTTTTAAACAATGAAGTTATTAATTTTGTTGATTCAACGGTTTTTTTGGGAATTATTTTAGATAGTAAGTTACAGTGGGGCGCCCAAATATCGTGTCTCGCAGGGAAACTCAGTTCTGCAGCGTATGCTGTCAGCAAAGTCAGACAGCTTACGGATGTGGAAACAGCAAGGCTAGTATATTTCGGTTATTTCCACAGCGTCATGTCGTATGGCATTCTGCTATGGGGCAAGGCAGCTGATATTCAAACAATTTTCATTCTCCAAAAACGTGCAGTGCGTGCGATTTACAAACTAGGTGCACGAGTTTCCCTTAGAGAAAAGTTTAAAGAGATAGGCATTATGACAGTTGCATCACAATATATATTTGCAAACATTATGTTTATAAAACAAAATATGCATTTATATCACAGGAATAGTGACGTTCACTCGGTGAACACGAGACATATGCATAAATTAGTAGGTCAATATCATAGGCTACATAAAACGCATAATTCATTTATGGGTCTTTCCGTGCGATTTTTTAATAGGTTACCAGCTAGTGTTATGAGTCTATCAGTGGAAAAGTTTAAAAATGTAGTCAAAACTTATCTTATACGTAAAGGTTATTATACAGTTGACGAATTTTTAAATGATAAAGAAAAATGGATTTGACTACTTGCTCCTTATCATTTTATTCTACTCATGTGAATGTTGTTATCACATTGTTTAAGAGCATGATTTTACTTTTGTAAGTAAAGATTCTACGTGACTAATAAAGGCCATTCTTCTCTTTCTTTTGATCTTATAATTAATATTTTATATTTAATCTTTCGTTACCAGTAATTTGGCCAATATTTGAGCACATATAGTTTTTACCTTTGTTGTAAGTAGATGCTCCTACTATGTTGTACCCACTGAGGCTGTTGTTTTTTTTTTTAATTAACATAAGCTCTAATTTTTAATCACTATAACTTGCATCAGTCCTCTAGCATGGTGTATAGTATATTAGTGGCAGCACCTTACCCCCATATCAGGTTTATAAACATTAAAACTATGTAAACATTGGCGATTTGAAAGGAGTGGCCGCGAGTTTTTATTGCCATGTTCTTTTCTCCGGCTCTACCTATTGTTTGCGAACATGGCATAAATGTACATGTAGAATCTTGACCTGTCACAAGAGATGTATTGCATCCTAAGTGAATAAAGAATTTTGAATTTGAATTGAATTGAATTTGAAAAATATTTTTAATAATTTTATTGTAACACTTTGTCGACGTAATTACAACACATAATCATGCAAAGTTTCATCTTTCTAGCACATACCATTTGGACGGTAAGTCGAGGACGGACGGTCGGACGGGCATGACGAATCTATAAGGGTTCCAAGTCATAAACTTCGGAACCCTAAAATTACGGTTTATATGAGTATGGAGTACGCAACGGATGGTTTATCGAGTTGGTGACATCGAGCCATTAGTCAGTGTAACCTCGAAGCTTAAAAGTTATTCCTATGGGGTTTACTCCTCAAGGGACTCAGTTGACAGTGTTGAGGGACTTTGTGCAGTTATTTGATTAATTACACTTCATGAGTACCTAAGTATTCTTCCGGTATCGTTCTAGTTTCACTGGTAGCTTTACGGTGTCAGAACTTTGTGTGTGTTTGGTTTCAAGATGGAGTTTATTAGTTGTTATGATAGGTAGATACTATAACGGCCTCGTTGGTCTAGTGGATGGAGTATGCGACTGCTAATTAAGAGGTCTCGAGTTTAAATTCCGGGTCGGGTCAAAAAGTGTTTTTGTGTTTTTTTAGGAAATTCCTAATAGCAGCCCGGTGTTTGGAAGTTTGGCGGTGATTCACGCCCGTGCATCGGAGAGCACATAAAACCGGCATTCCGGTTGTCATGAACATCTACAGCAATAGTTATTGGGAAGTCAGTACCCTCAAATTTACTGAAAACTAGTTCAACCTACGAATTTCAGTTTTCCCTCTACGGGGGTCCGATGCCAGTCGTGGAAAAACTGATATTCAAGTAAAACCGGTTGAACTAGTAGCCGACCCCAAATATTATTGGAAATAAGGCTAGGAAGAAGAAGATAGGTAGATACTGTCTTTTATAATGATGGACAGATCAAGAACACGGAGTGTTAGTGAAGGGCTATTCATCCCGTTTGTGTAGTTGACTAAAGTAGTAAACTAAGGAAATCTTGAAATAAACTATATCACTGCCTATAGCACTGCGTCGGTAGTGTAATAGTACTGGTACTATTATATATTCTGTGGTAATAGTAGCGTATCCGACTGCTGTGCCTCAGGTCTCAAGTTTGATTCCCGTGTCATATCAAATGTTTGTTTGTTCTGCAAATATTTGTTTCGGAGTTTGGGAGTTAAAATACACCCAAACTCCGAAACAATAATGTATAATTATTTGTATTTATAAAAAGAAGTATAAATGTGTTAATATCAGTGGTCTAGTACCCACAGTTCAAGTTCTGTAGATGGCATTGTCTGTCAAATGTTCGAAATATTTCTTTATTTATTAATTTGTCTAGCCAGCTTAATATTGAGGAGGTTAAAACCTTATTTCTTAGGAGAGGCTTATGGCTGGCAGGCATATTAAAAGTTGTCGATAATGATGACTGAATTTCAAACATTCATATTATTATTCAATGATGTGTTAATAATATTTGGTATTAAGCGACACGATAAAGCGATAACCTACTAAATAATTACATTTAAATTGACTGAAATTTCAACCCGTTTGGACTGGTATTCAGATATTCAGATATCTTTAGTATTTATGGCTGACTCAACTGCTGAAACTAATTGTGCCTTAATTACGTTATTGTCAGGGTCTATTTTCGCCTAATGACATTAATGAGTGAGCCTTGTGTACGGAAGTACTGATATTAAAATTAATTTTGTAGTAACGTTACGTAACGACTTGTTGGTTGCGATGTCATAGACCTATAGTACCTACGAAATAGTTATTTTATTATCTTTATACCTTCTAAATTAGCGTTACAATTTTCTTTTTTTTTTCTTTTTTAAAAAGACTACTCCCGCATTAGTGTCGCGGGGGACCCTACAAACATACATGAAATGGACACAAAGAACACCCAGACTGAGAACAACAAATTGTGAATCACACAAAGCGCCATCCCATCCCACGCGGGACCCGAACCCACGACACTTGCCGCAATAGGAAGCGGTGTGTGTGGCGACCGCCCAAGTCACTAGGCCAACCGTGTAGTCATTGAATGCATTAAAGATTAATTTATTTACTCGCTGAGTCCAGTATTGTAACCCACGGTTGTTATAGTAATCGCGAGTAATGCTGCGGTGCGAAACTTGTCCAATAAAATTAGCCTGCGTTACTCCAGTCATCAGCTACCTACCAGTTGCACGGCAAGACTGCACGGTTGGCCTAGTGGCTTAAGCGATCGCCACGCCGCTTCCTACTACGCCAAGTGTCGTGGGTTGAAATCCCACGTAGGACAACACTTTGTGTGATTCACAATTTGTTGTTCTGAGTCTGGGTGTTCTTTGTGTCCGTTTCATGTATGTTTGTAAGTCCCCCGCGATACAGGAATTTATATTCCTAATAGTTGTCTTTTTAAAACAAAAAAAAAAAAAGAGTCTCGTGAAAATCTGTCTCGTCGTTCCAGAGATATATTATTTCAAACAGATACTTCAATTGTATTTATTGATATAGATTTATGTTAAGGGGACTTTATCTACTCGTATCTATTTTCACTGGCTCTGTTTCAATTGAATCGGTTCAGTAGTTATGATGTGAAAATCGGACAGACAGAGTTACCTTTGCATTTGTAATATTTTTAAGGATTGCAATTAACTTATGATAGAACAGGCAAGTAAAGAATAAAACAATAAATAATTAAAAATAAAATCGTTTGTCCAAAGTGACCACCTATATGAATACAATTTGTTTTACATGGTAAATGATTTCAAGCGTAGTTCATGTAAATATGGTACAATATACTAAGCCTCGAAACAGTATGTCTCTGTGGTCGAACAAATTTAATTTTGTAATAAAACTCACATACTCAATGTGTGAGTTTTATTACAAAATTAATGATAGATAAAACCGATTATAATCAATCCTTTAGAACGCTGATAGGTCAATTAATAATCACGATTTAAAGATATTGCACTCGACCGATTAATGACTTTTTATCGGTCGCGATATCTATCGATTTAATGTGTAGCAATGCAGTTCCGTTATGATATCACCTGTTGCATAATAACATACTTTACTAATTGTATTTTTCGTTTATTTATCTCTTAAGATACATTGTATGTACATTGGCATCAGATGGGTTCCCCGGTTACAACCGACCGGGGCTTAGGCCTTTTTTAGAAACCCATTCAGTCATTATCCCACGATGGCTTACAGTGAGGTGGCATGTTTAGTATCTAACTGACTTAAGTTCTATTGTGAGCTGAATAGGAAGGATTCAGGAATAAGTTGACTTACGACTTTAGGAACTAGGGACAGTATGGGGACAGTAACTTAACACCAGTTTTCTATCTAGCCTTCGATAACATGTGTTGAAGCATATGCTATAGTATTTGGGTGGTGTTGTGTCAGCAGTGAGAGTAAATTCGCAAATCATCTTATGAATGAGGTAGTGGCGCCACGCTGATTTCAACACGAATGGGCCAGCTCGACCGGGAAGTACTACCCTCACACAGAAGACCATCCTAATAATGACAGCATTCTTGCTGTCGTATTTCGTTGGTGAGTGAGAGACCGGAGGCCTATTCATTCTGAATGAGGCTGGGAGAATAATGCAGAAATACCTGACCAGGTCGCAATGGTATGGGTCACTATGCTGCATTGCCTACCCTATCCTGAGATGGTAACCTACCCTACTCCTGAGTTCTACCCGTGCTCTCCATTAGGCTGAGTACTGTCACTTTGATAGGCTTAAATATAAAAAAAAATCGATATTGATGATAATGATGATGATACAAATTAAGTAAAATTCACGATCAGTCCATTTTCTTTCACCAACAAGATGGACCAATCAAGTGAAGTAAATTGTTCACCAATTTTTACACAATCTTAAATTAGCAGATCAGGAAGGACCGGAATCACTATAGAAAGATACACCGCTTGCAGGCTTGATTCTAACCACAATAATCAGAAATGACTAACCCACCACAGAGACAGATACCGATTTGATGTTTTTGTTGGCAAACCTATATGTCTTATATTTCTAGAACATCTAGTTGGTCAAAGCTTATGCTCAAGTTTGATATCCCATCGCAATTCCTCACTCTATTTGTTTGATAACTACATATGTTCCTCTAGAGCACTTACATGTTTCTCCAAACAATTGAAAACGATCAAGAGGCTTATGTTATTGACTAAGAGCGGTCTCCCGAAGTTGTCGGTACACAGAAACAAGATAACATAAGCAAATCCCTCACAAAGGACATTTGTTTATCGAGGGCCTAAAATCATAGGCATAAGGACGACACACAATTTGTATAGGTATATTTAAATATGTATTATTCGCCATAGTTTTGGTTTGTTTCTTCCCGTTTCCTTTACGTGGATTTTTTCAAGGAATTAGTAACATGATATCTCAGGGTTTTAAGGAGTTTATACGATCGAACTGAAAAAATACTGTTTATATTTTGAACGATTTCTTTTTAAAAATTTTCTAAACTGGCAACAACAATGAAAGTAGTATTCCTGAGACATAGAGTTATAGTTAGTTATCAATTCTTAAAAAGGCATTCAGGAGAAAATGGGAGAATATTTTCTGTCACCATCCCTAGTCTATAAGCAATTACAAAAATCTAAGCAATTGTATTTTTATTTTTTCAAACATCTATTAAAAGTGTGTTCTAAGGTGTGTCTCAAAAAAGTATTAAAACAAGATTTATTTTTATTGTAAAAAGTATATAATTCAATTAAATATTATCAAATTTGACAATTGACATTATTCCTATAATCACAGACTAGTTCCTCGTGATTCCAAAACAGGCTAGCTGGGCATTCGAATTTGACAGGCATGTAACCACCTCTGCCATCATTGACACACATGAAGAAATTCGAACAATTTTCAGGATCGGGTATGAATCCTTCTTCTGTGCAAGCATACCTTTGTATTGATTCTGAAATATTCGTATTCTCCAACAATTGAATTATGTTTATTACAAACTAACTTTCTCCCGCCGCTTTGCCCTCGTGTCGGTTATCGCCTATGTCTTTTCTTAGACTCTAAACTATCTGTGTATCAAATTTCTTTTAAAACGATTCAGTAGTTTTGGCATAAAAACGCGACAGAAAGACAAAGTGACTTTTCACATTTATAAAATTAGTAAGGATAAGAATTGCCTTCATCATCACTCGACGATATCAGAATTTTTCATAGTTTTATTCTATCGACTAATATCAGAGGATTCGCACTGTGTATTAGTCACATCTTGATTAATATATTTTAATAATAATTAAAATATGGCATTACCTGTTGTACTCGGTCTAGAAGTTGAGCTCGATGTTGAAGCAACAGCACCAGCAGTAGAGGGCCTAGCTGTTGTAATGTCTACAGGTCCAATCTCGTTATCGAGTACTTTATTAATAGCTCTTAGTAAAGGATTACCACCACCGCCACAAAGACCTCTGAAGTCTTCAGATTCAATACTCCATATCATCACTTTGTTAATGCCAAGAGTTTTAGCATAATCTACTTTAATAGCAATCGATTCAGGGTCATCATATGTTACCCAGTTACTATCTCTGAAAGCGTAGGGTACTTTGGCTAAGCTATCGTAACGTTTTGTCCATGATTCTGTTTGTAGTTTGAAGCAAAACTGAAAGAATATAATCATAAGCAGTTTAAATGTGAGTTCTTAATTATATTTATTTACTAGCTTATGCCCGCGGCTCCGCTCGCGTTCTAGGGATATGAAAAATAGATGTTGGCCGATTCTCAGACCTACCCGTTATGCACATAAAATTTTGTACAAATCGGTCGAGCCGTTTCGGAGGAGTATGGGAACGAACATTGTGACACGACAATTTTATATATAAGACTAGCTGATGCCCGCGGCTCCGCTCGAGGGGTATGAAAAATAGATGTTGGCCGATTCTCAGACCTACCCGTTATGCACACAAAATTTTACACAAATCGGTCGAGCCATTTCGGAGGAGTATGGGAACGAACATTGTGACACGAGAATTTCATATATAAGATAATTATGTGTAGTGTTATATTCATGATTATGTCTAATAATATTATTTTTAGTATTATTATATACTAGCTTTTGCTATGGCGGTAAACAGTAGCTTATGTGTTATTCCGATATGTAAGCTATATTATTGTGAAGTTTCATCAAAATCCATTCAGTAGTTTTTGCGTGAAAGAGCAACAAACATACATACATACATACTCACTTTCGCTATAATATTAGTAAGAATTAGTTTTATGGATTTCTGGATGCGCGTTTTCGTGATTTGGAGGTCACGTTAAGAAGTCGGTCCCGGTTATTATCATCAGATAGCACTCGTGAAGCTTAGTTGGAGGCCTTCGGCGTAGGTAGATGTGTTTTACCAGTCCCCAATCCACACTGGGCCAACGTGAGGACGTATGGCCTTATCCCTCTCCTGGGAGGCAATCCGAGCCCAGCCCAGGACATTCTGGGTTGCTGATTGATTATGGATTATGGCTTTTATTATCTAAACCTGTGCGATCATTTAAGTGTTACTTGGCAAAATAGTAATCCAAGTTATTCTTTGCTATATGACCTCCAGGGATCAAATTTCAGATTACAAAAGTACAGAAATATTCCAATAGACAAAAATAGCAGACGTTTAATTAAACACATCGATAAGCAGGATAATGGTTGAAGTAAGTGGTGGAATTCTTGATTACACATCAAAGGTATATTCCACGTACTAAGACGCGATATACCAAAATTTAATTTAAAGACATCTGCAGCTTCGCTGGATAAAGTTTCCCGAACTTGGTGTCAGTTGTTCTTAAGATAACTTAAATATGACTTGGGTGTGTTGCCTTACAACTTTCATCTTTGTTCATTAAAGGTGGAAGCATATTACTTTACTGTACCGTATAGTGTGTTTCTATATTTGTAGTAAGTGAAATAATTTGAAGTAAGATATTAATTGTTTATGGTACAGAGCACATATTAATGTAGATTACGAAAGTAGATATATATTTAGATATGATATAAATAAATAAGATATGCTAATAGTAGTGTGTTAGTGGCTGATTTCACCACGAATGGGCTGTCTCGATCGGACCAGTACTACCCTCATACAAAAGACCACCTTAAAATGACAGAATACGACAGTATTTCGTTGTTGAGTGTGAGCTCCAGAACTAGACCGCTGAGCAAGATCGGGAAAGGGCCGATCCCGCTCCAAGGCAAAGGTCGCTAGCCTCCTAATCATCGCTTAAGAGTCGATGCGGCCACATCTTGGGGCGATGTAGCCGCTGCAAACGACTTGAGATAGGTGACATCTCCGGTGCGGCCGGGGGGTGTCGTCTAAGCGGGTCGGTGTTGTGCCTCTTGCTTGCCTCTGGTCCTGGGGGTGAGAGTAGTCCTCCCGAGATGTACCTCAATAGAGGGGCACGGTAGAGGAGACACCAGAAGGCACTGATGCGGTCCTGGTGCTCCTTCCAACTGTCGAGGTCAGCCACTGCGGGGCTTAGGGGGTAGACCAGGCTCGTCCGGGAGTCCCACACACGCCCTCCACTTAGCCCACCAAGAGTACGATGCGAAACGCATTCCAGGCGCAAAAAATCGACTGTATTCACTAAACTTACCTCATTGTAACCCATACTTCCAGGGCTGACGGTATAAGGTCCTGAGAGACCAGCTCCATTCGCACTTGCTCTGACACCATTGTTGTTAGGATTTACTAACGTGAATGTTCGAGCATAAAATGGAACACCTATGGCCAATTTTTCTGGCGGGCAACCTGGAAAAAACTTAGATTTAGATTCCAAATTGAACTAAACTTTTCATGTAATTGAACTAAACCTTTTAGAATGATAAATTAAATTAGGCCTGAATTACATTGAAATATCATTTAACTTGATACTTATCGTTATTGCAATAAATTAAGTACCAAGTGCTTGGCAACTTAGTTTGAAACGGGGTGGTATATTATATTTTAAAGCGCTAAATATAAATTACAATTTTGTCTGAATTCCAATAAAATATAATTTGTTGGTGGATTGTGATTCTTTAAGCTATATTTTACAAATTAATATAAGTATTTGTAACAACTTTACACACAGCTGTCTGGACCCAAACAAGGTAGAACTAAGTACTTTGGCAATCATATACATCATAAACATTTGTACATAACATTATTAACACGCTTATACTTCTCTAATTATATATCATCATCATTGTCATCATCAATACCGTATCGGGTGATGGTCACTCCCTCCTGTTCAGTCTGGATTCTCCCTATAATGGGCTCGGATATGGCAAGCAAAACCGAACTTAGTATTAAAAGTACCATTGCTCCGCGCATAGTATAGCTGGCCGTCAGAGTTGAAGGTATAGGGGTACGAGATCTCTGGTTTGGTTTTGCGCATTTGACGTTTAGTTAAACTTCGGCAGTAGAGTTCCTAACTTTGACTAAGGTGCGGGTCTATGAATACATTGTCCTGCCTACACTTCTATCTGCCGCAGAAACATGGTGTTGCTATAAAGTAAAGATAACGAAGCTTAACGGCTCGACCACTTTCATCTTAAATGTCTAAAATCTATTCTGCACCTTAAGTAGCAGGACTGTATTCCAAACACAGAGATTTTGCATCATGCTAGTCTACCCTGAGTGGAAGTATTAATAATCAGGTAGCAGTTGCAATGAACCGACCACATATCACACATGAGCGATGATGTGCTAACTTGCGGAAAACCTAGACAGGACGGTCAACACCTTAGGTATAAAGACGTTTTCAAGCATAATCTCCTCGCCTGTTTTATACCAACAGATGCCTGGTAGCAACGTGATGGTCTCAGATACGAGTGGTGAAGGACAGTCTGCGCGAGTGTCGAGGGGTTCAAAATCGCACGTGTGAAAGAACTTGCGAACTACATATAACGATTATATACCCAGGCACAAAAATCGATTGAGCTCATCATACAATTGTCTTTGTTCCAAGCGAGAACCAAGCACAAGACTTCTAGGTAAAGAGTGAGTGTCATTAACTATATGACCAACAGGTACGTGAATTTTAATAACACATGTCTCTATTGTTATGTTAAACAAAAGACAAAAGTAATTTATAAGTTTTTCGATTTACATGGCTTTCTAATTACCTGAACTTATCCAGAAGTGCAAAGACTTAGCAACAGTATACCTGTTTGCTGGATTTGAATCATCTTCATATCCTTCTCCTCTGTGTAGAGGAGCATTGTGACCAGTAAAGGGATCCCAAGATCCGGCCATATCGTATGTCATTAGGTTTATAATATCCAAGTATCTGTAAACAATATTTGAGTATATTTTTTTGTCCTATGTGCCTTGTGGGTGAATAGAAACTGATTAGATATGTTTGAGAATAGATTTAAGAAGAAAACTAACCGAGATATAGCTGGGATATCATAAGATAATATTGCCATTTCTTCAACAGCTGCTACAGCAGCGGTTAATAGTAAGCCATTTGGATTAAACGCCTCCTTCAATTCTTTCAATAGCTGTGTGAAATTATCGATATCCGCTTTCCCATGTACTGTATCTCTGCGATTCGGGTACTCCCAGTCGAGATCAAGACCATCAAAACCATGAGTTGTGAGCATTCTTATTGCGCTGTTAATAAAGTTTCTCCTTAATGCTGCACTAGCAGCCATCTGCAAACATTACATTGCATTTTGGTGGAAGTATCAATCGAAACACATCATCGAATTCTAAAAGATTTAGATTTTTGTTTTTACAAACTATTTAAAGCTTTTTTCTCATGATGCCTCCACTGTTATTTAACGACTACAATATCATTAAAATAGTTATCATTATGATTACCTTTACTTTTGCCATAAACCGACTACTTACAATTGAGTACTTTGCTGATCCTTCATTCCATCCTCCAACTGCTAAAAGTGTTTTTAGGCGTGGGTTTTGCTGTTTCAAGGCATTGAACTTCCTAAAGTTATCTGAAATAAAATTTTACTTTTACAAGAAATTTAAAATTTTCAGTTTTTGTCCGCTTGCTAAATGTTATAAATTATACTGCAATTTATCCATCGCATACAAAGTTAATAAGTAAATATGCTAATCAAATAAAATACAAAGTAAATAAAGCAATTAAATTAGAGTTTTCAACATCATAATAATATTTTAACTCACCTCTGCCCCAATTATCGGGTAGATCCAAATAGGGATCCAGTGAAATAACTTCACCCTGGTTGTTAATTCCAGCGAATGCGTAAATAAGATGAGTACATAGTTGTGGATCAACATTTTCTACGTCAAACTTGCCATTTCCTTGTCGATACGTTGCCCATGTGCCGTAGTAGCAAATTACTGCGTCTAGAAAATAAGCTTTACTCTAATAACAATTTTTATATGTGTTATGACTCTGTAAGTCTATTAGTCTGTAAGCCTTCTTCACAAGTAATTAAATAAACAAATACGAGCCGACTTAAAGTACTACGATACTGTGGAGGAACGGGTGTCGTGTCCCTCCAACAGAAAGGGAGGAACCTCCGACCAGGCGAGGTGATCATGCCTGGTGGGCTACTGCCCTAAGGTTGATGTTGGAAGTCACCACAATACTAATTTGGTACACAATTGAAATTTTGGTATCGAGCAACTAGAGTCCGTAATGTTTAGTATCGAAAGTGCCCAAAAATGCCTACTTGAAATAAAAGCTTTTTGATTTTGACTTTCAGTTATTGACAAAACGTAAAGAGAGGGATTGACCAACAAAAAGGTTGCTTCCCATCATGGCAACACACGGCCAGTCGGATATAACAAACAATAACACGGAAAATGATAATACATTCTGCGTACCATACCAACATTTTTTAGCCTCTGACTATAATTTCGGTTTCTGCAAAATCTTCTTTATAGTGAAAATTGACTGAAGCATCGCTGACGTTAATTGACCAAGGTTTTCGACGATAAACCACAAAAATTTAAAACCATGAAGTAAACCGAAAAATCCAAATAAATAATGTATGACATATTTTTAATAAAGTCGTATTTTGCCAAAGAAATGTAATTTTAAATTTTATTTCAGAAAAAATACGGCAAAGCAAACGCGTATTGAATACACAGAAAGCTTATGTTAGATCTGAGAAATTTAGAAAATTCAGAGCATTGAGAAATTGAGACAGAGAAAGAGAGAGTAGAAAAAAAAATAGGAAGAAGATAGGAAGTAAGCCAATGTTACATAAGTTATGCAGGTAATTCTCGAACAGATCAGTTCTTTAAGTGACTTGCTTTATTTCATTTACATTATTGGTAAGTTAAATGTCTCTGATATTTTAATAAAATATTTGTAAATTTTATGTTTATAAAAAGGCATTTATAAATAGAAATATTGAACTTACTTTCACTGCCCATTGCTAAATTGACGGCTAATAACACAAACACGGATAACTCGATAGGCCGCATTATTGCCGTGTGTTGTATATTGTGTAAATATTATTGATAACTCATGACTGATAGTATATTTATAAAGATTTTCTTATCTTGAGTTATTATTATCAGACATTAATCACACAGTGACTTAAAGAATATAAGTAGTTTTTATATCCATTTATTTCAAACACCCACGGTAGTAATGAAAAGGTCAACGCGTTTTAGGGAAAAATATTGTTAGACTCTTAGTAGTTCAAGACGACAATTTGGTTGTCAATCAATATTGGACTTTATGAGTAATTTTAAGGATTAGTATGTAGAATTAAAAATCAAACAAGTCTCTTTTAAAACAAAATAATAATGAATCTTGTATCTTCAACAACAAAACTCAGTTGTAATCTTGTACTCTTATCAGTTATTTGAGGCAGTTCTCTAAAAAAGATTTTCCAAAAAAATTGGGTGAGAAAATTTCCATTGATTTTGTGTTTCTTCTCTTCTCTTATTGTATGACACATAACTTTTTTTGGTGAGACCGATTTTTGAGTGTTTTAGTTGTTCTGTAATTTAATTTTGACTCATTTTCACGTCACCTTTATTAGATTATTAGAAAATACCTGCATTTTCATCAATAATTTTGAGACATTGTGCATACAATATAAATAAGAAGATAAAACAAGCCATTCCAAAAATGCTGTATCTGATGTTATCATACATTCACATGCATTTTTATCTATATTATGTAGTCATTCAACATGTGAATAGACTTTAACAACGTAATTTTAAACGGAATCGTATGACATACATAATATATTTAGTAATTACTCATGAAACAGTTTACGTAGAAACATACCGGAAAATGACATGACTATTCTTTTAACACGGAAAGAAGGAAACAGAATGACACTACAACTAGCTTATAGAATTAAAATCTTCTAGCCTAAGAACCCTTCTTCTAATCCTAGTTTTCACCAGAAATCGTAGATATATGGATTTGTAATTATTTTATCCAAGCCAGATAATATTTAGATTTATTGCCAGGTTTAAATTGGATTGTAATGATATTGAAGGCGTCATTTCAACGGATAGCATTATAATAATTACTATGACGTAGAACAGTAAGCAATTTATAACAATAAATGACATAATTAATGTAATCGAATTATTTCATTTCTAAAAATATAGGAATGTGAAATATCTTAAAGTATTTTATTAAACGTAATTATACAGTATTTTGAAGGAAAAAATACTTAAAATACTTTGTAGTACATCAGGTTTTTGCAAGAGGTCTTGAAAATAGATTTCTAACAGGTAATCATGAACTGGATTAACACAATTGGGAAAGTCTGGCGTGTTACAAAGAAGATGTAAGATAATAAATAACTTGATATTTTAACATAGTTATTAAATAAATACGAATGTTTTCGGTGGCTTTTCTGTGTGATAATAGTACCGCCTCGGTCGAGTCGGCCATTTCGTATAGGTAATAGGTTTTAATTAATAAAATTAGTTTGGCTAGTTTGCAGTAAAAAAATTAACTGCAGTTAAAATTAAATAATGTAAGTTAATTGACTGCGAAACAAGTATTATATGTTTTCGTTAGAAATGAGTGTTATTCTCAAAAACATAACAAAGCACAATTTCAGTTCACCCTAATGTCTTTGATACATATGGAGCATGTGAGCAGCTAATTACAAAAAAGGTACCTACAAATCAAAGGCCAAAAGTGCGATACCACATTTTGAATTCCCCTGACCCCCGGACAACAAGAAGAGCGATCACGTCACTCACCCAGCAAAAAGATATGAAAGATTCAGTTTTATATCAGTCTTTTATAATCGAAGTCTATATGTATTATAGGTATCCCGAAACGTAGTAATTAAGTCATGTAAAGACATAACCGTAAATCCAAAAATATACCCTAATAACATTCATTGTTTCTGAAATAAGGTCCGAAATATTTTTTTCCCTAAAAGTAATCACTGCAGTATACGAAAAAGCCCTTAAATCTAATAAAAAAATAAGAACAAAGAGCCTGTGTGAGAGTACAATATAAAACAAAGGCCTAGCGCGTATTTTCGACCGATTGCAAAAAAAGACCTGACAGAACTACATCTTTAAATTCTCATTATTTCACCAAGTTGAAGCGCATTATCTATTTATCCACCTCTTGATTGTTTACAGGCATTCTGAGCCACGAAATTGATTACTAAAATCCAAACCGACCGAATCTTTGCAAACTGCGAGAGAATATTGGAATTTTTAAGCCGTATATGCTTTTATGTGAGGTTATAGTCTAGTTTTATTTGGTAAAACATTGCAGTAATAATTTATAGAGGCCGTCGGCCGGTCGTTCAAATAAAAGTCGAAAAAGTGTCCTTACACCCTATGCGCTTTTTTCAGCCTACGTACTACGGACTAGCCGTGTATTTTTTCGTATCTAGAAATGCTGTGGACTGCTAAATGGATTTCAAAGTTCTTTGTCCCGATCAATATCGGGACAAAGAACTTTAATAAAAGTACACCTCAAAGTCAATACTTTGAGGTGTACTTTTTAGCAATTGCGTTGGACTCGTATCGTAATTTTTGAATAGGTCGGCCAGCGGAATCGTTGTCGCTATTGTAGTATTGCTGAGAACCGTAAAAACTATTTAGGGAAATGTTTATTGAACTGTGCACAGTACTTATCGTTTATATTCAACGATTCTCGAGTGAAAAATGTTTCGGATCGTAAATATCTAGAAGTGTGCGTTGACTTAACTATAACAAACAAAACATATAGTTGAATAATATGAAACAAATTTGCATCACACATCTTATACACATCAGTCTGATTCAAAATCAGGCAGAGCCAATACTCAATGATACGGAGCGAGAGCGCGTGGAACTCCGTCGTCTCTTTCTGTGAGCAAGTCATGCTTGCGAAAGAGATGGCGGAGCGAGACCGGGAGAGGTTCAGAACTCTTCCGGTCCGCCAGGCCCGGGAACGGGCCAGGTATCGCAGGCAACTCGGGCGCCGGAGGTCGTTAAATGATCTCCGTCCTCCATAAGCGCAGGCCTGGGGGTGGCAGATTAGGCCATCTGTCACCCTAGCAGAAGCAGGCCTGGGTGGATGCGCTAGCGGTAGGTGGCCCGAGGTGCGTCGGTGTTCCAGGGACTTCCTTTCGAGGGTATACCTGGTTCCCCGACTCATAGTACCCGAGACGGCGTGCGGTTTTAGTCGGTTCGAATTCGACATAGCCACCAACGTGTGGCAACCGTGGGGATTTCCGCACGAAAAAAAAAAAAAAAAAGGCAGAGCCAATACGGTGGTAACTAGTCCGTTGAGAGACATACTTAGATATGTACGAGTATTTCTAAATACATAGATAAACTACACCTCGACACATAGCAAATACTCGTGCTCATTACAAAAAAAAATGTCCTGGTTGCGAATAGCATCTTCTGTATTTGATTTTTTTTTTATTTATGGTCGTCATAATGACTACTCCGCCTGTGGAAAGTATGAGTAGTATTCCCAAGAGTAGTGGCCACCATATCCATTCTGAATGCAGGCAATGCAGCATGGTGACCTCATTATGGTGGCCTAGTGAGACGCTTCTGCATCCTTGGATCTCCGGTTTCCCATGAATAAAACATGATAGCACGAATGCTGCCAGTTTAGATTCTTCGTCAGAGTCAGAGTTCTTCTATCATCATCATCATCAACAGCCTTCAACAGTCCACTGCTGGACATAGATCTCTCCTCAGAAAGGAGGTTTTAGCCTACTATACCACGCTGGCCAGTTGGTATAGGGTTGGTTTCAAGTTTTCCTTCTCTTTGCATTGATGTTGTCTTGCGTAGTTTATCCCATAGTAGCCTTTTACGACACCCGTGGGATGAATAGGGATGGTGACACTCTGTATTCTTAATCCGTCACCACACGGACATTCGGAGTTCTTCTATGCAAGGGTAGTATGAAATTGATCGAGCTGACGAGAATTTACTCTAAACTTAGGATCACTAACCAAATAAAACAGTTAGCCCATCATCATTGCAAAAGTAAATGTACCTAATATAAAAATAGTATAAAAAGCCAACCAAACTACAGTACCTCCGTAATTGCGAATAATTTTATAACGGATACTCAAATAGTACGCTGATGGTCAATTGGTTGTGTATTGTGTGGCGTAGTATAAAACGCATGTAATCACGTGTCGGCACCGATCTATGAGAAATCGTTAGATGTTTCATGCTCGCTACACCTCAATTGATGCTAACAAACTGTGCCGTACCAAAAGTTATCGAATTTATGTCACTCTCCATAAAAATATGCTTTTCGTTTCTTTTCAAAAGATTACTCCCGTTCTAGATATATTCTAAAGACTTTACAAACATACATGAAACGTATCTAAAGAACTTAGTGAATTACGAGTACATTGTCTGCATTCACAATCATTATGGCGACCATTATTCTTATATTTCTACTCATGTTTTCCATCAGGCAGAGTATAGTCATTTTTGAAGGCTTAAATATATATAAAAATAACAAAAAGTGTTGTCCCATGTGGGGATCCAACACCTGTCGCTATGGGTACTCGTAGTGCAGGGTGACTGCTTATACCAATACACTTTCTACAAGTTTTCTATTATACTCCTAACAACTGCTGGTTGCACTAAGAGCATTGTTATTACTTCTTCTTGAATTGCGTTGTTGAAAGTTTTCAATGTTCAGTCGTATTGAGTTCTCTTTCTATTTGATTCTCTGTGTTTGCAGTGGTTGTTAAGTTTTTATTGTTAAATGCGTTTTTTTTTTAATTATTTACTTTTGGATTAACTATTTTTTTTTTAAATATTAGTAAATACAAAGTTTTAAAAACGAATTTTGCACTACATTGATTAATAAGGTGTAATTCTATGATCAGCCGTTCAGCCAAGTTGAGATTCTGCAAACAAAAACGACAGTGGAAACCTAATAAGTGTAAGCTTTTGCATTCTTGGGCCTCCTGTCTCCATGAATGAAACATGACAGCACTAATGCTGTCAGTTTAAGTAGTTCTTCTATGCAAGGGTAGTATTGAATTGGTCGAGCTGGCGTCACGCTTCGTCATCGATTGGAAAAAATATTTGTCGTGAAATACTTGTCTTGCAGAAATTGCTATTGTTTTGCTATAGGAGGAAAATGAACAATTGAATCATCTTTTAGTGACTATTGAGACCTATTGAGATCGATAACTCAAAATAATTTACTGATATTCTTGCTAGGGTTTATTTCACTATGTTTACTTTGGTGATAATATCACTCGGGTGAATCAAGTGGACTTTTTGGTGTTCTTATTTCACCTTGGATTAATTTCGCTTAAATTTTTAGGCAATTTCATCTAGGTGAAATAATTTGATATAAATGGAGGTCTTTGTTAACCCTAATTTTGGTTCGTTCAAGAAACCGTAAACAACTTTTTAAGAGAGCTCAAGTAGTTTCATGGTTTATTCCGAAATATTTATTTATTCACTTTGTTCACCTAGGTGATATCACCTTGGTAAAATGCTTCTAAGCAGAAAAGGACACCAAAAAGTCAATCTCATTCACCTGGGCGATACACAGCAGGTGAACATAGTGGAATAATGATATGACCACTGTCTCTGTCACTGATTTCTCTGATTTCTCCATTTACCTTCAGGACCTTTGCATTTTAAAATTAGAGAAATGAGACAGCTTGAACTTTCAGTAAACTTATTTCCTAACAGAAAGAAAGAAGGAACATTTATCAATTAAAAGAAATAGATTGATACTGATTTTCTGCGAATTATCTCAATCCTGAGGTCGGAGTTAAGTATTTTCATATTTTGAGTCATCGCGTAGTGATCATGAATGTTACATAACCTCAAAATCAAAAAGTTTTTAGTGTTTCAGATGATCGCAAGTAACCTTTAGTTACTTGTAAGATAAGTATTAGCAGGTTTTCTACTTTACATCGTAAATACCTATGGTACGTGCTGCCATTGTATATTGAAATTGTTTTACCCGTCGATTGCACTAACGAGCAGTTTTGACATTTATTTGATGTGTGAAATTGTTATTTTATTCTAGTGTGGTGGTTTATTTTTTTTTCGGTTTTGTTTACTATTATCCAATGTAAAATTACACTAGTGTTGCATTAAGTTGTAACAAAGAATTTATACACAATTTTGTTAGTGATGTCTTGTAGATCCTTATTCACAGGGTATGATTTGTTTTTGAAGACAAGACATTTTGAAATTAAAATTTTCTTTTGCTGGTTTTTTGTCAATTAATTTTTAAATCATCACTTTCTCGAAATTCATGTATTATATCACCATATTTTGTGTATAATTATTTATTTATGATTTTTATCAACTTCACACCATTTTACCAAATTTATTTGAGACCGGTGTAACGAGTATTCCTTTTCCATTATCTGTTAACACTAGACTTCCTCATTCACATTGTCCTTAATTTAATTGCAAAATGTATTTGATTGATGCAAATTACATTATAATAAAACCATAGCAACACTCGACCAAGTCAGCTAGTATTTCCAAATATTGTAACTTACTATGCAAAATATAACAACAGTTATCTAGACTTTCAACGACGAACTAATTAATTTACTTTCTTAATATAAAATGAAGACACTATCTTAATTCTGAATGAGACAATGCAACATTGGGCATCGGATCTTACACTCACCAACGATATAGATTTTTAGGTTAGTCTTTTGTGTGAGGGAAGCATCTGATTAGGCCGCTATAGTGTAGGTCACCGTGTTGCATTGTTTGGATTCTGCTCATGCTTCCCATCAGGCTGAGCAGAGTCATTTTAGGCCGCGAGCTTATAAAAAAAAGCCTGCCAAGTTTGTGATCAGACTGCCGTGTGCGTGATGTGTAAAGTATTTTTTAATATTGTCAACACTCATTTAACAAGTAATAAAACAGTTTCAATACACCAACCATTGTCTTGTAATCTGACAAACTTTTTGCATGGTAATGTCAGATTATAGAATTGGTCAGATTATAGAGTACTGCTTACGAATCCCGAGTCCGGAATTTATCAAAAAAGAGCACCATAAATTCCGACAAATAGATCATAATAATATTACATGTCGATTGTAAAACTTTGAACTGAAATATTAATACTTTTTTATGCAGAATTACAAATTTCAAAGAAGTTGCATCCTGTTTAATCATGCATCATTCACATTAGTGAAGATATGTTCCAAAAAAATATGCGTACCTACTTTCAGTGATAGTCATGTTGGATTACAGGGGGTGTCGAATTAGACAAGGTCAGGTTATCGGGTTTCCAATGTATCTCAAAAAGGACTTACTCACCTCGCCAGTCGATTGACAGCAACGCCGAGCTCGGTCAGTCCGGCGACGTGATCCATTTAGGCGATCTTTCAGCGGTATTGTTAATCCACTGTTCGCAGCTGCAACTTGCATTTAGCCATAGGTTTAGAGTGTTCGCAAAATGTCTGAACTCATTTGTGGCTAAATACTGATTGGTATATTTCTTTTTAGTTTTATAATCTTTGTTTCTTTATGTGTTTAAAAAATGAGCAGATGTAATTTACTAGTATTATAGGTTTGTTCACAACGTCATATGGGTCGTACAAACATAATTATAAAAGTTTATTAATAAGGACTTCCACTGGCAAGTTACTGCTAATATGAAGAGTACCGTAAGCTACATTAATATTATTAGTTATTGATGAAATGATAAACGATTAAATCTATCATAAATATACAGAAATTATTGTTCTCAGAGAAATTTAAATTATAGAATTTATTCAACAGTAGCTGAGTACGCGTGCAACGCCGCGGGCTAAAGCTACTTTAAAAAAAATAACCTAAGTTACTCCTTATGCCATTAGTCATCTGTCAGTGAAAGTTTCGTCAACATTGGTCCAGCCGTTTTAGAACAAACAAACAAACAGGCAGAAATAAAACAAATATTTGATGTTACATATTATAATATACTTCAATTTAATGTATTTGTATAGATTTGCATAGAAAAATTCTTAAATAATTATCACGATTACGGATTATAACATAAATTGTCATGTATCTTCATAATTATACTTCATAAAAGTTAAGAGTTTAATATTTCGAACTGTTACATGGAATATAAGATTGTTGATTTATTCATCTGTCTCATCATGTTGTTTGTTTGTTTGAATATAATGTAAAATATTACTGAAGCAATTGTTCACATATTGCGAATAACTTGACGAAACACAGGTGTTTATTAAAGTAAATTCTGAATGTGACTTTCAGACAATTAATAATTCATTACTCTGAAAACTGTACGCGTGACATTGTTTCTTAACATTCGTAAGGAGCTTTGGTAAAGCAAGCTATTTGTACCGGCTTGTGTCGGCACTTGAATTAAGTTTAGGGTTCTTGGTAGCCCGTGTGCTGAACTTAGGTTTGCGTTTTTAGGTGCTAATTAAAACAAGTATTCAGTAGAAAGGTAAGATGAAGTCTGTATTGCGAATAAATTAATTGTACATAATTCGAGGAAAGTAGGGAGGTAGGGAACATTAATTCGACCAATGGGAACGACGCTGTATCACGTCATTCCCTGTTGGTCTGATTGGATACAAGATTTCGTGGTGTTTACGGGGTTGGTTATACGCGTGAACATGCCCCCGGCCTTGAAAGCAGGCGCTTTCAAAATAAAGCGTGCAGCAGCTTCACTTCCCCTCGTGGTCATCATCGAAGAGAGGACAGATCTTGGCAAAGGCCCGTCGAACAACACCTGAAGCCGTCCTGATGTCTGCGACTCTTGAAATTCCATCCTTTCCTGGGATGGAACGAAGTACTCGACCCATTGACCATTTCAAAGGCGGAAGGTTGCTGTCCTTAATAAGGACAAGTGAGTTGTCCTTCAACTCCGTTTTGTTCTCCGTCCACTTTGTTCGCACCTGCAACTCAGACACATATTCCTTGGACCAACGAGCCCAAAAATGTTGGCGAATTTGCTCCACCTTTTGATATCTCTTCAGCGTATGCTCGGGAATGTTGCTGACGTCGTCACAAACTGGTGCAGTCAGCGATCGACCAACCAGGAAGTGAGCGGGAGTGAGGGGAGAAAGGTCTCGGGGGTCCGAAGAAAGCGGAGAAAGTGGTCGGGAATTTAGAACTGCTTCTATTTGTGATAGCACTGTACCAAACTCCTCAAAGGTAAGGTGCGCATTTCCTACCACTCTGCGAAGATGGAACTTGCAAGATTTTACTCCTGCCTCCCACAAACCACCAAAATGAGGCGAATAAGGCGGAATGAATTTAAAGTCAATTCGTTGACTAATCGCGTAATCTTTGATTTCAGAATTGCACCTACGTAAAAGGTCAGAGAAATCGTTCATCAACCCTACAAAATTACGCCCATTGTCGGAATATATTTCTTTAGGTTTACCGCACCGAGAAATAAAACGTTTAAGTGCCAATAAATATGCTTCACTAGTGAGATCACTGACGAGTTCCAAATGTATTGCACGCGTCACAAAGCATACAAACAAACAAATGTACGCTTTCGATGTTTTAGCCCCCCTACCCTTACGATTCAGGATGAAGACTGGCCCGCAGTAATCTACTCCGCATTTTATGAATGGGAAAGCAGGAGTGATCCTTTCCTTCGGTAAATTACCCATTTGTGGAGTTAAAGTGTTACCCTTATTGCGTGTACATTTAACACAGGCGTTCACTACGCGCCTAGACAGACTCCGGCCCCCTAAAGGCCACCAGGTTTCGCGTATATGGTAAAGTAATGCCTGAGGTCCAGCGTGAAGGAGCTGTAGATGCTCATGACGGAACAACAATTCAGTAAAATGATGTGTACTAGAAAGTAATATAGGATGCATTTTATCATAACCAAATTCGTTTGAATTACCTAATCGGCCTCCTACGCGAATAATTTTATTACTGTCTAAATATAAATTCAATCGTTTTAAATTATTTTTACCCTTAATTTCTGCGTTATTAGTTAAAAGGTTGTATTCATTAGGAAAGCTTTCCATTTGGCACCACCGAGTTAAAATCATCTGAGACTCGCTCAACTCTTCAACAGTAAGAACACCAAACTGTTTATTATTTTTATTTTTATTGCGAATATTGTGTATGAAACGTAACATATATGCGACGGCACGCTTCATACGATTATATTGTGAAAAACGGTGAAATAAAAAAGGAGATAAATCGCGCGAATGAGTTACGAAAGAACAAATAGCTGATTTAACTTCGGGAAGTTCTACATCTGTTTCTATGTCCGTATAATAATTGTCCAGTGTAAAACTAGGAGTGCTCAAAAAATCTGGGCCTTCCCACCATAACTTACAGGAAGACAGCTCTTCCAAGCAGACGCCCCGCGAAACGAGGTCAGCAGGATTATCTTTGCCACTCACGTGGCGCCAAAGTACATCTTGTGTGAGCTCATGAATCTCCACCGTCCTGTTTTGAACAAACGTTTTAAGTTTGTTTGGAGACATGCGCAACCAGCCTAACACGATGGTTGAGTCAGTCCAAAATACTGTGTTTCTGAACTCACAACGTAAAGAACTGCGTACCTTCTCGAGTACCCTGGCACCCAGCAGTGCACCGCAAAGTTCTAGTCTCGGTATGCTTAGTGGTTTCAATGGAGCGACGCGAGACTTAGAAAACAACAATCTTACGGTGATTGTATTATCTATATTTATAGTACGCACATAAATGCAAGCGCCGTACGCCGTCTGCGATGCGTCACTAAAAACATGCAACTCCATATACATAGGTTCGCTACCTATAACGTGCCGAGGAACGTTTATTGTTTTGAGCGCTTGTAGAGAGATAACAAACCGGTTCCAGGTTCGCGCAACGCCAGATGGAACCGTGTCATCCCAACCTATTTTAAGAAGCCACAATTGTTGTAACAACACCTTCGCGGTAATAATCGTAGGGCTTAGCAAGCCCAGAGGGTCGAAAATTTGTGAAATGGTAGACAAAATAACCCTTTTTGTTACCAACGCATTGTTATTATGACACTGTGTATTAAAATAAAATACGTCGCGAACATTGTTCCAGCCTAGTCCTAACGTTTTAGAGCTGATATTTTCGTTGGATTTAATTTCTTTTGAATAGTCGGTTTGGTCATTATTATATGGAAAATTGTAAACCCATTTTCGAAGGGAAAAACAACCAGACTGTAATGTATTTTTTATATCAGTGCATAGCTGTATTAATATCGTTTTATCGTTACTACCAGACAAAAAATCGTCGACATATATGTCCTCTAAAACAGCTCGTTGAACCTCAGGGTTGGAAGACTCAACTCCCAACTGTTTTAAGCATCTCACACTAAGGAAAGGCGCGGACGCGGTACCATATGTAACGGTGTTTAATTGATACATCCGCAGAGGTTTCGATGGATCCTCACGCCATAAAATCATTTGAAACCGGCGCTGATCTTCGGCTACTAAACAATTTCGAAACATTTTTTCGACGTCAGCGCAGGCAACAAATTTGTGCTGTCTAAAGCGGAGAAGAATGGCTATTAAATCACCTTGTATAGGAGGTCCGACAAGTTGTAGGTTGTTGAGAGACATGCCGGAAGACGATGCTGCGCTTGCGTCGAAGACGACACGCAGCTTAGTTGTAGTGCTATGTTCTCTAAATACGCCGTGATGCGGCATGAAGTAGCACGGATGACTATAAGAGTCCACCGGACTCATATGACCTAAGTACAGGTATTCCTGCATAAATTGCGTATATAATAATTTATAGTCAGGAGAACGTTGTAAACGTTTCTCCAATGCAAGGAAGCGTCGTTCAGCTTGCGTATATGATTCGCCTAGAAGATCAGGTGACTCCTTAAATGGAATGCGTACACAAAACCTTCCTTCACTATTGCGCGTAGTAGTACGAAGAAAATGATCTTCACATGCACGCTCTTCCTGAGTCCGCGTATCCCTAACCTTAGGAAGCTCTTCGACCTCCCAAAACAAGCGAAGTTGCGAATCTATAGAACTACTAAAGTTACAATGAACGCGCCTCTCATTTTGCGTATTATTACTAACTAAGCCAGAGATAATCCAGCCCAGCTTAGTATTTTGTAGGTAGGGACCGCTGGACAGTCTCATTCTGCCTTCTAATAATAAGTCCCAAAACCTATCTGCGCCTATTAAAATGTCTATATTTTTTAATTCCAAAAACTGTGGATCCGCAAGACTTACATTGTTTGGAATCAAGAATTGTGCGTTTAGTGGACATAAGGCCGGCAATATAGACGTTATCTGTGATAATACAAAACAATTAATGCGTGTTCGGAACGTATTATCAAATCGCGATTTAATTTCGATGTCACAAGTCTCCGAACATTGTATCACCGAATCGCCTACCCCCTTAATTACATAAGAAGAATTTATCACGGGAACGTTAATTAATTTACAAAAGGATTTTGTTATAAAACACCGCTGACTGCCACTATCAAGTAGTGCGTGTGCCCGATGATAAACACCGTGATCGTCAGGCACTTCTACGATAGCTGTCGATAATAGAACTGAGTGCATATCTATAGAATTATTATGCATTTGTGCGTTGCTTACTTGAATAGGGCGTGAGTCCGCGACGGTTGAGGCGGCGGGGCCGGAGGGTGTCATCGATGCGCCCACGACTTCACTCCTCGCTAGGCCGCCAGTCGTATTATTGGAATGCAACGTAACTAAACTCTCGCCGCTTTCATTATGAATTAATGAATTATGTTTGCGATTACATTTACGACACGGCCCAAACGCGCATTTATTAGGAGTGTGACCCGAACGTAAACAATTCTCACATAATTTGTTCTCGCGAATTAAATTTAGCTTTGAACTTAAGTCACTATCAATGAACTTCTGACAAGAATAAAGTTGGTGATTCGCGTTACATTTTAAGCACGTTCTTTTGTAGCGAGACGAACGGCTATCGTTAGACTTATGTGTCGACATATTACAGGTAGATGTGTTGTGTGAATAGTGTTTTTTATTTTCAATTTGTATTTGTGGTTTATTATGTGACAGATGCAACGATTCCAACACATCCGCCCTGTCTTTAAGGAAGCTAATCAATTCGTGTACTTTGATTATGCGTTTAGAATTATTCTCGCCCGATGTTAGTGTGCATTTACGCGTCTCCCATTCGCGTTCTGTTGTCCTATCTAACTTCAAAACGATTAAATAATTCACAAGCGTATCCCACGAGTCGGTAGGTTCGCCAAGTAAATTCAATGCGCGTAAGTTTTTTAATATAACGTCAATAAGATTTCTAATGCTGGACGGGGATTCTTTTGTTAATGCGTTTATATTAAACAAAGCCTTTACGTGATTATGCACTAAAAGTCTATTATTATTAAATCTATTTAGCAATAATTCCCATGCGACTTGATAATTATCAGAAGAGAATTCTACAGAATTAATGACTAATTCGGCGGTGCCTTTTAGAGACGATTTTAAATAGTGGAACTTTTGTATATTACTGATGCGTTTAGAGTTATGTACTAACGATAAAAAAGTGTCTCTAAACTCCAGCCAGTGATCATACGATCCGTCAAAGGTGGGTAGTGAAATAGTTGGAAGTTTAACCGACTGCGATTGTTCGCTACAGAGATAGTTGCTGGTACCGTCAGTGACCTCGTCATCGGTTAGCATGTCTTCCGCGCGGGCTAAGAGGCTGTAGTATGAGGTTTCGAATGATTCTCTGTTATCTAGTTGGTCAGGTATCTCACTATCGGAAACGATTTCTTCAATTTTGCTTTGAATCGCGTTAAATTCGTTACACAAACTAGTGACGCCTTTGATGCGTAATTTTAAGTCTATGCGACCTCGAGACGAGCTTAAATTATCACGGTCTTCCAACGTATCTAAGTAGTTGGAAAACTTGGTAAGCCTACCTTTTATGACGCCGCGTTTTCTCACAAGCTCACGAAGTGCCGTAGGATCGGCACACCCAAGAGTAGGAGACCTATCGCGTGATTTACTTGTAGCATTGTTGATATCTAACACGAGAGGAGATTTATCGCCTGACTTAGCACCTTCCGTCGTCATTTTGGTGGGTAGTAAGAATAGGAGTACTTACAATAGGAAGGCTTGAACGACGTGTAGCCGTTATATCACCAGCCACGGGACTAGATGATATAAGCAGTTCGAGACTCCGATGCGGCAAATCTAACTGAAATCAGGTTAGGTACAGGTATCACAAAGAGAACTAGGAGGTGATTGGGGAAGAGAGGATGGTTGGTCTCACCAGATTGCGTATGACTTGCGATGAACAGCCAATCCAGCTCTCGTCCAATGCGCGCTTAGCCTCCAGTTGCCTTCGCTCTAAATGTAGTTATGCGTTTAGGTTCAGCAGCAGCAGGTACAACCAGGAGATCCACAGGATGCTGATTCGATTGATTTGGCGTAGAAGGACCATATGTACCGGCTTGTATCGGCACTTGAATTAAGTTTGTTGGGTTCTTGGTAGCCCGTGTGCTGAACTTAGGTTTGCGTTTTTAGGTGCTAATTAAAACAAGTATTCAGTAGAAAGGTAAGATGAAGTCTGTATTGCGAATAAATTAATTGTACATAATTCGAGGAAAGTAGGGAGGTAGGGAACATTAATTCGACCAATGGGAACGACGCTGTATCACGTCATTCCCTGTTGGTCTGATTGGATACAAGATTTCGTGGTGTTTACGGGGTTGGTTATACGCGTGAACACTATTCATTATGCGATTTCCGCAGAAATTAATGATCAAATTCCATAATATTAACTTAAATTAAAATACCTAAATTATTTTGAGTTTTTAGGTATCTAGTGGCTTTAGGTCTTATTATCTTGACTACACATATTTGGATGTAATCTCTCTGACTAAAGAAAATTCTTAAGAGCGTATAGCCAAACCTTTTTTTTATCGAAATATCAGCAATGGGATGGGATTCTTATATCTTTAGAAAATTAAATCTATTTATATGCAAACAGACCGATGAGTTGTTATATTGTTGATGAATTATTGGAGATGAAATTTGTGTAGACTGCGATTAAAAACGTATTGTAAGACGCCCTACGGCACGATGAATCAATGACCTGTCTTTCTAAGAAGAGGTCTATGTCTAGCAGTGGACTGTTGAAGGCTGTTGATGATGATGATGATGCCAGTGGACGGATGAGGACTGCTTAAGACCGGGATGTTTAGCGCTCCTTGGGGAGACCTTCTTTCAGCAGAGGACGGCGACAGGTTTATTTGAGAATATTTTCTAAAGAATCCAAGTTCTGGACATAGTATAATTATATGAACGGGGATAGAAGCATTTAAAACGAACAAACAATGAACGCAACGAACTTTCGACTTTCGAGTTGTAGTTGTCCACGTTGGCGGTAATCATTTAATATTAGGTGGTCCATTTGCTCTATTGACTTATGAAATATAAAAGTAAACAAAATTGTATAAGGTAAGCTTGAGATCTTATAGAAAATTAGTTTTTATTCGCAGCCCCACCTGCCTGCGTGTCGGTAAAGAGTAGCTTATTTCTAGAATCAAAGTATCTCTATGTCAAATTTTATCAATATCAATCAGAATCGATGAAGCGGTTTAATCGCAAAAGCGTAACAGACAGAGTTAATTTTGAATTTTTAACGCTGTTGTGTATTATTATGTCGCTATATTCTATACTCGGTAGCAAGACTCAGAACAGATTCCATAAAAGAAACCCGACAAGCACCACATAATCAGCCAGGACAAAGCCTTTATATCTAGTAGCTTTTTATGGATAATATAGATTAATACGATTTGTGTTTATCTCTTTTTCATCACGTTAATACTTATAGATATCGCAACATCGATAGCAATCCTTACTTTATAACAAAACAAGAATGATGTTTCACAGAGGACGTAGGAAATTTCGAAATACGAGTATGAATACTTTATCGTAATGATTTATGACTATATTGTTCTCCAAAGATGTTTATAAAAAACAAGTACAAATAGTAACTTTACCCTCAAGGTTCCGCAGAGACATGATTAAATGGATATTTGATAATTCAGAGATAGCGTGATCTGGGTAACTTTGCTAAGTTCATAAATTAGGGGCAAGGTTACAAAACAAGTCCAATTTTGTAGTGAGATGGTTTTGGTCACAATTTAATAAGGAAAAAACTACATTAACTTACTATTCACGGACTTTTAAGAATTTGTATAATCAAAATCTTCTTAACGAGGGGCAAGTATATCGGTTCTTCCTTTCTATGTAAAGCAGTTAAAACCCGGAACTTTCTACCAGTGCACGTATTTCAATCTATGATTGGGATCACCTGGGGGTGCTTCACGCGCGCGTGTGTGTGTGTGTGTCAGTGTGGGTCACCGTGCTGTAACGTCCGCATCAACAGTGAAGATCGTTAATCACTCTTCTTAGATTTTGTCCATGTTTTCCATCAAACTAAGTAAAGAAATTTTAAAAAAAGTATTATCATTATTGGACCATTGAAAGCTGCTGGTGTGATGTGTGATGAATTTTAAGATTTACCTACGAAGTTCTCGTAAACACAAGTTGAAGTGTCAATTAAGACTTTTCACTGACGAATTTTTTGTGCTCGCCAGTGGGCGCCACTGTAAAATGAGGTCCTAACTGTCAATGTTTGACCGCTTAATTTTGCGCCTCTTTTTCTCAGTTCCGCTTTTAAAGAACAGACATTCATTGAGCCGTAGTTTGTGAATTTCATAATTAATGTCACGTATGGCAAAATATTCACAAACTTAATAAGAGGTTTATATTTATTGAAAAATAAAATGTCGCCTACAGAAACAATCTAATGACTCTAACAGAAACTCTCTGGCAGCGATTTCATTCGCGGTAGCTCTCATGGTTTACGTAGACCTAAACGTTATAAAATCCATCTGTTTGATACAGAGTATAACAAAACATTAAGTGAAATAGTCAAGATTAACAAGATACGACTTCTCTGTTCTTCAACTGGTTGTTTGTCCTATTTCTGATGATTTATATTTATAGCCGAGTTGTCGTTAATCCAATTTGATATCTGTTTATGGGTCGTAAACTTCTGTACTGCTCTCACAAATAACATTTAAACATTATTTACCAATTTCTCTGGTCTGTCGAGGACTTCTGAATCGGACATTTTAGTAGCTGACTGTACCTTCTAATCTTAAATTGTGGATACCTACAGTAATGAAACATACTGCTTTGCTGTACTGTGTACTGTATGCGACTGCTGTGCTTGAGGTCTCGGGTTCGGTTCCCGAGTCGAACCAAATGTTTGGATGATTTCCAAATATTTATTTCAGAGTTTGGGTGTTTGTATGAATATATTATAATGAATATATTAAAATATGAATATATTATATCAGTTCTCTAATACCCATAGTACAAGCTTTGCTTATTTTGGTAGTAGATGACATTGTACCCGGACGTCGATTTATTTCATACTAATTTGAGTACATTTTTTAGATTCTGTATGCTCTTCTTAAATTTTAGTTTATAGTACACACGAGCCTGATGGTCAAGTGGTTGGTGAATCCGACTACTGACCCAAACATAGTGGGTTCGATTCCCATCCAGGACAAATCTTTGTGGATGAGCACGATCATTTGTTCTGTGTCTGGGTTTAATTTAGTTATATGATGATGTATGTACATTTGTTTGGAAGTGTATCTATCAGTGGTCTGGTCACCAATGCGCGGGACACGACTATGAATGAAATGTTTAGAATATTATAATACACTGTAAATCATTAATTACGTTAATTGTAACACTACTGATGTAATGGCACACTACACGTGTTGGGTAACTGTAAGTGTAGTGAGCAGTTGATTAAAATAAATAAATAAAATAAATAAATAAATAAGTAAGTCAGCTGACCGAATTATTTATTTATTTATGCTGTGCATACTCGTAATTTCAAAATAAACAGCTATTTATAAAATACTCTTTATTTATCAAATTATAAATCTAAAAATGATCCGCTAATAATACAGCAAAAGTAATAGAATAGACAATAAACATTATTCTATCAATAACTTCTGCTAGTTCTCTTTTATCACAATACGTTCTCTGGTTCTCACTCTCCATCTCTTCTATGTCTGAACCCCTAGCTGAGGTTGGTTCTTCGTCTTCTTGAATCATGTAACTTCCATTAACAGGCATCTAAAAATTAAACAATAATTTGAAAGAAGTAACTGGTACAGATATTTCATCATCATCAACAGCCTTCAATAGTCCACTGCTGGACATAGACAGATATTTAACTATATTTAATCACTTTTTTATTCCATCGGTCAATCTAGCTTTCATAGCACAAGCTCTGCTTAGTTTAAAGTTAGATGGCGTTGTGTGTAACATGTCCGAAATATTTATTTATTATTTAAATAAATAAATAAATATTTTGGACATTTTACACACAACGCCATCTAGTCCCCAAACTAAGCAGAGCTTGTATTATGGGTAACTAGACAACTGATATAAATACATAAACATACTTTTTTTTTGTAAATACATACATATTATACATAGAAAACATCCAGACTCCGAAAAAAATATTTGTGGATCACACAAATATTTAGTCCGACCCGGGAATCGAACCGGAGACCTCTTGATCAGCAGCCGCATACACTAACCACTAGACCAACAAGGCACTCGAATTTATTTATTTTCATTTATCTAGCTGACCTTCGCGACCTCGTTTGCGTCTTTTATTGCAAACAGCGTGATATTTTACCAGCTTAAGAAAGCTTAGAGCTAAGAGCTTTATCATAAAAGATCATAGTGAGCCAACTTTAAAAGACATATGCTGTAGCAGACTTTCTTTTGGAACTTTTAAAGGAGATTTTTTTGATTAAAGTTTAACTGTTTAGGCAGCAATGGAATCTTTCAAATTATTGATATTCCGTTCCTTTTGGTCATAGCGTAACCTTCCTAGATACCTGGGTTATCTAAAACTGATTTTTTTTAATAATAATTAATTATTAAATATTATTTATATTAATAATAATTATTAATTATAAAAAAAAACAAACAAAGCTCTCAAGCTTTATATTTTCGGCAAAGATTGATGCCTTTACCGTATGTATTCCGTTACCGAGTGAGGGTATTTTCTATCTCAATTTTCATTTTAAGTAGAAATGAGATAGAATATTTTAACGAATGTTACTTGAGTTAAGTGTACGTGTTTTAAATGGAATTATCGACTATTTCCTTCATATAAATATTCAATGTTACGTTAAATAGTTTAGAATTTCATAAATTACCTTGTAAGCCGGTAAACAGAATACAAATCTAAAGATGTACCCTGTGAACACCCGTTGCATGGTGTTTGAGTTGCATACTTTCTCCATTGTTGTGGTTATCAGCAGAACTTGTATCAGCAATGCTAACAGTACGCCGCCCAAAACGACGGTGTATAGAACCACTGAAAATTAACATCATTCAATTTAATTAGAAATCTTACCCAAGATTCCTGATACAATTCAGCTTTGGCGACTTCCACATTAAAATCAACAAAAAGATATAACAGCGCCATCTGTCCAAGATACCCTGAACTATGCAGTAACTAACTAAACGAAGTAACTACTAATTCTGCATCGTGATATAGGAGTTCTCGTGCAGATTAGCATATATACAAATAGCCAATATCAACCGTTAGGCCGAGGCGATCACCTCGCCTGGTCGGAGGCTTCTGTGATGGAGGAACACAACGTAGGTTCCTCTACAGAGGATAAGGATATTACATCATCAGTAGTGTTTAGTCTAGTTAATCCATTGCTGGACGTACGCCATTCCTTAGAAAAAAGGTTTTGGCCTACTATACCGTAATAGCCCAACGAGTTGGTACAGAGTTAGCGTAAAGTTTTCTTCTTGTTATAGTATGCTATATGCGTCTATCTCGTATGCTTAGTTTGCTCCCTCAGTTGTACTAGAACACCCGTGGGATGAACAACGGTGGTGACACTCTATATTTTTAACTTAAACCGACAACATTCATAAAAATTAAATAATCTAAGCTAATAAATGATGTACTTCAGCATGAAAAGGTGTATGAGTGCATACGCAAAACTTACAAATAGAAGGCATGTTGTGACAAGGTATCAAGTAGTCGATGTAACAGAGACCCATACAGACGAGAATGCTGCAGCCGGCGAAGTACCACACTCTACTCATTGTCAGAGGCTCGCTCCAGAAGGATAAGAGAACAAACATAACTAACACTGGAATGAAATACGTATTAAAACTGTTAATATCTGACTTTACTTAAACTGCGTAATAGTATATATGGATTTCACACCCGCTCTCTCTCAAACTTTCGAATAATCCCCCCTTAGTCAGACTCTTTTTTCCAAACTAGTTTGAGGTCGCTTTAAGTCCGATAAGGCTTAATTAGGAAGTGACTGCCTCCAGAGATTCTTAGTACTAGGTGACCGTATTTTTGTAGGAAGACTTTTGTCATAATTTTTAGGGCCCCAATTGATAATGAACAATTACTACAGATGTTCATATGGCAAGCGGGACAGAACACGGCTTATTGCACTCTCCGTGTTACGAAGGGGTTTTAATGTGTTAAGAATGCCCACCCATTCATAGACTCTCCTGGTCAGGATTGCTCAAACTTGCATTATCTTAACATAGTAATAAACTACTTAGTCGTAAACCTTTTTAAATGTTGAAAATAAAATGTTTTTTAGTTAAACTGTACTCCGCACTTACCTAGTAAAGGTGTATAAAAAACTATGTTATATGGTGTAGCTGATCTTTTAAGACTCAACTTGATGATGAGCCTATCGCTCTGATGAGTTAGGTTGTCATTAGGCAAGTAAACTGAATCCCATGTTGTGGGTGTAATCACAAGCTGCGTCGTGCTGGTTTCCCATTCATTTCTAACTGTTGCATCCAAATCTGAAAACTATACAAGGGTTTATTAACTATTGAATAATCGTAATATCTTTCGTGAGCGTGGTTATTTCTGTTAACATATTTTGAATGTGTAGCGCGACTTATCCGCGAAAATCTAAAATAAAAAAATAAAAAAGTTACGATAGCTCCTCAATTCCGCGATATCTTTTATTTATTGAGAACTAGCTTTGGCCCGCGTCTCCGCCCGCGCGTATGTAGGTTGTCGCGGTAAAAAGTAGCCTATGTCCTTTCCCAAGTTCAGTTCTATCTTCATATCAAATTTCATCAAAATCGGTTCAGTGGTTTATTCGTGAAAGCGTAACAGACAGACAGACAGAGTTACTTTCGCATTTATAATATTATTAAGGATTAGGGATAACTTCCGCTATACAACAAAAACTATATGTAAACATCGTGAAAGTCTAAAAATAATTAATATAAATATAATTGTATAAATAGTAGGCCAAAACCTCCTCTCTAAGGAGAGGCCTATGTCCAGCAGTGGACTGTTAAAGGCTGTTGACGATGTTGATGAAATATAATTGTATATGAACAATTTATTTGATTAGTTGCGATGTATGGATATTTTGAAAGTTTGATTATAATATTATCATTTTAGTCACAGAATATTTACTGCTATACATGGGTATTTTTCTCAGTGTGCTCCAAGCAGAGTGATAGAGAATATCCACAAATTCCGTTGGTCATTAGATTATATCGTACATCAAAAAATTGGAAAATGGTAAGCATTCTTAAATTATATATGTGTAACTAAACGCTATTTGTCGGATAGTCATTTAGGCTAGCTTTTTCTATTTAAGTCTTGAATAAAACACTTTTCTATTTCTGTCATTATATCTAGATAAATCTTAAAACAATAAAGTTTCTTGCTAAACAGATGCCTGCAGTGGATTATAAAAGGCTGTTAATGAAACTGAAAAATGAAGGAATGTCGATCGACGAATGATTCTGTAAACAACTTTAACCTCAAGTATCAAGTAAATAATATGCTTATATCAAGTCGAGTAAAGAAAGTCGGGTACAAATATAACTTATACCTAATTTTATGGTGGATGAAGACGGTTTCTTATGGTATTTAGAGCGTAAACGTAATTTTACGCATTCGCAGTATGGAAATATTGCTCGTTTCAAGTGATGTACTTTGAGTAATGGAGAAGTTTTCTTAAATTTTCGGATATATTTAAACAAGGTACTATAAGTTAAGGATTTTTTTTATAAAGACATATATGATACTAGTTGACCCAGCGAACTTCGTACCGCCCAACTTTAAAATTCCAGAACTTGATCGCAGCGCCACTTACCGGGTCCAATTGCGAATCTAAACCATTCCTAGATCCCCTTGAACACACACAAAAAATTTCATCAAAATCGGTCGAGTCGTTTGAGAGAAGTTCAGTGACATTCACACTCACACAAGAATTATATATATAAAGATATATAAAGATAATTATATTAGCTTTTCTAGATGTTTAAAAAAGAGCACGAGTTTTGTTTCGGAGGTAAGACTATTTCAGACCTTACATGAAATCTTTATCAAGAGTGTTACCCACAATTACAGGAAATAACTAAAATTTATATAAGCCCATGTTATATGAAATGTTAAGTTGGTTTGTGTACGCTTGTTTTAATCTATTTTTAGGTTTTCTAATTTCTCTTTAATGCCACTATAATATTCCACCGCAGATCGTGAAGGCTAGAACTCGTTCTTTAAAATAATATGCAGGAGCTGGATGCGCGTAGCCGAGGATCAAACTAAGTGGCGTGCAATTGGAGAGGCCTAGGATTTTGCGTGAATGCGTAATAGACAGATAAACTGGCAGAGAGTCAAGTGTTCCTACGTTTTGCAGTGATGTATTCACTTAAAAAAAAAATTGTTTTACTTAAAAATAATACTTATACTTCTGGAATAGTCGCGAAAAATATACACAGATATATAAATAAATTAAATGCAGACATAAACATACATATATTACAAAAACAGGCAGCCATACACACATGCACAATACTATCAAAAGTTTTAGGGGACACGGTATTTTTAAATTCAAGGGAATCCGAACCTCCTCTTCTCTGAAGGTTTCAGAGCGGGAATAAGGATAAAAAACTAAGAGAAAATCTTGAGTAAGAAAAATCTTAAAAAACATAATAATAATACTTACAATTTGCATCTTATTGTCATATTGCTCTATAATTTCCAGAGTGATTTTATCATGAACTTCCCATGGTTGAATAACTATTGTGCAGTCATATTCATCGCGCGGCCATCTGGCGAAGTTAATATTATTTAAAAGTTACATTATTAACGGTGGCAATTCTGTTGTTTCAAACTCTATAAACAAAATCAAAAATCTCTAAAAAAGGATTCTGTGCCTTTAAATGACGTTCTTAATACTACAAATTGACCAAAACTAGATGTCACACTAAAATTGTATTTATTTGTATTGTTTTTTTAATTTATTATAAAAAAGAACAACTCCCGCTTTAGGATACATTCCTGTCACAGGGACACACTTTACAAATATACAAGAAACAGAAGAACAATTTGAGAATCACACAAAGTGTATACAGTAGGAAGCAGCTTGGCGACCGCTTAAACTACTAGGCCAACCGTGCAGTCAAATATATACTTTTATACTATGGATCAAAAAAGATTTAAAAGCTATTAAACCAAGTATTTGTGCGTACTCACTTGCTGAGGCCATAGTTTAAAGCATAACACCACGTAATTACTCTTGTTTGAAAGTGGAACGTTGCCTCTCCACCGGATTCCATTGTAATCAGTTCGGAGTTTCTTCCTTGTAGTATGTCGTGCTCATTAGAACTGTAAAAAAAAGATAGACAGCGCCATCTACTGAAGACAGACCAAACTACGGAGTAACTATTAATCTTGGAACGCGATATAGAAATTAAAGCGGTTAGTTAGTAGTAGTTATTTTCTTAAAGCTTAAATAAAATGAATAGTTACAGAAAGTCAAGATAACCAATACCGCAGGATTGTATGAAAAACGGCAACATTGTAGTAGTTTGAAGAAATCGGTTTCTGAGGGAGTACTCTTTATCGTAATCTGTGATCACTAACTCTCAATATGTTGGTTGATGTGGCTTTAGTAGATTTGATTCGAAAACGTACGGTATTAAGGTACGGTGAAGTAACCCTAAAATATTGTATTTATCGATTTTAGATAGATTCATTATTGAATTTTTATAATTAAAAAACTAAATAACACCTCTTTGTCAGGACCCGGGTTGGCAGTCATATACGGCTACCGCTAAACCATCGAGATAGTATCACTACGTGTTATATAACGAAGTCCTCTGCCACGTCTGTCTGTTCAATTTTCATGCAGTTTTCAGCAATGAGCAGATTGTTAATCGAGGAAAGTTTTGTCAAGTTTAAAATGTTTCTTATATAGCTAAACCTACCGTGCAAAGTTGGGGCGTTCCGTTGGTTATTAATATACAAAATATAAATATTAAAAGTTATTGCAATACAATTTATGAAAATGATACCATTTCATATGGTTAAGAATATGATTTACTTATTCAAGAGGCGATAAAAGTATCGTGCCCAGGGATATTGAGTTGAGTTGTGAGATCATAAAGATATCGGATATCGCCAATTTGGTAAGCAAACAACAATATTTAAATATTAAATATAGAAAGGAAAAATCAGTTGATGTTTTGTCGACATTGTTTACTTTGATGGTACAAGTGAGTCGAGTGAATTAATGTTAAGTTTAACTGTTTAAAATGGAACGGAGTTTTGGCACAAAATCTTTTTTTAACACATTATATTAAATGTTTACTAGCTGAAGCTCGCGGCTCCGCTCGCGTCTTAGAGGTATGATGTTGCCCAATTCTCAGACCTACCCAATATGCACAAAAAATTACAAACAAATCGGTCCAGGCGTTTCAGAGGAGTATGGTAACTAATATTGTGACACGAGAATTTTATATATAAGAAGATAAGATATTTTGTCGTGCTCAAAATGACATCCAAAATTATCTAAACGAATTTCACGTATTTTTAAAAAATGTTGTTTTGCTGGCCATGCTTAAGTTAGTGGTTGGTAGTACTCAAACACAGCAGCAGTACACCTACTTGAGAGAATAGATGGCATTGTTAAACAATAAATAGTAGTAACCGAGCCAAGTTCGGTCGACCAGGTACTACTTATTAAAGTCTATAACATCTGTACTAATATTCAGACAGTTAATTTGTACAGAGTAGAGAGATAATTGTACAGATTTTTTATACTGATATTATAAATTCGGCGTTTTTCAATTCGATTGTAACCGTACATATTGTTTGATATTGAGTGTCAATACAGTGTACTTTTAATAACAAAAATTAATTTGGTAATTTTAAAGAAAACAAGATCACAATAATTAGTAGTAGCTTAGTAGGTCATATGACACAAAATGTATCGGTAAAGCTGTTATTGCAAAACTTTTTAACACATTATACACTTTAATGCTTTAAAGGTAAGTTCTATATTGGAAAAGTAACAACATAATTCAGTTGTTAATTTTCATTACATGTTTATCGGCTTACAGTCAGTAGTTGGTTTAAAATTGAATTAATTTCTAAAATACGGTAGTTCGCCTACAGCGAAGAAAGTAAGTTGCTGTGAGCCAATTTACAGATGGAACTTAGCTTTGGATAGTGATTCAAAACAAATTCAACTAGTAGTCTGATCGAAATATTTAATTTATGACTGAAACTGTACTGTATTTTTTTGGTGACAAAACCATACATCTTTCTTAATTTTAATAGTTAATATCATAATTTTGATAATACGATACCTCAAAAGTTATAGTAGTTTTTCTATAGTACTTACTTGAATACTTGGAATTTAGGATGCCATATCTGTCCCTGCCGAAATTTGAGACGCTTCGTTCCATTGTATTTTCCGGGATACCAAGCCAAGGTATCATCTGTCCAGCTCTAAAATCACCACAAGCATCATATTTTTATTATTAATAATCTTATTATATATAAATCTCGTGTCACAATGTTTGTCCTCAATGGACTTCTAAACCACTTAACCGATTATAATAAAATTCGCACACCATGTGCAGTTCGATCTAACTTGAGAGATAGGATAGTTTAAATCTCAAATTATAGTCGCAATTTTAATAATCGCGGGTAACACCGCGGGATTCAGCTAGTAAATATATATAAATCTCGTGTCACAATGTTTGTCCTCAATGGACTTCTAAACCACTTAACCGATTATAATAAAATTCGCACACCATGTGCAGTTCGATCTAACTTGAGAGATAGGATAGTTTAAATCTCAAATTATAGTACCCGGTAGGTGGCGCTGCGAACAAGCTATGGGATTTCAAATTCGGGCGGTACGAAGTTCGCCGGATCAGCTAGTTAATAATAAATATTAAAACCCACATGTCATAATGCTATCACAATAATGTTGTTGGGTTTTATGAAAATTCATATTTTCAAAGTTAGAAACTGGGCATCTCTAGTAAAATTGTAAAGTTGAAAAGTTTGTTTATTTGAAACTACCTAGATGAATGAACTATTCATACTTAATTTATATGCAAGTGAATGTAGTACTTAAATCAAAATAGAAATTTTTAATTTGTCCGTCTTTCTATCTGTTCTGGAACTGCTGTACGGATTTTGACGGGAATTTTGCTGGAAGGCAGATGATGATATTAGGAGTAACTTAAGGTTATTTATTGACTAACTTCGCCCCACAGCGTAACCTGCTATTTACAACACCAACCGTGGGTAGCATAAGATTCAGCTCGTACATATACACATATAGATTCAAATAGGTACATACAATAACTCCTGATATTCCAGTCACTAGTTTTGAGTTGAATGCATTGTATTTTACGCTTGTGACTTTGATTCCCAGTTTTACGTTCATAGTTGGCCTTGGGGGTATCCAAGGAAACTTGTATAACAAGATATCCCTCTTCAACCGATCCGACATTGAAATCTGTTCGTCAATTTCTGTAGAGGATCCTGTTACTGTAAAGAGAACAGAATGATTGATTATTATTCTTATTATTAATGTTCTTGAAAAAGACAACTCCTTTATTCATCATCTTCAGCCTATCGCAGTCCACTGTTAGACATAGGCCATATATTCTTGTGTCGCGGACTTTACAAACACACATGAAACGGACACAAAGAACATCCAGACTCAGAACAACAATTTCTGGATCATACAAGTGTTGTCCCACGTGGGATTGAACCAAAGACACTTATTTATTTATTTATTTATTTAAAACTTAATGCACATGTAGCACAAAGGCGGACTTAATGCCATGAGGCATTCTCTGCCAGTCAACCTTCAGGTGATGTAGGAATATGATGTGGTAGGTGCAGGCTTAGAATATAAAAGTAGTTGTAAACGTAAGTATTATCTTTACGGTAAACAATTTTAATTAATTCAAATTTAACACTTCTGAGTAATATACACAAATATAAACATACGTTAATATACATACACACAAATATAAACATACGTTAATATATATACACACATATACATATATAATAAAATTAAATACAAACATACATATATAAATAAATTTAATAATATATATAAAATATAGATACTCAGTCGGGTATTATCGTTGTGACCGTTCTGCCAATTTATTCCGGAGTAGATCACGTACTTTCATTTTGAATGTGAGGCGGTTTGTGGACATCCTGATTTCGGTAGGTAGCGCATTCCATAGAAGAACTGACTGCACGAAGAAGGAAGAATTGATGAAATTAGAGGTGTGAGGGGGGCAAAGAAGAAGCATATTGTTCCTTGACCGAAGGTTTCGGTCATGGTTTGAGCATAAGAGACGAAAGTGAGGTACGAGGTACTCAGGTAACGATGGGGAGATAAGGAAAGAAAAAAGAGAAGTGAGTGCACGCAAACTGCGGCGCTGTCGAATTGGGAGCCATTGCAGCTGGGAACGTAAAGCAGACACATGGTCATACTTGCGAAGATTGAAAACGAATCGAATGCAGTTATTGAGAAGGCGATCTAGTTTATTAAGGAGGTCTGCATTCAGGTCAAAATAACACACATCACCATAATCGATCAGGGGAATTATTAGGGACTGCATAAGCGTAGCCTTGGTTTTAGCAGGAAGGAAATTTTTAAGACGGTACAAAGCGCGAAGACATGAAGTAACTTTCTGGCTGACATGTGTCACTTGTGCCCGCCAATCAAGTGTAGAGTCCATATATAGCCCCAAGTTTTTGACTACTGAACTCAGAGGTATCGTCTGGTTGTTGTAGACAACTGGAGGCATGGCTGCCATATCCAACCTACTTAGCATTTGTTTGCTCCCCACGACGATCACTTGACATTTTGTAGGATTAACAGATAATCCAAACCTCGTTGACCAGTCCCTTATAGATTCTAAGTCTCTGTTCATTTTCTCAATGGCATATGATATGTCCTCAACAGTTGACTGCGTGTACACTTGTAAGTCATCAGCGTACAGGTGATACGCACACCGAAGGTTATAGGTTATGAGATTAATGAAAATTGAAAATAATAAGGGAGATAATATGCCGCCTTGAGGGACGCCAGTGTGAAGATCAAACCAACTAGACGACACGTCATCGATATGTACACACTGCTGACGTCCCTGAAGATAAGAGGAGAACCATTCCAGAGCTTCCGAGGAGACCATGAGATAGGAGAGGATGGCCAGTAGGATCTCGTGACTAACGGTATTAAATGCATTCGAGAAATCAATTAAAGCCAGCACAGTGACTTTGGTGTCCTCCATACCCTCTCTAATATCGCTAGTCACTTTGAGGAGAGCAGTGGTAGTGCTGTGACCGGGTCTAAACCCAGATTGTAAAGGACTAAGAGACTTATTCTGATATATAAACTGAGAGAGCTGCTTGAATACACAGGCCTCTAGCACTTTAGAAAGAAAGGGAAGTATAGAGATGGGTCGAAAGTGTTCAGGGAGTGTCGGGGTATTTTTTTTTGGTAAAGGGATGATGTAGGCCTTGCGCCAGAGGGAGGGAAAGGTTCCAGAGTCAAGTGAGAAATTTATAATGTGAGATATAGCTGGTAGAATGTGATCAAGGATGGTAACAATCATGCGACGGCTAATGCCGTCACATCCCACAGCGTTGGAATGAATGGACAGGATAATCTTTTTGATCTCCTCAGAAGACACCGGAGAAAAATCAAAGGATTCGATATTAGGGTGGTTTAGACTGGCTATATAGGTCAAGGTTTGACTCTTAGTTTGATGATTCATCTGAGGTGTGGTTGAAAAGTGACGATTGATATCATCTAAACTCATTGTCATCTTGACCTCAGAGCGTTGTTGCTTGCCAATACCTAATGTTCCAAGGAACTTCCACATATTGGCAGTTGAAGACGTTTCTAGATTTTGAGTTATATGGCGGCGTTTGGCATTACGTATCAGCTGATTACACCGATTCCTGGCAGCCTTGAAAAGGTTCCATTTCTCTTCACAGCGAATTCTTCTGTACCTATTGTACGAAAGATCCCTGCGTCTCATGGCCACTCTAATTTCTTCCGACATCCACGGAGCCGGGGCGCGCTTTAGTTTAACTTTCCTAATAGGTGCGTAGGTATCATATAACTTAAGAACGGCGTCATTAAAAATACCGACTTTATCATTCGTGTCTGTAGATGCTGTCAGGCTAGTCCAGTCTAAGGCAGAAGCATCCTCACACAGTTTTTCCACATTCATTTTTCTGAAACCACGAATATGCAGTACTTTAGGAGGGGGTTTAGGAGGCTTTAGGATATAAGAAAGGAAAATCAAGTCATGGTGGGAAAATCCAGGAGCAGGGAGTTGACCATGGGAATAGATTAGATTTGGAGCAGAGGTGATCATTAGGTCAAGCCAGGTATCCTGGTACTCGATATTGTGGTGAGTAGCTTGGAGGGGGAGGACATGGAGGCTATTGGATTGGATAATGTGGAGGAGATTACGAGTGCGGGGTGAATTAAGGGCTAAGAGGTCGGTGTTAAAATCACCCATTATGATGTGGTGTGAGTATTCCGACCCTAAAGATTCCAGAACTGTTTCCAGACTGGAGAAATAGTTGACAGCAGGTGGACAATAAACTACCCCTAGTAAGACTTTAGACCCCTTGATACAGACTTCAAGAAAGAGGTATTCAGCGGAACTAGTAGGATCAGAAGAGGAAGTGGCGAGGATGTTATAAGGTAAACCACCACGGAGGTAAATGGCTACCCCACCACCTCTTCTAGTATCAAGTCGATCGTTACGAATGAGTACGAAGCCAGTAAGAGGATAAGAGGTGGAAACTAGGTGCGGCTTAAGCCAAGTTTCCGAAATCAGGATGGCATGCACATTATTGTTAGTGAAAGTTTCCGTCAATTCACTGAAGTGACTAGGGACACTCTGAGCGTTAATGTGACACACATTTAATAGAGAGTTAGACTGGTCGTTAAACGATTGTCGTAATTGATCACCTAGTGTGTCAGGTAGCGAACTGTAGCTTTCGTCTTCGGAGGTGTCGTTGGCAGAAAAATATATCTCATTATCGTCTATTATCATTGCAGCCGAGTATACAAAATAAACATATAAGTTGAATGTAATGTAATAAATATTATACGAATAAATAAATAAATAATAATAAAATTTTATAGTAATATACACGTATATATATAAAAATCTACGATTACGTATTACTACATCACCCGCCAGCTTACACACATAAGACAGATACACAACAAGAAGCGAAATTTAATCTTAAAGTAATAAACGAAAAAACGAAAAAGGACTAATAGAAAATAAAAGTAAAAAAGTGTACCTTCTACTATACATAGTATGTGATCTAACTAGAGGAAGATAAAAGGAGAAAAAAGATAGTTATAAGAAATACGACCACAACAAATGTACATGCTTTGTGTTCTTATGTAACTATGCAAGAAACGGAACGTACTTGATATGACTTACGTCTATTTGACAGGTACATTTTATTGTTATGTGTCAGTGTCAAGTCACAGAGTCACAATACAATACAATTGTAAACAATAAAAACATGCATACTACAATAATTATCAAATAAATGTTGAAGGTACACAACAGAACCAACCAGAAAGTGTTATATAAACAAAACAAACATGGCAAACAGAGTGGGATCACAAAACTAGCGTCTCCGCGTGCCTCTGCCGTTATTATCTGGGCTCGCATTACCGGGGTCGCTTCTGCTTGTGGATGGTGCTTTTGGGAATTTAGCCATCAGTGGTTTTAGCTCTTCAGTGGTTGTTATTTTGTATCGACTGTCGTCGCAGGCTTTGATTACAATATTCCCGTTCTGCGTCCAGCAGGCCGACATGCCAAAATGTTGCCGGGCCATAGCGAAAGCTGTCTGTCGTGTTTTGGTTAGGAATTCTCTAATAGAGAAGCCAGAACCCTTTAGTGATGCCTTGGACCTCCAGACTGTGGACCTGGCCTCCACCGTAGTGAATCTCACCAGGATTGGGCGAGGATGTTCCTTAGAGGGGACTCCAATTCGATGACAGTGCCTGATATTAAGCGGTGATATGTCTTTAAGGTTCATCTTCCCATTTATAACATCGATCAGGGTAGCACTGCAGTCCTCTTTGACAGCCTCGGGCACTCCCAAGAAGATGAGTGATTTATGACGATGCCGAGTCTCCATTGCATCCACCATCCTAGTGCACTCTTGAATTTGCTTCCGAAGAAGACCCAACATTGAGAACACCAGCTCACGGAAGGTTCTAAATTCCTCTGACACCCGTGCAATTGTATCCTTGCTGTTACTACCCGAATGCAGTTGTGCCTCCAGTTGAGCCATCCTATTAGAAAAGCTCTCTTCTAGATTGCTCTGGGCCTCTTGGATAGCAGACAGTTGGGGCATGGTGACAGATATATTTTTGAAAAGATTATTAAAGTATACCTTGTGTTTTGTTGTGCTGGCAGGTGATCAGGGTACTATTCTCAGATCATGTAGACACTAGTTTACTAATAATGCACTATACAACTTTAAGTAAAACTAGTTTAAGCTGTAAAACTTTTTGTATAAATTGTGATGTTTAATATTTTAAATAAATAAATTTTATTAAGAGATCTAATCATGTGTGTTCACTTTTTTAGCACCTACCCGCAAAAAAAAACAAAAAAAAAAAAAGAAAAAAAAAAAAAAAAAAAAAAAAAGAAATCTTATCGTAGTGGAAAGCGGTTTAGCGACCACTTAAACCACAGGCCAAACATGTAGTCAAAATTATAGTAGTGTAATATTTATTAATCAACATCTATACGTATTCATTATGAATTAGGTTACTGATTGTGCAACTTTACAAAGTTTTGAAGCTTAAAATTATAAACTATTCTCTTAAAATAATGATTTTCTTTAGACTGAAAGATTAATTAATATTGATTAATTTGTCGATTATTTAAAATCGATCAGGTCACAGAATTATAAATCTAAATTAGAACATGTAACTTACTTTCTCCTCCTCCGTTTACGGGTATAGGACAATCGTACAGGAACTTTGCTTCAACACCCGACCAAGCAGCAAAGCTAAAGTACTTAATATCAAGAGGGCTCACGTCGTTATACGAGAGTATAGGTAGAACTTCTCCCTCCTTTCCAAATTCAATTAAACCGTCTGTAAGTAAACATTTTAATATGATATATAGCAATAACTCAGTGTACGTCACCATCACCATACTGCATTTTTCACGTTCGCATTGAGGATGGTGGCACACTCTTAGATTCTATTCATGCTTTCCATCAGGCAGAGTAGAGTCATTTTAGCTCCTAACAATATCTCCTACGTAGTAAGCTGATCTCAGTTGAGAGTAGTTGTACGTCATCAGTAGGAGTACATCACCATTTTAAATATAAAATTATCGTGTCACAATGTCATACTCGTATTATCATCCTCCGAAACGGCTTGACCGATTTGTATGAATGTATTCTCTTAAGTAGGTGTACTGCTGCTGTGTTACCAACCACTAACCTAAGCATAGCCAGCAAAACACAAAATTTAAAAAAAATACGTGAAATTTGTTTAGATAAATTTGGATGTAATTTTGAACACTACAAATATCTTTTCTTCTTATATATAAAATTCTCGTGTCACAATGTTAGTTACCATACTCTTCTGAAACGGCTGAACCAATTTGTATGAAATTTTGTATACATATTGGGTAGGTCTGAGAATTGTACAACATTTATTTTTCATTCCCCTAAATGTTAAGGGTAGTCTTATGATACAGTATTAAAAAATACATACAACCCTAAATTTTCAATCTTCTACGATCAACCTCTATTTTTAGGGCGGTACGAAGTTCGCCCGGTCAGCTAGTTTTATATATAAAATTCTCGTGTCACAATCTTAGTTATCATACTTCGCCGAAACGGCTTGATCGATTTGTATGAAATTTTGTGTGCATATCGCTTAGGTTCGAGAATCGGCCAACATTTATTTTTCATACGCTTAGAACGCGAGCGGAGCCGCGGGCATCAGCTATTTTTATTCTAAAATTTATATTAGACCTTACTGAATTTTTGTCTTACCTTGACTAATCCTGATGTAGAAACCTCTCATCTCAAATGTAGACAGTATATCTTGTGTTTTGATGGATACCTTACCGTCTCTTTTCAAGTGTCGCCTTAGTTCCGTAAACCGATTGCCACCGCCGCCAACAACTGTGGACATTTTAATTACTTTAGAGATTGCACTAAGTTAATTTAATTCATTTTTGATTTAGTATGTAATCTTAACTTTCATCGAGTACTTCAGTTCAAAATTCTGATTATTTCATCGACAGACCCTAACGTTCCACTGCTGGGTTAGGGTCTCCTCTCAGGAGAGGGTAAAGGTTATACGTACCTACACTGGCCGAGTGCAGGTTGGGGACTGTTAAGACACGTGGTAGCTACGTAATCTTGTCGTTGGATGTTTTTAAACCACCCAAAGGCCTCCGACTAAGCTTCGCGTCTGTTATCTTGTGATAACAACTGGGACTGACTACTTAACGTGACTTACGAATCACGGAAATGTTTATAATATGTCATGCCACAAACGGTCACCCATCTAGGTACCTAATGACCGCTCCTTCGTTGCTTACCCTCGGTGATTAGCGTTTGCTATGGCTATGACCAAATTGCATTTATTTTTTATTTAAAGTTTCCCAATTTCCTCTACTCCGGCTGATGGAAAGCATGAGTAGAATCCAAGGATAGTGGTCACCATTCTCATTATACATAATATATAATGCAGCATTATGACTCGCACTTGATTTAGCTGCTTATCGTTATGATTCGGCATCATTGCACCTCCGACCAATCACCAACGAAACACGACAACACGATTGAAATCAGCGTGGTTCTACTAACTTTAGCTTAGTTTTAAGGTTGTTTTATGATGATGTTTTTGTATTAGTAAAGGTCGTAGTTAGTCGTTTGCTTGTGTGTGTTTGTGCATTTGTGGGTTATCGCGGTAAAAAGTAGACTATGTTATTCGCTTCTAAAACGTAAGAAATAAACCCATATTTTAAGTTTGATGTGTTAATACCGTGAGAATCAGTAAGTTTTTTTAATATTAGTAGATGATTCCAATCTACTACTATTTATGAAATAAATTTGAACTTGGTGTACACAAATGTATTTGGATATAGAAGCAGAATTGAAAAGATAGATGACTGCACGGTTGGCCTAGGCCAACCGTGCAGTCATCTATCTTTGCAATTCTAGTAGGGACCACTTAAACCACTAGTGGTTTAAGTGGTCCCTACACCGCTTCCGACTTCACCAAGTATCGTGGGAAAACACTATGTGATTTACAAATTTTCTTTCTAAGTCTGGGTGTTCTTTGTGTCCGTTTCATGTATGTTTGTAAACGGACACAAAGACCACTGCGACACGGGATTTATATTCCCAATGAGGGTGTTTACTTTAAAAAAAAAACAACCATTAAACCTTACCAATTTCGTACACAGGATCGCTGTATCCAGGTTTTTCAATAGGTGACAGCAAAATATGACCATTACTCATAGCCTGTATCCCTAAATGCATTTCGAAAGCCATACCAGAGTCCTTTATTAATTCTTTTAATTCTTCATTATCAACTCTGTAAATTGTTTTATATGTGTATCCATCTTTGCATATATGTTCTTTGCAAGCTTGCGCCACTGAAAAGTATAAGAAAGTATAAAAAATATTTTTTTAAATATATTTAAGCCTACCGAAGTGACTACTACTCTGCCTGTTGGAAAACATGAGTAGAATCCAAGAGAAGGGGGTCACGATCCGAGGGCCGTGACCGAAGAGGCAGTGAGCTGCGGCGGCGTGCTGATGGTGTCGCTGGACATCGCAAACGCATTCAATAGTCTCCTGACTGTTTAGCTGCACAAGAGAAGCACTTCTCTACCTGCTGCGGCTGGTGCAGACTACCTACAGGGGCGTACTGTCATGTACGAGGACCGAGTAGTGTTTTAAGACGTTGGGTCATGCAGTGTTTCGCAGAGGTCTGTCTTTGGACCACCCCTGCTGGGCATTGTTTGTTATGTCGATAACGCGTTGGTAATAGCCCGAGGGTCAAACTTTATAGGGGATTAAAAGGACGCACTGTTTTTCCATGAGCCCAATAATTTTTATTATTCGAATCTTGGTGGAAATGCTTACATTCTTAAAATTAAACTCACTAATACTACTAATAATGATAATAATTAAAGGTTTGATACTTTTAATTTGGGAATAACTTTATTTAAAACCTAACATTTGTAGATGATACATTACATAAAAATAATTGTGCGTACACCGTAAATATACTTTAGCAAAGTAAGCACTTACTTTTTGGCGTAAACACAAACGTATTATTACCGGCTTCAGTATACTTAATTAAAGAAATGACGATACAGAATAGCACCCACATTATTGGTCACTTTTTATTTTGAAATTGCACACTTTTACACAATTTATTGATTACTTGTAAGTGAACTGAAGATTTTTTAAACAAAGCTATAGTATCATTATGACAATCTGTTCCATTCAGAGGATCCAACTGACTGTATTGAGATAGATGTTATGCTGCTATACGAGTACTTATCGCTTCCTGAATCGGGATGTATGCGGGAACAAACTCGGCGATAGCACGACATATGACATCGGCATGCTTAAAATAAAACAAAGACTTAACATAACCTTCTAACTAATAAGTTAAAAAAAAGAATCACAGACTGCGTATGTACAATGCGTATAAAATTATTATTGTATATATTTAAAATATGTGTGTAATTAAGTAATACTGAAGGTATTTGGACAGATCTCTAGACGATGGATAGACTCATAGGGCAAGGACATAAGTTCCAACCCTATGGATGGGTCAAATCAAAAGTACGATAAAATTGACTTGTGCTTGCATTATTTAACACTCTGCCATCAACAGCCACTTTCTCAAGAGTAGTCGATAAAGATAAAGAATTACCCTAGGTATCTAATTTAATTTTTTAATGATAGAAGAAGTTTTAAGTTTTTTTTTTATGTTTAATTTAGTTGTTACACTAATACATCTCGGTTTCGGGCAAGCTGTAGCCGACCCCAAACAGTTACTTGAAGTTACCCAATAAAAATGGCGCAATGATAACCATTAAGAGTATTGTAATATAGGACTCATATCGCTTGTGATATTAAAAATAATTTTATATGACACTAAGAGTTATGTAAATGCATGAAATTACATGCATTTATATACATATTAAAATATTTTCAAATCTTTTTTTTTTCCCGTATACCTATACACTTACATTTTGCTGACCATAATTCCAGTACTATTCATATAATACAGAGCAATTCTACTATCAAAGTTAACTTATTTCTACATTCGGTGGTGCAGTGATATCATGTGCGACTACCTCTACATACTGTAAAAGAAACCTCAGATCGATTTTCGGATCGGACCAAATGTTTGTGTAATTTGCAAATATTTAATTCGGAATTTCGGTGTTATATGTGTATAATACGTATTTATTATAATATAAACTAGCTATATCTGCAGTCTCACCTGCAGTTATATTGTATTTTTTTGAGTAACCTTTCCAGATATTAGCCGGAAAGAAAGAGAGAAAAAAATTATTGAATTTCTGTCATAATTACCGTGTTATTTTTTCATTATGGATTTAGTGATAAGTTCATCATAAACATACACTCTAATTTTATATATTTTTATCAACGTATAGAAAAAATATCTGTACTTCAGTTGTCTGTCATTCGTGGTACAAGCTCTGATTAGTTTGGAACTAGATAGCGAAAAAACGCTCTTAATTATCTACTTTAAATAAATATGAAATCAAATTCCTTCACTAGTAAAACAGTCCAAATGGTTAGTTTCTGCATAAAACAAAATGGGTAGCTACAATATCATGCAAACGGATACTGTTATCTGCCGGACGCGAGATAAAGCCCTGTAACTAATATTAAAACAAATACTATTATTTATGTGGCTTATCCCTCTCGCCTTTATTATTGCTTTTACGCAGTTTAACTTTATGTATTTATTGTGGACCTTCTACCTTCGACCTTGTTTTAGCTAGCTATCTCTAGGTATGCTTTGCATAATTGTGAAAACTCGAACGTAAATTATTTGATTTATTTATTGTATTTATTGTTAATACAAAATAGTACAAAGGAAAAAAAACATATGAGTTACAAATTATATGTACAACAATTGGCGGTCTTATCGATCAAGGCTATTGCTTCCAGACAACCATATCATATTAGGTATCACCATTAACAGCCTTTAACAGTCCACTGCTGGACATAGGCCTCTCCATAGAAAGGAGGTTTTGGCCTACTATACCACGCTGGCCAGACGGGTTGGTAAAGGGTTTGTTTCAAGTTTTCCTTCTCTTGGCAGTGATGTTAGCTGCTTATTTTGCTCCTTTAGTCGCCTCTTACGACACCCATGGAATGAATAGGGGTGGTGACACTTTGTATTCTTAATCCGTCACCACACGGACACATATTAGGTAACTACGAAATATTAGGGACTTTAGTAGAATAAGAAGAAGAAAATTATCTGTACACAGTGACACACATAGTAACATTCTACAGTATGTACTTGGACTGCAAGTATGTTGTCTGTGTTCTAAACGTATAGCGTTTCCGGACTTCTAGAAAATCGTTCTGTACTGTTCTAGTGTTAAGAAATGGCTATTGTATTAAACGGTTGAAGACTTGAAGGAATAAAAATACATCTATAAAAATAAACAAAATTGAAGTGTTTATCTATTATTGCAAAAGCACTGTTTTTTTATATTTTTTAAATGTATTTACATATGAAAGTATATAGGTACGGTAATTACATCAATGAAGCATTTTTTTTAATTTTTAGCGGGTTGTCTGTTTGTTCCGGGTAGTCTTTGGAACAACTGAATTGATTTTGAGGACATTTTCATTGGCAGAAAGTTGATAACTTACCTACTCCATGTAACTATAAACTACTATTTCGGTCACAACATTTATTACCATTACGTATTCTTACATGGTAACTACCTCGTTGCTCTGGTCGGTTAGCATAGAATTCTTTCGATCAAGGGCTCGATTCCTATGTGTTAGACGGGTGGGTCGATCCCGGCCAAAAGTGCTGTTGAGTTTTTCTTAAAATAATTTCTTAATCAGTCCAGAGTATAGAAGTTTGGCGGTGTTTCACGCCCTTGCCTTAGAGAACACGCTAAGCCGTCGATCTCGGTTGTCGTGGACATTTATGGCAATCGTTATTGGGAAGTCAGTGCCCAGAAACTTGAACTAGTTGTCAGTATATTTGATATACTGACAACTAGTTCAAGCTTTGAATTCCATTCATCCAGCATCTCACTAAGCCGCCATAGTGTGGGCCGCCATGCTTTATTGCCTGCATTCTCGGCAATGGTGTGTGGATTCCCCCACTCTTGGATTCTGCACGTGCTTTCCATCAGGCAGGGTTGAGTCCCTTTGGTAGGCAAAATATATATATAAAAAAAAAACCACAGGGTTGCGGCAATATAATGACGTTCAAGTAAACCGGTTGCACTGGTAGTCGATCCCATTAGGGAGAATACTAGGAAGAAGAATAAGTAACTTAAAGTGAATGGTATAACAAATGAATAGTGGTTAAGGTATGGTGGTGGATAAGATGTCCTAAAAACAGAGGTACCTCGATCTCTCCCACCTCAGATGCGCAAAGTGGCACACCATGTGGTTTTAGTCAGTTCGATTCCAACACATCACCATGCCGCATATCCCGGTGGAGTGACGGCCCAAGGAGGTTTTCATACGTAAAAAAAGACAGTGGTGGATAATTACAACGCAGAGTAAGAAGTGGAGAGCTTTTTGATTTGGAAAAATGATTTTTTGTTTTCACCACTACAACCAATGCAGAATATTTCAGAGAACTTTCTAAGCAGACTGCAAAATTTCACAAGTGCGCCTGACCATAACCCTGCAGACTTTTGAAGTTTAGGATTGAGATTTTTGCTCGTCAGGCGGTAAATTTTCGGTACTTCGATTTCTTCATTTCATTGATATACTTTTACTTTTCGATTATTGCATTAACCATAACACTATTAGCATACTAAAATATAGTTAAGTATGTTTAGAACCACATTAAATGTTTTTGTCACTTCAAATATCTTTAAGATATCGATACTTCATCATCATCAGCCCATCGCGGTCCACTGCTGGACATAAGCCTCTCCCATTGCACACCACTTTCATCGATACTTCATTACATATTATATTAAAAATCTAAAAAACCTCTAATTGATTGAACCGATTTCCATCAAACATAGCTAAGAACACCCCCAAGTAATTCACATTTGAAACAAAAAAAAAACAAACCCAAAATTGTAAAAGTCAGTGTTCACACTCTTTTCTTTTTAACGATTACTATCTACTATCTTGAATGTCTTTTTAAATTGTATTCAATTTCTGTACTAACTAAACTACTGTAATGTACGGTACAACTCGTTATTTGCATGCAGAGTTTACCTATAAGTAATTGTTACAATATTGCTATTTTGTTTTTATGTAATTTACTATTATTTTTGCACTGTGTAAACAATTGTTGGTAAACCAATAAAAAAAAACCGTTCATCCGTTCGGGAGCTACGATGCCACAGACAGACACACACACACACAGAGACACGTCAAACTTATAACACTCTGCCGTTTATTTGTGTTTGTTGTCGTCTGTTTGTTCGATTAGCTTCGATAAACTCAAAAACTTATGCACTGAATTGATTGAAATTTTGTAACCAGATAAATTAAAGTCCGTGTGGTGACGGATTAAGAATACAAAGTGTCACCACCCCTATTCATTCCATGGGTGTCGTAAGAGGCGACTAAAGGAACAAAATAAGCAGTTAACATCACTGCCAAGAGAAGGAAAACTTGAAACAAACCCTTTACCAACCCGTCTGGCCAGCGTGGTATAGTAGGCCAAAACCTCCTTTCAAAGGAGAGGCCTATGTCCAGCAGTGGACTGTTAAAGGCTGTTGATGATGATGATGAAATTAAAGTCTGAGAAAGGATATAGGCTACTTTTTACCGCGATAACCGATATAGACGGGGGCGGAGCCGCGGGCGAAAGCTAATTATTACTTATATGGTAAAATTACATTATCGTGTTCCTCACAACGTAATAACATTAGTATATTATGCTACTACTAATATGATTGCTGTTCCAAACATACTGCTGACGGAATATTTGGAACACGTCACCGGCAATTAATACTCTTAGTACATACTCCGAACAAATCCTTCCGTGTTAAGTGAGTGGTGCAATTAACGTCACTCATAAAAGACGGTCTAAGCTCCGATCGTAAAGTATTTATAACAAGACCACTTCAAATACAGCGCTCGAACTGTGTTATTGGAGCGAGAATTTCACGATTCGTTTGGTAAATTTAATTTCGGGAGTAATAATTTCTGTTTCTATGTAAATTCATTAATTTTATTTGTTACTTGTCGAAAGTTTTGTAATGTATAAAGTTGGATTATTAGTCTATTAAATATCGTTTTAGAATTATCGTTAATCTGATATAGTACGCTTGACTAGAGTGGAGAAGTAATACATAACAGTTAACATGATATTTAAATCTGAGATAGTATTATCAGACATTAGATTAATTAAAAAAAAGGAGATTCAGTTTTATTTTGGTACTAGAGGGTTGATTAAATTTATATTTTATGAAAACTAATTTTGTAACTGGTGATCTTAGAAACTGATTTAAACTTAATAACAAAAAAAAAACACTTCCTGTCGCTTTATCTTGGTTAATATTACATCTACAAATATAAAATAAATAAATATTTCAGACATCTTACACACAATGCCATCTAGTCCTAAACTAAGCAGAGCTTGTACTATGGATGGTATTAGACAACTGATATTATAAATACATAAACATACTTTTTTATATAAATATATTTATATTATACAAAGAAAACACCCAAACTGCGAAATAAATATTTGGGGATCACACAAACATTTGGTCCGACCCGGGAATCGAACCTGAGACCTCTTGATTAGCAGTCGCATACGCTGACAACTAGACCAACGAGGTACGACGAGTGTACTAAACTATACCTAAATGCCCAGCATCCTTCGGCACTTTTCACACATGTTGCTACTCCCAAAATTATTGAAGGAGATTGATAATTTAATAGGAAACCCATGAAAATGTCCTCGATTCGAGGTACTTTATGTGAATGTCTCCATTAATACAAGTGTCGCACGTCATAAATTACGTCATTAAATACCGCAACGCGGCGCCACCGTCACGATACACGATGTTTACCAGCAATTAAATATCAATTTCGTAAACATTAATCATTCTCGAATTGAGTAATATATGTATGTTCGGAAAGCGCTGTCATTGTGAGCACTGTGATAACACCACACATTGGCTCTAAGCCACACAACTTGAATAAGAAAGAAGATTCTGTGGGTATTTATTTTTAAGTACACTTTTTTTTATAATTGTATAGGTTTATTCTTTGGTTGCAGTCGATGTATCGGGTGCTCCAAACCCTGGTATGTGACAAATCCTTGGAGATTTTTTGTTTACGCAAGAGTTAATTGATTTTATTACAAGTTCATACATAGCTTATAATTTCCATTTTAGGTAAAAAATTGTAAGTGAACTTCTTCTTCTGATTAGTTTTTCTGGTTTTCATCTTCTTCTCAAAGTATTAAGTGTAATAGGTACTTTTCATATATGTAGTATACAAACTAAATCTATATATATATACAATACAACACATAAAAGAAAAAGAGTCTAATACAGACTCCAGAGACTGAACATTAACATATTATGTTAATATTAGGATCGTTTCTACAGAGAAGACAAAGTAAACTTGAGTCATCAACCCTGTCACTTGTTTGCATAGTCATCTAAACTATGTGTATACATAGAAATTTGAACTATAATAACACTTATTTACCTTAAAAAACAGTGACTTATTCCTTGATGCATAAAAGTAGTAGACTCATGCTGATTTCAGTACGAATAGGCCGGCCTAACCGGGACAGTATTAGACAGAGACCAAACTAAAAATGAGAACATTCGTGTTGTCGTATTTTGTTGGTGGAAGTGAGACCGGAGGCCCAATAATGCAGAAGCATCTACTAAGCCGCCATAGTGTGGGTCACCATGCTGTGTTGTCTGTACTCACAGTGAGGATTATGACTATACTTTTTAATTCTACTTATGCTATCCATCAGGTAGGGGAGAGTCACTTTAGAAGGTATAAAAAATGAATTCTGGTCTTTATTTCATTGGAGAAAAAACCTAAGATGGTAGATCTGGGACAATCCGTTAACACTGGACGGTTGGCCTAGAGGTTTAAGCGGTCGCCACGCCGCTTCCTACTGCGCCAAGCGTTGTGGGTTTTAATCCTACACTGGGATAACACTTTGTGTAATTCTCAAATTGTTATTCAAAGTCTTTGTGTTTTGTGTGTCAGTTTCTTGTATGTTACAAAAAAACAAAGACAACCACCGTTTTCCTAGCCTCTATTATTCCCAAGATTATTTGGGGTCGGCTACTAGTTCAACATTTAATTATAAATGTGAACATTTAATTATAAATTTAATTAATGAGTTTCTTTTAATTCATCTTTAAACAAAATGTCAGACATTCTTTCATAATTATTGTAAAATTTTCTTGTAATAAACGTCCGTGACTATGATTAATAGTCGTATGGCTTCCCTTTGACCAATTAAGTTTAATTAAAAATCAAAGCTTTATTATCGTTCTTTCCATTCACATCCTAATTATTACCTTGTTTGCGTTATACCTTTAGGTTTTTTAATTAAACGTCACATTGAACGTAACTGTTCGCTTTCGGAGGGTAGTCGCAATTTTGGCTTTTTCACTTTGTATTGCGGCCAAACGGATCAAACGAATTAAAACCTGCCAGGCCTTTTGTTCCTTTATTTATTTTCTTTGTTTCAATAAACAGGGTTTTCATTTTTTTTATTTATTGAAGGCTTATTGCGACACTCGAGAAATAATTTATGAGAGTTTATGTTTCTGTTTGTAAGTAATGCGGAGACTTGGAAGGGATGATTTCTGGAGCTTTTATTCAATTTTTGGTTGCCTATTTAGGATATTTTATTTATTATATTTTATTTTACGATTTAGAAAACTTACAGCTAGTTACATCATAAAAATATTTATCCATAATCTACATGAATGCCAATTAAAATTTTTCACAGATATGTATAAAGTTAATCTAAACAAACACATTCACTTACTAACAAGGAAGAGACGACACTGAAATGTTCTAAAACACACATAACAAGCACGACATCACGTGGAATCAATGATCAAAATATTCATTACACAAAATCTTCTTCATTTGCGTAAGACTTATGTTGAAAAGGTCAAGGTCAATATAAGTTTAATAAATGTATATTATTTTCTTTGCAGTAAATCTATTTTCCTAAGATCCTTATTTATTTTATGATAAATAATAAAAGATTGGACGAATGCAAGTTAATTCACGATAAAAATAACGATTGTCTTACAACACTTCACTAAAACATCATATACTTAACACCCGTATCCTCACACCACAACATCTCCATCACTCCACACCTCATTATCACACAACACCCTATTAACACATGTCACCTCATGACATCACACTAAAATACACTTTATAAGAACATTATATTCTGATAAGGTGTATTTTAGTGTAACATCATTTTATTATAATTATCAAATAAAGTAACCCAACGAAGGAGGCTAGATCTTACAACACAGGTAATTCTAGTGTTTGGTCTAGGGCCTCAATTTATGTATAGTTTTTATGAGACAATTAAGATATATTAATATTTATATTATATTATAAGATGAAGAAGATATAACAATAAAGTGCATTGGCATTACTATTTTATGTAACCAAACCAAATATGTAATTTGATAGTATTGCTGTCATATGTACTTTGTTTTTCAGGCCCTCAAAGAAGCGATTAAGTGCTACAAATTACATATCGTAAGTAAACAGGCTGTCCCAGAACTCAACGTCAAGCCGAAACGGAGGGCCTTTCAAAGTCGACAAATTTAAAAATAAATAAATTCATAGTTTAACAAATAGTCTTAATTCTAGGAAACTTGGGATAATAGTGTAATTATTTTTGACTGTGATTCTAGAAATGTTATTTAGGGTTACGGTGCCAAAAGTTTAAATGAACAAATATAGTAAAAATTAACCACAATAACCGAAAAATGGTTACAGTTTGACAAAATTTCTAGTTTTTCTTAATGCCCATAATTTTCAAACTGCATGGGATAGTTATTTTTTTATTTTTCTCATGATCGTTACAATTAATCCTGTCACCCCGTTTCGGCTTGACGTTGAGTTCTGGGACACCCTGTATACACACACACATCTTTAGATAGAGATATTTGGGTGCAAAATGTACTTTTTTTAACGCTTCGTTGGATTTGTAAACCCACAAAACGAGTTTTGCCTGAAGCAAACCGCAATTCAGCTATGAAAACATACGTACAACATGTGCACACAGTGTTCAATACCTCTTTGTTGACTGTAATTTTCTGCGGTGAAATTACATACGCTTTTATGCCACATTCATCAATGTAATATATATATTAAAATTTGAAACGAAATGTTAAAGGCAATTGAAATCGTGAGAGTTAAACATTTCAACTTTATAACACTATAACAGTGCTTTGCATGAATTTCTAACATCGATGTTATTACTATCGTTAATCGATTTTCACCATCTTGAACAACCAATGACGTCAAACTGCTGGTCACGGGTCTCCACTCAGGAGACGGTTAAGACGATGGCCGAGTGCAGGTTAGGGACTGATGACACGTGGTAGCTACGTAATCTTGTTGTTGGATGTTTTTAAGCCACCCAAAGACCTCCGACTAAGCTTCGCGTCTGTTATCTCGTGATAACAACCGGGACCGACTGCTTAATATGCCATAACATATCATACCAAAACGGTCATCTAGATACTGACCGCGCTGTCGTTGCTTACCCTCTGTGATTGTTTCCAATCACTTAATGCCACGTGGCTATGAACGCTTCATCAATCATCAATCGGTTTTAATGATAGGCATTCTATCAACCTAGCGTCATCCACTGCTCAACTAAGGTGGAAGACCTAGTTATTAAACAAGGTTAGAATAGTTATTCTAACCTTATTTAATAACTGTTTACCAGCTTCAAATAGGACAAAGCTTTTAATTTAATTGTAGCTTCGAGAATAATCATACATGGTTCTATTTAAATTTGAACGTAAGTTATCAAGCGTCTAAAATTTAGAAAATAAGAATATAGTTCGACACAAGTCATTATTTATGGCGTAGGCACATTGATGTCAGTAGACACATTTAAGTTCAAGTTACATAGAAATTTACCGGTCTTTATTTTTTAAATGCAAAATAGTAAGTATACAATCCGCTGGTTGCTAAGCCCCCAAACACAGATGGAGAAATAGAGACGCGCCTAGGCGATTATCGACTACGTATCTTGACAGATCCCTTAATGGGATCGGAGGGCGCACCACTCAATTATCCACGAGAGGTTATTGCCAATATTCCTACAATGACCCGTAGTAGGCGAGCCTACAAAGAAATATTTTTTGAGACATTTGTCCCGAAGTTTTCTTAGTCGCGGATTTTGTTTCCAATGAATTTAGGCATAGGTAGTTTCACATCTACATATTTAGTAATATCGTATTTTACTTGTAGTTTATCAAGTGATTGTTGAAGAAACAAGATTATTATTATTATATTTATTTCATTAAATAGTGTTTGTATACGGAAAGCCAAAAAATGTTTTCAAATTTCTGAAACTATTAAATAATTTGTGAACAGAATTTACGAATTTAGAATATGAAATTTGGACTAAGTACTGTTCATTGCCGCCTAAATTGGCCAGAATGACTCTCTTGGAGTAGGTATATACCGCTCGTCATTCCTGATCGTCATTAAACATATTATGTTGCCAAGGAATCTCCGTGTAGAATGCCCAATGCCCGACTCCAGTAAACCCTATTCCAGTAGGAATAGGGTGTTATATACGGAGGTTCTATTATCAAGGTTTGTTGCGTGACCAATGCTAAAAATACTTTCATATTTATAAATACTGGCAAGTTGCCAATGCTTCACACAAACCTGGGGTAAGCAAGCATTTATGTCTCATTATCTAATACCTCTGGGTTGCCAGCGAAGTGAAATGCAAATTGCGTCCTGGTACAGATAGGGCTAGATTTACAAGCATCGTTAAAATATTACTAGTTTTGAAGGCTGTTTTATTCATGACGATTGTTAACGCCAATGCTAAATGGTGGTTAAATTGAAACTAAGTATTTTTTATGGTTTTATGCACATTTTAACGAGTACAGAACTTTAGCTGCTCGGAAAACGCGTTTTCAATGGTCGGGAAGCGCCCTCCTTGAGAACTTTACACCATAACGCCCACTCGAAGTGGGTCTAACAACCGTCGTTTGGTCATACTTTGAACTGACTTATTATAAGTCAATTGGATTACATTGTTTTCTGAACAACAGATACACTTTCTCTAAAAAAGAAACAACTCAACTAAGGTAATTAAAAATAAACTTTATGTAGTTACAATTTGATTTGATTTTAAAAGACGAACATGATTTTACGCTCTTGAAAGAGAATAGGTATATCGATAGACTTGAGGTTTTTGCAGATTTTATTGTGCTATATTAGGCATTATATTCAAATGCATACAATATTATTTTTTATTATATCTAAATTATATTATGAATAATAACTATAATTCTAAAATAAAAAAGATATTATATAAACAAATCCGTCACAACAGCTCGTGGATCCTAAATCTGTCATATCTATATTAAATTCATGCAGTATTCATAAGCACAATTCGTCGTTGTGATGTTGAAAGTCACGTTCGGTTTTAATCGGTAAAAATCCGTCGTAATCCTCTTCCACTTTCCGTGCGCTTTGTTCCAATTTAAGAGTCCCCCTTGTAATAGAGATACGTGATGTATCAATGTATGCATTTTGTTCTCACCTATAGCAGGTAGAAAGGTTAATTCCTATCATATCACAAAAGCTATAATATTTAGTAAAATCGCACACCTGTTTTAAAAAATCATGTTTGCAGCTATTTTGAATGTAAAGAATTAGTCGTAAATTCTCCATTCCAGTATTTAGACTCTATTTGGAAGTTACAAACAATCTGTTTTAAAATGATGATGATGTTCTGCTAACCTATTTCGGCCACGGTGCCTTGTCCCAATGGACACCAGTTAATGGGGGGAACAGATGCCTCACTCTCATATTCCGATGGGACGGTCTTTTAACTATGACATAAGTTGGGTCTTATCTGTGGTGCGATCGTCGCCTTATAGCTTTGATTTGCGGATTAAATTGTCACAAGTTTTTTCTGCATACCATTTACCACTTTTCAGTAACAATATGGAGTAAAAATATGTCCCGTAGGCGGAAATACATTTCAAATTGTAGAGAAATTTATGTACGGGACTACAAAGTTGAACAGGTTGTTCCTGACCGAAATACTACTGTAGCGGATAAAACAGGATATTTCAAAAGGATTATCCGAATAACCGCAAAACCGTGGTTATTCCGTTAGTTACTTATCCAAGTCCGGGACCTCAATCATGTTCCACGTACCTGTGTTATACGATGTTATGTGATAATGGAAATGGCTTTCAGGAATACAATGCTTTTATCTTTGTTTAACTTATAAGTAGTTGGAATGCCAACGATTATCCACGTAAATGTTAAGTAGAAATAATTACGGTATGTGTTTGAATATCCCATAAAACTAAATCGACAGTGATGTAGATCATGATGTTTACAGCAGATTGGAAATTCATGGGTAGTTACAAACAATGTGGGTGTTTATTGAACGACGACAGGACTAATTTGAAAATGTTTTTATATCTACTTATATAGTTTAACCATTTAACTATTTATGGGAACAATGAAGTAGAAGGATGGCTTATTGGTTAGTAAAGTAACGAGTAAAATTGTCTTAAAATACTTTTCTGCAAGATAGTATGGGAAATGATGATACAATTATTATTAGTTTAGACTTATAAGGTCGAATTGAGTCCATTTTTATGCATTTCTAATTTTTTGCGAGCCTATCAAAGTGACTTTCTAACAGGTAGAAAGCGTGAGTAGAATTCAGAACAGTGGTCTCCACACGTATTGTGATTGTAACCTAGTCCCAATAATAATTTGTTCCCCAAGTGCTGTTTTTGTAAAGTGTTGTTTGAAAAATTTATTAGAAATCGCCTTTTCTTATATATAGAGGAATAAATACATCTACTCAGTCTTCTGGTTATGTAAAATATTTATGTTTTTTATACAAGATAGATATTAGTGTTCACTGATTGTTTGTTGACTGCATCGTTGGTCTAGTGGTTAGCGTATGGACTGCTAATCCAGAGGTCTCGGGTTCAAATCCCGGGACGGGCCAAAAAAAGTGTTTTTGGGATTCTCTTAGGAAATTCCTAATAGCAGCCCGGAGTTGGAAGTTTGGCGGTAATTCACGAACATGCCTCGGAGAGCACGTTAAGTCGTCGGTCCCGGTTGTCATGAAAATCTATGGTAATCGTTATTGGGAAGTCAGTTCCTTCAAATTTACTGACAAACTAGTTCATCCTTCGAATTTCAGTTCTCCTTTAGCGTTGCGGAGGTCCGATGCCAGTCGCTCCGTGGAAAAACTGAAATTCAGGTAAAAGCGGTTGAATTAGTAGCCGACCCCAAATAAACTTGGGAATAAAGGCTAGAAAGATGAAATATTAGTGTTCACTGATTGTTTAAAGGTGTTGTTTTTTTTTTCTCATTTATTTGTTTTTATTGTGTTGTGATTAATACACGTCACCTATTTCTTCGTTTTTTCTTTCACATCTATTTTTTTGAGTTTATAGATAACTATATATTTTCAGAGATACATTATTTTGTATAAATATGTATCAGAAATAATGTATGTGAACCAAGGAACGTAATCGCTAATTACATTCATTAGTGAATCTGTGAAAGTTGTCAGAAAAAAATGTTAGACCCTTATTGTTGTGTTCTGCCAAATATTATATTAATGATTTATACATACCGGTGATATAATGTTTACCAATACCGCTTTGAACAAAATTTCCGTCACGCATTTCATCAATTTTAATGACTACACCAGTATCAGCGTTCACGTCTCATTTTTCAAAGAGATTTGAAACAAAATTCGAATTTCGATTGTACAAACAATAACTTTTGATCACGGTGAACCAACAAGGAATATATTATTCGTCCAATTAGAATGGTGGCCTGTGATTGGTCAACAGAGATTTCAGTCTCAGGCCAATTACGGAGATAGAATAGGGGAGATACGTCTATTGTCCGAGTTTGCCAATTTTTAGACAGTTAACTTTTAAGTTTTAAAGGAAACAAATTAGCTGGACATGATCGGCTGGTTTTTAATATTGATGTCATATTTATTTCTGAGCGTTCGATACCAATTATACTGTCTACTAATATTACTTACATTTTAGAACATTTCTTAAGTATGTCTATATTTCATCATATGATACGAGTTTTCTCATTGGGCTCGGTATGTTGCTTTATTTAATGGCTTGATACATGCTTTAATAACCTATGTATAACTTTTTGTGTATTCATTTGTGTTTGATTTATAAGCTATTTGTATCTATTTCGGGAATGAAGTTATTTACTATTATTATATTATTATTATCATCATCATAAACTACGGCTTTTACGTCACTAAACTATGCCATACTGATTAGACTTTTAAATTGTCCTCCTTTTCAACGTATTTTTTTTAAACTCAACTGGTTTATTTCTTTGAAACCGACTTCTTCAAACTCGATTTTGAAGCACTTGGCTAAATGGGTTGTATCTTTTGGTAGGTTTATATAATATACAAAATAGAATATTTGACAAGTCAAACAAAAAACGAGTCTTAACTTGGTACAAATATTCAAATATTTAAAAAAAACTTCAGTGATTGTTATAACGGTTAAATATTTTCGACAGCTGATTAATTCTTTTTCATAATAAATTTAAGTAATATTTTTTGTTCCTTATTCAGATTTTTTTTAATTTTCAGGTCGAATTACTAAGTTATTTGAACTGTATTTATAGTAAAAGAGGGTGGATGATAGAACACCCATGAAAGGAATTTAAATAGCGAATAAGTGTGGAAGTATCGGAAAAGGACGTCTCATTTTTCACTCAAATTGGTAATGTTCTGTAAAAAGCCATGTGAAGAGCAGCAGGTACGGGAGAGCATACATGCAGCAATTGATGAATGTGGACGAAATAAAAGAGACGTGTCAGGCCCGAAGTAAGAGGCGATTAATTGTATCTGCCTATCCATCGCAGAAATAGACGTGACTCTATATATGTCAATGAATAAAATACTATTCTGGTCTTGAATCGACCGCAAAGTATAAAGGGAAATAACTATAGTACAATATTAACTTTAGAATTTCTGGTAATGTTCTATTCAAATTCATACGCTTGCTTTTAACCGAGGTCGTATCCACATTATCCCTGCCCCGTCTTCGGCCCATTACACACATTCATGTAATCCTAACGTGACACCCAATGCATTGTAATGCGACATTATTCGCTCCGGTAGTTTTATCTTAGTTGGACAGTGTGAACGAGGCTTTAGAAACTCCCTATTTGTATGCCCTAAATGTCAAAATATTTAAGGAACTTGACTTATAAGAAAACCATTAGACTCCCTTTGCAGGCAGACTTTTTATTTTTCTCTTTTTTTGAGACAACTCCTGCAAGATATATGTATTCCTGTGTCGCGGGACAAACATACAAGAAACGGACACAAATAACACCCGGTCTCAGAATAACAATTTGAGAATCACACAAAGTGTAATCTCGTGTAGGATTTGAACCCACAACACTTGGCGCAGTAGAAAGCGACGTAGTGACCGCTTAAACCACTAGGCCAACTGTTTCTTTCATAAGAGAAAGGTACTATACTCGAGGGCGGAAAAATATGAAAACCAATAAAAAATAATTCAACAATCAATTAGCTATCTTTTATAGATACCCTATTTGTAAGTCAATTAATTTAGCCTCGTATGTGTTAATTTATTCAATCTGAGATTGAATAAATTTCCCCTATGTATACGTTTTCCCTAAACATCTAAATTGATTCTAACAACATGCTTTATTTCTATAGAAATTGGTGAAAAGAATTGTCGGTTTAGCAAATAATTAGACGCGTTCAACCGTTACATTGTTAAAAAGAATAATGCGACAGTTCGTAACCATTTGTCAATCGACCCTTCTTTATTGGTTTGGTTATAGACTTTATTTATTTTTGTGACACGATCCCGATTTTGTCTCAGTAGATATAAGAACTACAGGGACGCCGTAATTTAAGCGGTCACCTTGCCGCGAAGCTTCCTGGATTGAGTCGTGTGTTTATTTGCAATTAATGTCTTGTGAGCAGTATTCATTTTTTTCTATATATTTAAGTCTATCAAAGTGCCTGATGGTAAGCATGTGTAGGATCCAAGAGTAAGAGTCACCATCCTCATTGTGAGTACAGATGGGGACCCACAGTATGGCGGATTAGTGAGATGCTTCTTCCACATTATGTCTCCGGTCTAAATGCAGGATAGTCTACAAACAGTCGACGCACGACATAGTGCAGGAGTCTTTTTAATAAATAAAAAATACTGATTTATAAAAAACTAACTTTGGTGTTCTAAAAAAATTTGATGTAAGTACAAAGTAAAATAAAAAACAAAACCTATGCATGGGTGATCTCAAAGGTCAGTCCGTTATAGTCTTAACGTTGAGCCAGTAAGCCGTCGAATTATGGTGGATTGTTGAAATGTAACTGGTAGCAATTGTTTCCTCTTCTTTATCTGTGGGGCTTGGTAGTCGATATATCTTAAGTAAATGTAAGCTTTATTTTTTTTTCTGTACACGGGGTCTTGCGTAAAATGGCGGGTTTAAAAGGATAGCGGGCACTATCAGTCCGCTAGTTTGGGTCTGTTATTGCTGCCTCTTAGGCTAATGCGTTCCTGCCTCCTAAAATGTTATAATATTTCCATTGGCTATGTTTAGATGCCGTTGTTTAAATTAAGATTTTGTTTCTGCGACTAGGATTCTGTACGTCGTCATAAACTCTGAGATACCTAATTAAATACCTGCAAGATCGTGTGAAGACATTAAATTATAAAAAAAAAACAGTTGGATTTTATATATTACTTTCTAATAAAATATATAATGTTGTATAAACTCATCTAAATTATATAACAAAATAATGCATATTTATCACGTAAATATTTTTTATTTCTGTATTTACAAAAAATAAGTATGTTTATGTATTTATATCAGTTGTCTAGTTACCCATAATACAACTCTGCTAAGTTTCGGGTCTAGATGGCGTTGTGTGTAAAATGGCCGAAATATTTATTATTATTTATTTAATATTATACAAATTTAAATAAAATACACATTTTGGGCAACTTTTAATTTCTTGTCACTAAAACTCATCTAGTAGATAGGATGCTTTAAGATTATTTGAACTAATTGAAAAAGTCTATTATGCCGATTACGACTCATTTGTGTGGATAAATTCTGATAATCTATGCCAGAATAGGTGACGACAACCCGAAGGAGACAATTCCATTGCTCTTGTCCTACAAACCCTCTAATCTCTAACAGATATTGTTCAGTGTATCTGTGATATAATAGTGCACAGGTGACAATCCAACCAGGTCACTCGGAAACTGCAGGGGACATGACGTCACGACACTTAATGTATTGCTATCTTTTAGTTGAGCGATACTCACGGCATTAACATTGGTTCTCACATTACCAACGAATGAAACCAGCAAAAATATCAATACGTCATACGCTTGTTCACTTAAGTCTAGTAACATTCAGGGTGTTGCCAGACTTAATTATAACTTTAATGAAATTTGATAATGTTTTAGTAATAATACGTATTACGTAATATTGAAACTTGAACGATGAAACAAAGCAGAAGATGCAAATGAATATATTATGAAGTATAAACAAAGTTTTTTTGTGTTTTTTTTTCATTATAAGAAGTCTCTTCTTCTGGGTTCTCGAAAACGGATAGTCATCCGTTTTCGAGAACCCATAGTAAAAACTGTATCTATGTCTCTATCATAAAAAAACCAAGTCTAACTGGTACTCTGAGGATTTCGTACAAATAGTAAAAATGTGTTCTTATTTTAACAGAATTTCATTTGAAATGACGTTCAAAACACTTGTATTTAAAAAAAATAAAATTGTATTTGAATTTTTTTTAAATTTTAATTGGCTGAATAGTTATAAATCTTTAAACAATTGGAATATGACTTTGTTTTTCAATCCAATACTAGCTGACCCGGCGAATTTCGTACCGTAAAATTTGGAGGTTATTTTCGGATATGTAAAAAATATAGATACCAGAGCTTAATCACAGCGCCACCTACCGGGTTCATTAGCGAATCTAAACTGTTCTCGAATCCATTTGAACACACATAATTTATTAACAATATCCATCCAGCCGTTTAGGCAGAGTTCGGTGACGTGTATGTCACTTAACTCATTAAAATTCTTATGTGCGCACATAAGAATTTTATATTTAAAGATATGTTATAATTCGTTAAATGTGTAGACAGTATAATTGTAGTCTAATTATAATATCTAGAGAAGCTGCTTTGAATACAAGCAGAAAATTTTACAATTACAATTTCCGCGTTACCTCTTATTCGTTTATTCAAAATAGTTGGTCTAATTTCGGTGCGAAATGTTGCTAGCAAACGTATTCAGGGTACAAGCAAATTTAGAAGTGACTTATGTTTTGTGTGTGTTTTTAACACTAACAATTTAGGAACAATAGTGGCTATTTCTAATCTCGGATTATGCAGATTGAACTACGAGAATGTACTTTTTATTTTTTCTTAAAAAAGACAACAACAGCATTAGGTACGTAATCCTGTATAACGGGTACCTACAAAAACATACATCAAACGGACACAAAGAACTTCCAGACTCAAAACAAAAATTCATGAATCACACAGTGTTGTCCCACGTGGGATTTGAACTCACGACATTTGGCGCAGTAGAAAGTGGCGTGACGATCACTATAACCACTGGGCCAAACAATTGATACTGGTCTCATTATTACATTATTTACTAACTTATGTTCTTCCTCAATAGTCAATGTATCAAGTTCCTAAATTTCATTCAAATCACTTCAGCGGTTTAGGCGTAAAAGCACAGATATATACCTAAAGTTACTGTCGTATTTATAAATATTTAATTTATATAATTTAAAGTCCAGTTGGTTTCACAAGATTTTTAACAATTTTACCGACACTAACATTGTCCAATATTTTTTCTTTAGTGTAATTCATCTCTATGGTCCAATTTATTAGCACCTATTTACTGTTTAAGACTTACACGGCTTTTATTTATTTATTTACTTTATGCACAAATACATACATCGGCGGACTTAATGCCTAAAGCATTCTTTGCCAGTCGACCGATTGGGTGCAGAGAAAAGATGTGGTAGGTGCACATGGGGGGAATTGATATGATATAGTACTTTTACTATTTAATATACATTCACACAATATAGTACGTAAGTACTTTTACACATACTTTATGTTTTTTGTTATATAGCGGGCCTTATTCGCGTTAAATGTATTTAAAAAGATTATAACCTTTTTCTTTCCCACGTTACAATATTTTTACTTGCAACTTGCAACTATGCTCAATTTATCACACTCGAAAAAAGTTTATATAAAAATCGTTTTAACAATCTTACGAACTACTATAACGTTGACTTAATAGTGGTCTTTACATTTCAAATTTAAACCCGTTCGGGCCAAGTTGCAATTTCAAATAATATCCAATTTCTCCGAGCAGCAAAGTCAAATTTATTACATTAACTTCCAGTTATGTGGTGAATTACATTTTAAAATGTCACTAAGAGCGACCATAGGACGTACCATATGACAAATGCCAGATGCGAAAGTAATATTCATTTTACATTTTGACATAGAATTCTTCAAAAACTACGATATTTTACCTAAAGTAGAATAACGTTCTATTTTAAAACAAAACATAAATCTGAGAGAGATAATTTTCTAGAATTCTTTCTCCAGCAGCATAACATGTAATTTTGAAATGGAGGAGAAGAATATGTTGAATTAAAACATGTTGAGTTAAAAATTGTAGTTCCTCTTGAATATATTCATTTGCTTGATATTATATTATTAGGTATAAACAATAATATTATATTTACTATATTATATAAAAGTAACTTTTGCCCGCGGCTCCTTCCGCTTATATACCTTGCTCTTGCTATGCCTTCCCACAGGAATGATTTTCCCGTACAGCGATTTAGTCGTAACAGACAAATACAGAGATATTTTTGAAATAAAAACATAAGTATAACAATATTAATATAAATTTGAACTTGGTTTTTAAAAGCTCAAAAGCATTCTTACCATATAATATGCTTTAACGACACTAAGAAATTAGTTCAAATTCAAAGCAAGAACTTTTGATGACAGGCACTGTAATATATTAACTATCAACTAACATAAAGCCTCGCGATGTACATAATATTATACAAAAACTTATTGTCTGCTACGTTGACAGAGTTATTGGGTGTAATAGAAGTGCCATGTCACGGAACGAAATGAATTTTGCGGTCACGATCCTGCTTTCCTAATAACATCAGAAAGTTTCATAATTATAGCAATATGAAATGTAGTTTTTTTATATTAATTTCATGGGCATGACAAATTTATATTAGTTCTATGAATAGATGCATATATGCATATATACAGGGTGAATTTTTGAGACGGGACAGTAAGGCTAGGTACCATAATCGTTATAGTTACAGGAAAACGCTTTTAGGAGACTATCCATATTTTTTTTAAGATATTCTGAACTGCATTTACAAATTTTTGAAAAAATGTAAAATGCCAATCGATCCTATTTCTTATAAAGATCAAAAGTCTCTACTGGACCGACTGTGGTTTGAGTACTAAAAATGTCAGAAATCGCAAAAAAAGTTTTCCCATACATTTGTAGGGAATTGTATTTGTACATAACTTACATATAAATGATATCTTCTAAAAGCGTTTTCCTGTAACTATCGGTTAACTTACCTGCCCTTACTGTCGCGTCTTAAAAATTATCCCTGTATGTAACTTCAGTTTAAATAAGTGAGATATTTAACAATTTATAATATTTGAAGGCAAATTTATTAAATTATGACTATGATCATTATTGCAAATTCCAGAAAAGTCAAGTCACCTGAAAGATAGCAAAAATTTGTAGAAGCAAAACGCAAAAAGTTAATCAGCAGTAAGCAGATCGCTGGTTACACAATAAGTACAAAATACTTAACAGTTAGTTCAAGGTATACTGGTCAATGAAATAAAACAAAACTTTCAAAATGACATAAATCCAGCTCCCGGGCTGATCTTCATTATATAAAATGATGTAGACCAATACAACCGTAACATCAAACACCTTATATTTCGTGTAATCTTATAGCATTTGGATCGTAATTTCTTTACTTTTCTCGACCCTAAAACTACCCAATTTTACCGAGCTGGTCCTGATTGAACCAAACTTAATTTCCTCAGTCCGTAACTAAAGATGTTTCAAGCTTCAAAATATCCTTTTCCATTTAATAGAATGTCTCGAATGAGGCAAGTTTTTCCTTCGCATTTTCAGAGGTCTCGTTATACGGAAGCAATTGAGGGACAACCCTGACCCCTAGGGCCCTTAAGCAATTCGGAGACAAACGTGAATGGACACGTACGTTTTATTTGTTAAGTGCAATATAAATAGTTTATAGGTTCACAATAAGATTGAGAAGGTTTATTTATTGAGTTTGGAGAAAACGCAGGGACCACGTGAAAAGGGAAATGGATCATGTATTGTTGGAAGTACACGAATGTTTCGATTTGTTTACTTTTGCATTTGGTATGGTATTATCCTTTCCATAGACCGTATATTTTATGGCACTTATGGAAAAAACACTTCTCGCAGCTTCGTTATGTTTTTTAGAATCTATTTACTCGTATTTAGTTATGCATATTAACACGAATAATGCTGCAGATTGTTTTACATCCCTTTAAATTATGCCAGTCACTCAAACTTATTTCTTGGTCTATAGCAATGGGATGACGATAAGTAAAATGTTAAATGTAACCAAATTATAGAGTTGATTTTTTATATGTTGGGCTATATCCGAAGGAGTTTTCATTATAAGCTTGACGCAATTCTATGTGTATCATTGGTTCTGAAGGTAGCAAATCCTCCTCAATTATCCTCCACACAAACATGGCTCATGAGACATGCATGAAATTACGGTAACAATGTAATTGCATGAATATGTAATGTAAACCGCCTGTCTTTAACGGCCCTTAGTTCATCAGACCAAAGGCCTTCAGATGATAGAACTCCTAAGCGATTAATAATGCAAACAGTATACTTTGTCCATACTGCTTGCCGTCTTGGTCTAGACTCCAGTGGTTAGAGTATACGGCCGCTGATTATGAGGTCTCAGGTTCGATTCCCGGGTCGGATCAAATGTTTGTATCATCTACAAATATTTATTTCGGATTTATATGTTTAATATGTATGTATTTACGAACAAAAGAATTAATGTATTTATATCAGTGGTCTAGGACCCATAGTAGGTAAGAGTTCTATTTAGTTTGGGACTAGATGGCGTTATGTATCAGACTCATTCATATGAAGCTTTTAAACGTGACTATGCCCACGTGTATGCTAGTTTTCGCGGTAAAGTCTAACTTAGGGCCACAGCACTTTTAGCTAGCTACTTTCTAGCTACTTTTAGCATCGGCGATCGGCAACTAGTCGCTTTTTAGAAGCTAAATACGGCGACCGAACGCTCCACACCGCACACTTATTAATGCCAAAAGCGGAGATTGAGTCGCTAATTAGAAGCGCGACACAGCAGCTGAACGCTACTCTCCGCATACATTCGCATGTCGGTAGCATCGATTTGGCATCTTGGCAGTCGCTAAGGGCCACCGCAGACTAGCTACTTTTAGCATCGGCGATCGGCAACTAGTCGCTTTTTAAAAGCTAACTACAGCGACCGAACGCTCCACACCGCACACTTAAAAACGCTAAACGCGGCGATCGAGTCGCTTTTTAGAAGCGCGACACAGCAGCTGAACGCTACCCTAAAACGCGCATTTCCGATACCGCGATCGAACGCAGGAAGTCGCTAAACCGCGATGCAGCATCGATGCAGTCGCCAAATCGCCGATCGCCGATGCTAAAAGTAGCTAGTGTGCTGTGGCCCTTATGTCCTTCCTCAAGAATTAAAGTACTTGTATGCCAAACTTCATTTAAAATCGGTGCAGTGGGTTATTCTTGAAAGCATAACAAGTGTTAACCGCGGTTATTGTTACTAAATATATAAATAATAATATATGAATAAATCTGTCAGTGAAAGTCCTGTCTCCATCGGTCCATCTTTTCCAGAGATTAGCCGGAGCAAACAGACAGACTGTCAAAAATCCTCTTTTGATACACATTTAGTAAAGAACTGTATAATCAGTATTACAAAAATTCTGAATTAAAAACTTCAATTTTTTATTAACTATACTAAATTGACAGTTTGATACCTACAAAAATACATATCGTTTGTAAACTAAATAGTTTCACGATTAACATTTAAAAAGTCGATAAGGGCTGCTTACGAGTACGAGTTCCGGATTAATTCTAATCCTCAAAGATAAGCTTTTAAGCTTATCTCAAAATTTTGAATTTCGAACACGAGTGCCCTACTTAAAGTTCAGGAAAACTGATGTCCGTTGGTGAATGAAATGAATGAGATCATTGACCGGTTCATTGAATGGGATTTTGTTAAACGGTGCACGTTTCAATGACCGTTTGATCGGCAGCTAGAGTTAAATTCCTCCTTTTCATTTTTCCTGAATTCGCTCCCAAGGTACTTATATGTTGTTACTGTTGCAGTAATTCCCTTGAACCTTTAGTTTTCAATTTACAGATTTTACTCATATTTACAAACCAAAATCAGCAGCAATGATCTCCACCACAAAATAAATAGATGTCGCGATAAAATAACTCTAGTGTCACTACACTCAAGTTATTTTTATTTCAAGTCACCAGTACACATACATGATTGCCACCAGGAACGAAGAACGTCGTGGAGTTGTCTTTTACTGTAAAAAATACTTTTACCAAAATATATTTAACATTTTAAAATAGCGATCTTAATGCCAAGCTAAAGGACATTTAATATTTTATCTAACATATATATATGTAACATATATATACACATTCATTGCCGGACATAATACATGATAGAGCGCAGCAAATGACCCTGTAATATATTTCTGCAATATTTAATACTAGCTTTCACCGCGGCTCCGCCCGCGTGTATATCGGGTATCGCGGTTCTATCTTCATACCAAATTTCATCAAAGTCGGTTCAGTGGTTTAGGCGTGAAAGCGTAACAGACAGACAGACAGGCAGAGTTACTTTCGCATTTATAATATTGGTAGGGATGTATGACTTACTGTTAAGTATACTGGAAAAATCTTAGTGTATCATTAGCCTTCTCCGAATCTTGATCTTGAATCGAAATGAGGTAGTTTTGTAAATAGAAAGATAATATAACATTTCTTCTTTCCAAAAGTATTGTTAGATTCTCCTAAAACTTTTATTAACGTTAAGTACAAAATAGTAACTCCACGCTACCAATATTCTGTAATCTGGAAGACCGACAAGAACAGCTCGTGGAATATTTTCCGCGGGAAATATTGGAAAATGTTTGGCTGCCGCGTCTTTTGATTTGATTTGCGCTCGCCTGCCAAAGGTTGCTGCCGTCGTTCAGAAACTACACCTTAAATTCAGCTCGTAAGTAATGTGCTTAGGTAGTAATAAATCAAGTTCATCCTGAATATATGTTTTAATCAAGTTTTCAAAGACGACAATAACAATCAAACAGCTAATTTTGTCATCATAAAACGAAAATCATAAACTCTCAAACATATTATTTGAAAAATGTATATTTTTTCAACTTCAATAAGATTCGAAATTTAAAAGAATTTGAAGACACACGGCCATCTTGGTAATTATTCATGTAAATGTGCAAAGTTTTTGAAATCCGAAACGCTACGAGTCGCGACACTGTCAAAAGTTACGGTGAAAAATTTATTTGTGAAAATTATACGAATGTAGTTCTATTATATGTGTAATATCTTTTAATCAGGTTTCTTGTAATTCGTAGAGGTTTTTTTAAGGTAGGAAATAGAAGTTCGTAACATTATTGATCTATGATCAGACAAATAAGTTTATGCGATGTTCAGTGTCAGATGTTCAGCCGTGGTAAAGGCGGGGAAGGCGCGCGGCTAGTGCAGCTACAGAATAAGCGCCTACGCGCTGTCGGTACCGTTCTGCCTAACCTCCAAGTTTGGGAGTGAGGTCGTGTTGTCGATGTGTTATCTACCGACTTACGCATATACTCACAGGACATGGTTGCTTCGGTGAGTTTCTGAATAAGATCGTATGCGAGGAGACGGCACAATGTCTCCACTGTGCAGGCGGCAAGGTCTCCACCCAGCACACGCTGGAGCACCGCTCTGCATCTGAACGCGAAGGCCTAGGACCAGTCCTCGGACCCGGGGCGCAGTGGTCTCTTGTTGTGAAACTATAATGTTCCAAAAAGAGAGCCAGGATTGGGAGAGGAACGATCTCAAGCATTGAGGACGCCAGCGGTGACACCAACCGATGATGGGGCGCAAACTGCCATGTCAACTGGGAGAGAAAGCCTTAGGCATTAAGTCATATTTGTACAGAAAGTAAATAAATAAATAAAGGGGACCTCGGGCAGCATATTAACTGCTGCGACTGGAGAAAGGTTGCCTGGTAACAAAATGCGTTCACGACGTAATATATAATGATCGGTCAATAGGCAGGTGGAGAGCCTCTGTGGCTTCCTCTAGGATAGAGCCTGAGACATATCAGATACAGGTACAAAATGTTTTGTACTTAACTTGTAGCTTGGCACTTACGAACACTAAACAATAGAACCACCACCACACACAACTAATAATAAATTTATTTTCATTATATGAGAAGTCATATAAGTGCGAGAACAAATACTCCAAAAAGGTTTATTATTTATATTTATATACTATTAAATCGATGATGTCAGGATTGTTGACGGTTTAAAAATGCGGTTATTCATCTCATGTCTGTCGTAGGATACGACTACATTAGCAAACTAATGCAATCACACTCCATCTCTCTTCCGCTCTTTAACATAATTTTATTAATCGTATAAACTACCTTTCACTTGTTTTTTTTTGAAAAGATAACTCCCACATTAGGAGTATATTTCTATGTCACGGGGACTTTACATTCATACAAGAAACAGACACAAATCCACCCAAATAGGATTTAAACCCGCAACACTACACTACACTTATATAACAATGAAATTATAAACAAAGGGAACGACCACATAGCTAAATAATGAGAATTTAATTGGTTATGGTACAGCACAAGCTGACAAGCTGCGTTAGCCAAGAGTTACCTAAATTACATTGTAAGCGGTCAGAGGTCGGAGCCCAATTGTCGATGTCGTGAGCGATTTATTGAACCACATAACGTCTTTGTAAGTTTTAGGGTCAAATAGAAACACAAAGTTTGTTTAAGATATTCAGACATGTTTCTTATTTGTAGGTCCATGGAGACTAATTTAAATAGTGTCTTGAGTTTTGTAGACTTGAGTGTTCAATGTACATATAGCAGTGTCTGACAGACTTTTATGAAGTAGATTTTTTTTATATTAAAAATAATAATATCCTCAGATATTTCAAACACAGTCGTGCGATTACAACTACGTAAAGCTTGTATTATTGTTACTAGTCTGTTTTATTTTATTTCATTACTTATTTTATATTTCTTGATTTTATTTTATGTTTGTAATTTTTTATTTTATGTTTTATGTTGATTATTAGTTTATTTTATGTTGATAAACAACGAATAGATTTGTCATTGGTTTTTTCTCTGTTCAAAATGATTTCATATAAAAACCTGGCTCTCTCTAATTCTCTAAATAAATTTCGCTCGTTAGTAAAGTTTTAAATGTATGTTTATTATTTTATTCCAAATTATTTAAAAATTGAGTTGCTAATTTTCTAATAGATTTAGTTAAACATTATATTTAAGAACTTGATTGAGGGTATATTACTAAATAATGAACTAAATAAAGCCAGAATTAATTTAATTCATTCAATTTAATTGAAACTGGCCGTGGGTAAACATACTGAGTAAGATTAACACAACATGTCCATAAAAGAATTATCTCTTATGTTAAGCCGACTTCCATTTAAGACGACGTTCCCCATTTACGCCTTAATGTAGGGTAAAAGATAAACCAATTTAACGGCCTCGAGATGCAAATAGGAGATTTTAGCCCATGTCGGGCGCCAACTAGATTTAGCAGAGATTAATTTGATTAAATACCTTCTTCTAATTTGTGTAAACTTATAGACTTCAATGACTTCTTTGAAACATTATTTTATGTTGTTTAATAGCTTTCGCTCGCGTTTATGTCGGTTATCGCAATGAAAAGCCTTTGTCCTTTCTCAGGCTATCTAATATAATAATATCTAAAAACTATCTGGGTACAAGACTTTATTTCAATCGGTGAGTGGTTTTTCAGTTTATCGCTAACAGACAGACACACTTTATCTACTCTTTATCTACTTTTACTCTTATGTAAATATGTACATCATCGTCAATAGCCTTTGGTAGTCCACTGATAGATAAGTTTATCCATAAAGAAAACAAAACTAAAAAAATATTTTAATGTAACAAAGCGTGGGACGACGTTGTTGAAATATTTTCAAAAAGCATCCCACGCTTTGTGACATTAAAATTATTTTCTACTTTTTAGTTTAAAAGCGTGTTTGTTTAGTTTTTTAAAACTATTATTTTTTCTATACTAAAAAAGATTTTTTTTTCAGTTTTTTTTCAAATTAGTGTATTGTCATCGGTCCTCGATAAACGTACAAAGTTTGAACGAAATCTGGCCGTTTAAAGTGGGCCATAATCGCACCCAAAGGAGTCGGTTACAAACAAACATACAGGTGAAGCTAATATAAAGCGTGTAAAAAGAGGCTTTGGCTTTCTATACCACACTGGCCAAATGAGTCGATATAGAGGCCTTCAAGTTTTCCGTCTCTTTGCTGTAAAACAGTACTACATAGTAATGTAATTTAGTCGCCTGTAATGGTCCCATGTGATAATTAAGGATGGTGATACGATATATTCTTAATCTATCACTTTATGGACAATAATCTGTGGTGTACTTCTTTAGTACAAAAAATGGAGGTATAACCAAGTTTAACAATAAAATTAAAGATCAAAGTAAGGAAAGCATCTGATTCCTCTAAACATTAGTTGTATGTAAAACTATGTCAGATATTTACAAATTAAACACTGACAGCGCATATTTTCCCTCAAACCACATACAAGGTATTAAGATTAAAACTAAGTCGACCGAGTAAATAGATAGTTCCAGTTTACAAAGACACAAAGGAAGGAACTTTATTAGTTTGAACTTGGCATTGACGTCAAACAAACAACTACAGATATTGTTAAATATGCTTACTGAGCCAGCTAACTTTATGAACGCGAGCCGTTCGAGTTAGGGTCAGCGTGTAGTTACCAGTTTAGCTATTTTAAAGAATTCTTAAAGTAGAACGACATACGTGGACAGAAGGGGAGTCGCCATAGTCTCTTTACATGGTACAAAACGTTTCTGACGTTTTAAATCATATGCATAAATAATCGCCTGTTAAAACGAAGTCATACATAAAAAATAACAAAAACCATTCACAATTTCACACATACATAAACACATTTTTGTAAACAAATAATTTTTTTTGCTATAAATAATTACCAGATATTTTTTTCATGTCGGACTTTACAACTAGAAAGCACCGGCATTTCCTAAGACTCACTCTGGGAAGGAATGCAGAAACGAACCACAAAGGTCTTTTTTTAAAAGTCTGTGAATAATGATTAAATAATAAATAATGCGAGTACAGTATTTGATCTGGGTTGGCCTTTTGAAGAAAGGACTATTATTTTGAATCAGCCTATCTATACAGCTGGCATATGAACCCCAGCCATCATCTTACCTAACTGGTATTAGTCAAGATTAACTACCCCTAGCACGACACTACATGTGGGTAGGCCGTGGAAATACTCAAAATTACCAGTATGATACTAAATATGAACTATATAAGATATTACAAGCCTAAACTCTATTCGCATTTACAAAAGAATTTAGGAAATACAGTATTTTAAAGACAACATACAACAATTACAATGTCTATCACTTTAAAGCATAAAAAAACGTAAATGCGGAAATGCATGAAATCAATCCCAAGCAAGTTTATTATTTAAAAAATCTAAAACTTTATACCTAATACATTTTACTTAATAATGCATATTATTAATTTGGATGGATTGACAATTTACAACTCCAAGTTTCCTGTAGCTAACCTTAAATTTAGAGTCGTCTATTTTTATTCGCAGTAAAACATTGTAGACATACACTATTATAGCTACGGCGTAGAGAGAAAGTTCTACGGGAATCGTAGACCGGCTTATTTGATTAGATTTCTAATTATACACGTACAGTAACTTTTGATTTCGTTACTTATTCATGAACGTAAGCTACTATTACATGTAAGCTCGTAAATTTAGACTTTAAACTTAGAAACTTTTTTTTTTATTAGAAGCTAAATTTAATTAAAAACCAGGGATTCGACAATTTATATTTTCAAAAACTAAATCCTTTTCTTTTGCATAGAAACTTCTTCACTTCAAGCCGAGGACCGAAACAAGTGTCGTTTAATTGGTTAGGCCTGTATTCAACTATGGACTGCGATGGGCTGACGATGACGGAATCCTTCAAGCTAAATAAGATTTACCTTGACAAATGATTTAAACTATACACCCTATGTTCAACAAATGACTGCGATATACCTTAAGCCGAGAAGAAATTTCGCACTTATACTAATCGAATGATAGATAAAAAAAACTTAAGATATCACGTTAACGTCAAAAGATTTTCTTAAAAATTTCGCAACAAGTGATTTTCGGTAAAGTTCATAAATTTTCTGGAACTTGGTACGTAACTACTTCTGTCTTTCCAAAACATTTTGATCCATCCCAAGGTTGCCTGGAAGAGATTGCTTTTGGCAATAAGGCCGCCCTTTGTACACTTTGTACATTACATATCTATTTGTCATTTCATGTATTTCTTGTAAATAGGTAATACGGTGTACTTTTTTTATTATTTACAAATAAATACTTTTTTTATCCATCTATCTATCTACGATACAAGCCTGGCCATGACCATCAACGAACTGGTGATAAATATTCTTGTTCTAGCACACGAGTGAACTAGTGCGACGAAAATCAGTAAAATACGTCTATTGTGGATTACTGTGTTCCCGTCAAAATTTAACTTCGGTAAATCTTTAAATTAGCCAATGGACAATAAAATTTATGGAGTTTTAATGATAAAAATTTAAAAATAACCTGTCTTTCCTCAAGAATTAAAGTAGCCCCTTCCTAGTGAAATGGTCTACTTAGAGATTAGCTGCCGTGGCCGAATATATGTATTATAAATTTAGAACAAAATCATTTATAAACAAACAAATACTTAAATTATGAAACATCTACCTTCACAAGCCAATTGATTACTATCGGTAGGTGTAAGAATCCCTATAAACCAGCTACTTTTTTTAGGAATTATATGTTTTATGACGGCGAGTAAAAGAGTAGACGGATTGCCTGTAAGGCATCTTAAAGTGTGTTGAACCAATACTCTCATTCTCACTTTACCCAAAAATAAAACCAAATGTAATAAAAAATAGTTTTAAAAAACTAAACAAACACGCTTTTAAACTAAAAAGTAGTAGTAATGTAAAAGCGTGCTGCGACGTTATTGTTATTGGAAGAAAGTACCCCATGCTTTTTTACATTAAGATTATTTTCTACTTTTTAGTTTAAAAGAGTGTTTGTTTAGTTTTTTAAAACTATTTTTTAGAAAAATACTCAAAAAGACTAGTTTGTTTAAACATTTTGTTTTTATTGTATGTCCTCGATAAATCTACAAAGCTTGAACGAAATCTGGCCGTTTAAGTGGGTCAAAATTACACCCAAAGGAGTCAGTTACAAACATACAAACAAAGAAACATACAGGTGAAGCTAATAAAAAGCGTGTACAAATACTTTTATATAACTTCTGAATATAAAGCGACATCAATATTCAGCAAAAGAATCTCCTCAAAACTCTTCTCTGTGCAATAAGTACTCCATACATTATCCCATACGAGAACACTCAGACATACAGCTGATAATATTGAAATAAATGATTAATTGAGGTCATTTCAATAACTCAACAAACGGATTTCAAATGTCCACACCTAATACGATCTGTGATTTAGAATAGCCAACGTGGCAAAAGATTTATGTCTTCACTGGATGTAAGTATTCGGCACCTTTTTGTATTTCATTGTGGGTTTTGTGCACTTTAAGTGTTTTGGATGTCACCAGTTTTGATGATCGCCTGGCTTCTGTAAATTAGGATCAAATGCAGTGAAATGTTCAAAATGTGCTGGCAATAGTTATTATTAAAGGTGATATATTTTACTTCTTAAAGAATCTTATCTACTGATGTACATTTAAAGTGTTGTAAATTTATGTGAATTAGTTATATTTAATGTAGGTTTATCTCTTTGTTACAAAATATTACACTATGCCTAATGCCTAGTTTGAGATGCAGAAAGAATGCAGTACGCTTTTTATTTTCGTCGTTTGCATCGAGTTAAACTATTAATCATAATTTATTTATACGTATATAACGTATATAAAAGTACACGGTTCACTGATTTCCATTTATCAGCGCTTCTTAACATTCACTTGTTTTTGAGAAATAGCTTTAAACAAACGATCTCAATGGACAAGATTGTCTCAACTTACTGATAAAGTTTTGTAGTCAAAATGTTCAAACGTTTATTATTATATTTTACATGTAAGAGTTATTTCAAATGTGTTTGTAGTTTCTTCTTCAAACATTCAACATAATATAGGGCTGTTGTTGACTATAATCTCAGGCAAAGAACGTCATTTATTACCTTCTATGCCAACAAAAGACTTTGTTAAAGATGTACTCATTACTTAGACGTTCTTTTACACCGAAATGTTCATAATAAAATGAAAAAGACGCAAACCATTTGTTTTTTTCTACATGTTGCAGGCAAAATGTTTGCCTACATTCTAGTCGTATTTATGTTGTTATATTTTACTGCTTTAAGCCTTCGTACCTTGCACCTTAAATCATTTTTCGTCAATAGGATGCTGCACTAGCTGCTTGATTATAATATTTATCATGGATGAAAATTATAAACACACACATTATAAAATTTTCTTTCAAGAACATTAACTATTCTGTTCTGTTAAATTACCTATATATGTATATACTCAATGTGGTCTGTCATAGATCTTGATTTTAAATGAAACCTTTTATCAAAGACATTTAAAAAGGCATGTTAAAGCATATTTGGGTGAGAATAGAATATGCCACAAAAGAGTTTTGACTGTAACATGTACATCCCTTCGTACTTAATATTCATCTCATAAAGAGACATGAGGATGAGACGTGCTATGTGCGTAATGCCTCTATATTCGATCCTTGATATATGTCGAAAGGAAATGCACGGAAATTGAAATGGTTGTTAAGAGCTTGAATGGTGTCGTATTCAACATTATAAATGAAAATTTATAGTAACGATGGGGAAAAAGTAGAGATGTTGATATTTAGATTTTTAACTAGAGATCTAGAATTGTTTTATAAGAGCGTGTTAAAGTGACTTTACTCTGCCTGATGGAAAGCATAAGCGGAATCCGAGAGTAGTGGCCACCATACTCGTTGCGAATGCATATGTGGTGACCCATACAATGTCGGCTTATGGAGATGCTTCTACATCTCAGGGCCTCCGCACTCACCAACGAAACAGTTTTTGCCTACTACACCATGATGGCTAAATTTTATACCTTCTCTTCACAATGCAAATCATTTTTATATAATTTTTAAATTTTCTTTAAGTCACGCTGATTTCAGCATAAACGTACAGGCGCTACTACACAAGATTACAGAAGATTTTCCTAAAATGACAGCATTCATGTCTTTCGTTGGTGAGTGTGAGACCGAGGGGAGAATAAAGCAGAAACATCTCACTAAGCCGCCATGGTGTGAATCGCCATGTTGCATTGTGTGTACTCACAATGAGAGTGGTGGCACTACTCCTGCATTATACTCATGCTATCCATCAGGTAGTGTAGAATCGCCTTGGTAGGTTCCTTTATAAAAAAAATGAGTATGCTCCTGTCACTTCTATTAAACTCTTTCATGTGTATATGCATAAATATTCAACATTAAGTATAAGAGAAATGCGGTTAATCACACCCCTACAGTCATGTTCTGTCTTTTATTAATATTCCTAGTTAGCTGAAAGTGGCTTAGTAATGCGGGCAAGAGGCCAAATATCTAATTAAAATAGTTTAGAGGAAACCCGAGTAAAACATTTGAATTAATGTTATTTGGAACTTTAAGAGATTGTAATACCAAGTTCAATCATGCTTGTAGAGGTAATAAGGTAGGCGAATACAAATATTGGCTCACAGGGCGAAACTGTCACGCCTCAATAGGGTAACAAATTGAAGGAAGGCCATAGTTTCGAGGGTATGTAAATTTACTGTAAATGTTTCTGGATATTGAACTTGAAGTCTACTATCAGAAATTTACACCTGGAAGTTATTTAAAATTGAGGAGTCACGTATAAGTGACATAATAGTTAAAGCCAATAAGTTGAACAGTCCTTGTTATACAGATAGTAGGTTAGGTTTATTAGATTAAGATTTATTTGAAGTAGGTAAAGGTTTACTGAAATATTAAAGCGGTTACTATAAATGACAAAATTAGTAGAAGTTTTATTGTTAGTCTTGGTGATCTATCAATTTTATTATAAACCGTTACTAGAGGTGAATTTATTGATACGATTAAATGAAATTGAAGAAATTAAAAATAAACTGCATGAAATTTTTTAAACGGCAACTACCGCAAAACAAACATTAATACAATGAACACGAAGTACAGGCGAACTCGGAAAGACAATTTGGAGCTCATAAAATGTATTGTCCTACGACACGAAGACCATTTGATCAACTACTACGATACCTATGCCGTCATATATTTTTTAAGAATTGTTATGCCCATAATACCCCACTGTTGGGTTCGTGTCTCTACTTTTATATTACAATACATACTATATACTGATTGCATGGTTGGCCTAGTGGTTTAAGCGGTCGCCACGCCGCTTTCAACTCAAGTGTTGTGGGTTCAAATCCCACATGGAACAAAGCTTTGTGTAATCCGCAAATTATTGTTCTGAGTTTGGATGTACTTTGTGTCCGTTTGTAAAGTCCCCCGGGACACAGGATGTATATTACTAATGCGGTCGTTGTCTTTTAACAGAAAAAAAACATGTATGTATTGTAATATTAAAGTAGAGACTCGAGGTTAGAGTTTGAAAAACTAGTAAAGTATTATCTGAATCCAAAGTTTTACATCATTAAAGGCAGTATGAATAATAGTTTGTCTGACTAATATGTCAGCATAACACAAGCTTCGACGGGATGTCAATTCTCGACACCACATAATAACCATGTTTTACTGACGTCTTCCTTAAGACTATGTGTTATGGAGTTTCAAAAATGGTTGTTACTATCTGCTTTGAAACGTTAAACGAAGAAGTTTCTTTGGCTTTAAGAAAACTATTTTGTGGATTATTCAAAGTATTTTGTAATACAACATTCATCGCAGTTATGAGCCACAAGGTATATAACTCACAACTCTTGTAGTCATGTCCACCGTCCGTACATGTGTATAAGAAAATATTTATGCAATCATAACTTGAGCCAATTGAACTCAATATTTTTAACCAATACAAATTACAGTGAGGTATAGTACTGACAAGGTTAAACCCTTAATTTAGTACATCAGTGTTGCTATTTGCGAGTAAGGTGAATAGAAACAGACCGAGGTTGAATTAGTAATGAGTGAACTACAACGGTTATTTAACAACGCAGTGTTTGTCTCAGGTTGTGATTGTGTTTGACGAATACAAACGTGTCTTACTTGCGAATAAGTTAAAGTTCAAGCATACATAATAAATTTCTAAGTTTTTTGTGCTAGAGTTGAAACTGAATCAATTTGAGAGAGAGAACTGACGACCTAGTAGAAGTTGGTTAAAACCAGTAGTAAAAATAAGTAGTTTAATTTATTTCCTTATGTGTTTTTGTAGAACCTTAGATTACTTAAATGCTTTTTTCGTAGTATTTGAAATTTCATCTTTCCGACAGCCCCTGCAGACATTGACTCGATTCACCCACAACCGATTCTGTCAGTTGTTGCAATCATTGCCCATTGGTCGTAAATCTTTAAGAGCGCACAGGGAACACTAGTCTCAGCCTCTTGAGCTTGTATCTGTATGAACAACGAAGTCTAAAAGAACATCGCCTGTAGGCCGCTTTTTAGGGTCGTCGGAGATCAATAAATGCAAATTGTGTGGCAGAGGGAGCAATGTTACTTTCTCTTCTCGGTTTCTTCTTCGCAGACATTACTTCGTCGCAGAAGGAAGCGATGGTGCTTCGTATCCTTACGCTTTGGACCATGGATAAAACCAAAGTCGAGAAAGTGTAGAACTAACTGTTACAATGAGACCACGTCCATGTTGTCCCAAGCCAGGTATTTTGACAGCATGTGAAGTGCCGTGTCCTCAGGGCATTCATCACAAGGAAGGTTAGTCTTAAATAAAAAAAAATGACAACAAAATCGTCATTAAGCAGCGTATGTATTTTTTTTTATTTATATCACAGTAATTTTTACTTCCCTCCATTTAAATGCAAGAGAATCATACACATAACTTATTAAATAATAGTTTCTTGGTAGCGATACCCGAGAAACTTCACACTTCAAAATGTTTTAATATAAAATGAACTGGTTCACGTGTTGGTAGGTAAATTAATTACAGCCTGAGGTGCTACCGCACATCTTGTCTTCGACTTTCATGAATTTAATAAAAAGTTTCTAGACGTGTGGTTATGTAATTGCGATTCCTGTTCGTACCCATATAACATGATGATACTTACGAAATTAGATCTTTATATTCAAAGATCGAAACCTGTTTTATACACGTTAAATTTACTTCATTTTTTAAGGTGTATATTCTACCTACTGCGAACCTAAAATCATTTTTCTGTTACTACTAAACTGATTTAATTATTTTTTCAGCACTTACGTTATCTATGAATGAAACTTTGCTTTTTCTTTTTTCCATGATAAGAAGGCGGATGAATGGGTTTAAGGTAGTATCATTATACCCATATCCCATAATGTCCCTCTGTTGGGCTAGTAAATAATGTATGTATTTTAAAAATACCCTTTTAAGTAAGACCCAGAACACATAGATTCATTAAAATAAGCTTTACTTCCGAAAAATATTGTCCCACGTCGTGATAACGATTTGTATTTTTATTAACATTTATCTAACCATTTGGTATCCGCGCAGTCAAATTTTATTCTTTGTAACTTTATTAAAAAATAATAACTTATTTTTCTGCATTACAAACTCTTAAAAGTTTTATTATACTACGGTAGTACGAATCATGGTTTGCCTACTTGTAAATGTCCGAATAACACATGTTTCGACTGAATGCCAATCGTGGATGACACACCGACTAAAGCTAAAGCTATAGCAAGGATCCCCTTCCTTAAAATTGCAACTATATATTTAAGAGTTTTCGAAAGAGTTTTCAAAAATATGCGATACTACCTCCTTTAACACGTAAGACGAAGAACGTGCTTAGGTTAGAAACTTGAGCTTACTCGTGAAAGCTTTATAGACAGTTGTCTTTGCTAAAAGATTATGACCTCATGGAGTATTACTTACTAACATTTTAATAGAAGACTGGCAAGTGTTTAGAGTTAGAGTTTACAATATATCTTTCTAAACACAATATGATGCGTTTTAAATCCTAGACTGTGTGATTCACAAATTGTTTTTCTGAGCCTGGGTGTTCTTTGTGTCCGCCTCTTGTGTGTTTATTAAAGTCCTCGCGACACAAGAATATATTCCTAATGCGGGAGTTGTCCTAAAAAATATATATTCATATGATATTACGAAAACGAAATGTTGTAACTTTCTACAGAAACTGTTCAAGGCTCCTGGTAAATGATCACGTCAATCGTCAGATCAGATACGAAAACTAGTCTACCACAAGGCCAGCATAAATTTATTGGCCGTTTTAGTGTTATCAGCAATTAAATGTTAATCTTTGAAACTTATATTAAGATGGATTCTTAAGAGTTGGTTAGTTTAACGAGGTAACCGCCAATCTTACAGTCGCCTCGTTGCAGTTATACATACATGTTTAACAAAGTTCAATATTTATTAGATATCCTCTTCTTCCTAGTTTTTATTATTCTAAAGAACATTTGGGGTCAGCTATAGTTCAACCAGTATAGCAACCAGCGGCTTGACGTGCTCTCCGAGACACGGGCGTGTAACACCGCTATTTTGTTTACTCCGAGCTGTATTTTTTTAAATAAGCGGAAAAGTCGACCTGAGCCTGACCTGATCTTGATCGAGCAATCGCATATACTAACCTCTGGATCATCAATCCATTAATTCTCTTCTCTTCTCTTCTCTTCTCTTCTCTTCTCTTCTCTTCTCTTCTCTTCTCTTCTCTTCTCTTCTCTTCTCTTCTCTTCTCTTCTCTTCTCTTCTCTTCTCTTCTCTTCTCTTCTCTTCTCTTCTCTTCTCTTCTCTTCTCTTCTCTTCTCTTCTCTTCTCTTCTCTTCTCCTCTCCTCTCCTCTATTCCATTCCATTCCATTCTATTCTATTCTATTCTATTCAATTCAGTTATCTATTGATCGCTTGCTTTTGATTATAATCCAGCAAGCTTGCCAGTACAAGCCTTGCTCTTAACCGTCTCCTAAGAGGTGAACCGAGACCATCTGTGGAATATTAAGGAATCATGATATTGATAAGGCCAAGATTAAATTCAAAAAAATTATCTCGACAAATATTTCATCGCGTAATTGCGTAAAACTTGCTAAATATATTCTCATATCTCATAACACAGTTCTCATTCACAGCATATCAACCTCAACCTCCGTAAATTTGATAAATAACTAGGTCAGTAACTTAATATGTACTAAATACAAATTAAATCAAATATAAATTACAAATTGACATCAAATACACAGTCGACATATTTATCACATCAAATAACCTTTATATGTTGGAAGTTAGAAGTCGATTTGAATAATGTAATCAACAGTACTTGTAGTTTGAATGTTTAGGAAGTACATGAACACATATATAACCGTTGTGCGAGATTCAGAACGAAGACAGGTCATTCTCTCACGACGCCAATTGGGTCGGCACTAATCGGGGACCATTGTTTATATGAAACCTTTTCAACAAGTTACGACGTGAATATTCATATTACTGTCTTTTTTACAGAACTTGTAATGATTATACTTAGTACTTCAATGGTGATGACTTCTCTTAGAACATTTAAAAAGTTACACAAAAGAACTCTCTTTAGACAAAATTTTCTTTAAAACTTACTTGTAAAATTCAGGGTTTAGTTTTTCTTATTCGAAAGGTGGAGCACTCATAGCTTAGTGGCCTTCAGTGATCGGAGAATCATGAATAGAGATGATGAAGGTGTGATGTGTATTACAAAGAGTTGCCAAATGCTGACCTGATAATATGACTGTTCAAATAAAGAAACAAGTTTTGGTTTTGAATATATTTGTAACAAAAAAAGGATTTTAACTGTAAATCTACCCGCGAGTTAATCAGGACTCAGTTAGTTAGAAAAATAACTTCTCAAAAATATCACTTATTCAAAATGGGAGATGAAAATTATTTCAAAAGATACTCATAAACCAGTCTAATCAGCCACACATATTTCGTAACTAAATTGCTTCTAAAATCGTCATGTAAATAAATTACTAAACAACTTTGTAGTGTCCCTTCTCTAGTCGCTTTAATATTAGATTACAGTGCTAATACCTGAATGTTTCGGTCAGATTATACGGTTCAGGGTGCTCACCTACTTTCAGACCCGTGATTATCACCGATGTTAATTTAAGTATTCAAATGAATATTTTTACATGAATCTAATATGATCTATATAAATATAATAACTAAATATTTCGGAATTCTTACGCACAACGTCATCTAATCCCAAACTAAGCAGAGCTTGTATTATGGGTACTAGACAACTGATATAAATACAAAAACATACTTATCTTTTTTGTAAATACATACACATTGTATATAGAAAACACCCAGACTCAAACATTTGGTCCGACCCGGGAACCGAACCCGAAGCCTCAAAAACAGCACTGCGCCACCGAGGCTTATATTATTTTTCATTTTCTTATACTACAAAACCTCTAAGATTTGCATTCCCCATAACAACAGTTTTAAAGCTATTGTTTTGCATATGATTATTTGTAATATATATACTAATATATAATACTATTTGTAATAATATAATATATGTAAGAAATCAATATATTAATTTATTTAATCCTTTATATCCTGTAGGAGCAGTACTCCAATTTTTGAAAATATCTTAGACTTGCTACGGGAATGCAATGGTAGGTATTCTATGTCTTATATAACCTAATCATTAGTTAAGTAGTTAAAGTATCACAGCGTAACATACAAACAAAGAAACTCTCTATTATAGTTATTAGATATATATATATATAACAAATATTACTTAAGACAGTTAAGAAAATAAGACAGACTGTTATGTGGTTCTCAATACTTCATTAAAATTGAACGTGATCACTAAAATTATACTCCGGTATAAACTACTAGAAAAAATGCATAGCTATTGGAAAGTGTTTCAGAAACAAGAAACTCAATAAAAATAGATATCGCATGCAGTCTAGCACATATTGAAATATTCTCCTGAGGTACTCGCTTGTAACTTTTCAGTTTTGACTTTTGCCTCTGAGAGCGGATGCTACTCAAAGTTTTGTTTGGTATACCAGAGTAAGTTTGAATTACTCGTTGAGCGTACAGAACGGGATGTATGGTCTGGTGGTGGTAACGTTTGTTTAGACAAGTAGAGCTTGAAATTAAAATCAATTATGACTGTTTTCACCTACGCTCTTTGAATTTTAGTCACTTTAAGAGGTTTAAGGTTAGGTAACGTCGTCCGTGTGGTGACGGATTAAGAATACAAAGTGTCACCACCCCTATTCATTCCACGGATGTCGTAAGAGGTGACTTAAGGAACAAAATAAGCAGCTAACATCACTGCCAAGAGAAGGAAAACTTGAAACAAACCCTTTACCAACCCGTGTGGCCAGCGTGGTATAGTAGGCCAAAACCTCCCTTCAAAAGAGAGGCCTATGTCCAGCAGTGGACTGTTAAAGGCTGTTGATGAAGGTAACTTTTACTGATATTTTCGTTTTTACACATCTTTATGGGACACTAAATTGCTTTGACACAAAATTGTTGAATCTGGTGATATTTACGATCACTAGAAATAGACCAGACCATTTAAATGATCTTTTTGTTACTAGCCTTTATTCCTAAGAATATTTGTGGTCAGCTACTAATACAACTCGTTTTAGCTGAATATCAGTTTTTCTACGGAGCGACTGGCATCGAACCCTGAAGGAGAACTGAAATTCGAAAGTTGAACTTGTTGACAGTATATTTGAGTTAACAGTATATGCCATAGATGTTCATGACAACCGGGACCGACGGTTTATCGTGCTCTCCGAGGCACGGCCGTGAATCACCCCTAACTTCCATACTCCGGGCTATTTTAAAGAATTTCCTGTTTAAAAAAAATCCTACAACACTTTTGTACTGACCCGGGATTTGAACCCGATACCTCTTGATCAGCAGCCGCATACGCTCACCAAGAGATATACGAGAGAGTCGACGATTTAAATTTTCATGGTTCAAAAATCGATACATAGACGCAATCATGTTGGGCTTACAAGACTCAAAAAACGTCTACTACAGTAGAAGGAAACATAATACATCAATGTTGTATCTTTGCTCTGCATTCTAATTGTCAGTATGTTTAACAAAGTCATGTCTCCCATTAAAGTCGAATTCCCATAAAAGTCGTGTTGTATCAAGACATGATTGCCACGGGCGCTGTTCGCGATCGAGCTTTTGGGGCCAGAAAATTTGCAAGTAAACTCCATGTTTATTTGACGGCTGTATTACAGTGACACTATTGCTCACAAGCCATAAATACTGTGCTTGAAATTATTGTTGTTCTTTTCAATTGACTGCCTCGGTGGCGTAATGGTAGCTTTTGCGATTGCTGTGCTTGAGGTCTCGGGTTCGATCCCCGAGTCGGAACAAATGTTCCGCGAATATTTGTTTCAAAGTCTGGGTGTTTTCTATATATAATATGTATATATTTACATAAAAATTATGTATTTATCACTTGTATAGTATGTACTCATAATATAAACTCTGTTTAGTTTGGCACTAGATGACGTCGTGTGTAAGATGTCTAAAATATTATTTTTTATTTTTATTAATTGTAATCTGAAGTGCAAATTCTGTAACAGTCGTTATTCAGCTGTTGTGCTTTCTTACTATTGTGCTATCGAAACAAACATTTTTTGCTATCGAATCAAATAATATCGTGGAGATAATTATTATTTAAATTCCTACGGTATTTAAATGATAACATAATAACTGCAGGTTTTCTTTCATAAAAGAGAACAAACGAAGCTAGTTTAAAAAAATCAATGTTATTCCTTATATTATCAGCTACCATCGAGTGACAGTCCCATCAAAATCGGTTCAGACGATTCAGAGATAAGTCGGAATAAACAGAAAGACAAAAAATTCGGCATTTATTTGTGAGTATCGTATATATTATCATATGCATTTAATATTACATTTTGACTGTTAATTTGTTGGTATTACAAACAGACACTCCAATTTTATTTATTTGTATAGATTTAAGTGCAAGAGGTCTTGTGTCGATTGTTAGAGCCCAACTCTTATAAATTAGAATGTCGACTCACAGTTCCATCGCAGCTTGTTGTTTGTAATGCCTTTGTGTAACAGTAATCGTTAGCTGGATTCTGAGCTAACGAGTCGTTTGTTTCGAGATCAAACTTCTTTTAAATTATATGATGGAAGTTCTCATTTTGAGTCACAGTTTCGTTGTGCAAATATTTTTCTTTTATGGATTGAGCACTGTCTGTCATACAAATGTTTAGCCGCCTTGTATAACGTACACACGAGTAATAGAACGATAGCGCGATCTTAGTGGTCGTACAGCTCCATTTAGGGTATGAAAAGTTAACTAAAATATTAAACCAGACTTTGATCACACTATGATTCCGATCAATTATTTTTTTGTTCTTCGGCCGCAGTATTGTTCTATCCAAAATAAAATTTAACCTTAAACGAAAAAACTTACTCGGCTTAACAATTATGCCATACATCTAGTCACTTTTCGAAACAAAATAAATAATGTGTTAGATATAGAGTAAGTTGTATTTTACGCTTGACCAGGAATATACTACCCTCTAACAGAAGGCCAACAGGCCTCTCAATAGGCCGCCAAAGTGTGTTTCACCTTAGTAGAAAAAAAGTCACTTTGTGACACAAAGACACAATAATAAAAAAAAAAAACAAAAACAAGTTATAACTTTTCGTATGTATCGGAAAAAAACTAACTCTTTATTTTTCACTGAAATCTCTACATCTGTATATTATTTCACCATTTTGCACTTTCAAACTTAGAATCCGAAAGTTAATTCATCACGCCTTCCGAAAGGCCAAACGACATTCATCTTACCAAGGAAAGTAGTACTATTACCTTCATGCTTCACACAAAGAGAAATCCGTTCAGTAATAATTCAGTGGAACTACATATCTCGTGAACAAGGTAGGAAATAGAATATTAAAGTGGGTCTCTCATACATCTTGGATCGGTACTGGCTATTCTGCTCATGAACTAGCCGACTTGGAACATGGGTATGTGTTTTTATGTTCACGGTGTTTTATATACCATGAGAATTTATTGTGCATGTTTGGAGATATTTAAATTCAACTTCGGGATTCTCGATATGTTATTTTATTTTATTTTGAAAACAACACGTAAATCTACAGAAGATTCACAAACAAATGTAAAATCTTTGAATTTTAGATTTTGTTCTGTGACGTCTGTATACCTGAACAGAACTTTTGGCTCTGTGTTACAATATGGTATAATTACAGGATCGATTGTTGTACTCTTATTTTATTATTATTTTCTGTAACTAGAACCTACATACAGCTGACCAAAACCTCCTTTTAAGGAGAGGCCTATGTCCAGCAGTGGACTGTTAAAGGCTGTTGATGATGATGACATACAGCTGGTTTCCGTAAAGTTTCATACATAACACAAACTTAATAAACCGTAAAGTACTTTAAAAGATAATTGGGATGTATGATAATGGAATCCGTTAGTCCAGTTATTCGGTGTATATAGTATGTATATTACATTATTGTAATAACTATATTGATGATACTACTAACTTTAAAGAAGTTTTAAGCCTCATGGAAATCGGTGTAGCAGTTTAGCCGGGAAAACATAACAGAGAGACAGACTAAATTAGAGAAACGAACTACGTCAAACACCATTTATTGGTCATCCTCATGAAGATGTGATCTCAAGTTAAATTACGCTGCGTATTGTTTTCTATGTAAAGTAGTTCACAGATTAAAAAAATATTTAAGTGTAACGTTAATACATGTAAGTATTAGCTACGAAATATATCCACTTATTAGACTTTTAATGAGAGTGTTACCCAGTCTTTTAATTCTCCGAGTATCTAATTTATATTCTATCCTAATCTGATTACGTACACATCCAGAGGACACAATGAATTCTAGTTAAGTGATAAAGATTGGAGGCCTTACCCCAGTGTATGGATGTATGGTACAGAATTAATTATTCTCCTTCGTTTATTTCGGAATTAGATCTGCATATTTTATGAACAACCTTTCGGTGTGATAAATAAAGTACTATTTTTAGTCCATAGTTCTTAGAATTATGTTGTTGTTTGTCACAAAGAATATAATCTTATTCTTCTTCCTAGTCTTTATTATTCCCAAGACTATTTGTGGTCGGCTACTATTTCAACGGGTTAAACATGAATTTTAGCACGATAAATTCGATTCGACTGCACGGTTGGCCTAGTGGCTTAAGTGGTTGCCACGCCGCTTTCTACTACGCCAAGTTTCGTGGGTTCAAATCCCACGTAGGACAACACTTTGTGTGATTCACAATTTGTTGTTCTGAGTCTAGGTGTTCTTTGTGTCCGTTTCATGTATGTTTGTAAGTCCCCCGCGACACAGGAATTTATATTCCTAATGCGGGAGTTGTCTTTTAAAAAAAGAAATAAAAAAAAAGAATATGTATTATGAAATTTAAAGTATTAAATTATAGTATTGTAAAGTGTATTTAAAACATATTTTTAATCCAGTGCCATCTAGCAAAAGCAAGCTAAACTACTTATTATGTAACGTACTGTATAGTGATACAAATACAAAAATTAAAAACTTATTTTTAACTTTAGGTCGAGTAGAGATAATTTCTTTATGTTGTAAGGGAACAACCGTTACTCGTTCGTAGACATAAATAATAGATATATTTATAAACTTTAGTTTTAAGGAATTGTGGAATCGACGTCGAAAAGACTCGACGAAGCTTTCCAAACGCTGCCTTACCCAACTGAATTCTTCTATTCATCTAGTCCTCGATTATATTTTATTATATTCATTGGTATATTTTATTTATTATTATAGATAGATCAAATACTAACATAATAAGCTGAGGTAACGGTCAGAAATAATTAGCCAACAAAGGCCTTATGAACCAATGGCTCTATATAGTTCGATTACAAATAAAAAAAACTGTATCAATAGCCATAACAACTCCTATCTCACCGGAATGAGAATACTCTGAATAAATGAGATTTAGTCCTACAGCTGCCTAATTGATCGTCACGGGACAGAACCAACGATTTTCTTGTTGCGGTGCCAACGGTACGACATGACGCTCAGGGCTGCCAGCAAAACCGTTTAGAATTTCTCAATAGGTTTTTATTTAGTGATTCATGAACATACATACATACGCTCGAAAAACATCATTCTCCTTTTGAGACAGTCGGTGAAAAATAAAAAGGGGCACGATGCGCGTTTCACTAGTAACATGCATATAGTCACAGAATACATAATAATACCAGTACAGAATACTCACTCCGAAAAGTAAATTAAAGTAATAGATACCCTAGGTGTCAAAAGACTAAGTTCAATTCAGATCGCACAGCGCCGAATCACTATGATTATATTTACCTACAATTGCGTCTCTTTCTATCGTGTAACTCTTAAGTGTTCTGACGATGTCTGTTCGACCGTCATGTCTGCTCCGGCAGGCAGCCCCTAAACTGCGGAGTGACACCCCCCTGATATAGTGTCGTACGAAAACTTAATAATATATCTTTGCTGTGTATTTTAGTATTAAGTTATTATTTTTATTCGAAGAACGTGACATATTATTGAAAGAAACATTTTGATATCATCTGAATTTTAGTGTGACAACCCTGTATGACGATACTTCATGCATATTGAGAGGGGCGTAACAACCTCGGTTCACTCATCAATTAAGTGCGGTGTAATTGTCGACTTTCGGCACAGAATCCACTTCTATATTCTAGTCCTATTTGAAGCTAAGCACGGACTTAAATGTAGGTACCGCAACGAGATGACGCCCGAGAAACAATCTTTTTTACTTTAAATAGAGTCTAAATACATATCCATACTAATATTATAAATGCGAAAGTAACTCTGTCTGTCTGTTACGCTTTCACGCCTAAACCACTGAACCGATTTTGATGAAATTTGGTATGAAGATAGAACTGAACTTGGGAAAGGACATAGGCTACTTTTTACTGCAATAATCGAGATACAAAGGTGGTTATAAAAATATATAAATCATAGATATCAAAATGTATCACTGTTTAACTCCTGTCAAAACTTCACAGGTTGCTAGGCATAACACACTTGCATGGCAACCATAATGATAGTTTGTAAATGACATATAGACCAGTACACCAGGGTAGTTAATTTTTGAAAACAAATAAAATTATAGTAGGATGAAACCTATTGGAATAGGAGGAGAAAATTATAAAAATAAAAGGAAAAATAATTTACGGGCGATCTGAGTACGGTCGGGAAGGGGTAGGGGGAAGGTTTTCGGGTCCTATAAGTGGGGCGTGAAAAAGCATCTCGGGCCGCCATAAGTGTGGTAGCCCCGACTCTTGGATTCTGCTCATGCTTTCCATCAGGCAGGGTACAGTAACTTTGGATGGCTAAATATATAAAACAAAGTGTAAATAACGGTTTATCTCGATTTCCGGCAAAACTACAAGTCCTATGGAAAAAGTTAAATGGCAAAGTTGTAGGTAATTAAAAGATCTACAACTTTTTAGGGTTCCGAAGTTTATGACTTCAAACCCTTATAGATTCGTCATGTCCGTCTGTCCGTCCGTCCGTGCGTCCTCGACTTACCGTCCAAACGGTAAATGTTAGAAAGATGAAACTTTGCATGAATATGACATGTATTGTAATTACGTCGACAAAGTGCTACATTTAAATTATTAAAAAATATTTTTATTTAGGGTACCTCCCCTACACGTAAAGTGGGGATGTTTTTTTTTTCTCGCGGCTACCCCATCATGTGGGGTATCATTATATAGGTCTTTTAAAAACATTACGGGGTTGTTAAGACGATTTTTTGATTTAGGGATCCGTTTGCGAGAATATCCACTTTAAAGGCAACTTTTTTGTAAAAACAGGGCGTCTCCCCCCTCTAAAAGCTAAACGGCCTGCTAAAAAATCTGGAAAAATTCGTTATAGTGTTCCATATAATGAACTTTAAATAAAAACTATAACGAATAAGATGACTTTGTTACTTCAGGAGTTATAGAGGCTTAACTTCTACAATGTGCTTACAAACTACAAACGTCATACATAAATAATAAAAAAAAAAACGTCATACAAAATTAACGCATTAATACGTAAACATAACAATTATCAATTTCTAATCATCGTTGGATACAATTTCTAATCCACGTACCATTATGGGTGACTGAGGAACCCTTTCCTGTGCGTGGCCTGACACGCACTTGGCCGATTTTTTATTTACACTTTATTTCACATAACCTCAAATTATATGTGAAAAATTCAAAAAACCAAGTTTTTGGTTTTTATTTTTATCTTTTACAAATAAAATTATTTTTAAACGAAGTTTAGTGAAAACTTACCTTTTTATGTTCTGAATACACTGTAATTTATTTGATTTTAAATATTTATTTTTTCACCCTATTTTGACATTATATCGAAAATTCACCCGTTTCAAATTTTCAAAAAATTGGGGTGTTTTCTGTTTGATGAAATCTACTTTCCGATGGTGTAATCCCTACTATAATATTATAAATGCAAAAGTAACTGTCTGTCTGTCTGTCTGTTACGCTTTCACGCCTACACCATTGAACCGATTTTGATGAAATTTGGTATGAAGATAGAACTGAACTTGGGAAAGGATGAGATGAGGATGCACTTTATCGCGAAACTAAAGGTAGAAGGTTTTGAAATAGTTGACGAAAGTTTGTGTCGAAGTTCCATATTATCAAACATAAAATCATGTAAGATTGTTTAATCTACCCTTACCGTGTCGCGCGATATAAACGAATTCCACGCGGGCGAAGCCGCGGGCGAAAAGCTAGTATATATATACTTGATAACTTGATTAACATTTAAAGTACAAAAGGAAGGATATCTTTGATGTCATATGAAAGAATCGTAAGGATGTGTATAACCTGTATTTCTGGCCATGGCTCTCGTTCAATAGAATCCTAAGGTTGGGTGTTATGTTACATAATTACACTTTCTCATCAAGTAATTGATCCATAAATTGTTTCTCAGAATTCCTTCTTCCTAAGAATTCAAGTGCTGTTTCTGGAACATTGGTAAGAAAATTTTCAAATAAAAAAATGATTACTATTAGTGTACGGCTATATTTTTTAAATGTTTACCATGGCAGCTTAGTGAGATGTTTCTGCATCATTATCCCGGCCTCCGATGATGTAGAATGATTGGGCCTCCGGTCTCACACTCACCAATGAAAGATTACAACATGAATGCTGTCATTTTAGGATGGGTCTTCTGTGTGAAGGTAGTACTGCCCCGGTCAAGACCCCCCAATTCGTGCTGAAATTAGCGTGGCTCTACTAACTATTAATCTACTAAAATCTATGAATGATAGTGACTGATATGCAGGCTATTTCTTACCTAACTAAACCTTTTCCTACAAAGTAATAAAAGATAGACTTTTTTTTAAGTCATATCTTTCAGTATATCACTAAAGTCGTTAAAAGTGGCGTAAGCGAAAATGCCCCATCCTGTATGCGATATTGAGTATTTAATTCAATGTGGAAATAGTTAATTAAGTTAATACGCACTAAAAAACTTCTGATTCAATATATTAGTTTTTACCACTTTAAAAATAAACCATTCTGTTGTTAATTATTGTTTGTGAAAACAAAATAAACTTCAGTTTTCATTCTCTCGTAAAGAGTTTCAACTCTCTTCAAACTTTCTTGAATAATTTCCTAATTATTTTGCTTCCTTTTAAACTAAATATATTACGGTTCAGTTTAAGTGCAAACTGAGATATTTTGCACAACTCTCTCTAGCATTTCAGATAACTTGTTTCACTATGTTTTCACCTTCATGAAATAAATGATGGTTGTATATTACGTATAATATATAATGATGAATTTATTTCAAAATTGCATGGTAAATTAAACATCTAATTGTATTTCTAAAAAGAGAAGAATTAAAGATTATCATTGAAAATTAAATGATTGTTGTATTCAGATGTGATTCACACTAATCGTATTTGTGGGGATGTGAGTTTAATCTACATTCCTTGAGAAGATGTAAACAGCACTAGAAAGAAACGAATTGGAAGTACATTCAGTCAGACTCTATTCTCGACGTTGTAACATTTGGTGATCTGACCACTTAAATCACGGTCCATCCGTACAAAAAACTTTGTAAAACAGACATGAATTAATGACTTATCTTTGTCCAAGATAGGCATATAAAGCCTTTTATATGTTTAAAGATTTTTAGACATTTAAGGTTAGATTATTCGGCAAAAGTTCATTTGTAAAATGTTTATTAGCTTTCAAATATAAAAATAGAACTTACAGAAGATGTTTTCCTAGTATCTAAGTCACTACCAGATTTTATTGTACGGACTAGATAAACTAACCGCATGGGATTGTATGAATGAACACAGGAAAAATTGTTTTTTCTTCTTCAGGAGGAAGTCAATACTCTCTCAGATAAAATATATTCTTATTATTACTATACACATTTATTAGACGTTTCCTACTTTACTGAGATGACCTTAAAGTTTAAAATCGTTAGGTAATAAGGGAAGATACTATTGTATTGTCAGTAGAATACAAAATTTATTAAGGCGTGATCTATCTCAGGCTCAAGGATGATAAAACTGTTGCAAGTTGCAATGGGCTGGCCATATTGTTGACGGAGTCAATAATCACTTTGATAGATAACTTTTAGAGTGAAGATTACGTCTATTAAAACATATCGAGTAAGATTATATAGTTTTTGTGTATGTGAGTGCCAGACTGACTGGGTGGGCACCAGAAAAAGTGTGTGATCAAACTCAGAAATGTACATTTTACGAGACCGTCGAATACTGCACCATTATAAACTGAGGAGAATAAAATATATAAAAAGAAACAGAGAAACAATGAATTTAATCTCTACATTACAAATACTTTTTTAAGAATGTAATGTTTATACAAAAGATTTTAGGTATCGATCTTGAAACATTATACTGATGTTAAAATAACACGATACATTCTGCAACATTACCCAATTTCCCTTGGCACATAATATATAACGTACGTATCCCACTTGTAAACACATCTGACTAAGACGTCTCACTGGTGCGTCTTCAACTAAATCAAATTGATTGATAGCCTTTCATGGATAACTGATAGATGTGCAAGCGATATTAATAGTGTGTACGACTTGGGATGCTAACTGCAAAGTAAACAACATGACTGATACTGAAATGGGTTACCCGCGTTTGTTATGGAGTACCTAAAGTATGTATATCCAATAACAAATCTATACTAATATTAATATATAAAGAGGTAAAGTTTGTAAGGTTGTGACGTGGTAAGGGGGGTAATCTCTGGATATACTGAACCGACTTTGAAATTTACTTTACCGATAGAAAGCCACAATATTTGTGTATTTCATCCTTACTAATATTTTAAATGCGAAAGTAACTCTATCTGACTGTCGCGCTTCCACGTTAAGACTACTGAAGCGATTTAGATGAAATATGGTACGCAGATAATCTAGATCAAGAACCCGAAGGTTACTTTTTATCGTCATAGCCGAAATACACGCTAGCGCAGGTTTTATTAACTCATAAAAATCATTTCCACTCATGAGTATTCATGCCGGCGGACCCGCCGAGAAAAGCTAGTTTGATATTTTTTGACGTGACGTCTTATAATTCGATGGAGCCGGCTGCACGCACGAAAAAACATGACTCATTCAGCGTTACCTCGCTCTGAGGCGTTCCATTTAAGGCTTGAAGTGCAAGCGAGAGCGCGGAACGAGCAACAAAGAGGCACAATCAGTATTTTCTTATGACGTTGTCATGTTCAACTATTGTCAGTAAACCGACTTTACAGACAACCGATTTTTTGATTAATTATCGTTTTGTAATATCAATTAAAGCATTTCAAAATAATTTAAAATGAAACGTTTCTCTAGAACAGGCGATATAAACGCATTTTATGAATCTGTCCCGTAGCCTATATTTTCTTGGTACAATTTTTTGCCATTACACCGTTTTCAAAGAAAATGAATATTAGTTCTCTGACGAGAAGCACTAGCAAGTGCGCTGGCATCCATTAATCGGCTTACAAGCTCTTTATATAAATGTCACTAAGCCATACGAATGATTTTATTCAAACATTGAATATGGGATCTACATTTATCCATAGTCTCTTCAACTATATCTGGAACTGTACTATCATATCGCTGTTATAGCAATTTGCTAATGAATGCTATTAATATGATTACTATTAAGATAATAACAATTGGCTAATAATGGCAGTAAAATGATTTTTTATCTTTGGCACAGATAAACTTTTAAATTTTCCAATTTAATTTAATCGATTTCTATTAAATTACTTTAACTTAGCATATAAAATTAAATTTTTCTATAACATGTACCTCTTTGTCAATATTGTATATAAAATCTTTTATAATAGGTCTTTACCTATGAAATTGCCGGTTTGTATGCAATAAGTGAAAGTACTTATTGTTTCAAACTTTTTTATTTCTGTTATTCGAAGTAATCACCCATGCAATCGACGCATCTTTGCCAACGCTTTGGCAGTTTATTGATGCCCTTCTTGTAAAAATCAGCTGGACGGGAGGCAACAAACTCTTTAAAGGCATTTTGTACTGCCTCTCGGAAATTGAATTTTTTACCCACTAAAAAGTTATCTAAATTTTGGAAAAAATATTAGTCGGTAGGTGCAAAGTCTGGTGAATATGGCGGATGAGGGAGAGCTTCCAACCCCAGCTCTTGCAGCTTGGAGACTTTCTATAAGAATCAAACTATCTTCATACTTAATTCCATTACAATTTATTCAGCGGTTTAGTCGTAAAGGAATAACAGACAAATAAATTCGCATTCGCAACTAAAATAATAGTAATGACCATAACCTACCACCCGTATTGTTTGTAAGGCACTACGTAGATAACTACTTATCAAACTATACCTAATTTGCAGAGAAATAGTTTTATACTGATTGTGTGCGTTTATAATGAAAGCTTTTAATCCTGAGGCAAAAAAAACTGATGTTTCTCATAGTGACCCCATAAACTTTATGTTTTGTAATAAAGTTAGCAAATAGCAGAGTCCGTACATACATATGTAACATTTGGGCTCAAAAGAATGTTTCCTTTTACCGGTGACAAAAATGTGTTGCACAGGACGCAAGTTTTACGGCCTGTTCAGGGTTATAGTTTTCTCTTTATTTTATAACATAAGATTTAATTTGACACACAGTAGATTTATTTATTTGTCTTGCTCTCTTTGTGATGATGGATCTAAAGTATTTCAGTCTCAACAAAAACCAGCAACATGATACCAAGCACAAAGAGATATTATAGTGCACAAGTGTTTGCATAAATACAGATGCACACTCTGTTCTGTCACTCTCATAAGCCGATAAGAAGGCCAGCCAACATGACCATGATCCGTGATCAGGCGCAGTATCAGAGGTTAATTAGATACCAAACTCTCGGCTATGTCTAAGTATTTCTATTATTAGAAAAAACACCCCTTTTATGAAGATGCTAGAAAAAAAAATGAATGCCGTAGTGATTGTACACTACTTGAGAGAAAGCAAGAGCAATACCAAATAGTGGTGGCGACCATTTTAATACAGAGTATCAGCCATAAGCACTTTCCTACGATGCTTCTGCATCATTCGGTCTCAGGTCTCTCACGCACAAAAATAAAACACAAAAACACGAATACTATAATTTGACGTTAAGTTACTAAATATCTATTTATTTACTCAGCGAATACACCATACATAATTTACAAAGGTAAACTAGATTTTTAATATGGATGGCACTCTAATTATTTACTCTCCCCACTTTCATTCAATTGAGGAGAATGAAGTACTGTATATATAGCAACCTTTTTATCAGACTACCCACACATAAGATCTTAAAAGGTTAACATATCGCCGCGTTCAAAATCCAACCACTTTTTCTGGTCGAAATAATTCCAAAACCGTGCGCGGAATGCATGGGCTTTCAACTATCCTATTACTTTGGAAAGCGGAAAAACATTTTCGTTTTAAAATTTTATGACAAAATATGGCAGAACAAACTTTATGTATCGTCTATGGTATGGGAAAATGTGAATAATAGGCTAGTCTAGACATTTATAGTAATACTGGCTGTGCCAACGGCTCCGCTCGCGTCCTAGGGGTATGAAATATACCTAAATGTTGTCCGATTCTCAGATCTACCCAATATGCACACAAAATTTCATGAGAATCGGTCAAGCTATTTTGGAGGAGTTTAACTACAAACACCGCGACACGAGAATTTTATGTATAAGAAATGATTCATTTTTTTTAAAGAAGGATTAAATATATGACGCATCGCAAGCATACCAAGCAAATGTTCGAAAGCGATAGAAATGACCCACATCTTCACCAAATCAAAAACAAAACAATTGGTCCTTAAAATTAAAATTATAAAAGGTGGTTTATTCAGATAGTCATCATCATCATCATCATCAGCCTATCGCAGTCCACTGCTGGACATAGGCCTCTCCCATTGCACAATACTGTGATCGATTTTGGGCTTCTCGCATCCAGCTCCTGCCAGCCAGATAGTCATAATTTTCATAATTTTAATCTTCGGCCGTGAATATGTTATTTCATTACTATTATCATAAGCATTATCATTGATACATTCTTCATTTATGAGTGTAGCCTAAGTGTTGGTGTAGGACGGGGAAAACAAGTGACCAACACTAGATTATAGTTCCAACTCATTTATTTACAATACTTACACAGCTCTGTGTCACGTGTCTGTACGTATGTGAATTTGGACATTGAACTTAATACAATGCTATTATATATTACAGATATTCAGTACATTGACACGGTTACTACACTTTGTTCTTAAAGACGGACTACGGCTACTTTTTTATCACAATAACTAGTATATATACCTCAACGTATTTATTTTGGCACGGTAAAAAGAAAGTGTTTATCTGTGTACGTTTTACTCCACTTTTTAGTTGAACTTGCCACTACCCATGTACAAGCAGTCAATTGAATTAGCTTCCCAAACCAGGCTAAAATACCGAGTAAATGAAACAAACAGATTTATCAAAGAAAAACTCGCACAGCTGGCGCAATTTATGAATGTAAGAAGGGACCATAAAACAAAAGAATATACGCAAAACGTCAACCACCTAGCCACAATACTTTGAAACAAGGTAATGAAATAGAAAAACATCGAAGACAAAGACTAGTTGCAATATTGTTCTTATTTATTTAGAAGCAAGTATGTTGACACATAACAATATAACGTTTACACTCACTTAACAGTAAACTCTATTTTATTACATGAACTGTAAAGTTCAGATTTGATTGATTTCGATCTATTGATATGTTTGCTAGGGCTGCCGAGCTGTGAGTTTGTAGTTAAGGAAGTACGGAACCACGCGCGGTCCCAAGGAAATTGCGATGTTTTATTCTATTTGCTGAACAGTTGTCGGTCGATAGGAAATATTGTGAAGGATTTCTGAGCAGATGTAATATCAGAAGGGCTTAAGGTTTGCAGGTATGGAAATTGTTGAGAGTATTTTCTTTGATTTGAATTGGGAGTTTAATTTTCTGTATAAGTTAGCTACGAAGGATAATAAATAAAGTATTTTCTTTTACTAAATGGTAAGTAAAGTTTTAATAAATTCTCTAATTCTTAGAAGATCCAGTCGTACGAATGAAACTATTGCTCAAAATTAAATACACTGAAAGATTTGAAATAAAAAGTTTTCATAACTTCGTTACTACGACTGTTACTGAGCTTAACTTCAGATAGATACTTCAAGTTAAGCTCAGTGACATTCATCATCAGCCTATTGCAGTCCACAGTTGGTTAGAGACCTCACCTATGCACGTCACTCTGATCTATCTGGACTTCTTGCATCCAGCATCTCCACGATCCACCAGCCACCCAGCGCAAGACGTCATTCCATCTGGCTTTTAGGCGTCCTACACTATATTTTGTCGAGACGTAGTCTCCACTCCGGAACTCTTCTACCCCTGTTTATCAGCTCTGCGGCTAATATGGAATGTCCATTGCCGCTTTAGCTTGCTAATCCAGTGGGCTATATAGTTGACCTTAGTTAGAAACACCGTGCATAGTCGTTTCCATAGCAGGCTGAGCGACTTGGGCCTGCGAACCAATAGTACCGTTAGTGTCCGCGTTGCGGTTCTACGGAACCGCAACGCGGACACTAACGGTACTATTGGTAAATTTGGTTACTAGTACTATTATAGTTACTAGTAACTAGTACTATTGGTAAATAAAAAACTATCGGTAAATATATATAATACGGTAGAATCAGTGATTTCTACCTGTCATGATATACGTATCATGACAGGTAGAAATCACTGATTCTAAAATTTCGTCCTTGGGCACTATGTGATCGACGATGAAAGAAAGTATCTTTTCTATGTGTCTAGCGACACATATTCTTAGAGTCAAGTAGATTTTTTATTTGAATTTTTATTTGTCGTTCATCTAAAAGTAATGTATTATAATATGTATTCAGATATATCTTTTCAGAGTCAGAGCTTTATTTTCTTTTACCTATTTTTTGTCTGTTGTGTCTGACATTCTGGAACAATATAACAAAAATATGTAAACAGTTGTACACAATAAACAACACTATCATAAACGTATAATATATGTATAATATACTCATAGTGTACACGGTCGTATCGAAACGAGGCCGAATCTCTCATTTGTCAGTAAACCACAGAGTATACAAATAGAACAGTAGTAGGTTTAAGTTTTTTGGCTACAGGAATGGTTTAATCAGAGGTTTCCTGTTACGATTTACATTTTTAGATTATTGCAGTAAAAAGTTTTGTAGTTATAAACTAAAACAACTTTTTTTTTACGACTTAAATTTAGTTTATAACCGGCTGAGCCCCGCGGTGTTACCCGTGTTTATTGTTGTAACCGCGGGCAACGCCGCGGAGCGAAGCTAGTCTAAAGAAAGTTTAGTTAGGGATCCGTATGTAAACTCCGTTAATGTAACCCGAGGTATTAAAAAAATACCCATTAAAATCACTATTTTGCGTACGCTTCGAATACTATTGACAATAAAACAAAGTGATCTACTAGATTTTTATAGAGAACATCAAGAAGCCTAAGTTACTCCTTATATCATCAGCTATCTGCCAGTGAAAGTCCCGTCGAAATCGATTCAGCCGTTCCAGAGTTAGGTTACCTTCAGTGATAGTTTGGAATCACCTAGGGCAACTTAGCTGTAAAGCTCTTTCTTCCTTTAATATAGTGCGTTAGTTAGTATTAACGTATGTTAAAACTTAAGTTACTCTCAACAATAATCTACTCTGTGCTATGAACATTTACAATTCGTGTTCGCACAACCCTACTAGGTGTAAAAGTGTATTGACTTCATAGCGTTACATATAAAACACGCGACTTACTTTATTTGGGGGGTGTATTACGTGCGTATAAATTGCATATTCTGTTATATCAGTGTCGGAGTTTCTATCTCTTGAATATATTTGCTTGCCTTTGATTCTGTTACGCTCCGCATGGGATTGACGGATAAATTGAAGGGTCGATTGTCTCGAGTGACTAAACATACGATATACAAATGAGGTACAAACAAAAATGTTGATAACTGGTGAAGTCTGAAGACGTGGATTTATTATTTTAGATAAATATTATTTCTTTTTTTAAAGACTCCCGTTTTAGGAATGTAAATCATGTGTCGCGGGGGACTATAGACATATATGAAACAAACACATTGAACACCCAGACTCAGAAAAACAATTTGTGAATCACACAAAGTGTTTTCCCACGTGGGATTTGAACCCATGACAGTTGGTTAAGTAGAAAGTATAATCCTTGTCTGTCCGTCCTTGAGTCCTTGAATACAATAAGAAGTGTCTTGCAAACATAGTGGATTTTTGATATTTTACAATAATAAATTAGGATAGTTTTTTTGGTATACTCATAGTTCACCTTCTTGAGCCTGTTTATGTTTATGATAGAATAAATTTACAAGAAACCTATACCTATTTAAATAAAGTACTTGCATAAAGTTTACCGTCCGTGCCAGGACAATAACTCAAGATGCATATTCCATGGTTATTTATTCCATTAACGGCCTAGCCTTGACTAAGGGTGTCAAAGCATTACGTATTTTTGAAGAAAATCTATATTTTTTATATAAAGAGATGTGCGTATTATTGTAAAATATAAAATCATAGTATAATAGCAGGGGGGTGTCACTCCGCAGTTTAGGTATAGTCGGCCGGCTGCCTGCCGGGTCAAACACGCCGGTCGAACAAACATCGTTAGAACAGTTAAGAGCTACACGATAGAAAGAGACGCAACTGTAGGTAAATATAATCGTAGTGATTCGGCGCTGTGCGATTTGAATTGAACTTAATCTTTTGACACCGAGGGTATCTATAACTTTAATTTCCTTTTCGAAGTGAGTCTTCTGTACAGGTACTATTACGTATTCAGTGATAATAGTATAAAACCATAAAGAACTCAAGACAGAGGTCTCAGGATTACTAGGTCATTTTCAGGTCAGGATTTTCATTGGGTTATTGGGTAGTTTAGGAAGGATTCAATCCCGTTATTTTAAGGTACTTTTCTATGACATAGAATATACGAATATTTTAATGTATAAAGGTAGTAGAGCCACGCTGATTTCAGCACGAACTAGCCGTCTCGACCGGGTCAGTACTACCCTCACACAAAAGACCATCTTAATAATGACAGCTTTCTTGCTGTCGTATTTCGTTAGTGAGTGTTAGACCGGTGGGCCAAACATCTGACCATGCCGCTACGGTATGGATTACCATGCTGCATTGCCTACCCTCACAATCAGGATGGTGACCCGTACTCCTCAATTCTTATAATGTTTCCCATCATGCAGAGTAGAGTCACTTTGGTAGGCTTAAATATAAAAAAAATCCTGCAATAATCTTAGCTTCTGGCAACCCTACTAAACACAGTTATATTTGCATTTCATAGTTACTTTTGTTAGGTTATGACACTGCCAAGTGGTTTTGGCGCGTCCCCCTTAATTGTCAAGTAATATTGTTATGAGTTATTGCTCGAGGGCGACCGTTAAATTTGGGGTGTATGGGTAATTCACAGCCGGCCCAATTTTTTCGCACTAAAGCTTAAGAATGTAAAGGTATAATTTAAAATTATCTGATGAAATATTAAACTTTTCATTTTTGGTAAATTATTTTTACCTTCTAGCATTTAGATAAGGCACTGATTTTATTTGTAGTTATATATCTACCTTGACTCTTTGAATGTTATTTAGACAATTAACAATTGATATTTTTCTTTAGATCACTAATAATGCAAGAAGCAAATATAATACAGGTAATAGTGAACCAAATATTCTGAAAACCAACAACAAATTATATCAGTCAATACACATCTTGTACACAAGACCATCTTGTACTAACCTAAGCAGAGATTAGACACCTAATAGAAATACATACATCTTTTTCTTGTAAACACATAAATGTTCCGCATAGAATACACCCAAACTCCGAAAATATATGTAGATCATACAAATATTCACGGCAATCGACCCCTAGACTTCCAGCAACAAGCTACAGCAGTCGCATAGGGTACCACTGCGCCATCGAGGCAGTTGATAATAATAAGATTTACAGGAGCACCAAAATCAAAAAGGTTTTATTTCAAGTAGATCTCTCCAGAGACTTTCAAAACGTTATATTAATGACTCTAGTTGCTCGGTTTCAGCTGACTGCCTTGTTGGTCTAGTGGTTAGTGTATGCGGTTGTTGATCAAGAGGTCTCAGTTTCGATTCCCGGGTCAGACCACATATTTGTGTGTTCCACAAATATTTGTTTCGGAGTCTGGGTGATTTTCTATGTATAATATGTATGTATTTACAAAAAAAAGTATGTTTAAGTATTTATATCAGTTGTTTAGTACCCATAATACAAGCTCTGCTTAGTTTGGGACTAGATGACGTTGTGTGTAAGATGTCCGAAATATTTATTATTATTATTTATTATTACTTGGTTCCAGCTGTTACTATTGGTGCAACTGACTACTATTTCATCAATATCCTATAATATCCCACTGCTGGGCTTGAGTCTCCTCTCAGGAAAGGGTTAAGGTCATACGTCCCTGCGCTGGCCGAGTGTGGTTTGGGAATTGGCAAGACACGTTGTGGCAACGTAATCTTGTCGTTGGATGTTTTACACCGCACGAAGGCGTTCAATGAAGCTTAATGTGACCTCCGAATCACGGAAACGCATATCATGCCACAAACGGTCACCCATCTAGGTCTGAACACGCCGTCGTTACTTACCCTTACGTCCAGACAAATCTTTACTACAGTATTTTACGACAAAATTATAACAAATAATTGCAATGTGTATCACAAGAAACATAAAAATAAACTTAAAACTGATAATTCAGAACGTCTTTCATTTTAAAACTCAGTTAAATACAGAAACGGTTTTGCGGAATAAAAGAAGAAAAATGTATAAGTGCATTTACTTATGTAAGTCAATTTCAAGCTTCGTCTGCTGCCACATTACACATGCAGAATTAAGCGTGTAAATTCAACGGCCGCAGGTGGCCAATGTGCTCGATCGAGTAAGGGTACACTGACGTCACACTAGTCTCTACTGACCATCCGAATAAATGACCACTTTTAACTTATATTAAGTCTAAATGCTAACTATTCCTACCTCCTTGGTCTAGTGGTTAGCGTATGAGGCCGCCGATCAAGGAATCTCGCCGGGTTCGATTCCCTGTTCGGAAATGTTTGTATGATCTGCAAATATTTGTTTCAGAGTTTGGGTGTTTTTTAGGGTTCCGTAGCCAAATGGCAAAAAACGGAACCCTTATAGATTCGTCAAGTCTGTCTGTCTGTCTGTATGTCCGTCCGTATGTCACAGCCAATTATTTCCGAAAATATAAGAGCTATACTGTTGAAATTTGGTCAGTCGATGTATTCTGTGAACCGTATTAAGATTTTTACATAAAAATAGAAAAAAAACAATACATTTTGGGGGTCCCCATACTTGGAACTGAAACTCAATAAAAAAATTTTCATCAAACCTATACGCGTGGGGTATCTATGGATAGGTGTTTAAAAATCATGTTGAGGTTTCCCAAATCATTTTTTTCTAAACTGAATAGTTTGCGCGAGAGACACTTCCAAAGTGGAAAAATGTGTCCCCCCCCCCTCTAACTTCTAAAATAAGAGTGATAAAACTAAAAAAAATATATGTTGTACATTACCATGCAAACTACCAACGAAAATTGGTTTGAATGAGATCTAGTGAGTAGTTTTTTTTAATACGTCATAAATCGTAACACGCAATTTACCTTTCATCCAATCAATACACTAGTATAAAAACATCGATGAAAGTTACAACGAACTACAAGAACTTTTATATGATGTTACTTGCTGATACGGAACCCTTCATGGGCGAGTCCGACTCGCACTTGGCCGCTTTTTTTTATGTATAATACTAACCAAAAAATGTATGTATATGACCTGTGACCTGTGACCTATCTAGTACCCATAGTACAAGGTCTGCTTAATTTGGGAGTAGATGAAGTTGTGCGTCAGATGTCCAGATGATGTTAAAGAAAAACTCCATAAGCTATTTGCAATACATAAGCTTGTGGCGGTATATAAATTTTACAGTGCACTATCGACACTGTAAAATTTTTATGTAACCGATGGACAGTAATATTTGTCAAATATATGCATGTATTCTAACTTGGCCCAATTACTTGAAATAAAAGCATTTATTTTCTCTTTTTCGTAGACCACTTGAGAAGATCGAGTGGTTTATAAATTGAATAATAAATCGATTCGGTTATACGGCTCCGCCACGGTAACAATTAAATAAATTGTAGCGCTACTTATAGCGAAAACATACTTCACATCTTCTACCTAAAACGATCTGAAGTATTAAGTAAATATAAAGTACACTAAGAGGTTTGCGTATTTCTATTAAGATAGGTATACAAAATATAATTTTTAGATTTTTATAACTTTCTTTTTCGTGCGGCTCCGTTCGCGTCTATTTCGGTTATCGCGGTAAAAGCCTATGTTCTTTTTCAGGTCTTAGACTATCTGGGTACAAAATTTCATTTAAATCGGTATAGTAATATTTGAGTTTATCGCGAATAGACAGACATATGCGGCAGAGGACTTTATTTTATAATAAGTAGTGATGTAATGATTCTTGTGTCGCGATATTGCTTATAATGAACTCCGAAACTATTAAGCCGGATAGTTAACATCACACTTAGATCAATAGAAGCTGAGTATGATTGAAAAGAGACGCAGACGAATTTAAGTGATATATAATTCTCGTGTCACGATGAACTCCGAAATTATCCAATCGATATGAAAGTTTTTTTTTTAAATGTGTTTTGCTGGCGTGTGCCTAAGATATGATAGTAAACATTATGTTTATTGAATCGAACTCAAACGAGAATCATTGAAAAGAGACAAAATTTTGTGGGCCAACTAGTATATACATATAATACATGGGTTCTATGAGTAGAGATAATTTATTTGGACGTCAGGGAAGGTCCCACAGGCCTAGTCTAAAAGGCAGCTCATGTAAGCTCCCCAAACACCATTTATTGGTCGTCTGTCACGGATGTTTTTTCTTAAAGACGGTCAGAAATCACAAACTAGTATCAGTTTTTGTGTCAGGAGATATCTATGTAACATTTATTCATTTTAAAACGGAATATAATAAATGTCATAGAAAAAAAATTCATGCTTCGATTCTTTTTTTTTTAAATGTAGCCTAGCTTTTTATATCTTTTTTAGGTCTAGCCATTCCATAGGTTATCCGGAATAAACAGACGGGCTGAGACAATTTTTGTTTTTTAAGGTATGTCTCGAATACTTTCTTTACTTTACATAACTTTCTTGTGCATGATGTGGTCTCCTTTAAGTGGGGAAGCATCTTTATTTATTTATGTTAGTTCTTTCATTTTGTTTTATTTTTGTGTATTCCTTGTTGTATGCACTTAGTAAAAACTGTTAATTTGATATTAGATACAGGCACTTCAATTTTATTTATTAAGAACTCTTATCTATATACATACAATTGGACCCGGTAGATGGCACTGCGATCAAGTACTGGGATTTCATAGTTGGGTGGTACGAAGTTGGCTGGGTCACCTAGAATATAATATAAGAGTTCTTTGCTGTATACTCGTATCAGAATATTGTATGAGTTAATCAGTTCATTTTAAACTTTTCACTTCATGCTATCACTGATGAAGTAATCAATTCGATACAAGTTTCAGTTGGTAGGACCTTTCGATTTTCTATAAATGTCAATAAATGTAAAGATGCAATAAAATTTAAACAAATTTTACGACTTTTCAAAGAGGCGTTTTTCTCAACAGAGTTAAAAAAAACATTCTTGAATAGAAGGAACTTGTACCTCTTTAATTTTGCACAACAATGTCGACAATAAAGTTAAAGGCACGCAAACTCGAGGCGGCAGGATGCAATTAATAATTCCTTAGCAAATTTACACGAGTCTGCTTCTTACAGTACTTCAAGAATTAAGTGAAATGTTTTAATTTATTTCAATTATTTCGCACACATTCCAACAAATTATTTAAAAAAGTTTGAAGGTCTGTATGTATATAGCTTACATAATTTCAAACAAAAGTCTCAAGAAAAGATTCATTGGCATAGTTTTTTTAGAAACTAGCATGTATAACAAATATGGGAAATCTATAACGGTTTAGATAACTTTGTGCTAGTTCAGGAGTTATGAAGGCGTTACTTGTAAAATACGCATACTTTGGAAACTTCGTACAAAATTAACTAAAATATAAAGGTAAATAAACAATTATTTGCTACGATTTTAAAATCAGGTGCCATTATGGGTGATTTCGGAATCCTATTCTTTTGGACCAAGAGCCCAGAGCCGCCAGACCTACGTCATTAGTGCAAAGCTGAAATTTTCAGGATTATTAGTACAATGTCTTGTTAAGATGTATGTGTACCCATTACCTTGAAAGCGGGGCCGTTTCTGAGATAGCGCGAAGTACAGATGGATAAAAATCTTACTTACCTACGTTAAAGGTACAAAGCTAGTATTTACATATTTTTTCAGGAATATTATTTAAAATTAAAATTCATTACTGACAGACACTTTCCGTGGGCCATTACTTCTGCCAGACGTCTTGAAAGTTGTGAAAAAATTAGGTAAACTACGTTATAGTAGCAAACCTAAATTTTATACAATTATCTAAGGTACTATTTTAAGACCCTTTGTATGCGGCCGAAGGGCCTATCATCCCCCCAGACATATATTTGTAGTAATTAGGAAGCTGAGGTATATTATCTTTGGTATTATTTCAAGAATATAATTGTAAAATATTAAATGGTTTTTACACGCTTTTTGGATTGGTCATACAAAGGGTCTTAAAATAGTACCTTAGATAATATGTATAAAATTTAGGTTTGCTACTATAACGTAGTTTACCTAATTTTTTTCACAACTTTCAAGACGTCTGGCAGAAGTAATGGCCCACGAAAAGTGTCTGGCAGTAATGAATTTTAATTTTAAATAATATTCTTGAAAAAATATGTAAATACTAGCTTTGCACCTTTAACGTAGGTAAGTAATATTTTTATCTATCTGTACTTCGCGCTATCTCAGAAACGGCCCCGCTTTCAAGCTAATGGGTACACATACATCTTAACAAGACATTGTACTAATAATCCTGAAAATTTCAGCTTTGCACTAATGACGTAGGTCTGGCGGCTCTGGGCTCTTGCTCTATTTGCATGGGCTGACACATCATTTATATATAGGTAAACAAAACAAACGTACTTAATAAAAGAAAAAGATATTTTTTTTTTTAGTGAAACAAAAACAATAGCAATAATTAACATATTAGTTTCATGCTGACTCGAAAAATAAATAAAAAATGTGCGATGCGAATAACACGAAATAAATAAATGATTGTTTGTTTTTTTAATTTTATCGCGAATAAGTCCCGTTTACTGGAAAAAACATGAGTTATTGTAAAAATCGCGTAAGTCTAAAATAACTATAATTAAATGCAGACAAAGGCACCGTCGATGATAAATTAAAGTAAATTTAACAAAATATGTTTAACAAATATGTTGCAGCAGAATGTAATAAATAAGACTGCATCTGAATGCGTTGATGTTTATATGTGTTGCCAAGTTACAGAGAAACTGTGATTGAATTCATTTTACTGAACTTTAGCGTTTTTTTTTTTGAAGAACTCATAGATAAAAAATTACTTATTAATTATACTCCTGTAAATTATCAAAGAGGCTTACAATATTTTCTTTACATTAGATAATTTAGTGAAATTTGTATCAAGAACAATTTACTTCAGGAATTGAACAAAAACTGCTGAGAGCCCTTAAACCTTCTTAATCCAACCCTGTCGCAAAATCCGCTGTTAGCTGACGTGTCCTACATATAAACTGACTTCCTGCTAAATTTCAGACTGTATTAGAAGAAAAAGATTAACTCATTGTATTGTTTACTTTAAAATCCGGCTTACTGTTGAAATCTCTTTTAACTATGAGTTAGTTCTATATATATATTTTTTTAGGTGATTTAAAATAAAAAACTCTCTTTTACTTTTATTTCTATAAAGAAAGTGAAAATTTGTGAGTCTCATAGGCTTTGACAAAAAAATCGTATCATCCAACTTGTAAATTTTTTTGCGGGCGAAAGTTAGATGCCGTATGCCGTAAACAGCCTTCGCCACAAAATTTCCTATTACTTTTATTTTCTATAGCTATTTATCAGTTCAATTTTAAATTTATTAATATAAAGATACTTCAATAATTATTTTACACCCATTTATATAAAAAAAATATATAGAAGTTTCATTAGTAAAATTTAAATACCACTGAAGTCGATGCCCAATAACGAGAGTAGCCACCGTAGGTATTAACACCATAGTTTGTTGTGATGTCAATAAAGTCAGTACTCACTCTCACTCTTTCTATACTGAAAGCAAGACTAGAGATAAAGTATCTCTAACTGAATATATATCTCTTGAAAGCTATAGTGCTATATCCTAATTCGGTACACACAAAAATAAAATCTTTTTTATCATCAACAATTAGTAGCATTCAGTAGTCTTGTTAGAGATAATTTTTTCCTTAAATATGAAGTCAGGGCTTGGCAAGACAGATTGTTTCAGTGTTTCCAGTTCTTTGTAATAATGTGTTCCTGTCTAGTTTGCTCCCTTGTGCGACTTTTACCACACCTATACTATGACTGGAGATAGTGACACTACATTTTAATCTATCAGTAAACAGATGGTATCGTTTACATTTATTGATGCATGGAAAACCTTATTATTAAAAAATTTCAATCGCACGATTTCAAAATCAAACAACCTGTTTTCTACTTTCCTGTCAGTCAAACAATAGTACAAGTATGTACCTAAGCAATTTCCTTTCTGTAAGTTTGAGAATACACTCAGCTTCATAAAACGTTACACAGAAATTCACCCGGTAGAGGAATCACATAAAATGTATTATCAGGGATGAACCGGACCTCCGATTTCATTTCACGATATTAAATGACCCCGTTTTATAGGCCATAAAAGTTTCTTTTGAATACGTGGCCTAAGGAAATATGATTATATTGAGGCTCTGAATTAAAGTGTATTATTTTCCGTTCGCGGTTTCTTCCACACTCCGGCTATTTTTATCTGTGCTTTTCTATCAGGTTAATTGTAAATCATGGCTAAGTATTTTATTACTGGTTTTTTACAGTGTTATGAAAAAGGTGTGACTGTTATTCAAATGTATTATTTGTATTGACTGTAAAACGATTAACCTCTATTAAATTTGTTGATAGTAACAATTTCGTAATAGAAAATTATGAATCGGATACAGGACTTAGCATACTCAGATTCGTACTAGATTGTTTAGAAAATGTTTACTTTTCTTTTAAAACTCTATGTAATTTATGTGTCATTTTTTGTGAATACGGCCAGTGCTCGAAGATTTGGCAAATTGTAGAGTTATTGATGGTATAATGTACAGTTCACTTCTAAGCATAGGCCACTCCTAAGGTTTTGACGAAGGTGCGACATACCTAATAGTGTTTGTACCTGAAGTAGTTTAATTATTGACTGTTCTTCAAAAACAATACAAAAATTATGTGATAAAGATTTTTTTTTTATAAAGATAAGCATTTACTATGTTCAAAACTTACAAGTAAATGGCGTGGTTACGACAATAGAAGTATCTTAATCCAAAAGTACTGATTTATTATTTCTGCCTTGTTGGTCTAGTGGTTAGCGAATGCGGTTGCTGATCAAGAGGTCTCGGGTTCGATTCCCGGGTCGGATAAAATATTTGTGTGATCCACAAATATTCGTTTCGAAGTTTGGGTGTTTTCTATGTATAATATGTATGTATTTACTAATAAAAAAGTATGTTTATGTATTTATATCAGTTGCTTAGTACCCATAATACAAGCTCTGCTTAGTTTGGGACTAGATGACGTTGTGTGTAAGATGTCCGATATATTTATTTATTTATTATCAAAGAGGACATTTTTCAATATTACTCAGAGTTTGTTTGTTCACCCTCAGGGTTGCGGAGGTCCGGTGTCAGACGTTCCATGGAAGAACTGATGTTAAGGTAAAAGCGGTTGAACTAGTAGCTCACCCCAAATTATCTTTATAATAAACGCTAGGAAGAAAACCCATATTTTGAAGACATTACATTATAATTTCAAATTACAAATATTTGTTATCGTATTATGTGCTACTATGATAAGGTAGAATATTTTTACGAATATTGATTTGAGAAACAAGAAAACTTTAACATACCTAACTACTATTCATTGAACTTAAAATTGAAATCACCAATCCGTTCAGTGGAAAACATTTTATACAGACGTATATAATCAAATGTTTTTTGGCTCGGGAACTTTGAAACAATTCAATCAGTACAGTCCAAATCTCTGTGTAAGTCCAGCAACGTTCAACAAATTTATATCCGAACTTTTAAGTTAGTGTATTGGATGCAGGTCAATACTATTGCAGAAGTATTTGTCTTGAACTGATACTATATATTTATGTCTCTGTAAAACTCTTTGCTAAAAGTATTGTTATTTACAATCCATGCTAGTATTATCAACTCGAAAATTTGTGTCAATGCAGTAGTCTAGCCTAATTGATTTAAGAAGAAGAGAATTTCAAATAACTATTACGAATACTCCTTTATATTTCACAGATGTACTAAGTATGTGTGTACTAAAAGAGCATATATGTAGGAGCACAGCATTTCAAAGAGAAAGAAAATTTGATACAATTCCAATACTAAGCCGTCGAGTTAGTCCACGCAGAATAAAATTCATCACTAACTAGATGGGTTAAGCCCTCCTTACTGTGGAGAAGCCTATGTTTTCCAGTCGATAAGTGACTACGACAAATAATAAAATATATAAGTTGCAGTTGTATATATATAAGCAGTGGTAGTGTATGCGACTGCTTGAAGTTTCGGATTCAAATCCTGGGTCAGACCAAATGTTTGCATGTTCTACAAAAAATTTGTTTCTGAGTTTAGATGTTGCCCATGTATTTCCTAAATCAGTATTCTATCGGTCAATTTAGTTTTCATAGTTCAAGCTCTGCTTAGTTTGAAGCGAGATGGTGTTGTGTGTTACATGACCGCTTTTGTTTTTTTTATTTATTGTTAAAAACATTAGCTACATAAATATATTCGAACATGCACAGATTCTCTCGCTAAAATCAAGTAGGTTTTATTTATAACATGTTTCTTAGTATTGTTGATTTAACGTAAATACTTCACAGTACTTATAAAAGTAACTCAAAGATTCCTTTTGTAGCCAACTTGTACATTCCAGTTGCAGCGGTACTTGCACTGTATTGCAAGACAAATTGTGAGTCCAGCACTATATGTTGAAGCAGTTTCGTGTTAAGGTACGTACGTTTAATGCTTGGATCATTTTGAAAAATAAAAAGGTTTAGTCATTATTTATTTAAACCAGAATATAGTAGTGAATAATAGGATGACGAAACATACGAATGTCTATAAAAAATCAATATTTTAATGAGTTTCTTTACATACAGTAAAGAAACTGTTGCTAAAAGAGTTCGGGGATATTTAAAACTTTAGTTAATCACAGTAATAATAATGTGTATACACAAATACATAGATATAAATGTATTAAAGAGCTATTTAGCATGTAAAAGTGTGAATAAAAATAGTACTGCTCCGACTCGACTGGAACAGTACCCTCACCCTCAGTGAGTGTGGGTCGGAGGCCCTACTCCTCTACTCCTGCTTTCATTACTCATCAGGCAGAGTTGAGTCACTTTGGCCTATTAAAATGATTCTACTCTGCCTTAAATATGAAAACAAAAATATAGGTATATTTGCATCTATTGAATATTTTTGTTGATATAGAATTTTTAAAGTATGGACTGGTTAGAAATCCCCCAGACACTAAGTTTACCGATGCATTAGTAGATCAGTGAAGTAAAATAAATAAATAAAAAATAAATATATGTAGGCAGAGTAAAACTCTTTACATTAATGCGTGTTCCAACATCATCTCGGACATTGCAATCTATGTGAGATCTTTTGTAAAGGTTTTATGTACATAAGCGAAGCTTTAGCCGTTGTCATTATTACTTTCCTTGCTCATTTTGATTATCATCGTAAATTACAATGGCATTCAAGTTGGAATTCAAGTTGACTGCCTTGTTGGTCTAGTGATTAGTGTATGCGGCTGCTGATCAAAAGGCCTCGGGTTCGATCCCCAGGTCGTACCAAATATTATTTGTGTGATTCACAAATATTTGTTTCGGAGTCTGGGTGTTTTCTATGTATAATATGTAATTATGTATTTACAAAAAAAAAGTGTGTTTATGAATTTATATCAGTTGTCTAGTACCCATAATACAAGCTCTGCTTGGTTTGGGACTAGATGATGTTGTGTGTCAGATGTCCAAAAATATATATATTTATAAAGTTATATTAAAAAGATGATTAATTGATAACTTTCTCGAAGTTGATTGCTTAGTATTAAATAATAAAACTTTAAGAACTAGTCTCCGAGACAACAAACCGGTATCTATTTATTAAACTATTTTGACAGAAAATCATATAATATGTTTATAATAGACAACTCCTGTATTAGGAATAAATTATTATAACCTGTGTCGCGAAGACTTTACAAACATTCATGACACGAATACATGGATTTCATTCAAGTACATTAGGACAGTAAATCTATAAGCAAATTACCTCATAAAGTTGAAACTTTCTTATTGAACCTCACCCATAAATATCAAAATATTATTTACTAGAATTAATCGCCACTTTTTAAAGTAAGGCATCCCTATTGAAAAATCTTCTATTTAATTCACTACGAAGAAATTCAACTTACTTCTAAGTAAAGCCAATAGTTCGGTAAGCCTTAGAAATGACTGGCAAATTGAATTTTATACGAATTGAGAGCTGTGGCAAAAGCAAAATTACAATCTAAAATAGTTACAAATAACTTATCGTTATTTCAAAAACAGTACGAATTTTCAAGCTATGTAAAGCAATAGTACTAGTGAATCGGTTTTTCGATACTTTGGAAATTACAGTGCTTAATAATTATGTCAGGGCCGTTTTTAGTGTTCCGAAGTTTATGACTCAGAACCCTCATAGATTCGTCAGGTCCGTCCGTCCGTCCTCGAGAAAGATGAAACTTTGCGTGAATACGTGTTGTAATACTGGTACTATTATGTATTCTGTGCTTGTAATTACGTCCACAAAGTGCCTAATGAAATTATGAAAAATATTTTTATTTGGGGTGAGGTACCCTACACGTAAAGTGGGAATGGTTTTTTTTTCTCGCGGCTACCCCATCGTGTGGAGTATCATTAGATAGGTCTTTTAAAAAGAATAAAGGGTTTTTAAGACGATTTTTTAAATTTGGGTATTCGTTTACAAAAATAGATTTTATTTTTTAATTTTCCTAATTTATTAATACATCAGTGCTATTAAATTAATATTAACCCAACTGCATGTTTTGAATGCATGTTAGATTTCTAATAATATCTTTACTGAAAATTCTTTAAAATAACTGTAACACTTTGTGTCATTTAAGCGATAAAAATTGTCTCATCCCAATTACGATCGTAAATCTGCTAAGTCCGTGATAATTTTCTTTCCCCAAACAAAAGATAAAACTATAATATCACCGATATTGTTACGTACTCCATCATCAAAATAAACCCCAATCACTTAAATCGCTAAAGTAAAGCAGACATTGTGACTTAACGATCCAAATTTAAAGCACCAAGACCGTTATGAACAAGATTTGAATATTTTAATGACAACAGATTTATCTGGCTTAAAATTTAATTTAAAGAGATTTAGACCAGCTTAAGTCTTACAATAACATACAGGACTTTTGTTGTGTTTATCCGTGAACACAACGCTGTAACTGTTCTTGCAAGCTTTTACGTATTAATTTTTTTTTGGCCCGCATTCATTGTAGAGAAGTCTGGCAGAGTTATCTGTATAAAATGTTTTAGCTATATTTATCTCGGCACTTGTTTTATTGTAGAGCGACTTTACTAGTGTGATTGTTTATTCTTGAACAGTACTTTATTTTTATTCGCCAAGCCTGTTGTAAGAGTCTCAGTGGTGATAGATTAAAAAAACAGATAATTTTTTTTTATCCCGTCAGTATCGTAATAACTAAGGGAGCACATAATATGAATTATGTAGGACGAAAGCGCTGCAAAGACAAGGAAAACTTGAAATAAACTAAGTCGAGCCTAAGCCAAAAACTCCTTTTTCAGTATATACCTATTAAATAATATCTAAGGTTAAGCAACAATAAGATTACGTAGCCACCACGTGTATTGGTAGTCCACAATCCACACTCAGCCAGCGCGAGCGTGGGGACGTTTGGCCTTAACCCTCTCTTGAGAGGAGACCCGACTCCAACGATGGTACGTTATGGGTTGTTGATAAAAGACTCAGGATTGATTGTTTGATTGTTGAGGAAGTCTAATAGAAATATAAACAAACTCACTTTAAGATCTAACTGGGTCCAATATCGGAAGGTTGCCATAAATACTGCCGTTCTCTCAGCGTTTATATGTATCCCAAACTGTGGGCGGTAGTTCAGACTAGCAGTATAATAATAATTTCTACGTCTTAATTAAATATTAATTTTTGAAGACAGCTTCTCTTCATTAATTTATGTTAGTTATAATATTCAATCAAAATGTAAAACCAAACATAAACCTCACAATTTATACAAACAAAATTTTAATCATCCAAGTGATTTATATTAGAACAATGAACGAAACAACTGAGTATAACTCCTTTAATGAAGAAAGCCAGTGTGTTAAACTTGCAACAAACTTCAGGTAAAATTAATATTTTGTAAGACTTTCTTTGATATACTCTAGAGTGTTTGTTTATTCAGGTCTGAAGTCATTTACGATACAACAAAATACCTAGAAGCGATGTGATGTGTCATCAATAAGCCATCGGTCGGGTCTTTTCTCAGGAGAGGGTTTAAGGCCATACGTTCCCACACTGGCCAATTTCGGGTTGGGAACTGGCAAAAAAAAGACGCTGTGGCTACGTAATCTTGATTTGGACGTTTTTAAGACGCCCGATGCCATCAACCATTACTTATTTTCATAATTTTCCGTATATACAATAAAGACAAAAAATTAAATAAGCAATCTGCCAATGAAAGACACGTCTAAATCGTCCAACCATTCCAGAAATTCCGAACCAGCTTTTCATTACAGATGAAAAGCTGGTTCGGAATTTCTGGATTTCGCGAAAAATTAATAATTTGATTTTTTTATATGAGCCTTCGAAAGTGACTTACTCTGCCTGTTGAAAAACATGAAGTGCTCAATTTGCTCTTTAGAAAAAAATACCATGTTCATTCATATATTTATCAGTGTACAGCAATGTTTACTTGGGAGGTTAATATTCTGTTCATTGCCGTTCATCATGGTAAGTTTGTGTCAACGCATGACGTGTCAGCTCTGCAATACGAAGCTTTATTTTGTTGACTGTACCGACTGATGTTCGCCCATGTAATAATGTGACAAACAGTGGTGGTTTTACGGGAGTAATACGTCTTTTTATAGTTGTTGTATATATTTAAGCGGGCTTCATTCCGTTGCGGTAAAACTTGTTTTTGGGAAATTTTCTTGGTTGTGTTTTGGTTATTTGGGCTGTGTATTACTCAGGTTGCTACTAAAGCCTAGCCTCAAATGGCTTAGCTGAATAAGGATTAATCTGGTATCTAATTAATACAAACTAAAAATTCATTCACATCATTACGTGAATAGAACTGAGTGTCTATATCTTACTATCAAATTCTTAACTTATTGTTAAGTCAATGTTTAGAATTAGTGATCTGCCTGATGTAAGTGAGTTCTGTGTTTCAGTTTCAGGCAATAACTGTTCTTACAATCACGTTTTGACTCTAAAAAATAATTTTTTTTATCATCAACCCATAACGTCCCATTGCTGGACACAGAGAGGGATAAGGCCATACGTCCCCACGCTGGCCGAGTGCGGGTTAGGGACTTCCAAGACACGTTGTGGCTACGTAATCTTGCTGTTGGATGTTTTTAATCCGCCTGAAGGCCCCCAACTAAGCTTCACGACTGCTATCTTATGACAACAACCGGGATCGACTGCTTAACGTGACCTCCGAATCACGGAAACGCTTATTACATATAATGCCACAAGCGATCACTCATCTAGGTCCGTCCGCGCTGTCGTTGCTTAGCCTTGGTGTTGTTTCCAATCACCTAAGTCCACTCGGCTATGAGCGCTTTCTTTTAAACCGTAAATAAGTGATAAAACATTTAGTTTCCCTTTTTATAAATATCTTTATATATATAATTCTTGTGTCAGTGTGTATGTCACTGAACTTCTCTCAAACGACTGTACCGATTTTGATGAAATTTTTTGTGTGTGTTCAAGGGGATCTGGGAATGGTTTAGATTCGCAATTGGACCCGGTAGGTGGCGCTGCGATCAAGTTCTGGAATTTTAAAGTTGGGCGGTACGAAGTTCGCTGGGTCAACTAGTTTGTTATAAATTTTTATATTTGCCTGCATTTCAGAGGCAATATGTAATGTGGAACTAACAAAACCTGGTTCCACTGATTAACTGCAAACAATTAGTAAACATCTAACCAAAACGATCCATTATCTATACACGTCCGTTTACAAAACCGGATTGAGCCAGTTGATACAAGTTTGCTAAACAAGTATTTAGCGGTTCGATCTAGTTAAAGCTCTACCATGTGACCGTAGTTGCTCGCCAAACTGTGCATTAAATGTAATTAAAAGCTTTTAGTTTCGATAATTTACTTATATAAGACAAAAATCATTTAGTTTTATAACAACACTAAGCTGAGCTGTTGTTTCTACCTTTAGTCTATAAAATAAGGCTCGTTGATCTGGCGGAATTGGAATCCCGAGTCGGGCTGTTTGTCGATTTTTTTTAAAAAAAATTTTAATGGCGGCCTGGAGTATGGAAAATTACGGTGTTTCTCGCCTATCCTTCAGAGAGCACGTTAAACCGTCGTTCGTGGTTGTCATGCACATGTATGGCAATCGTTATTGGGAAGTCAGTGCCCTCAAATTTACTGACAACTAGTTCACCTTCGAATCCAGTTCGCCCTCACGCCAACCGGCATAGTTTTGTATGTATGATAGAAAACACTTCACACAGCTTCATAGCTTCAGGCGATTTTGCCATTTTAAAATAAAAGTGGTTAACTTTTCGTCCATTAGGGCCATACTCACTTTGTTGCGTGTTTTTGGTTAGATTTCTAAACAGGATTATCTTTTCTGTTTGGGTTAATTATTTACTTTCAACCAAAGTAACCAAAAATACCTTTCTATTTGTGTTCTCTTTCAAATGTCTGTTCTAAGGAAAATTACTTATAAGCATTATTCTAAGTTGCAGTGCAAAGTTATACTGCATTTGAGATATGTTTTTGTTAAGCATTTATACATCTCTATAGTCAGCAAAACTGCCTCGTTGGTCTAGTGAATAGCGTATGCGACTGCTAATCACGAGGTCTTGGGTTCAAATCCCGGGTCAGGCCAAATAGTGTTTTTGGGTTTTTCTTAGGAAATTCCCAATAGCAGCCCGGAGTTAGGAAGTTTGGAAGTTTGGCGGTGATTCACGCCCATGCCTCGGAAAGCACGTAAAGCCGTCGGTCCTGGTTGTCATGAACATCTATGGCAATCGTTATTGGGAAGTCAGTACCCTCAAAATTACCGACAACTAGTTCAACCTTCGAATTTCAGTTCTCCATTAGGGTTTCGGAGGTCCGACGCCAGTCGCTCCGTGGAATAACTGATATTCAGATAAAACCGGTTGTACTAGTAGCTGACCCCAAATAATATTGGGAATAATGCTAGGAATAAGAAGAAGAAGTCAGCAAAATTCAATGACACTTTTTGTCCAAACCCGGAAATCGAAACTGATCGGCAGTCGCATACGCTAACCGCTAGACCAACGAAGCAAGTATTTACCTATACAAGCCTAACATACACATATTGGTACCATTATTGTGGATTTATAGAGCTAAAAAATACATAGCAGTAAACAAGAAAGACGTCGAGATAAATACTCGTGCAAAATGTACCATATAACACTTTTATCACCTAAAAAAGCGAATACATTTTGACGCGAGTCGATAGTTCCAATATGTCAGCGGCGTGTTTACGCGTCGAGTACAAAAGCGATTTCGTGCTCGACTGTACCGGCCGCGGCTTGTCACTTTAGCGCGCCATTGTACCGGCTGTCTGTCATGAGGAATGGATTTATATTGAAATTGTACTACGAGTAGTTCTAAATTGTTTTTTGTAGTTGTATGTACTCAGAATGAGTTGCTTAATTTTTTTTGGGTTGCGTAAACACAAAAGCGACGATGAGTTATCATAAAACAGGGACAAAATGACGCAGACTTTGTTTATGCCAATCCCTCCTAATATTATAAATGCGAAAGTAACTCTGTCTGTCTGTCTTTCTGTTACGCTTTCACGCCTAAACAACTGAACCGATTTTGATGAAATTTGGTATGAAGATAGAACTGAACTTGGGAAAGGACATAGGCTACTTTTTACTGCAATAATCGAGATACAAAGGCCAAAGCTAGTTGGTTTAGTGGTTGGCGTATGCGGCTTATGATCATCGGAGGGGATCTCTCGCTGCCGGCCGTCATAAGATCGATGGCCGGCAGCGACAGTTGTTTTACCGCGGTCGCAACCTTCTGCGAGGACGTAATCTTGCAGAAGGAGGTGGCGGAGAAGGCCCGGGAGGATTCCATCCAATCGGACCCGATCCGCCGCCGGCGCCCCGGGCGGCGGAGGCGCGCATACCTGCGTCTCATGCCGCCCTGAGAGTGGCCGCGGATGGGCGGGACGGGTTTCCCGTCCGTCCGCAGTGGAGGCCAACCGCGAGGGGGCGACGTCCGCGTGTGACCGGACGTTGCCTAATTAGAGAGTAAAGTTTGAGATGGTGCCCGCAACAGTGCGGGCAGGCGCCGGTTGGAGTCCAGAAGGAAATCCCCTCCCTGGACTCCTTCCAATACAAAGGCGCAGAGAGGGTCACACCGTGTGGTTTTAGTCGGTTCGAGTCCGACACACCACCCCGCCGTAACCCCCGACGGGGTGACGGTCCGCGGGGATTTCCACACGTTAAAAAAAAAAAAAAAAAAAAAAAAAAAAAAAAAAAAAAAAAAAAAAAAAAAATGCGGCTTATGATCGGGGTTTTCCCGTCATTCCGCTGTAGTGGTCAGCCACGAGGGGGCGTTCGCGTGTGTGTGGACGTCGACTAATTAGAGACTAACATTGTGACATAAGAGTTTTATATATACCTATTTTATTTTATTTATAAAGAAAACTCCCGCAAAAAGAATATAAATCCTATGTCCCGTGGGCCTTTACAAACATACATGAAACGGACACAAAGAACATCCAGACTCAGAATAACAATATTCCCATACATATCATCATCATCATCATCAACAGCCTTCAACAGTCCACTGCTGGACATAGGCCTCTCCTTAGAAAGGAGGTTTTGGCCTACTATACCACGCTGGCCAGACGGGTTGGTATAGGGTTGGTTTCAAGTTTTCCTTCTCTTTGCAACGATGTTGTCTTGCGATGTTTATCCCTGAGTCGCTTTTTACGACACCCGCGGGCTGAATAGGGGTGGTGACACTCTGTATTCTTAATCCGTCACCACACGGATATAATTCCATACATAGAAAAACATTAATCTATACATAGAAGAAGATAATAATAATAAAATTAATAAATATTTCGGACATCTTACTACAGAATACATAATAGTACCAATACAGAAGACTCACTCCGAAAAGTAAATTAAAGTTATACATACCCTCGGTGTCAAAAGATTAAGTTCAATTCAGATCGCACGGCGCCGAATCACTACGATTATATTTACCTACAATTGCGTCTCTTTCTATCGTGTAACTCTTAACTGTTCTGACGATGTGTGTTCGACCGGCGTGTCTGACCCGGCAGGCAGCCGGCCGACTATACCTAAACTGCGGAGTGACACCCCCCTGATCTTACTCACAACATCTTCGAGTCAAAAACTAAGCAGGGCTTGTATCAAGGGTACTAAACAACTGATATAAATACATAAACATACTTTTCCTTTTGCAATGCAATTGCAATTGCATACATGCAAGATATCCAGATTCCGAAACAAATATTAGTGGATTACACAAATATTTGGGAACCGACCCGGGAATCGAACCTGAAACTTCTTGATCCGCAGCCGCATACGCTAACCACTAGACCAAGAAGGCAGTCAAATATAATAAGATAAAAATAATATTAACCTAAACGCGTAGAATTTATGTCCTCGAACAAAATGTAACCCGTTACCCTCCCTAAGTAGTCACAAATAACGAAAGTTATTATTACTGGGTCTACTAATAGTTTCATGTCCCAATCGAACATTCAGTAGATTGATGCCCCATAATCTGAACATACATCACTGGGTATAGCCCATTTATTATAATACGCCTACAGGGTGCTGATAAAACGTCTATAGAATAAGAATTAAAATTATACACACATCAAAAGTGTCTAGGGATCAACATATATTTTTGCAATAACTTTTCTCCTGATTGATATTAATTAAAAATTTCTTTAAGGATTCATCAAATAAAGTGTTTTCGTTTGTCACAGTAACGATAAACCAAGTCACCTTTGCATTAGTAAAGAAATTTGCCATTTTCCTAATAAAGGGATTTTTGACATTTGAACCACTAACATTAAAGTTCGAAAAAAAGACTGAAATAACAGTTTTCTTTAAAATTTTATTAGGTAACTTAAACAATTAATAATCCGTGTTTCTACCGCGAACACTAACAACACAAGAACATCGGTTTGGCATACTCAAAATGAGTTCATCCAAATCACGCTGTGGAATGGCCGCCCATGTTCGTTGCAACAACAAAAAAAGGTCTTCTTGCGACTGGATACCCTCCATATTCGGCAGAGCTCTTCTCTGTAGCATATCCCATGCATGCTCAATCGGGTTCAAGTCTGGCGACTGAGCAGGCCAGGGCAGGACATTGATGTTAGCTGCGGCGAGAGTCTGTCTTACAACTCTTGCGGTGTGCGGTCGTGCATTATCATGCATTAACTGAAATAAGGGACCGATTTGCACTTGTAGAGGAACGATGACGTCTGATACAATCGTCTCAGCATAAATTTGAGCGTTGAGGTTGCCTCTGATCCAAATCAACTCAGTTCTTCCGCCGATCCAAATACCCGCCCATACCATGATGGTTCCACCACTATAAGGATGGACTTCCTGGCAGGATTTTAATCGCTGTTGGCGTCCAGGGGTTCTCCAGTGTCGTATACGTCTTGTATCCGGTCTCATACCAAAACGAGACTCATCAGAAAAGCACACGAAACGCCATTGTTCTTCTGCCCAATTTCTGTGTTCAAGAGCCCATTGATATCGAATCCTACGATTGTGCATTGCTATAGGTGGTACCCGTAGCGGTCTTCGGGAATGAAGGTTCACTTCATGCAAGCGGTTTCTGACTGTTTGGTCGCTAATTAAGTTCCCTGAAGAGTGATGAAGCCTCACGGCTAACATCATGGCGGTTATTGTTGGAGCTCTTCGAGTTAAGATTTGAATGTATCGGTCTTGTCTCCGTGTGGTGCAGCGATACCGTCCTCCATGGCGCTCAGCCACGGTACCAGTGCTTCGGTAACGTGTCCAAAGTCGACTGATAACACTCTGACTTGTATTCAGAGCTAAAGCCACAGTACGTTGCCGGGAACCAGCTTCTATCATTCCCACGGCTCTGAGCATTTCTTCCCTGCTTAAATGACGTCGCCGCTCCATAATAACGTTGGTTTTAATCAGTAGTAGGGAAACAGTAGCACTAATAATTTCTTCAATGCGTTGTATGTTTTTATAGGGAAAATATTGGCAGCTGATTTTCATCTTTTACTCGAATTTGATTGACAGTTCCTGATTCAAATTATGAAATGCACCAAAAAGGATCCATATAAATTTATAAAATCATAAATTTATTACAAAGCCACATCTCAATCTCAAGAAATCCGCATAAAAATGCTTGATCCCTAGACACTTTTGATGTGTGTATTAGATGATTGATTGATCGCCAGAGCTTAAAGCTGACAAGATAATGTTCGATTTCCGTTTATTTTGAACTTCCTTTTTGGTATAAAGAACGTTTTTTTGAATTAATGTAATCTGAAAATTGTATAAAGGTTTTTTTAAGTGACGTTTTATATGAACTTTTAACTTTTTATAATCATAATATTGTTTGCTAATAGTAAAACTAGTGCATGCTCTCACATAGACCAATCTCTACGAAAAAAACTACTCAAATAGGTGAACGTAATCAAGGGTCCGACAGGCGAGAAATTATACTACTGTTGTTACCAACAAATATATATTATCTCAAAACTTCGGTTTACATATTTACATAGCTCATTACAAAAACACTTCTCCGAGGTACTTATAGGCATTCCGTATGATATTGGTCTCTCCTAGAAAGGAGCTTTTGGTATACTATACTACGGTAGCTAGGTCTGGCATTTGTTTCAAGTTTTCCTTCAGTTTAAAGTGCTGTCACTTAACTTGCATAGTTTGCTTTCTTAGTCACTCTTGTAATACCTATGAGATAAATGTGATTTTTGTTTCGTATTCTTAATCCCTCACTAAACTGACATGCAGTTACTATAACTGGTGTCAACCTATCGCCGTCCACTACTGAATGAAAGTCTCCCCTAAGGAACTTAATTTTTTACTAAGTATCGTTAATTCGTGCTGGCCTTCGGAGTCACCGTATTACATTGGTAGATATACACTATTGAAATGACAGTTCAGCTCTTCCTTCCTAAGCGAAGCATTCAAAATCTGGAACTTTATATCTGCCCTCGTGTTTCCGTCTCACTATAATTACGGGTCCTTTAAGCAGGGTGTGAAAAAGGTTACCATTCTGCATTGTATTTTTTGTTTATGTAAATTGCTGCTAAAATCTCTCTACTCTGCCTGTTGGAAAGTATGAGTAGAATCCAGGAGTAGTGGCCACCAAGGATGGCATTACTTAATGAGGACATTACGAGAGCATGCAATGCAGCATGGTGACCTCCATGATGGTGATTAGTGAGATGAGCCTCCGGTCTCACACTCCCCAACGAATGACACGAATGGTACCATTTTATATTGGTCTTCTGTGTGAGGGTAGTACTGTCTCTGTCGTGTCGAACCATTCGTGTAATATCCATGTAATATTGCAAAATAAAGTTATTAGGACAAGTTATAAAAAATATCACGCGTTTTTAATTATCACAATATATTTCACGATATGTCTTTTGATATTTTTCACCACTCTGTATATTTGTGGTTAATACAATATAGTGGGCCGTTAGCGGCGTCAGCAGTAATGCAATACATAAGTCTTCTCGCCGTAAACAAGCGCTACCATCAATAATACGTACCTAATATGTACGCGCTTTTTTCTCTAAGGTCAATGACATTTCGTAAAGGTGTTTATGGTTTTGTAGTCTATTTTGATGAGAGTTTTCATTTAAGACTCCTAGTTTGAACTAGTCAAATATATTACATGACTGACCTTTTGGATTAGTGGTTGTGATGGTTGCCAGTCACGGTCATAAATCGTCAGTTGTATTCATCGCCCAGTGTACTTTAGGAGGGAAGAAAGGGAACAAAAGTTTGCGAATCACATAAAGTATTGCCTCATGTGGGGATCGAATAAAGAACACTTGATGCAAAAGAAAGCTGGGAGGTGACCGATTAAACCACTACGTCATTCAGTCAATAATGAGATAGAGAAACAAATTGTTATTTTATTCATCAGTTTAAAACTAAAATAATCTCCCAAAAGTTTTGAGAAATAAATCGTCAAATGCAACGCCTGTAACCAACTATAGCACTACATTAGACATGATGTGGAAATCCGTTGGTCGTTGCATTCTGTATGTAGATTTTATTACACCAGATGAAAATATACGAGCCGCAGTTGGCTTAATAAGTTCCCTGTATAAAAATTATTTGCATATTTTATGTACTGGAATATGAGACATTATTATGATACAAATTTACTTAGACAAAATTAAGATTGCTATATATTCCTGCGTAATATATTGTTTAAAGTAATTGATAGAATTTATATAATAGATAAGCATGCCCTGATATCTCAGCATATTTCAGATATCGATCTCGTAGTACTCGGACACTCTTTATCTTGTTGAGATGAAGTCGTTTTATTACAGTGTTTAATTAAAAACTTATCATTACATAATTATGTTTTAGATCGTAAACCGAGGCTTTCAAAATTCTTTCCACCAGCTCTTCATTTTTGATATATTGGTTTTACGTGTATAAATAGTAGCCATTTTTTATTTAACACAAAGCATTTTGACCTGAATGTTTTACGGTGAATGAAATTTACACCCAGATTTATTTGTTAGGTGCAGGCTTTAAACTTTTAGAGTTTTCATTTTAGTGGCACACACGTGTTTTTTGACGGCGTAGGATAGGAATTCCTATTTTGTATAATCTATCAAACAAATGAAATTAAAGTGTCCATTTGTATATTCGAAAGAACAGTTTTTTCAAACTATATACGGTATTTACTTACCTACATCAAAAAACCTTATTAATAAATAATAAATATTTCGGACATCTTACACAACGTCATCTAGTCCCAAACTAAGCAGAGCTTGTATTATGGGTACTAAACAACTGATATAAATACATACATATACTTTTTTTTGTAAATACATACATTAACCACTAGACCACTAGTCTACGCTACTTGTAGTTCTTATGAAAACCCTAATGCTGAGACTCACGTCTAACATAACAGTAAGATGACTCACAGTGGAGATCGTGACATTAATGTTTTATCAAAATAATATAAATATATGTATATATCAATATGTACATAACCATAGCTCAAGTATACATAGAAAAACACCCAGACTCCGAAACAAATATTTGTGGATCACACAAATATTTAGTCTGACCCGGGAATCAAACCCGAGACCTCTTGATTAGCAGCCGCATACGCTAACTTCTAGACCAACAAGGCAGTCGAAAAATAGTAAAAAATCTGTTTGTTATATAGGACTGCATTGTTGGTCTAGTGGTTAGCATATTGTTTCGCAATTGCTCATTTAGATCTCGTCATGAGTCTCGGGTTCAAATCCAGAATCGGGCTGTTCCCAATATCAGCCCGATCCTTAATCTAACCTGGAGTATGGATAGTGGCGAAATTTTACGCCCGTAGCCCTGAGATATTTCTGAATTAAATATTTCAGACCGACGCGACTTGTAAATAAATTTCTCTGGAAAAAATTACATTCAGATTAAACCGCTCTACCTAGTAGCCGATCCCCAAATAATGTTAAGAATAATAAAGGTTATAAAGAGGTTGCAGAGTAATAAAAAGTTTCAGCCAGTTTTAATTTGAAATGTTTCTATTTTATGAGTCTAAAATTAACAAAATAAACCATTATTATCTAACCACAAAATGACGATATATAAGCATATCTCCGAGAACTTATGAAACCTTATCTCGTTAATACATACGGCCCTCACTACAATAACCATAACTATTACCTTAAATATTAGTATTGGTAACTTTACACATTATTTTGTCCCTCAGTATATTTACATGAATTTCATATTTAGAACTATTCCAAAATAGCGAAGGTCTGTTAGACGATAAGCCCTCTTGAATTATAGCCATTCAATGTACCGGTATATTGTTTCATGTTTTATCCTCTTTCTGAGATATGTCTCCTTGTATCGGACCGAGATTTCTTTGATTTATACTTCTTAAGAAAAACCTCCAGGGATCTTTTGGAAGTCAAAACATTATCTATATTGTCGTAGTAATGTTGTTAAATAAGTTTATTTATGAAAAGTTTGGATTGTAATTTGAACCGATTGAATAAAAAACTAATATTTAAGAGGCCTATGTATCGCAGTGGACTGTTAAAGATTGTTATAGTTTTATTTTAGTTAGTCATACCCCAAATGCATTTTTGTGAATTCGTTGTAACGGATTTACTCCTAAAACGAGATGGCTCATCTACTGCTCGTACAGATGTATATACCTATAAGTATTTAGACGTTATATTTTTTTATTTTTTTATTGCACATTTTAAACTAAGGGTACTTGTACAGAGGCGGACTTAATGCTAATGCCACTCGTACACAGATTCGGGTAAAGTGTCTCTAACGCAGATAACATCCTGGATTTATTTATTTTCATACTATAAGCGTTGCATGTAAGGCGGCATATAATCGTAAATATATGTATGTACTAGCTTTCACTCGCGGCTCCACCCGCGTGTATATCGATTATTGCAGTAGAAAGTAGCCTATGTGTTATTCTGATATATAAGCTATATTACTGTACAGTTTCATTCAAATCCGTTCAGTAGTGTTTCCGTGAAAGAGCAACAAACATACTTACATACTCACAAACTTTCCCATTCATAATACTAGTAGGATAGTTAGTTTTTGTAAGACGTGACCAAGTGTAAGAGAATTCTCTAAGAATACAATAATTATTCTGCTTTCTGGAAATCTTTCTGAAAGACTACATTTCGTTATTGACAGTATCTCTATAACTCGAATGTCACGTGTTCAGCAAAACATTGTTTGATGTTTGACAATTTGTTTAGCCAAAGTAAAATCTAATGGATGAATAATTTATTTCAATAAATTATGTACAAGTTTACTTTGCTTTACGTTTGTAATATATTTCAACGGAATCCCCTAAAGAAATGATTCGCGAACATGTTAACATTTGAAGCTTTCGACAAACAAGGCAATTGAATATAAGATCAAATAGAGCTAGTTATTTAACATTACGTGTAGCCATGAATGACTGACTTGTTTTTTCCATGGGGACTAAATATGTCTTTAATTTTTAGTTTGCGTATATATATATATATATATATACATATATATGTGTATATATTAAGGCCATTAACCCTCTCCTAAGAGAAGACCCGAGCCCAATAGTGGGACGTTATGGGTTGTTTTCTATTACAATATGAGGTTATGTTGCTGATGGTATTAATAGATAACGTATACTCAAACAAAGGACCAGCAATTGTACTTATTACAAAACGACTTATTTAGAGTCTCAATTGAAGCCAGACCACAGCAGATAGGACCACAAACCACTAAACCAATCGTATATAAGAACATTAAACATAGTTTCTAAAATTACCAAATACCAACATTACAGATTCTACCAAAGTTTTCCATGATTATACCGTCGTTCCTGCTCTATTGGTTCGACGGAAGTTCCGGTTAGTACCGGAAATGACTGACGCGATACATCACTAACATGCAGCCTTTTGAACTTTGAAACGTTGATTTGTCGGTATGCGGGGAAATATTGTGGATGTCAATCTTGTTGGTTAATTTCCGCAAAGTAGTGGTAAACTCGATTTATTATAAGTTGTAACTGAGTTTAAAATAATAAATCATAATTATTGTGAAATTCCAACAAGATTGAGTAAATAATACTTATTTAACGCTAGCTGTTTCAACATAATCATCATCATCAGCTTGTCGTAGTTTAATGCAAGACGTAGGCCCTACCCAATGAAACTTAGTTTGATCCTTGGCTTGTCGCACCCAGCTCTTGCGAGCCATCTTACGTAAATCTTCGTTCGACCTGGCCCGAGGATGTCCTATACCCTGTTTGCCAAAACGCAGTCTCCTCTCAAGAACTGTTTACTTTCAACTTAAGCTGCCTATTTATTTCGTACAAATTAATTGGAGACCTTGTGGTGTTTTCTAATTTTAATGATGATAAAGTAACTACTAGTATGTATCTGTTGGTTTTTTTCTGTTGATTATTTAATTAAAGGTCTATACTCCATAGATGATAATTATACTCTTATGGATCTCCATCCTACCTACCTACCTGTATCTTGTTTTTATGGTCTCTTGATAATTATTGATCTCTATTATTCCTTTGTAACCTACATAGGTCTACATAAGAAAAGCGTAAACTTTTTCTAAATATTTTTAATTTTGAATATGTAAGTCATTTTATTTCGATAAACATACAAAATAAATTAACTTAGGGCAAAGATCTAACTGTAATATACTTGCAAATATTAACCTAACAACGAGACTTGAGTGTCTCGTTATTAGGCCTTCTTATTAAAGTTGGTTAAAAAAGTACTGAAGAGAAATGAAGGGCTGTAATTCACAGCTACAGATAAAAGGACATTGGAATCCCTGATTTACATTTGAATAGAAAGGTTTATAGCATTAAAATAATAATCTCGCTTCTCCTCACTTTAACTCGACGGGTTGGAGTTCGTTTGTCGCTTCTGTGACCTATTTTGAGCCAAAATGGCAGCTCAACGTTGCAGAGTCTTTGTATGGCTGTGAACTAGCAAAACTTCAGTAAAAAGGGATTTAATATGTACTAATGGGAATTCTCGTTGGTGTTGAATAACGTATGACGGAAGCTGTTTGCTTACAACTGAGGAATACTTGGACATGTTTAGTATATTGCGAAGTTTATCGACAAAGAGCCAATGCTTTTGGATGGTGATTTAGAAAATTAAATTCAGTATAAGAATTAGGCTTTAATTAAGACATAGTAGGTGTGGTATCATGGTATTTTAGCTCATGTAGTGATACCACGGTATCACAGAAAACTGATGTAAGAGTATTTTTTCGTTAGGTGCCGCGTGGTGTTAAGCAAGTCCCCAACCCGCACTTACTCAGCGAGTCCCCAACCCGCACTTGGTCAGCGTGAGAACTTGTGGCCTTAACCCTCTCCTGAGAGGAGACCTGAGCCCAGTAGTGAGACGTTATGGGTTGTTGATGAGTTGGTAAAACCAAACCAAGTACCGAGCAAGTTAGGTTACTGGCGATTTAAACCATCACTAATTGTATTCGAAAGCCTACATGAAGCGTGGTGATTGTACATTTCTATCAATTGTAGGACTCTATATATGGTGGTAGTTACGTACCAGTTCAGTGTTCAGTTTTGCGACTATTACATAGGCAATAGGGATTCTTCTATTTAATATAGTATAATCAGTAATCTTATTTCTCCACTTTACCGACTAGAGTTTAAAATTAAATCTCAACCTTATCTTGCAAAATTAAATACACAGATATAGCTTTAAAATATTCATGCCGAGTTGAGGGACCAACATTTTTTGCACTCCACTTTAATTTTGGTAAGACTCCGTAAGATTATCATAATTAAGTGGAAATTTTATAATGAATGAGACTTTTAGATAATTTTGGGGGTAGCAACTGTTATGCTTAAATTTTAGTAAAACGAAATTAATTTGAGGCCGTACTACGAAGTGAGAGCAAACTCTTTCTCGAAGAAAATGAAAAAGACATTTTGTTACTTCCGTTTGTAGATTAGGAGAATTAAATTATAGATTCCTGAAAAAGCTGGGTTTCAGTATTTCCTTAATTGAAGATACCCAAATGTAGATAAATTTCATTTTCTTAATTGAGTCAACTTAATAAATACAAACGTTTAGAGATGAAAATGAAATAGCGCTTTATCTTAGTTATAACTATAATTAAAATAAATACAAAATAAAAACAATAAATGGTTTGAATAGATAAAACTTTTCAAGCAATAAAGTACTCATAAATATAATAAAATAATAATAATAAAATTAATATAAATTAAAACAGCTTGAAAATGAATTGCATCACAAATACCAAAGAAATAAAAATAAATAAACCTCTTGTTAAGTATATAATTTCTATTACAATATGAGATTATGTTTTTGATAATCTTCTTTATATTTTTATTTATTTTTTTAATCTTAGATCTTTGTGGAAGTCCAGAGAAGGTTTAAAAGTTGAATATATAAAAATGAATTGCAGTTTTTTTTATTAATTATGGATTCCTTTTATTTGATTTAATTTAATTTTATACAAAAGATTAGGTCTTCTATTTATCGATTGAGGCAGTACGAATTCTGCCAGGTCAGCTAATAATTAATGAAAAATAATTCAAGAAATAACAAGTAATGTAAAATATTCTATTACTAGCTGACTTACGTAGGTTTTTCTGCGTCTTTGGAGTCATGTTCGGCTCATATTGGTCTAAACGTGATGTAAACTAAACTGCAAAACCCATACATTTAAAAAAATTTGAAAAACGGGTAAGTAGTTTCAGAATACATCGTGAATTCGTGAGATAATAGATAACTAATTGATACATAAAAGAAAGAAATCATATTGACTTTCATCATCATTAACAGCCTTTAAAAGTCCACTGCTGGACATAGGCCTCTCCTTTGAAAGGAGGTTATGGCCTACTATACCACGCTGGCCAGACGGGTTGGTAAAGGGTTTTTGTTTCAAGTTTTCCTTCTCTTGACAGTGATGTGAGCTGCTTATTTTGTTCCTTTAGTCGCCTCTTATGACACCAATGGAATGAATAGGGGTGGTGACACTTTGTATTCTTAATCGGTCACCACACTTTTACTTTGATACAATTAAATTTTACCAATTACAAGTTGAATTACAAAAATAAATAATTAAAGTAAATAATGAAACAAACTAATAAAGATGTAATATGTAAATTATATTTGTGAACAAACTTTTGCATGAATAAAGATTATTATTATTATTAATAAAGCATTTTATATAGTAAATATTCATCTTCTTTTGTACGAGAAACTCCAAAAAATTTACAACAGGCACAGATTTCGAATGATAAAGTAAAATATGATTTAGGTAACTGAAAGCGGTGGTAAGATAAAAAGGTTAAACTTTGAGACAAAACAATACAGAAGAATAAAGGAGCAAGTTATAAATGTAAGCTATTAGTTTACTAGGGAATATTATCGAGTTAACAGTGCTACCTCAATAGTATTATTCCCAATGGGCACTTTGGAGCTTACAAGTCATTTTATTGCAAAATTTGTACTACGGTTCACTGTGGTTGCTTTTAACCACAAAATGGGTGTAATGGAAAAATTCGCTAACGTTTCTATTAATCATGTATTCAATGGACGACGAACGCTTCAATCAGTTCAAATTGGTTATTTAACATACCACAGCTAGACACAGCTGTATTTTCCGTTTCCGCGTTTAAATTAGATCATCTGTAAAGTAACGTGATTGAAATTTTATATCCACAAGAAGAAATCAGTGAATTTTTTTTACTGAATGTTTTACTAACAAGACTAACATAGATCAACGTTAAATATTTTACGTTATTATGGTAAATAAAACTAATAGTATCTGGGCGACCGAGTTTGGCTCGGTTTATACCATTTATTGTTTAAGCTTTAGTGTTGCTGTATTTATATGACCTATAATAATTTTTTCTTTTGTTATCTACTTTTATCTCATTAGTTAATTTACTTTTACTTTTTATTACTATTTTTTCTCCTCGTACCATAACTGCCCAGGAAACTCGTTTGTTTTTCACAGCAATTTTTTGTCCATCCTAAGGTTGCCTGGAAGAAATTGCTTTTTACATGCTTTTTCTTATGTTCGTGTAGCTGTATGTTTGTTTGTTTGTAACCGACGCCTTTGGGTGTGATTTGGACCCACTTTAAACGGCCAGATTTCGATCAAACTTTGTAGATTTATCGAGGACCAATGACAAAACAATAATTTGAAAAAAAAACATACTACTTATTATCCCAAAATATATTAAACTAAAAGACACTTGGAGTTCTGTTGAGGAGTGCCAAAGTACCTAGCTAAGGTAAAATTATCAGCACCTTGGTATTCGTCCTTAAAGTTTTAAAGGCTTCCTTACGGTAAACGTCACGACTTCGTTATATTGGTTAAATCAATGATTTATTTAAAGTATTTCAGATATGTATTAACTGGTCTCATTATTAAGTAGGCTGATGCAAGCATATTTAAGGAAACACATTAGCTGAAATTACGATGGTGAAAAATATGAAATAGGTATCCTGTCTCCTCTTCTTTTTTCCATCTTTATTGATCTCATCACTCTAAGACTTCAGTGTTCCTATCATGTATTATGCCGACGACCTGCAGTTATACTTTCAAACTGAATTGCGCAATATGTCATCCGCGGTTTCAGTCATAAATAGTAATCTGGCAGCTATAAAACAATGGTCTGACATTTTGGTGTATCGGTGAATCCGAATAAATGTCAAGCTATCATCATTGGCAGCAACCGTAGCATAAGTCAGCTTAACCTTGCATCAATTCCACCACTTAGCTACGATGGCATGGTTATTCCATATTGTGATAAGGTAAAAAATCTCGGGCTGCATATGGACTCAACCCTTAGCTGGCGAGTGCAAGTTGCATCTGTGTGCCAAAAAGTCACGGGGTCACTACGGGCCCTCTATAGACTCAAGAACTTTCTCCCACTGAAAACTAAGATAACGCTTGTACAGACTAATATTCCCTCTAATTGACTATGGTGATGTGTGCTACTTCGACCTGAATGCAGATCTGCTCAATAAGTTAGACCGTCTTCTCAATAATTGCATTCGATTCGTTTTCAATTTACGTAAATATGATCATGTGTCGCTTACTATTGAAGTGGCTTCAGATTCGCCAACGCAGACAGATACGAGCGTTAACTACCTTATACTCTTTACTCTTTTCGCGTAGCTCTCCTTCATACTTAACTACCCAACTTCAACATTTAGGTACAAACCACTCCAAAAACCTTAGATCATCAATTTTCTACTTTCCTAGTTCAATCTGTTCTGCTATGGAATGCGCTTCCTCTCGAGATTAGAACGGCAAAAAGTCGCCAAACTTTTAAAAACTTGTTGCGGAAACATTTCACGGAAACATTAACTAAACCTTAACTGTAAGCTATCTCTAACGAAAAACTAAATAATATGTATCTATGTAGGTATAAGTATATGTATGTATGTATGTATATATATTTGTGTATATGTGTATGTTAGGTATCATCATTCTCATTAATTCTTCCATAACATGTTCGTCGTCTAGTAATCAAACTAGTTTTGACTTCTCATGAATGAACTGAAAGTTGACGGGGACTTAGGCCGGCTCACCGTCAACACCGGTTTCCTCTACAGCTACGTTACATAATATATAAACGTTTATATATTATGTTCCGTATACATATATTTGAATTTAAAAAAACTTTTCTCTTATTACTGTGCATCTACCACCTTTGTCTCTGCATCGCCCTAAGGTCGACTGGTAGAAAATGCCTATGGCATAAAGTTCGCCTTTGTCACATTTGTGCAGAAGGTCTTAAATAAAAATAAAACAGATAAAGCTAAGGGAAGAAAGTGAATCTTCTGTATTCAGGAAAAATTGCAAACTTGATTAAAAGGAAAATTGAAATATGTTATGTATATACATTAGATTTACTCTTGCGATGAACCCTGTTTTTATCGATTTTTAAAACCAAAACATTAAGAACATACACACTGTTGTTTTTAAAACGAGGAGGAGGTTCTCATGTTGAGTAGTTCAAATCTAGAAAAATCAGTTGTTTCTAGGATACATAGCTATTTAAATCAGTAACTCTAGCTTTCATAGTAGAAGCTCTGCTTGGTTTGAAACTAGATGGCGTATTGTGTTACATATATTTATGAATACATACCTAAACAGAGTTACTGATAGGATACTTATACACTTTTTGTATATAGATAGAAAATACCCGAACTCTGTAGTTAGTAAAAACATAGATCATTAAACGCTATGGCAATACCAAAATAAATAGTGACAAATTTTATTTGTCATTTAGTTAGTAACTTAAGTTTTGTTAATTCTGAACTATTAAAAATAATAAAATTGCTTTAGAAAAAAAATCACAAAAGAAAACCTCAGCGAAAAGTTCGTCGTAAATCGTGTTAAATAAATTAATTAAATATAAATTGTCGTGTCGTACGACTTGAGAGGGTCCTAAAGACTAAACTGAGTTAACTTTGACGCTTACTAACTTTCGGAAACATTAGCTTAAGCCAACAAACCCGAGACGTTGACGAGTTGTCGCTTCTGTAATTACTGCATAGTTCGGCAAATTTTTGGAGACATTCTCGACTTTTGATGCGACGAAGTTCTGAGGGCAACTGTAACTATAAAGAATTAAAGTAGTGTGATACATAAATAAAATAAATAAATATATTGGACATTTTACACACAATATCATCTAGTCCCAAACTAAGCAGAGCTTGTATTATGGGTACTAACAACTGATATACATACATAAACATACTTTTTTTTTAAATACATACATATTATACATAGAAAACACCCAGACTCCAAAACAAATACTTGTGGATCACACAAATATTTGGTCCGACCCGGGAATCGAACCTGATACCTCTTGATCAGCCGCATACGCCAACCACTAGACCAACCAGGCAGTCTGACATATTTTGTTTAAAATTATTATGCTAATTTTTAAATTGATTTGTTTTAAATAGGATTATTTACAAGAAATTGTCTAAATATCGTAAGATATGTTTTTAAAAGTAGAGTTTTGATAAATAAATGATAAAAATTTGGGAACTACAAAAACATATCCACTACAATTAACTTTCCGAAACTTGAAGAATATTCCTGAATCATTAGATTCACTATTTGAATATATCCCAATCCACAAGAGTGAGGAAATCATATCGTTTAAGTTTATTTTATTTTAAAGATAGCAAAGTGAGGGTTTCTTATACAGAAAAATCTGTTTCTAATAACTCAATCAAGAAATATTAAGGTGAGAGAAAATGTTGTATTCCGACTGATGTAAATTTAATGGGGATAACTTGTGCATCTATTTTGGCAATTGGTTCAAATCTTGTACATAATTAAATCTTTAAACACCTATCAACTGCTATAACTAAAACTTTTTGTTTGAAAAACTATAATATCCAAAAACATTTACAAAATCAGAATTGAAATACTATTGTAAAAATACAAAATGTACATGGCTATTTACAATTAGTTATTTCTGGTAGAAATGAAGATGTGAAAAGTTCTGCATATTCACTATCAACTCCAGGAACACTAGAAAATAAATAATCTTATTATTTGCAAGATGTAGGTATATCTTGGAGTGAAAACGTTGGCAGTTGCTAATCTATTTTATTTAATTCAATGTCCGCTTGCAGTTCCCTCAGTTTACATTGATCTTCAACTGAATTTGATTTTCAATTAGAACAGTGATTTTTGTATAATTTTATATTTTCTCAATATTATAATTCTTCTGTAAGTGTAAGTGTATTTGTTGCTCTCTTCTGAACCTGTTGAATCAATTTGGCTAACTCTTTGTGTGTACATTTTAATACTAGCTTTTGCCAGAGGCTCCGCCCGCGTGTATGTCGGTTATCGCGGTAAAAAGTAGCATATATGTCCTTTTCCAAGGTGCCATCCACTCTCAAAATTCATCAAAATCAGTTCTGAGATTTAGGCGTGAAAACATAACAGACAGACAAAGTTACTTTCGCATTTATAATATTAGTAGGGTGCTACGGATCGATTTTAAAACTCAATTGAACCTGGCAGGTGTCACTGCTGTCCTTATGTAACCATCACCTTTAAACTAAATACAAAATTAATTTATTACAAGGCGATTCAAAGTTCACATTCATTGACGACATCAGTGAAGTCGTTTAGGGCCTAAATCTTAATTGTCTTTTCTGTATCATTCTAAATACTACAATTCACCATCCTCGACAAGCAATAAGTTGAGGATAGAAATTTGAATACTGCTTTTTTAGACCACATTTTATGTAAATTCTTCCATATGCAATGAGGATCTCATTCCGGGTGCATTCGAAACTTTTTTTGTTGTATAACTGATTTAGTGTATGTAATATATTTTGCATATTTCCACGGAGGCAGCCGCCCGGCACTTTTAACTTCGCTGGTTGTAATAACTTTATTTTAGAGTTAACGTTCTTTTTGATGTTTTTTTTTAACTAGCTTATATTAACTGTGTTTTGCTTTATGAACGCAGTAATTAATTGTTACTATGAATAAGTAAAGGCTGAGTCACCAGGTTTTCGTATGATGTAACTCTCTCAAGTCACCAACAGATCGGTGTTTGCGGTGTTGAACTCCTTCAAAATAAAAGAGACCTAAAAATATATTTTATTAACATACCCAAACCTATCCAAGCCCTATATAAGTACCAAATCAACCTTATCGGACTTCACTGTTGGATGTAGGTTTCCCAAACTATCTCGGTCTTAGACAATCTGCATCACATCATTTAAAAAAAAAATCAATTTTTTAGATTATTATTCACAATTATTTAATTATTTGTATTTTTATGCCAATTATTATTGGAATATATATTATTTATAAATATATAAATATTATAGTATATAAATATATTAACAGTATTATGATAACAGTAAACTATTACAGGATATAGGTACTGAAACAATTACTAATAACGTAGTTTTCACGACAAATAAATGTTATATACTTTTGAATAAAGTTTTTAAAACAAAAAACATGTTGATATCAATCCAACCAACATAAAATAACTTTTTGAATGAAAAAGTTATTCAGTTTAATAAAAAAAAAATACAAAGATATAACCGTACGGAATTGTTTCATTAGTAAACCCTTGCGAAATGGTGTTCAATTTATTTCAACTTGAAGGTTTGAAACATTTTACAGATCTTAATTAATTCGACTTTAATTTTAAGCGCCTCGAAATCGACATCTCTCAAAGAATTTGTCTTTAATTTGAAAGATTACGAAATTATAACTTTGAACTTTTGCATTTAGACATTCAAAATTTTGTAAATTTTACAATCACAATCAGTTTCAACGATAAAGGAAGGTACCTACTTCTTTAGTGTCTGTTTATTTTAAGCTGTCTTTGGCTCTGTACAAGAAGGATTATTATGTTCCAATGCTTTCTAAATATTATGAAACCCTGTTCTACTGCTAATATACTATTACTATTATAATAATCATTACATATTATAAATTAAAGTCCTCCGCCGCATTTATCTGTCTGTCTGTTCGCTATAAGCCCAAAAGCCACTAAACCGATTAAAATGAAATTCTGTACCCAGATAGTCCAAAGCCTGAGAAAGAACGGCGTCCGCCAGACAGGCATGGCCTGTCTCCGCGGCAATCCCTACATGATCATCCCCAACACTTGTTTGTCACTGGATAACGGGCGCTCCTTGGGGTCCCCACCCTCTGGAGCTTGACCTCGCTAAGAAGAGAAGTGCACAAGCACAGAATAGGACCCGGGCTTTACTAGCATGGTGGTTGCCATGCGGGGCTTACCCGCAATGGTTCGACCTCGTTAGAAACGCCCCCACACCGGACTGACACTCCAAAAATACCAACGACCCAAAGGCCATACTCGTGACCAGCCTGTAGTGGCAGGCGGCGTGGGATATCACTTAGGCAGGACGTAGACTCCATAATAAAAATAAAATAAAATAAGCATTTATTGCTAGTTAACAGAGTTTAAAACTACTTACTACTTAATTTAAAAAACCCTCAACTTAAAAGTGATACTACATACTATTTATTGACTACTTACTATTTATAGCGGTTTCCCTTCTTTCCAGCTTGTCTTTCGACAAAGGCCTCCTCAAAGCAGGGGAAGACAGATTAGGCGATGGGAAGACGATTTGAAGAAAGCTGGACAAGAATGGTTACGCATTTTCCACTTGTCTCTGTGCTTCTGACAGAGACGAGTGGAAAGTCTTAGAGGAGAAAGAAGAACTAAAATTCCTTTTAACCAATTTGGGTGAATTTTAGTATAGAGATAAATTTGAACTTTATCGCAATGAATGACACACCCGCGAGTGGAGCTGAGGGCAAGAGCTGGTCGTAATATATCGTAATATATCTAGTCTAGGATAGTCATCGTGTAGTTATTGGTGGCCTCAGGCTTAGTGTTACGTTAATTTTTTCGCTTGCTTACTTGGCCATTCTATACTGTGCGCTTTTGCTTTTGCTTGTGGTGATTTTTCAATTGTGGTTTTGCGGATCGATTCGAGTTTCAAGCTGTCAAAAAATGCGAACTCAAACCTCAGAGACCAGCAACGAATTTCTGATTCTTCAGGTATTTATTAAGTATCGTACAATTCGTGATAATATGGAAATAAAAAAGCATGCAATTTTTTTAAACAGGAATTTAATGATTTTTATATCTGAATGAGACTTTCATTAATATGCGTTAGAATATAAGAACTTTTCAGGATAATAGTGAAAACATATTTGTATAGTTACAGAGCAACAAAAACTGAAATATGTTCCATCTAAATTTGAGGCGTTGTACCCTTCCAAAAGGTATTGAATTCAAATTTCCACATTAAAAACGACTCACACTTTCTTTTGAGCCCTTTTGAAATAATAAATCGTCATCCCTTCAAAGGTCTTTATAGACGCCACGGAATAATTCAGTATACCAATTGACCTTTTATACAAAACCAAGTACTTCCACTTCTGGCCACATAAAACTGTATAACGTTTCACCATAAAACTGCTACAATAACTCCTCAATGTTATTACATCTTGGTATTACAAGAACAAAAGGTATCTCGTATAAAATGAGTAATTGGCTACTTAAGTCGCCTCGACAAACTGCAGAGAGTTGTATCTGGTACAACAAACAGTAATGTTTCTTACTTAAAAAACTTTTGTAAATTCTCAAACACGGAAGCTAATGGGTTTATTTTTGTTATTGACTCATTGCCTTTTAAAACTTGAAGAAGAAGGTCAGTGGCAGTTACTTTGTATACTTTTTCTCCGAATACGATACCCTCGTAGAAGAAAACACAGCAAAGTTTTTGGTATTCCTTGTGGCATTCGGTGGAAAAAGTTTGAGTAACTCTGGCATTGTCTTAACAAATTAATAGAGAATTTAATTTAGTAAATATTTAAATAATGACAAGTTTAAAGGTTAGAAACATGAACAAACAAAAATTAGGTTAAAACATTACTTTTACATTTTGTTATAGATTTTATAATTTTATTAATTTACTATTATACTATTTTAGTTGAATAAAGTCATAAATAAATCAGTTTAATTAAGCTTTTATTTCTTTCTCAAAATTGTTTAAAAGAACTATTAAGTCAAATCAAATCAACGTGGTGACGGATTAAGAATCGGGTGTCGTAAAATGCGACTAAGGATAAACTACGCAAGACAACATCAATGCAAAGAGAAGGAAAACTTGAAACCAACCCTATACTAACCCGTCTGGCCAACGTGGTATAGTGGGCCAAAACCTCCTTTCTAAGTAAAAGCCTATGTCCAGCAGTGGACTGTTAAAGACGGTTGATGATTGTTGATGATGAAATCAACTACCCATATTACCCATATTGTCCTATTGCTGGGCTCGAGTCTTCTTTCATACGTCCCTACGCTGGTCGAGTTCGGGTTGGGGACCTGCAAGGCACGTTGTAGCTACGTTATCTTCGTAAATTAAAATTTAAAACATCCCGAAGGCCTTAAACTAAGCTTCACGACACAACAGGGACAGACTGCTTAACGTGACCTCCAAATCACGGAAACGCTCATAGCATATCATGCCATAAATAGTCACCCATCTAGGTCTGACAGCGCCACCGTTGCTTACCCTCGGTGATAGTTTCCAATCACCTAAGGCTACTCGGCTATAAGCGCAACTTTAATGTAATTTTGGTTAAAAGCAAGCCTTAAAATATAAATCTGTGGGATTGCTAGTATGTGGGCGTTTTTCAAAATTTTGCTCAGGACTATTTTGCTATGTCCTACGAGTTTGACCATTGATTAAAAGGCAAAAATGTAGGAAGTGAGTATCAAATTATTTTATGTTAGGGTAAAATGTTTAACTTACTGTGAAAAAAAAGATAAACATAAGACATAAGCGGAAAACATATTTTAATATTTAATAAAATACCAAATATTATCCTACTTTTTTATGTGTCCTTCATCATATCCTGGATTTTGATTACGTATTTTGGAGAATATATAAGCTATATTTGGATATCTATAGTATTAATCGAATGAAATAACTCATTTTATTTGTTTTTAAATAAAATATAATAAGGTTGTAGTATATTTTTCTAATTTAAATACTGAAATTATCGGATTTAAAAAACTGGCCACAGCGGACAGTCCGGTTACGTAACGGTATGATTTTATAAAGAATAACAATAACATTGTATTTGGCTCTAACTATTTTTAAGCAATGCCATATTGACAATGTTTTTATCATTCATTAGTTCTTTTCCTTTGAATTAAAACTGAAGAAATTCAATCGTCAACACTTGCGGTCCGTGACGTGCGTGACGGGTCTGTTTTGTTTGTCCGGTACGAACATTGATTTTGAAAGGTAAGACCCACAAATTTTATATACTACTCGTGTTAAATTATAAGTAAATATGTTGTAGATAATGAATGTGTACTAGTAAACTACTTTAATCAACTTTTTTTATACCAAAAAAACATATGATGACAAATCCGCGTTATACGTAACGTCCAGGACGTGACGTGATGTACTATGTGGACTAAAAACGTTACGTACTGGACTCGTAAAGATGCGTTCATACTGTCTTGTGCAATTTAATATAAATTAAAAATATAATCCACCCAGAGAGGTAAACTCATTACCTTTATAGGATCTAGTCACCTCATGGTGAGCAGGTTTCCTTATCATGTTATAAATATCCTATTTAGACTAGCGATAAAGAGGGTGAACCCTAACATTCCTCACATCCTCGGCACTTCCTTACAAATTAATTTATTCCTACTCAGGTAAATTATGCCGTTGACTGGTGCCGAGAGAGACAAAAACAACGGCGATATGGACAAAAACAAAGAAAATGAAGAAAAATACAACAAAAGAAAGAAGTCGAAAGACTGAAGAACATAAACTCAAGGTAAGTGAACTAAATAAGGAAGAAAAGGAAAAAAGACGGAAAATTTGAAGATAACAAAAAAGGAATAAAAGGGAAAATAAAAAAGTAAATAATACTAAGCCAGCTGTTCCAGTGACAGTGCCAGAGATGCAAGATAATACAAAATTGAAGAAAAAACAGAGATTGAATTACCGAAATTATAAAAGATATCAAAGGACATTAAAAACTTGTGAAAGGTTAAAGAAAGTTATTAGTAGTTTAAGTAAAAATAGATTTCGCCTAGAGACTAAACACAAAAAGATGATTGAGCTATTGGAAAATGAAAAAGTTACTCTAAAAGAAGACCAAACAATCACGCAGAATTACCTACTTATTGGTTCCCTATTTTATTTTTGTTACTACTTATTTGACATTTTTTTGTATCTGTTGGATTTTTTTGTAAGTAAAGAAGTATTGTTACCTACTTAATGTGAAAATGAAATTGAGATAGACTTGAATCCCCTAAGTTTTTTGTAAAATATATTTTTAAAATGCTCAAATCAAAACAGTCTGTGATATGTTATGATATGATATGATATATGTGACTAATTTTATAGAATTAAGTACAGTAAGTGATGTGACTTAAATAATATGTCACATCACGACGTTTTTGAAATGTTGAATAATATTGTATTGTTTCTAAAATGACTACAAATTGTGCTCATTGTAAACATAGCTTTAGAGTTCCTAAACGTAACGACTGTTGTCCACATACGTAACTGTCCTGTTTTGGCTGTTATAGTTTTTATTTTTTTATGAAAAAACCTTTGGGAGTTATGTTTTTGTTAATATATATTATATGTCTTTTTGTTATTTTTTGTATTTAAAAAAACTTACCTATAATGTTAGTCTTTCAGAATAGTTATTTATTCACAAAGTTTGATAGTCCAGAGTGCCATTTAGTTACGTACAAGACATATTTTATATTTTAAACAGCACTAAGAGGCAAGATAATCACAAAGTGGTATTAAATTTTAGAAGATTTTTATGTTGTTGATTAATTATAAATAAAGCTGATTAACTTTGATATGATTGAGTTATTATTTACTTTGAATGAAAATGTAACGTACAAGACCCCTGTATTGGCAACCCTCACTATAATAATACATTAAATAGAAATTATACTCATTTAATATTGTTTGATTATGGTTTTTCTTAAACCTTAGTTCATTGTCAATGTCTACATTTCATCGTTTATTTAAAATTTTGTTATGAAAATAAATGGACATCCTGTACGTAACGGAGAAAAATTTTGAAAAACGCCCATGTACCTTTTTGTTTGTGAGTATCCGATATTTCTACGCTGTTGCAAGCGCCATGATCACGGAGTAACTGAAGATCTATCATATATATTTCTACATATCTGTAATAAATAAATAAATCTTGTCGGTGGGATATCATTGGTAGAAATATCGGTCTACCCTCTTTCGCGGGGGAGATCGTAGTAAAAGACTGCGAAAGAGGGTTAATGTTATTGACCATGAATGTTTAAAACAAAAGAAAGCCTGTCTTCTATTATTACGTTTTACCAATGAATACTAGGTTGATGTTTCAGAGAGATTAGGAAACTAGTGAGCAACACTGGAGATTCAAGTCCAACCAGTACTAAATCGAAGTTCGACCTGCATCAAACTAACAGTAATAACTATGTCTCTGTTACGTGAGGTGATTCGACAAAGCAAATAGCCTTTAAGGCACCTTTACATTTATACAGTTCTAACTGCAGTCAATATTAAAATTATTGAAAAAGTATAAATGCATTTTTAGTAGCAGTTTTAAAAAAAATCTGTTTTAAAATATTACAATTCTCATAAGTTTGTAAACGATCTATAGAGACTGATAAATCTGTCATATAATTATAGTGAAACTGTTTCAACTCTCATACAGGTTTACTTTAATTGAACATAATATAATTTAAGATGGAGTAATTGTATCTTGTGTATGAGATAATATTACGAGGCAATTCAATAAGTCCTCGTCTTAGAAATGAAGACACCATTTGAAAAGAAAACGTAGCTTGATTTTTAACATAATCCCCGTTTAGAAAGATACACTTCTCACAACGTTCCGGTCGTGCATTAACCTTCTAAAAAATAGGGTTTGTTGATCTCTCATACTTTATTATACTGCTCTTTTTTTATCTTAGCGAAAATCACGAAACACGTCTTACTCGAATGGCTGCCAAATCCAAACTAACCTATCAGTCTGAAATTCGTTTTGGAGTCGTATAATAGCACATGATGAATGAATGCACACCAACTTCTCTTAGGAACGTCCTCTGTCTTCAAACACGGGTACTTATTGAGCCGCCCGGGTATATAGTTATTATAAGTTAACTCGAGTTGTGTTCACTACGATGGAACTAAATTCATTCGTTACTTGACTGCGTTTGTACAAATAAGTTATGTTTTTACAAACACATGTAAACTTTAGTTTTCACTTTTGCTTATTGTTTAGTGTTACAATTTCCATGTGAGTAACGACAAAAAATCATTATCAAAACTCTTGAACACTATAGTATTGGTTTCCAAGTATCACTGAAAACAAACAAAAGTCTGTCAAAATGTTATTGGTAAAATGAATCTAAGATTAAAACATTAAAAACCCGATCACCACCACCGATCACGACAAAAAAATATCAAATGCCTAAAAAAATATTTAGGTCATCGGAGATCAAAGCACTCTTCTTAACCACCTCGCCATACACTAACGATAAATGTTACCACAAAAATATATTGATCTTCTTTTTAAAACTATAAAATCAAGTATGAATACTAAAATGTCAAAGTTTTGAATTAAATAAATCGTATATACAAAGCTAGTCAAAGTCACAGTGGTCATTAATACAAAAAAAAAACAATAAAACTTCAGTAATCTGTAGTCAAAAGACCAGACGTTTTATAGCACTCGTCGTAGGCAGTTTAATAAGTTCATAAATACTTTTAATAACCAATCTACAAAAAACAAGTAAAAAGTTTATTAAATAAAATGTAGCTCAATCTTTAGGGGTCATTTTTATTTGTTGTTACACAAAACTTTACGTCCCCATTTGTTAATGCCAATAGTTCCGGTTTCAACTACTATTGTTGATTGCAATCATATTGTTTGTTTAATTAGTGTATGCACCTGGTTCCCCAAAATAACAAGATCTATACAAGAATATATAAATATTTCTGAATTTTTAATAAAATAAATAATCTCTTGTAACCCTAAAAACTATAGTTTCGACCCCCGAGTTTGAGTAACGACGTCTTACCGCTTAAAAAATGAGTGTTCTTTTAAGTTTTATGCCTCGTTCGTAGTCTAGCAATCCTTTTAGAGCCCCAGTAATGGTGGTTTGTTTTATATTAAGCTTTCAATTATACTCGCTTGAAAAAGTTGACTGGCAGAGAATGCCTCATGGCATTAAGTCCGTCTTTGTGCTATATGTGCATCAAGTTTTAAATAAATAAATATATGGTCACAATAAAAAGTTAATAATCTGTTCCTCTTCTGAATCAGAGAAATTCATCCTTTTGTTGTATAAATTAGCTTATAGAGATTGTATGGGGACCAGTAGTGCCGCGACAGCACTGCTGCGGCAGTTTGGGAGTTCGGAATCATACCTTTAATGTTAAAGCCTTAAACTTTTTCTTTACATCTGCCTGTTCTTATTTTATTTACTGAATTCTTGTTATACATATTTACAAGTTAAATTTTCATGCATAACTATATAGGTAACAGTTTCCATTATATTTTTGAATTAAGAATAGTTTTAAATTGTTTAAAGTTTTAAAATCATCACTGTTAACGAGCGCATCTCGCTAACGACGAGCTTGACGAGGAATTTGTTTAAATTAATTTTTATTTTGTTTTTATGTATAAAGGATGTTCAGAAATCAATAAAGGATTTTAAAATTATGGCCCCTGTCAGGCATGCAAGGAGAAAAGCCATTTAGTTTATGTGTGTGATACACTAAATAGACTAAAACGATGTAATACCACCTAAAAGCCTCAAATCACGTGTCCAATTCATCGATACAGACTAATCTGTGAGCGTGGCCTCGGATGCCTCAAGCAAGCGGTTTACGTGCAAGCCTAAGCTATTAGTCAAACTGACCAGCCGCATAAATTATATGCCCAATTAGTTGCATTGATGGCCGTCGACGATTACTGATATCTCGATCAAAGGGTAGATTATACAGCACTTTAATGGTGGCGAGTCCACACTACTCGTATTTTGTAGTAAAAATAAAGTTTTTTTTTCAGTTTGTCAGACAACTGCGGCATCGGGAATATAGGAATCATCATCATCATCATCATCATCAACAGCCTTTAACAGTCCACTGCTGGACATGGCCCCTCCTTGAAAAGTATATAACTAAGTATATATAGGAATATAAATTTTAATGCGGCAGTTATCTATCTAAAATCTCCCGTGACACAGGAGTCTCGCGGATGACTTTACAGACATACAGGAAACGAATACAAAGAACACCCACTCAAATAATAATTTGAGAATCATACAAAATGTTATACCGTGTAGCATTTCAACCCACAACACTTGGCGTAGTAGGAAGCGGTATGGCGACCGCTTAAATCACTAGGCGAACCGTACAGTTAATAGTTGAAGCTCCCATGTAAGAATCTCCAATTTACTAGTGATATTTTAAACTAAGATCCAGTGAGTTTTAGAAAATAGTATTTAACGTTTCATTTGTGTCTTTAATTTATCTATCAATTGATAAATAAATTAGAGAAACAAGATGCTTTTTAACTCTACTACGTAAAATATTTTGTTTCTTCTCAAATGTATCACTTAACCAATATTTACTCTATTAGAATCAAGTCATTGCAAAAGTATGATGTTATAAAACGTAATATTTGGTTTTCAGATTTTTGTTTGACGTAAAATAAATTAACACAAAAATACACTCTTTACAGACCCAGATCTTCATTATATCATGACATACCTGAACGCCTAAAACCCACGTTTTCCAACAGGAACGTCCATTACATCAATCCGTATGTTTCAATAAATGCTTTATATCTTAACTTACCACGTCATCGCCCCTGCCTATTTGATATACACATTAATAGATACAAAGTGGACCCATAATCTGATGTGTATTATAAGTGCACGTATAACTTAACGGAATGGTTTTAGATAATATGAGTACACGTTTGCCGTTTCTCCTGGAAACAGCTTCTAGTTCATACGGAACTCTGTGCACACTGTGTGTAAAACAGTTGTGTTACGTCTCCAATATTCTTGTATATTTATGTAAAGTTTTTTGCAATATATACTGGGAAAGAACAGCAGACTGATAATACAGAAATATATAAAACTATACTGAGAAACTGTCCCGGTGTAGTTATTGTAGCATCTGGAGACCAAAACGTAGGAGGTTTCCTTTGACCCTAGTACACACTTGTGACACTTGAATTTTAGGTTTTATCTATCTATATACTTCAAAAATAAATTGTTCATAGCGTAGTGTTATAGCAGCCTTAACAAATTTGTTTAAGATAAAAGAGGTTATAGTGAGATAACACAAAATTTGAACATAATTATGCTGTCGCGAATTTTGTTTTAGAACTTTTCAAGGGGTACAATTATTTCATACATTATTCATCATTATCAGCCTATCGCAGTCCACTGTCCGTGTGGTGACGGATTAAGAATACAGAGTGTCACCACCTCTGTTCATTCCGCGGGTGTCGTAAAAGGTGACTAAAAGATTAACTATGCAAGACAACATCAATGCAAAGAGAAGGAAAACTTGAAACCAACCCTATACCAGTCCTTCTGGCCAGCGTGGTATAGTGGATCAAAACCTCCTTTCTAAGGAGAGGCTTATGTCCAGCAGTAGACTGTTGAAGTCTGTTGATGATAAGCCTTTCCAATTGCACGCCACTTGGTTCGATCCTCGGCTTCTCGCGTCCAGCTCCTGCCAGCCGTTTCGCGTATGGCCTGTAGACGTACTACACTACGTTTGCCGAGACGCAGTCTCCACTCACGAACCCGTTTACCGTAACGGTTATTGGTTCTTTGGCATAAATGGCCTGCCTATTACCACTTGCTAATCCTGTGCATACATTATTACTGTGAATTCATAAATTTAAATTAGCGCCTGCAATGGAAACTCAAAAAATAATTTCCCTCCGTTTTTGCAACATCTTTTTTGATACTATACTTTTGTACACTACACTTTTTCGATCGCATAGTGATGATTTGATAATATCACTTAATGAAATACTAGGAGTATTTTATAAAAACTAATTTTGAGAGTACAGTTACAATGAAAAAGAAATATTCTTCAGTGAAGAATATATATTTATCATTGTTGTAATTGTATTCTCAAAATTAGTTACGGAAAATAATACATGTTTTTTTATGTTACACAATTTAATACAAATGTCGTTTTGAAAATAACAATTTTATGTATATCAAAGCTTCAAAATAATAATGATTTTGTAACTCTTTATTTTATCTTTGATAATGGGAGGTTTGCAATTAGATTGAACACGAAGATATTTTTCTTTGTATGTTATGCGATATCCTTGAATTTTTCGACGGAAAAATACTTTCTTAATTTTAATCTCATGTTTGCTCTAGTCTTAATTTGAATGTCATTCCATTTTGGAACGTGAAAGATTAAAATAATACAATCTATTCCAATTAAAATTATTTTGACTAGTAAAGTTATTAACTATGTTATGTTATTATACATATCAATTCACAAATAAGACTTCTTAGGCCCGTGGTGCCATAGTAACAGATCTCGTCGACTGCCGAGTACGCGCAGCTTAAGTTGGCGTAATATTATTGTAGTAATGTAGCTGGATGCTACACTGGACATAGGCCTCTACCATTGCACATCACTCTGACCGATTTTGATTTTGAAGATCGTTTTTTTTTTCTAAACCTACTAAACCTAACCGGCTGTAACTCATTAGAAATTATTTTCTCAAGGTACCAATTAGTAGTTAGTAGGGTTTTAGTACCAATTAATTCGAATTATTTCCGAAATCTCATATCAAATAACGTAAATCCTAATTGTTTTTATTTTACTTCAGTTTAAGTATTTTCAAACCCTCGAGTAACATCTAAACTAATATAACATTATCTCTTATAAACGTTTTTGATTTCAAAAAAGAATGACATTGTCCATTCATTAAATCTTTTTAAATTATTTCAATTTCTTCACTATACTTAGTCTTGAATTTACACTTTTCTAATATTAAAGCCATTAATAATAGCAAGTCACTGAGGATGCAGTACTGGATCGTTTGCGAAGTAAACAGTTAAATTGAGCATACACACTATTGGCCTAGATGTGAACATGCGCTGAGTTAAGTTTGCTCTTATCCAAGCAAGCAAACGGCTCTCAGCAGTTTTCAAGCGATTTATGTTTGTAAATTCAGTGGATGGCCACATCGCTACAAAAAAGAAAAGGGAAGCTATATGTGTACACTGAAGCTAAGAGCTTGAGTTCTCGGTTTCGATTTCCGGGTCGGACCAAATTTTTGGGTGATTCACAAATATTTGTTTCGGTGTTTGTATTTACTATTCACAAAAACAAAGAATGTTTATGTATTTATATCATTATATCAATTGTCTTGTAACCAAAGTACATTCTCTGCTTAGTTTGGGGCCAGATGGTGTTGTGTGTAAGTTGCTATTTATTATTTATTATTCAAGTGAAGTTCCTCCGTTGGCTAATTAGATCGAGCTATCCTGTTGGTACCAAACATGACTTTCGAATATACTTTTATTAAATACTTAGATGTTTATACCTTTTGGCGTTTTTTAAGTTTATGCACCATTCCCTCCATTACGGAGACAAAGGACGTCTATCGATCCTAGACGGTCTTCCTCGGTAGTTGGGAAGAAATCAACTGCTAATGATTTGTCTGAGAGATTAGCAAATCACTGAGATACATCCGAGTTTGAGTGATGGGAGATCGTCAAATAATATTCGGAGCGCCCGCGCCCCCTTTTGAGGTTAGCAAACGAACTTGGCGGTATAGGAGAGGGCCATCTACAAGCCGTAGATGACCGAAGTAGGTCGGGGTTTCAGGGACTTCATTTCGAGGGTACACCTGGTTCCTCGGCTTATAGTACCCGAGACGACGTGCGGTTTTAGTCGGTTCGAGTTCGACATAGCTATTAACTGGTCGCATCCGTGGAGATTTCAGCACAGAAAATGGAGGATATATACGGAGGCTCGTTGTTAACAACTTGAAGACATAATTGTATCAAATTTAAGTAAATTAGCCTGTAAGCCTTCTTCAAAAGTAAATAAATAAATAATAAAAAAATGATGACCATGTTTACTCTTCCACAGCGATTACTACTCGCATCAGACTAGTCTCCAGGCTGCTCCAAAGTTTCACCTATTCATGTCTTTGTACTAGTCAATTTGAAATCAAGAAAAATGAATTAAGTCGTTTAGTTAGGACGCTTCACATCTGGCTAGTCATGATTGTAATCATTCAGTTATGTTCTCTGACAGTATAGGTAGGGGGCTAGGTAAATTAATTAGTAATAACCTGAGTTATTGTACCCAAAACAATTGTATGCCCGGGTCAACCTACAAACAGATTATGGCATCAGTAACAAAAAGTGTTTGTGATCCTAGTACCACCATTAGTATATGTATTGGCAATAGTTCTAAGATTAAAAAGGAAGACATCACTGACTGTGTTTCAGAGTTGTTGAAGTTGACTTGTAAGAAAATCATATTGTGTGCTTTTCCATATTTTGAAAATTTAAGTAATAGTAAAAACAAATACATTCACATGTTAAATAACCATATACATTTTTTAGTAGGTCACTATAGTGATAAACTTATATATCTTGATATCAACACTTTTGTTGATAAACTTAGATCGACTCGGGGTAAAGTGCATCTACCTATTAGTTGTAGACACAAAATAGCTAGGCTATTAGCTTTTAATATTCACACAGACATAAGTAGTATGTCTAAGTTTAGTTATATTATTAACACGGCGACTATTACTAATAATAGTAATGTACAGGTGACTTTAAATGAATATAGCATTAGTGCTATAAATGTTTACAAACATTGTACTGAGGAGAATCCATGTGTCACCGTGGAAAATCCTCAATTAGGGTCTATTAGTAATAGGGTCTTTTTGTCTGAGGATGGCACGGGAGTGTCCGGCCTCACTCCAAATATTAATATTAATTTAAACTAGAAAGTGAGACAATGGAAGGTACCATTAACAATATTGTTAATCCTACCAACAGTAAGGTACCTTCTTGCACTCAATTAGTTAGCAAAAAGGGGCCTCATCAGAACACCTTAAAATTATTCCACCAAAATATCCAAGGCATTTCTTCCAAATTATTAGAAATTGAATTGTTTTTAGAAAATAGTAAGTTTGACATTATTTGTTTTACTGAGCATTGGCTACAGGATTACCAAATGCTTATTAACTTTGAGATCTATATGGTGGGTAGCTGCTTTAACCGTAAAACTATGCTTCGTGGAGGTTCCCTAATTTTAATAAAAAATAGTTTTAAATTTAAGCAACGTGATGACATAGTGGATCTTTCGGTTGAACATTGTGTCGAACTGTCCTGTGTTGAGCTAGATAAGCATGTAATTGTGTGCGTGTACAGACCCCCAAACTATCAAAACTTTACCTTATTTGAATCGATAATGGAAGATGTCCTGGCAAAACTTGCAGCCAGTAATAAATATACAATTATTTGTGGTGATTTTAATATCAATATTTTAGAAGAAAATTCAAATAGTAGTCGGTTAATAAATCTTTTTAAGTCATTTGACTTGACCAACACTTTTATAGAACCTACTAGAGTCACTCCATCTTCTGCTACTTGTATAGATAATGTTTTCTGCAATTGTAATTACTTAGATAAAGCCATAGTAAATTGTCTACCGTCTGACCATAGTGGACAAACAGTAACTTTTAGGTGTAACACGCCATTGCAAAAAGTTCAGATTAAATTTAGACCTATAACTTCCAGCAAATTAGATAGATATAATAATTCCCTACAAAACAAATTAAGTGTGATGAGCCTTGACGATATTAATATAAATCAATTGTATGAGCGTTTCTTTTCAATAGTTCACACGGAATTCAACAAAACTTTTGAAAAGAAGACAAAAAGTATTTGCCCTAAATTTATATTTAGTGATTGGGCAACTAAAGGTATCAGAATAAGTAGGGAAAGACTATTTGAGCTTTATGGCCTTAAGCCTTTTATAAACTCTGAAACTTTTAACAAGTATGTTGCTAAGTATTCAAAAACTTTTAGAAATACATGCAAGGTTGCTAAAGCCCTGCACATTAGCAACAAGATCAAATCGGCAGAAAATAAAATAAAGACAGTTTGGAAAGTCATAAATAACGAAACTAACAGGAAGAAAATACGTAACACTAGCTACACATTAGATACAGCATGTGGTCCTAAAAGCTCAAATCAGGAAGTAGCTGAAGAATTTGTAAATTTCTTTACCAATATACCATCAAAAACTACTGAGGCTCTTAATTCCTCACCTGATGTCTCAATTGATTTATTAAAGGCGAATGTGTCTAGCTGCCTGGCTGAATTTAAATTTAAACACATTAACCCTATGATAGTTATTAAGGCTTTCCGGCAAATAAAAATCAAACTGACCGAAGATCTATGGGGAATGTCTATCAAAGTTTGTACATCCATACTTGAGACTATAGCCCCATACTTAGCTTTAATTTTTAATTTATGTGTTGACCAAGGAGTTTTCCCTGATTTAATGAAATTCAGTAAAGTAATACCTCTTTTCAAATCCGGGGACAGTAAAGATACTAATAATTATAGACCTGTATCCGTGTTACCAGTTTTTAGCAAAGTTTTTGAAAAGGTAATGCTTAATCAAATGCTCGATCATTTTAACACCAACAGAATCATACATGATCAACAGTATGGTTTCACCAAAGGACGTTGTACAACTGACGCCGGTGTAACCTTATTAAAGCATATATTTACTGCGTGGGAAGAGTCCCAAGACGCCATAGGAATTTTTTGTGACCTCTCCAAAGCATTTGATTGCGTAAATCACGACACATTACTTTTGAAACTTGAGCATTACGGACTAGGAAAGCTTGCACTGAATTTGGTTAAATCTTATTTGAGTGATAGACAACAATATGTGCAAATAAATGGTGTTAATTCACAGGGTTTAAAAGTAAAAATGGGGGTTCCTCAAGGCTCAATATTGAGTCCTTTCCTCTTTCTAGTATATATAAATGATCTACCATATTTATTAAAAAATCAACCTCAAAATATGGTGTTATTTGCTGATGACACTTCCTTAATTTTTAAGATAAATAGACGGGCCCAAAATCTAGATGACGTGAATAATGCCCTAGTTCAAGTCCAGAATTGGTTCACAGCAAACAATTTGGTATTAAATGAAAAAAAAACCAAATGCATAAGATTTGCTTTACCGAATGTTAAGAGTAGTGATTGTGATATAATATTGAATAAAGAGAAACTTGAATTCGTAGATAAAACTGTTTTCTTGGGGATTACGCTTGATGCAGGGCTACAATGGGGTTCTCATTTAACATCTCTTGCGGGGCGGCTAAGTTCAGCAGCATATGCTATTAGAAAAATCCGTCAATTTACTGATGCAGATACCGCTAGACTGGTCTATTTCAGCTTCTTTCATAGTATAATGTCTTACGGCATCTTGTTATGGGGACGGGCTGCAGATATTGAGTCTATATTTATTCTGCAAAAAAGAGCCATCAGAGCCATATATAATCTTCGTAGGCGCGATTCTCTAAGGGAACTGTTTAAGAATATTGGCATCATGACGGTACATAGTCAATACATCTATGAAAACATAATGTACGTCAGGAAAAATCTTCATCTTTTTGGCAAAAGAGGTGACAAACATAATTACAGTACTAGAAATAGGGACCAACTAGTTCAGCCAGGCTTTAGACTCGCTAAAGTAGACTCTTCTTTTATGGGGTACTGTTTGAGATGCTATAATAAAATTCCACAAAGTATTCTTGAACTGAATGAGACAAAATTTAAAACATGCATTAAACGCACACTATGTAAGCAAGCATATTACAAGTTGAGCGATTATATCGCTGATAAAAATGCTTGGCTCAATGCTGGTCCTGCTTCACAAGGACAGGGGCGCATAAATTGATAGCATTAAATGGTATTGTTGGAGCTGCTGAAGATTGTACAACTTTCTTTGCATTGTATAGATTCAATCTCTTTAGTATTATATAATCGCATGGCCCATATTGTGTGAGTACTATGTACTAGGAAGCTATTCAAGCTATCATTCACTGAAAACCTACGTCTTTTCTTGACTTGAATCTGCCCTGGCGGTTGAGAGTATGTCATGCTCACTCAAATGTCACGCTGATGGTGGCGCGTGTGTCGGATCATTTGATTCCCTTCAAAATGGTTGAGTTGAATGGTGCGGATCCATGCGTCATGTTCGTGAACGGGCGCTGTCAGTTGTGACTGGTCATCTCTTAGTTGCCACGGCTTATTTGAATTAATTATTTTAATTTTCAATTGTATTTTTGTTGTACTATGGACACTTTTAACGTGCACGTCTTGCTACATCGTTCTCACATAATGTACCATCTCAACATGAATGATGTAACCAAGATTTTGTAAAAAACATTTTGATTTAAAAGAGTGTCCATGGAGTTTCTTGCCCGTTCTTCTCCATAGAGATCTACGCTAGGGAATGGGCAACTACAGTACTTTCACAGTTTTTATGTCTTGTGACTGGGACTGTAGCTACATTTAATTTTCATTTTTGTTTCGACAATTCAAAAGTGCCTGTAACTGGCCTACTTGAAATAAATGCTTTGATTTTGATTTTGCTAAAAGGCTCCCTATTGACTCCCAAACGAGTCAATAATTCTCCCAATAAATATGTGTATTAAATTAAGATGATGTCTCTCTAACCGATTTCAGTCTCAACGGAGGCCCGCCAACTACACAGAAGCTATTAGAGCGCACAACTATGTGTACTCTTATAATCCGATCCCTTACTATTATAATTCGATGAGACGGCTATCCGACATGATTACGGTGTGATCAGGCTCAGGCCCGACGCTTACTTCTCGGGTTTTATCTTTAACAAACATAAAATCAATTCTGTAAATCTTTTATTCTGATGTCAATGCAGATGTAAAATAAATAAACTGTTTACAATTTTATGCTTCTTATTGCTGTTCTACGTTTCCTTACCTGAAGAAACAATAAACAACTCAACACAATATTAACTTCAGCTCAAGAATAAACCGGAAGAATTATAAAATTAAATGCAGCTTTAGCAGAAGCCTCACAAAAGAATTCTTCTATCAACACAAGCTATTATTTAACTGTAGAGCAGTGAGAAAACTTAAAACATTCACAGTGAATCAAGGCAGTTTTTATTTACAGTTTCCTTGGAAAACTCGAGGAGACTAAGTACCGGTAGTAAGTTTCTTTGTGCGGTTTCGGAAACAATTCACCGAAGATACGTAGTGTGTACGTGCTATGTGTACGAATGGGGCATATATTTCGTAATATATGTCCCATTCCTATTCACGCAATTAAGCGACGCTGATTTCAGCATGAATGGGACCGGGACGTTCGGCCGGGACAGTACTACCCTCACAAATAGGCCAACCTAAAATGACAGCATTCGTGCTGTCGTTTTTTATTTGGTGAGTGTGAAACCGGTAGCCCAATCATTCTGCATCATTCTCCAGGTCAGAATGATGCAGAAACATCTTACTAAACCGCCATGGTGTGGGTGTGTGCTGCATTGCATTGAGGATGGTGGCCTTGATTCTACTCATCAGACAGAGTAGACTCACTTTTGTAGTCTTAAATATAAAAAAACATTGTGCATCATTTTTTGGAGGTAAGACTTTGAATTTTAAGCATTCATAGCTAAATTGACTTGGTGATTAGAAACAATCATCCACTTCGGTCAGTACACGGAGGGGTGACCGTTAGTGGCATGATACCATGAGCATCTCCGTGATTCATCTTAAGCAGTCGATCCCGGTTGTTATCATAGGATCTAGAAGGAACAGTTGTGAAGCTTTGTTGGAGTCCTTATGGTGGCAAAAACGTCCAATCACAAGATCCGCGTGGGGACCTACTTTGCCATCGTGGGGACATATGGCCTTAACCCTCCCCTGAGAGGAGATCCGAGGTCAGCAGTGAGATTGTGGGTTGTTGCTTACCCTCAGTGATTATTTCCGATTGCCTAAAGGAATTAGCTATGAGCGCTACGTAATACCTATTGTTTTCTAAGTACAATATAGTAATAACCATTCGCATAAAAAATAAGTCAGTTCAAAAACAAAATCATAAATTTTCGGAAAATTTCACTACAATAATAACGAACCATAAACTTATTATAATACAGTTCACAGTGTAATCTCAGTTGAATTAACCGTTTATTGTTAGCGGATTGTCTAAAGCTACAATTTGGGGTCCTCAAAGATTTGTGAGCGAGTTTCGGGTTAAATGGACCGCTTTATGCACCGTTTAGCTAACTCGATTATAATTCGAAAATATATCGAAGTTGTATCTCGTGGGCTGGATTTGATATTAGGATTAGCGAATGGTTTGTGAAAACAAAATGGTGAAGAACTTTTTGTTGTCTATTTATACTTCTAACTTTGATAATAAAATGAAGCATTTTGAATACCAATACTGTAATTTTTCGTCTTAAAGGTAATCGAATAAGAAGGAAGAAAAGTTAGCAGGTAGAACTATTAAGTAGATAGTAGCAAACTCTTAGATATTAGAATCATGGAATTTTTCTTATGGATCTGAAATATTAGACTAAATAACTATGACCCGATAATGATGTCAGATAGTAAGTAGTAGGACTCTGTTTTATTTTTAATAAGCTTTTGCTTGCGGCTCTGCCCGCTTCTATGTTGGTTATCGCGGTAAAAATTAGCCTATGTCCTTTCCCAAAGTTCAATATATCTTCATACCAAAATACATCATTATCGGTTCAGCGGTTTAGGCGTGAAACCGTAACAGACAGACAGATTGAGTAACTTTCGCATTTATAATATTAGTAGGGATAAAGCTGAGTAGTTTACTCGTATTTTATATCAATTTCACGTTTGAGATCCTTTGTTATTACGAGCCTGCCAAAGTAATTTTATTCTGCTTGATGGAAAGCATGATTGGAATCTAAGAGTAGCAATCACCATACTCATTGCGAATGCAGACAATACAATACATAGTCTGGTGAACCATCATATGGTGGACTTTAAGATGCTTCTGGGTCTCCGTCTCCGGTCTCGCACTCGCGAACGTAACACACTCACACATCACGAATGGCGTCTTTATAGGTTGTTCATCTTTGAGAGTCACCCCGCTCCGGTCGAACCGGCCGGGCTGCCCATGCGTGCTGAAATCAACATAGCTCCACTATTTTCTATTCATATTTCTTATTCTTTAAACTTGTTGTATGATTTCAAAAAATATTTATACAAGTTACCAAAATTACCTCGACAATTTATATTATATTAAGTTATATTCTTATTTCATCAGACTCATCATCATCATCTCCCTATCCTCTCCCATATTAGAATCGGTTCAATGAATGTTTTTATTCAATTCTTCTCTATTATTGGTCGGTTAATGTTTATTCCTTTCCTGACCATATGCACTTTCACACAGTCCATCCATTTTTCATATTTATTATTTCATCAGACTAGTGCATTAAATCTATGTACTGTAACGTGGCTACACGCCCAACAGCCTTTAACAGTCCACTGCTGGACATAGGCCTCTCCTTAGAAAGGAGGTTTTGGCCTACTATACCATGCTTCAAATTTCCTTCTCTTTGCATCGATGTTGTCTTGCGTAGTTTCTGTGTGGTGACGGATTAAGAATACAGAGTGTCACCACCCCTATTCATCCCGCGGGTGTCGTAATAGGCGACTATAAGGGATAAACTAAGCAAGAATCTATGTATAAATTTAAAGAAAACATTCTTTTAAATATCGTTTGGTAACAGTCACGGGTCATTTACCCTAGTGGGGCTCACGGTGAACTGGTATATTGCACACGTGATGATGGTACACGGTGAATCGAACGAACTAAAAACCAAGTAGTTTTTTGTCATATTCGAGTTCATTGCAAACAAATTTAACCAAGACTGGGATAATTTGGTGTTTTTGCTATTTACTTAGATGTCACAGGTGAAACAAGTTCTTTATTTAATGTGTGAATTGAATTTATACTATACTATCGATGCACAAGCGCTCATGGCCGAATGGCCTTAGGTGATTGGAAACAATCACCAAGAGTAAGCATCCAGGTCCGACCGACGGTCGGACCTGGATGGGTGACCGTGTGGCATTAAATGTAATGAGCGTTTCCGTGATTCGGAGATCACGTTAAGCAGTTGGTCCCGGTTGTTATCATAAGATAGCAGTCGTGAAGCTTAGTTGGAGGCCTTCGGGCGGTTTAAAAACATCCAATAGCAAGATTACGAAGCCACGATGTGTCTTGCCAGTCCCCAAGCCGCACATGACCAGCGTGGGGACGTATGGCCTCTCTTGAGAGGAGACCTGAGCCCAGCAGGGTGACGTTATGGGTTTTTGATGATGATCGATGCATAAAGCGATCCAAATTTTATAATATACGCATACGCATTAAATAAAGCTGTGGGCCTAAATTTACAACTACTTCATTAATTTAGCCATAAAATAGAGACAAATGGAGGCAAGACCGAGGACAGCTCCAACATTTAAACATATAGTCTCTATATTAAGTATAGTAAGTTCTTGGAGACATAAGACACCCGGCAATATCTTTGGAGTACCTTAAGGTGCTCGTAAACGGGCAATTTTTTGATATTTTTTTGCTGCAATATTATAGCCGCCAAGTTGCTGATTATATATCTCAAGACAGTGCAACAATTGCTGCAATAATGCTGTACAGCTGCAAGTATTTCATGTCTAGCCGGCTATGTTACAAATGTTTTATCCCGCTTGCTTAAAGTTGCAAATATATTGAGCTATATTGGTCAAGAAATAAAGCCAATAAGGGGCCCCCGGAGGCTGAATTGTCCATACAAACGGTATACCTAGATCATTTGCAGTATAAACATATTTCCACGATGATATGTTGATATTCGGACTTAGACTGTATTTATTTAGGTTATAACGTCTTTATTTTTAAAAATAAACTAATCTAGAATAAAATATAATCAAATTAAATTTTACATATTTTACATTGTAAATGTAATGTTTTCATTTTGTTTTTTTTCTGTTTTAAAAACAAAAATATTTCTAATATTATTTCATCAATTGTTATCTCATATTATTATGCTACTACTTACACAAAATAAATCGAAAAAATATTGAGTTTTCATTCATGATTTTCGATATTACGAAACACATCCATATTTTCACAAATTTCAAGCAAATAATAGTGCTTTCGCATCAAAAAATATTTCAATGTGTGTGTGATTCGTGTCAGTCAAATAATGATAGCCGAACCTTCTACGAGAGAGTCCGAATTCCTACGAATGAATGTCAATCCTCATACACACATACAGCGGTGCACTCGTATCTACGTTGTATTTTGTCAAACAGAGACAGCAATATTTTACGAACAAATTTCAACTTGCAGTTTCGAGTGTCGTACTCAGTAGTACCTCATAAGATGCAATTTTTATAACCCGTTTACAAGCGACTTTTTTGTTTGACGCAATTCTTTTGTTTTTTTAATTTAAATCTAACCTGTACTAGTTCAAACAGAGAAAACATCTTCATATTAGTGAGGACAATTAAAGTATTAACAATTAATTAATTTTTACTACTATGTATTTGTTTCGTTTACAATTATTTTTTATTTTCTTATTTATTAATTTATCTTTTCATTTTTATTTCTTAAATAAAAGTTATTTATCTGATTAACATTTAAATATAATGAATTATAGTAGGATTCGCAACAGCACAATATATTTTGGATTTGGTAATAATGTTTGATATAAGCCTAAAACATACATATAAACAAATATTTAAAGAGGAAAGGAATGAACCAATAAATTCATTTGTTTTAAAATCGAAAGTTTAAAGTATTTTATAATAGTTCTTTTAAAGATACCTCTAATAACATAATTTTTATTTGCATAACGCTCAAGTACAGAATACAAGGTTTGCATTTAAAATTTTAACAAAAAAAACTTTTTAAACCCGTCTCGTTTTAAGCGCTTTTGTGCAGGACGGCAAATGGCTGAAACCGCCAACTTGTGATTATTTTCAAGAAAACATTATTCAAATTTACCAACAGTCTGAGAGGGTATTAAATTCTTCTTAAAACGAAATGATACGGTGAGATGTTTACGTTTAAAAATAGTTTAAACGAATGTAGGTACGTAGAAGAGCGGGGCTAGGTACTTAGCTTAAATATGCGCATATCTCAAAGGTGTTCTTCTGAATATCTTATTTTCAGCTGGAAATAATTTGTGTCTTTTATAGTTAATGTAAAATTGTAAGTTAGGGAAAATAATGTTTACGTTTTTCTGACATACCTGACTACCGTCATTCATAGACACCTGTCATAAAACTTCAAACAAGACCTACGAGTTCTAACGAAATTATTCTTATATTAATCCTAATTAATTTTACAAACCTTAAATAAAATAAAATCCTTTTCTACAAGATAAATCACACAAAGGACAAATTCACTCACATTTTATTCTTTTTATAACATAAAAAAATACTAACGAAGTAAAATTTAATTAGAACCAACTGTCCCCAGTGACTTCTGAGCAAAAATCTCAACGAGACAGCCCTTATGTTTGTATAGGCCTTGGTATATTTAATCGTCTTATTATTTTTATTTTGTGTTTTTCTTCTCTTTTTTGATAACGAATTAAAATGTATTTTAAGCTTACGATAAGATATAAAAATTATATAAACGTTTTAATTGCTCTACTTGTATTAACGTAGTTGATGTCCATCTTATCCAATATACATACTTGTTTGACTATATGAAATCAAACGAAGGCTTATGGTGTGGGGAAAAACAGTACTTTGCTACTTATGGGTAAAAAAATGCCTGTCAAAACTATGCTTGTCACCGCCTGCAACTGCATAAAGTTGATACTTTGTTTTATAAGCTAATAAATCTAATAGGCTGGTTTTTAGGGTTCCGTAGTTCAGGACTCGGAACCCTTATAGATTCGTCATGACCGTCCGTCCGCGACCAACCGCCCAAATGGCTGGTGCTAGGAACATGAAACTGCATGAATACAATACTACAATAAAATTTCGAAAAACATTTGGGGTAACTCCCCTACACGTAAAGTAGGGATGACTTTTTTTTCTCTCGTCTCGCGGAGTGGGCAGGGCGGCAGCACGGGACCCTTTCCTTCCGCCTGACGCAAGTACTTTCCGGGCACGGTTGCTTCGGAATGTACCTGCAGTCGGTCGCTAAGAAGGAACCGAGTCCCGCCTGCCACCACTGCAACTGCAGTGAGGACACGGCCCAGCACACGCGGGCGGTCTGTCCCGCATGGGTGACACAGCGCCGGGCCCTCACTGCAGTCATCGGAGGGGCTCTCTCGCTGCCGGTCGTCATAAGATCGATGGCCGGCAGCGACTGTTGTCTTACCGCGGTTGCAACCTTCTGCGAGGACGTAATCTTGCAGAAGGAGCTGGCGGAGAAGGCCTGGGATGCTGTTATCCACTCGGGCGCGATCCGCCGCCGGCGCCCCGGGGGGCAGCGGAGGCGTGCATACCTGCGTCTCATGCCACCCTGAGAGTGGCCGCGGATGGGCGGCACGGGTTTTCCGTCCATCCGCAGTAGTGGCCAACCGCGAGGGGGCGGCGTCCGCGTGTGACCGGACGTTGCGGGCGCCGGTTGGAGTCCAGAAGGAAATCCCCTCCCTGGACTCCTTCCAATACACAGGCGCAGAGAGGGTCACACCGTGTGGTTTTAGTCGGTTCGAGTCCGACACACCACCCCGCCGTAACCCCCGACGGGGTGACGGTCCGCGGGGATTTGTACACGTAAAAAAAAAAAAAAATGGGTGTCTACGGAAACCTATTCTATGCGTGACCTGATACGCACTTGGCCAAATTTTTTAAAATTTTATTGTTTTAAAAAAATATTTTATAATCAGAACTCTAAGAATAGAAATAAATTCCTATAATCAACATCTTGGTCTAACACTCAAGCATCTTACGAAAATGTCGAAACTTTAAATCCAAATTTCTTCATGATCCATTCTTATTTTATTTTTCCTAAAACTGTATTTGGAACCATGGGAGCAAAAACAATTTAATTTTATTAGGAAACTTGGTTTCGAAGAGTTTTATCACGGTGCACCTCAGTTAACTCCAAATGTGAATGTTACAAAGAATTTTGGCAAAACAACTGCGCGCATACGACATAAATATTCTAAGAGTAACGTGTTACAAAAGTTCAGAGGTATTTTGGTACTGCGATTGCAATAAATCAAGACTTCGGGGGTGCCATTTTTAATATTGAACTCGAACCAAAAATAGGTTTGAAAATAACATTTTGCAGGTGGAACAAATAACAAAACGCAATAATGTATAAACCCATTCAAAGCCTGAATGGCGTAAAGCTTATATTAGTTTATGTATAAAACAGCCAATATATAAAATGTAAATCCACATATAACTAAAGTAAGTTGTTTTCATTTATACCTAGTGGCCCGCCCCGGCTTTGCATGCGTAGATATATGTATTTAAAAACATTTTAAACTTAACAAATTATATACTAAAATCTTCATCGAGAACGAATCTACCCATTGTTGAAAACAGCATGAAAATCAGTGCAGTAGTTTTTAAGTTTATCGCGAACAGACAGACAGAAGCGACGAAGGACTTTGTTTTATAATTTAGTGATAGGTACAGTGATTAAACAACCTGTCTGCATGTCGCTTAATGGTGATTAAGTATTGGCTACAGATACCTTAGGAGATTCCAAGGTATCATCAGTCTTTGGAATTTTCTAGTTTTCTTGAATAACTATTATTTTCATTTTTTGTTATTTACCTTTTCTTATAAACATCATTAACTGCGGGTACATAAGCTCGAATAACAAGATTAAACAACTCCTTAACTTACTTAGCACTGATTTAGTTAAGGAGATAAATCATAATAATCCTGGTATTAAACTCCAAAATTTATCAACATAAAATATTTAAATTACGCATGCCGTATCGAAGTTTGCCAAATATTCCAATAACATAGATAAAACTCTAACTTCTCATCTTAATCCTTTCTGCATCGAAACGGAAAATTTACTCAACGAAGTTGGGCGGCCAGTGTTACGAATTCCAACTTGTACGTGTTAGCTACGGATACAAACTGTAAGTCAATAAATTGTTGCAAATGATCTCGTTACATGGAACTAAGATGAACTTTAAATGAAAATATGAGGATGTAAAGTTCATGCAGGAATAAATTTCAAGTAATAATGTTGTTTATTACTTTCAAAAGTTACAGTTACATTCTTATATGTACTGATAGATACAGATATAGAACCTTGTTGAGGGCTGAAGTCAGAGTAGTAGGTGTGTGTGTGTGTGAGAGTGTATTTGTTTGTGTAGGTGTGCGTGCATCTGCTTGGTGAGAGTTCTGCATCTGATCGCATGAGTAAAACAAAATATTCTCATAATAGTATACTCTGTTATTTCGTTTTCATCTGGTGTAACAATCCAGATGAAAACAATAAATCACAAAACCGGTCAGATTGGCGTGCAATGGGAGAGGCCTATGTCTAAAAATGGACTGGAATACACGATGAAGCAAGATAATGATTGTGACTGACCCTTAAACACTGAAAATTTGGTGTATAAATCTCTCCAGTTTTTAAAACTTATTTAGATTGAATCATCCAATACTTTTGCCATTTTGTGATTACATTTACAAGTTACCTTTATTTTTTCTTAGTTATTTTTATGTCATTTGTATTTATTTTGCTTTGATATAGCAGTCCGATACTTACTCAAATAACAGTTAGTTCATTGTATCTATTTTTAATTATATTATGCTTTTACAATTAAATTTAATTAAATTATTCCCAAAACTGTAATCAGCATTTCTTCGAAAAACTCTGTTCCCTTACCACTTTAGCAATGTGTCTAAAAAGTTTTTCAATAAGAGCCAAAGGTAAATAGAAGGCTTGGTATTCAAACAAGCCTCCAGATAGAGGCACGGAGGTAAAGGGTATCGTGTAATTATTTCTGTAAATGTGAAAACTTGAAGTAACCCCTGACGATTAACAGTAACGGCGAAGTTTCGAGATAATTGCCCATTCTGCTAGACATTCTTTATCGCTTCTGGAATTCGGGTTTGTTTTTTCAACGAAGTTTTAACGTTACGAGGTTATTTTTTTAACAAAGCGTGTGCTCTTTAGAATTATTGGGTTCGTTAGATTATTTTGGAGGGAATTTAATTATCCATTTATTTGTAAAATGATGTGAATTCAGCAAATTATATTTATTTTATTCACTAATTTGTGGATACCAGTGTAATAAGTAATAACCAGTATAATATGTATTAAGTAATAAGTTTATACGGAGTAGCTTTTATTGTGACGTCATGACTCATTGTTGACTTGTCTCAGTAGGCAACACGGGACCTTCTCGTACTGGTTGATGATGTCGATAACTAGGAAATGAAAGAAGAGGACATCGTGGTTCTCATGCTCGGAGGGTTGCCTGTAAGTTGTCAATGGTCTGGGATCCATCAACACCGGGAATTATTTTTTTATTCACACTGAAAACAAAAAAAGTCAATTTAACGCTAAATGCATTTTCTGGCAGTCTGCCCTGGGGTGATGGAGAAATTAGAGGAGAAGTATCACTGCAAAATTTAATAGTAATAAATATCATTAAGATGAATATAAGTTTTTAAATTTAATATTAATAAATAAACTAGCTTTCACCCGCGGCTGCGCCTGCGTCTATGTCGGTTACAGTGGTAAAAAGTAGCCTCTGTCCTTTTTCATTTAAATTGGTGCAGTGGTTTTTCAGTTTATCCCGAACAGACAGACAGACTCGGCGGAGATCTTTATTTTATATTTTTTTTTTTGAAATCAGTATCTTGCAATCAGTCAATAGACTATGAGCAGATGTGGGGAAGGATAAGATTACTTTTAGAGCAAAATCCCCACTGCGAAAATCTCCATGTTAATGTATCAAGTGCAACCATCCATTTCCAGTATATAATGCCTTTTCAGTCTCTTTATTGAATCCGGAATGGTCAGTTGCACTGCTAGCTTGTTCGGATGGTCTGCAAGTCGTGCTTTGTATTTGAAGCTGGATGATCTTATTTCTTCCTTGACTGTCTTCATGTTTAGGTGGTCGTGTGTATTATGCTGGTGCTGGAGTCACACGCTGAACCCCATAGCTCTATGCCATACAACCAAATGGGTTTTAGCAGGGTCTTATATATAAGGAGCTTGTTATCCAGAGACAACTTGGAGTTTCTTCCCAGTAACCAGTAGAGCCCTTTGTACCTTAGGTTGATCTCATCTCTTTTCTTTTCCAGGTGTTTCCTCCATGTAAGTCTGCGGTCCCAGTGCATTCCCAGATATTTGACTGAATCACTTTGTGGTAGCTCATTGCCCCCATTGTGACAGATGGGCAGTTACCTCTTCGTAAGGCGAAAGTCACATGGACAGATTTATTTGCACTAGATTTTATCCTCCATTTGGTTAGCCATTTGTCAATGTCATTTAGAGCACTTTGTAGCATTACGGAAGCCTTGGTAGGACAATTACTACATGCAAGAACAGCTGTGTCATCAGCGTATGTTGCTACTGTTACGTTGTCACTCCGGGGAAGATCGGACGTGTACAGGGAGTTTAACACTAGGCCCAGGACGGAGCCTTGAGGGACTCCAGCCATGATAGGATGAAATGTTGAAGTGCAGTCCTCTTCTTTTATTTGGAATATTCTGTCCCTTAGGTATGATTCTATGATGGCAAAGAAGGGAGATGCAGAAAGGGATTTAATCTTACACAACAACCGAATGCCTTAGAGCTTATTGGCAATAAACTTATAGGTCGATACGAGGTTATTTCGTGATGTGGTTTTCCAGGTTTAGGAATCATTATTACCTGTGAAACCTTCCACAAAGCGGGGAAGTAGCCGGTTCTGAGAATACCATTAAACAAGGTAGTAAGAAACATTATTGCCTCTCTTGGTAATTCTGTAAGGACTCTCTTGTCAATAAGGTCGAAACCGGGTGCCTTGTTATCATCCATTTTCCTAATGGTTCTCGTTATTTTATTAGGGGTGACATGTTTTAGTGGTAATCCGAGTTGGAACGGTTGGTTCAGGACATTATCAATATCGGAATCGTCAGTATGTGGATCGGCTTCGTTTGGAGTGAATACTTTTGCTAGGTACGCACCAAACACATTAGCTTTTTCCTGGCTCGTCCTTGCCCATTGGTTGTTATTTATCCGTATAAGTGGCTTGGGATTCAAGGGCTTATTTGAGTTTTTGCAAGCACAAGGAATAATTGGTAGCATTTGTGGCACTAAGTGATTCAAGGACAGCTTCCATTGAGTCATTGTTGAACTTTGCAATAGATGTTTTCAGTTTTTGCCATTACTTGGCAAGGAGTTTAATGAGACTCAAGGTGGTGTGATAGTCTATGATAGTCTATGGTAGTATATTTAATTTAATTAACAATAGCGCTTATATACTAAAGTGGTGCGTGCCTATAATTGCTTTATTTAATCTTTGACTGTATCTTATAATATGTGGCTTATCTAACTACGTGAAATAATGTAGGACATATTGTGGCTACACAGGTCCCCCCTTTTAAAAGGATAATTATTATAACAAATCTTAGTAAAAACATACTTTCAAAAAGTTACGGTAGTTAATTCAGACAATATTCATTTTAAATTAACAGTTAACAATAATAAACATAACCTATGTCCTAACAATCTTAACATCACGGAGTAGTTCCTAGATAGTAAATATAAACTATGTCAATAACAATCATACTATTACAAATTAATACAAAACAAACATATGACCGAGAGTTGCGACCTTCACTTGTCAGCACTTTTTACGAAGTATACAATAATCACATTAAGACGCTGAGTGCAGCCAATGACCTTGAGCAATGGATACACCCCTTTTTGTTCGATAAAGCAGCGCCGCGTTTGAAACGCGGTTCGTTATCGGTACTACCACAGTCTCCGAGAACTAATATTCGTCTTTGAATTTGCACTCTGCTTTTAACACAGGGCCTTAGAATATTTTAGGTAGGACAAAATAAAAATGCTATCATAATGGTATGATAAAAAAAGTCATGTGGCACTCGGAGACTGCCGCGGTAAAGCTATTGCATAGCATTTTTTATCAACTTATGCAATTTAATTATTTATTTATTTTTTATTTATATAGTATTTTTTTATTTAATATTAATCCAACTTTACAAAACACTATACACTGTCTTTTTACCAACATACATTCTAACAATATTATTGCCAAACAATACAGTCATAGTATTTAATATGTAACTATTCTGAACGCGACGATACCGTCAGAGCTCAGCGAGAATGTGATTCGTGTATGATGCAAAACTACATTCTGCGGTCCATCTCCTTCAGAGCTATTTTCCAATAGTCTTCTTTTGCTGTAAATAAATAGTCTATGAATTGTTAGTTAGATTTGAGTGACATTTCAAGACGTGCAGTATTTTACACTGTTCTTACCTTGGAACTTCAGTACATTGAACGTTTTGTGAGAATTCCACATTTTGCAACCTGTGATTAAATAATAGTATTTATTTAATTTAATATCTTTGTTACTTAATTATTATGATGATAATATTATGCGGTTAGATACACTATCAAAAATGACTATGCATAAAATAAGGCCATCATATGATACATTGTGTAACTAAAATGGCAGAGTCTACGACTTTTGTAAGTCTATGTACGTTACGTTCTTCAAAACTAAAGCTGGAAACACATTATCGGACGCGGCTGACGGACGCGGCTAACAGCCGCCACTGTAAATTGTACATTATTTTATTAAAACACTAGTAGAGTGCCTTGGTAATATATTTTTATTCAATGTATTAAAATATTGACTCAGTAATATACATATTTAAGATAATTAATTGATTTTAGTGGAAAAATAAGTGTGCACAGTCGGACATTCGGACGCTCAAGGTCAGTCTGTCCACGACTTACGTCCGATAGTTTGCACAGCTGAGTGTATGTTCATACTCTAGATCACGGCAATCAGCCGCGCCCATTAGCCGCTTCCGATAATGTGTCTCTAGCTTAAGCTTGTTCCACTACACAGTTGACAGTTTTTAGGGTTATGAAACTACATTACGTCTTTGTAAGGATATCTAGTTAAATAATCTTACATGTCAATCAAATTATAAGTTTATTAATAAAATAAATTATTCTTACCTTATAGCCTCCATCATAATATGATTTTGTTTTGTTTTTTAATAAAGTATTTTAGATTTATCAGCTAAATATAGCGCGCGATAGTGCTTCTTCATAAAAAAGGAGACATCCGGAAATTAGACAACTACCGCCCGATAAGCCTTTTGTCGCATTGCTATAAATTGTTCACTAGAGTCATCCTAAATAGAATAAATAGGAAACTAGATGAGTACCAACCAAGAGAGCAGGCCGGGTTCCGTTCAGGATACGGAACGAGTGATCACTTGCACACTCTAAAGACCATCATCGAGAAATGCCATGAGTACCGGAAACCAATCATAGTCGCATTTGTCGACTACGAAAAAGCATTTGATTCAGTGGAAGCGTGGGCGGTTGAGAGGGCCTTAGTGGACAACAGAGTGGACGAGAGGTACATCCAAATTATTAAACACCTGCAACTATCTGGAACATCTTCAATAAGTCTCCATAAGCTGACAGACACCTTTAAACTGGAGCGAGGGGTACGCCAGGGCGATACGATTTCGCCTAAGCTGTTCAACGCCGCCCTCGAAAACATTTTCAGGGAACTCGATTGGTCTGACAGGGGGATATTAATCGACGGCGAAAGACTGAATAATCTTCGATTTGCGGACGATATTGCTCTGGTTGCCGATGATGTGGAGCATATGATCACTATGCTTGAGGAACTACAAACTGAATCAGCCAAGATAGGATTGAAACTGAACAGATCAAAAACAAAAATCATGACAAACATCCAAGAGGCGAAAAATCACGAACTTCCTGTAGAACTCGTCGACCACTACATTTATCTGGGCCACAAAATCACTCTGACGTTGGAAAACCAGGTGGCGGAGATTGACAGACGTATTGCGCAGGCATGGGCATCCTTTGGAGCAAACAGCCATATCCTACGGTCTAAAAAAATCGCCCAGCACCTCAAGACCAAGGTGTTTAACCAGTGTGTTCTGCCGGTCTTCTCGTACGGGATGGAGACCACGACCTTGACAGAGAAGTCTGCTCAGAAACTCCTTGTTGCACAGCGAGCAATGGAAAGATCAATGCTCGGAATATCTTTATTAGACCGGAAAAGAAATGAGTGGATTAGGGAAAAGACACAAGTCAGGGACGTGGTACAGGAAATAGAGGCCCGTAAATGGAGATGGGCTGGCCACATCGCCAGGATGGATCCCAGAAGATGGGCGAGGAGAACCCTGGAATGGAGACCTCGCGCTAACACCCGCGGACGGGGAAGACCACCCAAGAGATGGACGGATGACATCCGGCAACAAGCCGGTACCAATTGGATGCAAGTGGCCCAGGACAGATACCAGTGGAGGGATGGAGAGGAGGCCTACGTTCGAAGACGAACATATTAAAGGCTGATATAGATATAGATAGATAGATAGCGCGCGAGTCGAGCGACATAGGTCCGTTTAGCAGGGCGCCTCAGCGCTCACTGTCGTTCTCCATAGGAGTGACAGAGAAAAAGCGCTTGAAATAGAAGGGCGTAAGTGCCAAACCACAAAATTCGTTATTTTTTGTAAATGTTGCAATTTTTTTAAAAATTAAAGTTAACCATTTCCTTCAGTTACATATGAAACACAATTTTACTTAATTTCATTTACATTACTTAAAGCACAACTGTGTAAAGTCAAAATTTAACTATTTTCAGAGGCTACTTTGATTATTTTTTTTATCGAGTGAAGTTTTTCAAATCGTGTTTTGGAAATAACCACTATGTGAGGAATATATTCAATTATAAAGACATTGATTTTGGTAATGATATGAGCGATAGGTTTTTATACAAAACGATCTTTATTTACCTCTATTTTGGTTTTCAGCCCCTTAATTATAACATTTCAAGGTTAACGTAGTCAGCAAAATTATTATAGTATCGCTTAGTGAATTACATACCGATAATCTTACTCGATCAATACGTGTGGATTTATGTAAACAGCATTTTAACAATCTGAACGTTCTCTCCTGGGTAACGACAGTATTCGACTGATATCATGCTTTAGCTGCGATCTGAAATCATCGTAATACGTCTTTATTTTGCTCAAACACCTTTCCAGGCCTTGTTTAATTCTGAATCATTCTGCTGAGCACGACAATTCTCGTCGTAATCTAGCGTTGAAGGCATAGAGATTACTCCTATTATTCGTGATAAAGCGTCAGAAATTCCTATTGAGTACTGTGCAATTAAGGCACAATGCCGCAAGTTCCTGTGAGTCGGAACTGTATGCCGCCAGTCCCCAGTGGGTCGGGGCTGAAGTCCGCTGATTCCTGTGCGTCGGAATCGCAAGCGGTGTGCGGTGCTGCAGTGAAGGCCCCAGTGAGTCGGGGCGCTGATGAGACCGAAGGGGTAACCAAGTTGGAGCGGTCGCGTCCTGTGTGTGGTATCCCTGTTGAGGCCGAGGCTGCTGGCTGGCTGAGACTTGAATAACGATCATTGCTGTTTTTGGAGAGCGACGATAGCCTCACTGCATGAACCATAAACGTGGCTGGTCATTTATGCAATAGTGCCATATTAGTTCCCATTAGTCCATTTAGTGCCATTAGTTGTTTCTTCATTGTTCAAGCGTCGGTTTCTTCCTTGTACAACTGCCGGGTCCTTGTTCATTGTCGGGTTCTTCATTCTTTGTTCTTTTATCGGGGTTCTTAATGTATTTGCCATGTCCTTGTTCATCTTCTTGTTTGTTTGTCGGGTTCCTTATTCATTGTCGGGGTCACCAGTTTGCCATGATTTGGCGAGGAGTATAATGATCGTATATGGTAGTATATTGTATTATATTTAATTTAATTAACAATAGCGCTTATATACTAAAGTGGTGCGTGCCTATAACTGCTTTATTTAATCTTTGACTGTATCTTATAATATGTGGCTTATCTAACTACGTGAAATAATGTAGGATATATTGTGGCTACAAGTTCTTTGATTGCCCTGTTGAGAGCAGTTTTATCAGCTGGATGTCTGCTTGTTTGCCATATTCTACGAAGCCTCCTCTTTTCAAGAATTTGTTGTCTAATGTCCACTGACATCCTACTTTTTCTTGGCCTCAGGTTGTCAATTACCGGAGTAGATTTTCCAGATTTTCCAGATTTACCGGAGTAGATTACCGGAGTAGATGCGTCCCAATCAGTGCTTGTGTTGCTTAATGACGGGCGTTTTTCCTGGTTGAGTACTCGAGTACTAAGTTTAAGTATCACAGGAATATGATTGGACGATCCGTCAAGGCTGGATTCAACTTCGAAGAAAAGGCATGACAGGCAATTTAGTTTAGTCATATACTAATTTAGTTTAGTTATATACTTATTTAGTTTAGTTATATACTTATTTAGTTTAGATAAATACTAATTTAGTTTAGTTATATACTTATTCAGTTTAGTTATATACTTATTTAGTTTAGTTATATACTTATTTAGTTTAGTTATATACTTATTTAGTTTAGTTATATACTAATTTAGTTTAGTTATATACTTATTTAGTTTAGTTATATACTTATTTAGTAAAGTTATATACTTATTTAGTTTAGTTATTTACTTATTTAGTTAAGCTATATACTTATTTAGTTAAGTTATATACTTATTTAGTTTAGTTATATACTTATTTAGTTTAGTTATATACCTGTTTAGTTTAGTTATATACTTATTTAGTTTAGTTATATAATTATTTAGTTTAGTTATATACTTATTTAGTTTAGTTATATACTTATTTAGTTAAGTTATTTACTTATTTAGTTTAGTTATATACTTATTTAGTTTAGTTATAAACTTATTTAGTTTAGGTAAATACTAATTTAGCCTTGTTGTATTTTTTTTATATTTAGTTTAGTTATATACCTGTTTAGTTTAGTTATTTACTTATTTAGTTTAGTTATATACTTATTTAGTTCAGTTATATACTTATTTAGTTTAGATAAATACTTATTTAGTTTAGTTATATACTTATTTAGTCTTGTTATTTACTTTGTTATTTGACTGCCTCGTTGGTCTAGTGGTCAGCGTATGCGACTGCTAATCAAGAGGTCTCGGGTTCGATTCCCGAGTCGGACCAAATGTTTGTGTGATCCACAAATATTTGTTTCGGAGTTTGGGTGTTTTTCTATGTATAATATGTATGTATTTACAAAAAAAAGTATGTTTATGTATTTATATCAGTTGTTTAGTACCCATAACACAAGCTCTGCTTACTTTGGGACTAGATGATGTTGTGTGTAAGATGTCCAAAATATTTATTTATTTATTTATTTATTTACTTATTTAGTTTAGTTATATACCTGTTTAGTTTAGTTATATACTTATTTAGTTTAGTTATATACTTATTTAGTTTAGTTATATACTTATTTAGTCTTGTTATTTACTTATTTAGTTTAGTTATATACCTGTTTAGTTTAGTTATATACTTATTTAGTTTAGTTATATACTTATTTAGTTTCGATAAATACTAATTTAGTTTAGTTATATACTTATTCAGTTTAGTTATATACTTATTTTGTTTAGTTATATACTTATTTAGTTTAGTTATATACTTATATAGTCTTGTTATTTACTTATTTAGTTTAGTTATATACTAATTTAGTTTAGTTATAAACTAGTTTAGTTTAGTTATATACTTATTTTGTTTAGTTATATACTTATTTAGTTTAGTTATATACTTATTTAGTTTAGTTATATACTCATTTAGTTTAGTTATTTACTTATTTAGTTTAGTTAAATACTTATTTAGTTTAGTTATATATTTAATATGTTTAGTTATATACTTATTTAGTTTGGTTATATACTGATTTAGTTTAGTTATATACCTGTTTAGTTCAGTTTTATACTGATTTACTTTAGTTATTTACTTATTTAATTTAGTTATATACTTATTTAGTTTAGTTATATACCTGTTTAGTTTAGTTATGTACTAAATTAGTTTAGTTATATACTTATTTAGCAAAGTTATATACTTATTTAGTTAAGTTATTTACTTATTTAGTTTAGTTATATACTAATTTTGTTTAGTTATATACTTATTTAGTAAAGCTATATACCTTTTTAGTTTAGTTATATACTTATTTAGTAAAGTTATATACTTATTGAGTTTAGTTATATACTTATTTAGTTTAGTTATATACTCATTTAGTTTAGTTATATACTTATTTAGTAAAGCTATATACCTTTTTAGTTTAGTTATATACTTATTTAGTAAAGTTATATACTTATTTAGTTTAGTTATATACTAATTTTGTTTAGTTACATACTTATTTAGTTTAGTTATATACTAATTTAGTTTAGTTACATACTTATTTAGTTTAGTTATATACCTATTTAGTTTAGTTATATACTTATTTAGTTTAGTTATATACTTATTTAGTTTAGTTATATACTTATTTAGTTAAGTTATTTACTTATTTAGTTTAGTTATATACTTATTTGGTTTAGTTATATACTTATTTAGGAAAGTTATATACTTATTTAGTTTATTTATATACTTATTTAATTTAGTTATATACTTATTTAGTTAAGTTATATACTAATTTAGATTAATCATATACTAATTTAGTTTAGTTATATACTCATTTAGTTTAGTGATATACTTATTTAGTTTAGTTATATACCTGTTTAGTTTAGTTATATACATATTTAGGAAAGTTATATACTTATTTAGTTTAGTTTATTTAGTTATATATAGACTTTTCAAAAGAACACAACTTTCACACTAGGAATAGTGATTTTGACGCGTAGGAAAGTTTCCCCTGAGACAAACAAACACAAAACAAACAAACGACATGAGGAACATTCAGATTTATAACAACAAGATTACAATTAACAAGAATTTAAAAAATTAAATAAAGAATCGTCTTATGTACCTATAAAAATATATATTAAGTCCCCTTAATCAAATCTATAAACAAACCATATTTGCATTAGCAATAATTGTTAAAGAGACAGCTTTACTAAATTATGGCTGAAAATACAATTGTGTCCGTTTATAAAGCAGTGAATATACTGACTAATATTAAATCTGGATAAATTGTGAATATTGAGCTGAAATAAAACCTACAAAAACGACATAGTTTCCTTTACATTTGACTTTTAAAAACTTAGGTAGATAGGTAGTATATTATATAGGTATTGGATATTAGAGATGAGGTGAAGCCCAAAATCAATCAGATTGGTGTGCAATGGGAGAGGCCTGTGTTCAGCAGTCCACTGCTGGCATAGCCAGATGATGATGAGTAGAGGTGTAGCATACAATTAGTTACAATGTCCTTGAAGAAATAGCTAGACCTCACACAGTACAAGTGGAGCAAAGTATGATTTTACTATGATTTTAGGATATATTTGTTTATTTCTAGCAGAAAACGCACAGTCAAAACTACTGAAAGCAGGAAGCTGAGCACTAAGAGAGGATATTGAAAAATTCCCTCGTGGCGTGTAAAAGGCAATTAAAGTTATACATCAGAATAAACGTGCACTAGAGAGTGGCGTGGCGACAGCTTAAACTACTAGACCAATCGTGCAGTCATAAATGCAGTTTTAAATCCTTGTGATAGTCTACTTTCAAGCTCCTAAGTGAGAACACGACTTTACCTGTGTAAATAAAATTGCAGCGGTTATTAATTCTATACCTCATGTTATCTGCTTACGCAGTTCCGAACAAACATGGATTACTTTGTTTTGTTAGTTCCGCAGTAATTTAAATTTATTTTGCTGCTTTTAATTCAATATATTGAATGGTATGATTGAGTTTGACGCCGTTGTAATATGGTTGTGTATGCAAGCACATTTAATTCATTCCGTTTGTTCATAAATATAAATACAATTTTGTGGTTTTTGTAGTAACTTCACATAATTAAATAAAATAATCTTGTGTTCTTTATTTGAGGCTAGTGACATTTTATATATCACTTCTATAGCAATAAGAAAAGCAAAGAAGAAAGATGGATTTGTTGTATCTGCTGTCTTCGCACAGTCGGCCGGTAATATGTTAGTTATGTAAATATGACCCATTCTATTATTATTATTCGGATGTGACTTTGCTGTTAGGTCGTTTGTCAACGAGATGACGGCACCGATTGAGCCGCTGATATATCGCAAAGTTTGGGGCTACCGCTAGATCAGCCAGAGATTGTGGTGGGCTGTAGTGGCGGTAATACAAAACATGTATAAGGCAGTTTATCTACCGCTATAGTGGTACTTTTATAAATTTTCCTTCTGCGCGACCTGAAAACAGTTTTACTACCAGCATTAATATGTGAGCCAAAATCCTTTGCAATATTCAACATATGGTGAACCCTGTATAGAATTGGCAGTAGAGCAAGAATATGAGAAGTGGGGATTACTTTGCAGAATAGAGCTAAATTAAAAAGAAAGTTCGTTCATGAAATAAATTTCTCTTAAATAACAATAAAAGTTCTTAAGTTATTCGGCGGTCCAGCTTTTGACATTAATTAGTTTTCAAATTTTTATATTAGCCCTATTTGTAAAAGTCGCGTTCTGTCCGATACACAATAAAAGCTTTCAACTAACTTTATCTCAACATTAATGGAGCATCGAAATTTTTTCTTCTTTGAGATATTACAATTATATTTTTAAAAATTAATATTATAATGAATGTCATGTCTATTTTCTATATCCTCTACATTAATATTTTTGTCTTATATCGTCTATTTGTGTTCAAAATTTGTTCAGTCCTTTTTAAAAACCTGTTTTTTTTACAAATGCAAGGCAAATATCTTTACTACAATGATAAATGGAAAGGTAACTGTCTGTCTGTCTGTCACGCTTTCACCCCAAAACTACTCAGCCGCTTTATATGAAATTTGGTACTCAGATTTTCTCTAGAAAATCTGAGTACCAAAGCTCTGGCTCTAGCCTGGAAAAGGACGTAGGCTACTTTCTATCATGATAATCATCATACTACGGGACTTAGGGATTCTAGTGTATTACAATTTAAGTAAAATTACTACATGTTTTTAAAATAACCCTAAATGTTGTTTTTATTCATAAAACATTGAAACGTAATTTTAAAATAACATAAATAATAGCGTTTAATATCAACACACATATTATTCTCATCTTTTAAATATATAATCTACAAATAACTCATTATTAATTTAAGTTCATGTTCGTCTTGAGGAGGCACTTCTAAATTTTTAATTACCACAGCATTGGGTGAAGCAGAAACTTGCACCAAGTATAAAACTTACTGAAGAATGCTCTTAAAATATTCAAAGACATTAATAAATTATAGCCTGTCTCCCACGTGGAGACTGCAGTTTCATATATTACCCAAGTCATATTGCAAGCTCAAGCAGTTTCAGACGAATTCTCGTGAAATTGAATTTCATTAAAAGGCTATGAGAAAGTGAAAGCTCGTTTGAATGCAAATTTCAAAAGCACATGCTATGTTTATTGTAGGTCAGTCATGTATCTGACTATTGTTTTGTATCACTAAATTCAGATCACTTTTTACTAACTTCATAATGTACTTTACTTTTACTTACTGTTCATAATTTACTTTTTAGGAAAAAATAAAACCGCCTAAACAACTGAAAGTTGGGAAATAGTACATGGTGAGTTACTTTAATCTCTTCCTAGCCTAACCTAACCTAACCTAACAAAGTTTATGTGAATATTAAAAATATATACTTAATACTCGCTTTAAGAAGAAGCTCATTAATACTTTTTTTTCCTTTATTAAATTATAAGTAACTTTGATAATCATAAGTAACCAAACCTTTCATAATAATTGTAGGTCAACAGAAATTAAATCTGTTGGTTAGCGATCGTGACAGTTAACCCTTCAACGCCGTGACATTCAAATGTAACCTTAAGGTCAGGTTCATTTGTCCTGTTTGATAAGAGGAATAAAGGTCTCTCCGGTAATTATACTAATTTATTAATGTTTTCATTAACAGTCTCCTTGTCACACCATAGTTATTGCATAGTTCATAGGATCAGGTGGTTGTTTAAAAAGTGTAATAGATAATATTAATAATTGATCGACTGCCGCGATGTTCTTGCGTCTAGTTTATGCGATTGTTGATCAAGAAATCTCTGGTGCGATTCTCAGGTCGGACTGCTGTTGGGTTTTTTTACAAGATTCTTTTAATAACAGTCTGGAGTATGGAAATTAGCGGTGCTTCACGCTCATGTCTCGGAACAGATGCTGAAAGCTAAGAATAAGATAAAAGATATTATACATAAACTTGGGAAACTAGTCATTATTAAGAATGCTCTATAGCTTATAACTTCTTTCAAGCAGACATGGAATAACAATTTCTTTATGAATCAGCAAGAATATTCTATGATGCATGAAACCACATTGATATTATTGCATAGTTCGTAGTGTGCGAAGAAATATCAATTTGTCTGTTGGAATCAATCCAAAAATGGTTTTATGACGAATAGAGCTTAGCTGAAACAATGACAGGGTTAGTCATGCAATAAAGAGCAGGGGATTAGTAACTAATGAATGTACATAAATAGTTCCGTATATTTGTATTCATACATTAAAAGTAACTATGTGTAGAACTGGCAGTAAAATTTTTAATGAGAAAGTAGTACATTTACTGTGAACTAGCAGTAGGGTCTGGAAAAACATCTAAATGAATCTTAAAAGAACGTGATGGAAAAGAAACCTTTCACAACCTTTGAATGTAAGGCTACGGGAAGAGCGTTATAAAATGTAATGAAGTTGTATAGTGACAAGTGACATGATAATGTGAAACAAATTATGATCTATTATTGTAACAAAAACAAAATGTAACAAGAAAAAGTTTGAAAAGTATAACTGGAATATGGAAACATTTTGGATGGAATTATATTGTATTAGCTTATGTCGCCCGGGCTATTTAAATCAAATCAAATAAGGAGGAGGAGGCCTTTTCAAAGCACTTTCGTAACGTTACATTACTGTAACGTTGCACGGTTCCAAAGAGTCATTCAAAGAGTATATGGAGTTTCTTGCCTTCTTCATATTTACTCTTTTGAAAATAGATATTTACAATATTTCGTTAAATTATTATTTATGTGTGCAACAACAGCATTAAATTACTACATAGAGTTATTATTACGAATTTATTAATACCTCATTAATTAAAAGTTGTTTAGTACAGAACATACAAATTCACATAGACTGCTAAAATTTGTACGTTATCCGGTAGAATAGACACTATACTTCACGCCTTAAACTTTTTCAATGTAAATGTATGATGATGATGAATGTAAATGTATTACCAAATAAACGATATTTACTAAAATGTCATAAAAAATATTGATAACGTTAAAGCGAGAAAGAGCCGATCGATATCTGTTTAACATGATCTATGTTTACATTTTTTAAATTAAAGCTATGCCACTCCAATGATAACAAATGTACCGACCGAATGTTAATGTGCAAAAATAGTTTTATCTATTTGTGAAAGAACAAATACTTGGATAAATTTAATATTTTTCTTTCCACCAACTCATGTCTTTCGCATGGCCGCCACTATTGTTCCAGCTTTTATCAATCTAAACGACATGTTACCCCACGTTGGCCGACGCCCAAACAAGAAATTTTGCTCTTTTATTTTGAACTGATTTTGAAATTTTTTGGTATCATTTTGGTGTTTTAGTAACATTTTATTCCACAATTTATATATTTTAACTACTACTTATTAATCATGTATATAGAATTTTCGTGTCACAATGTTCGTTCCCATATAGTAAGTCTGAGAATCGGCTACTATCTATTTTTTATACCCCTAGGACGCGAGCGGAGCCGCGAACTACTAAATTAACACTAGCCTGGTTTTTGACTAAAATTGTTGAGTGCAGTTTTCTTAGAAAGCATATTTGCTATGTTTGGTTTTTATCAATTGTCAACAGCCTTTAATAGCTTACCACTGGAGACCGACCAGCGGGTGGTTTTCGGAAGGATTCCACTGTCACCATACTGAAATTGAAATAAACGTTACACAGTTTTGTTAATCTTGTTTTTAAATTCAAATTACCAGAAATTATGATATATCATGCAACTGGGTACAAATATATTTGTATGTATTTATGAGAAATATCTATATTTGAAAATATATTTCAACTATTCCGATATAAAAATTGAGTTTTTGGAAAACTTTCTCTTGCTCTCTCTATATCTTTTATTTTCAGTAAAAATATTGAAACTGTGAGTTGGTAGATTAAACTGTTCTCTACTGAAAACAATTTCTAATTATACTTCTAAATCCTGTGTAAATAGTATTGCCTCGTTGCTGGTTGTTAAACAAACAGAGATGCTGCCTTCACCGTTATTTCATTCTTTCAATTTCTTTAAGGTTGAAATCGCAATTCTCATACAAACAACTCTGTTACTACAAAGAGATAGAAAATAAAAAATGAGGATTCAATCTAGTATTTATATCGCAATATGTTGTTCCTTTGAAAAGTTAAAACAACGTAGAATGTACTAACTTACTTACTATTTTGATTACATAGCAGTAAATGTACCATCATTTTATTGAAATACTTTAGATTTATAAGCTACTAGCAGACCCGATGAATTTCGTACCGCCCAATTTTGAAATCGCGGAACTTGATCGCAGCGCCACCTACCGGGTCTAACTACGAATCTAAACCATTCTCGAACCCACTTGTACGTACACAAAAAAAAACCATCAAAATCTGCCCAGTCTTTTAGAAGGAGTTCAATTATAAATACACGAACAAAAGAATTTTATTAAAAATGATATTTCTTGAATACTGCAATACAACATAGTTTTGCAACGTTAATCGTTACTCTTTTGTATTACGTTAATACAAAATTCTGTGTAATATCAAATAGTACGTCAATCTTTCAAAGATTTCTATTTCATTTCCCATCAAGCGAACCGTACGTTTATTTGACACCCGAGTGACATAAAAAATAGTTTAATATTTGTAGTGTGTACACCATATAAAATAAAACAAATAATATTGACTTAATTTGACAAAATAGTGTGATAAAATACACATAGAGTACATCCATCTTAGTATATAAAGAAAAATATCGAGTACAAATTTGTATACTTCCAAAATCTAAGATGATTTACACTAATTGAGCGTGAGTATTGAGACGATTTACAACTTGTTTTTATCTATTTTTGCGCCAGTTTCATTAAAATATATATTTCTAATATATGCAACCACAATGTATAACAATAAAGTGTGGTATACTATGTATATTATGTTATAATATATAATAATAATTATGTATGACTGTATTGTATTCCACTCATAGTCGCACTCTACTTAACACCTGAAGTTATTATTTACTTATGAGTAGAATTTGCATTTCTGTCTCATAACTCTTATATTTTCTAAGACCGTTAAGATTTCGTTACCTTACCTTATCATATACTTTAGACTGAAATGTGAGCTTCAGACCTTTCATCATCATTATCGCCGTATGACATTACAGAATTGAGCATAAAACTAAACAATTACATAATATTACTTAGTTTAAACCTCACCTTCTCGCATTCAGCTCCTGCAGCCCATTTTACGTTAATTATCACTTCACCTATCCTGTGGGCAACTTAAAAATCTTAAAATACATGTGTTAAGACACAGTTTCCCCTCAAGATTTCGTTAACCTCAACGGTTGTCAACAGCTCACCAAACCCGCCAGTTCACCAAAATTTCAGCTTACTAATCTAGTGGAATATATTCATGACCCGATTGATTATATTATTATTCTGCGATATCAACTCATTCTGATAAATCCCATAGAGAAACGCTTTTATTCATACCCTTATTTTAATAATTTAACACTCACTGGACATATTTTAACTTTATAACAAAATACAAAATGTCTAACGGACGTCAAACCACGAAAACCGTAGAGCTCGTAAAGCGATGGCACGCTAAAAAATTCTTTGAATACTTTGTTTTACAAAATACCTCCTGTGACCACAGCCATTAGTTAAAGTTACCGCAAGTATGGGAAACGTGATGTAAAATACAGAAGAATGGAAGTGATTTAAAATTGACTATGTAGGAAGGTATTCTTATTGTATATTTAATGACTCTATATATGACGATGATTAGATCCAGTTATAGGTGTAATCATAGCAGAGGTAAGCAGAGTAAAGGCCTTTAAAATAAAATAAAAAACATTTCAAGATTGCTGAAACAAAAGCAAGATTTTCAAAGTTAAGTAAACGATAATATTGTATCATCATCGTCAGTTTAAGCGGTCACCACGCCACTTTCTACTGTGCCACGGGTCGTGGGCTCAAATCCCACGTGGGTTAACTTTGTGTGATTCACAAATTGTTTTCGTGAGTCTGCTGGGTGTTCTTTGTGTCCGTGTCGTGTATGGTTATAAAGTCCTATACGACACAAGATTTATATTCCTAATGCCGGAATTATATTTTAAAAGAAGATTAAAAGAAGTCCGTTTCAGTCCATTGTTAGATATAGGCCTCACTCAAGGTATACCATATAGCCCGGTCTTCCCATTTTTGGATCCAGTCACCGCTGGCTCTCTAAAGCAAGTCATCCCGCGACATGGTCAGAAGTCAAATTTTAAATATGAATGACGAAATAGGTATGTATATGTTTTAAAGTGTACAGTATTATTACAAGTATAATTATCTCAAAAGTAATCATGAAACGAGATATTCGGGTTTTTAAAATGATTAAATTCATACTGAAAATAATTAGCAGTAATTAACTACTTAACGTTGCAAGATGATAATTCAATCAAAAATGTATATTATTTTCTCTTTATGCATAAAGTTGAACGAACGATACATACGTGATATGAAATTGTTTGTGGGTATGCTAATGTAAATTTTGGACATGTTTAACCAACTGCGACCAAGCATGGACTGACATTGAATATTCATCGCAAAATATTATAACATTGAGATTTGTAGAAACTAGTGAATTTTAAGTTTCTAAAAAGTTTTAGGTTCGTAGTCATGTGCAGTTATTAAATTTTAGTCTTAGAACATCATATTCTTCTCTATATTACTATTTGAGGTCGGCTAATAGTTCAACAAGATTTACCTAAATACTTATCAATTTTTTCACGAAGCGAATAGCATTAAATCTACGCAACCCTAAAGACGAACTAAATTCGAAGACTGAACTAGTTGACAGTAAATTTGAGTTTCCACTAACAATTGTCATAACTATTCAGTATAACCAGGATCGACGGCTTAAAGTACTCTCCGAAGCACTAATTTGAGTTTAAGGCGGCATCGCGGAAATATGGCGAACTGAATAGGGTGAGACGGTTCTTCGCGCTCAGGCATCTGTGTCTTCTTTACAAAACCCAGGTTCGCTCGTGCATGGAGTACTGCTCTCATCTTTGCGATGGATCCGTCCAGTATTTGTTTGACGCTCTTGATCGATTGCAGCGGCGAGCAGTCCGTATTATCGACAGTAACGAAATCACGGAGTTTCTTGAGCCCCTGCAGCTGAGAAGAAATTTAGACTCATTGGCAGTCCTCTATCGCTTACATCATGGAGAGTGTTGTGAAGAGTTGTTCCAACTGGTCCCCCCTTCCCCTTTCCTATACAGGACAACAAGTGCGGGCCTCGGAAGTCACCGCTTCAGAGTGGTTAGGCTCTTCCTTTCTGTGCCAAGCAGTTAAAACCTGGAACTCTCTACCAGCGCATGTGTTTCCTTCCTTCTATGACCCCGGGTCCTTCAAGCGGGGCGTGAAAAAGCATCTTACTAGGCCGCCATAGTGTGGGTCGCCATGCTGCACTGTCCGTTATGGCAGTGAGGACGGTGGCCGCCGCTTCTGGATTCTGTTCATGCTTCCATCAGGCAGGGTAGAGTTACTTGGGCAGGTAATTAAAAAAAAAAAATACTGGGCATTTTTTAAAAAAAAAAACTTCCAACCATACTTTTCAGCTAAACCCGAGAATCAAACTCTTTTGATCTACCGCATATGCTTGCCGTAAGACAGATTACAATATTATTAGTCACTAGTACATTGCACTTGAGAGCATCATAGACGCGAGGGAATTATAAAAATAACACCATTTATTTTTAAGTTTCTGGGTTACATAAAAATGTAAAGAACACAATGTTAAGTACACACATCGTTTATTTTTACACTAATTGTCCCAGATACTTCATTAGCCAATACTTAAGCAAAGGCCAAAACTTAAGCCAAAAATTAGTAAGTGACCTACCGATTTATGTAATATCATTAATTTACAATATAATACTTGAGCATCATAAATGTTTCAGTGATTTTCAATTCAAGGCAGAGAATCGCTTGGATCTTAAACGAGATAAATCTGGTCGAGATCAAGTGTGATACAATTTATGTGGCAACGGTCTAATGCAATTGAACGCATTGTACAGTGGAGAAAGATTGGAGGAGGTTCTTATTATGTAACGCAATGAGGAAAATTGTTGTGCACTCAGAATGAAAAGAATAACTCTAGAGTGATTTTTTGAACTTCGCCATTGTGTTTCCATAATTGTAAAAATTAAAGAATCACTCTTTAACATTTACCTCTTACTGAATGTTATATTTCTTGGTGATTCTTGACCGATCACGCCTTACTTTTGACGATAGATATATTTATCACCATCATCATAACCTAAAATAGTTTGTACCTAAATAAAAAAGTAAAATATCTAAATCGTTCAAGTATTCGTGTTATATGTAACGTGTGTGAGCGATTGATCTGGGAATTGCCTGAGTAAGAGTGCTTTACAAGCCATATTAAGGGCGATGCCAGATATTATTTGAAGCGGTTTTTCGATTGACTTAACTATATTCTAGTACATTTTATTATATGTTTTAAGCATTTTTTATCTAACTGATTTTGCTTTTAAATAAGTTCTAAATTTTTGAGATAATATTTTTTATTTTGGGAAATTGGGTGTTTATGTTTAAGCTCTTTACGAGAAATGTTATTACAAATGAAGCGCAGAATTATACTTTAAAGTAATATGTTACATTAATCGATTGTAATTATTGGCATTGGCATGGAGAAAGAACATAGGCTACTCTTTAACGCTATAACCGATATTTATTTATTTATTGTCTTTATTGTTAATACAAAAAAGTACAAAAGAAAAGAAACATTTGAGTTACAAATTATATGTACAACAATTGGCGGCCTTATCGCTCATAGCGATTTCTTCCAGACAACCATATCACAGAAATAAACCATATTAAATAAATATACCGATACATGCAGAGCCACCTGCAAAAGTTAGTCCTATGAATGATTTATATGAATTCATAGATCTATGTTAAACCTTCCTATTTTCTGTATGAGTTAATCATAAAATTTATATTGATGATGTTCAATGGCAATTTTAAATTAATTTGCGGCAATTTCTTTATGATAATTTTCATAAGGTGAAGCGGTTTAAACTAATATCTAATAACTATTTCAATGAACCAATGTCACGCCCGTGTCATGCTTGTCACAGATCTACCGTACCGTGATAAAAATATTTATATTTTAAGAAGACGACGTGAAAAATAATGAAATGAAGAGACCCCGCAAACTACAAACTTTTTTAAAATGCCGAGTTTGATCGGGTTGGGCTATAAACGCGCGCATTAGCCCAACTGTCGGGTTGGTTGTAGGTGCGAGCACCAATAAGAGCAGGTGCAGAATGACACACTGTGTGGTTTTAGTCGGTCCGATTCTGACACACCGCCCCGCCGCAAGCCCCTGTGGGTGATGGCCCATAGGGGTTTTCACACGTAAAAAAAATGGGTGCCGTAATGTTCTAAATACTTTTCGGTTTTTTAACTAAGCGCTATTAGTTCGTGACAATAAAGATTAATACGACCATATATAAAATTAGTATATAATTATTTCTTTCATGCGACGGAGGAGAAACAGCACGTCTCACTGCATATGAACCGTCAGAATTGAGTGTCTGCAGTTTCAGCGCCATACTTATTAAGCAGTTCACCGATGTTTTGAATCTAGTCATCGTTGAGTCGTTAAACCCATCCGACTTATAGTCCGCAGACTTCCATACATGTTCACACTGATTAAAACGGCGATTAAACTATCGGCCGATAAAAGTTTGCAGTTATGGGGGAACTAAAGCAAACTCTAACATTTCTAAAACTGAGTAGAAGCAGAATTCATTTGGATTTTATGAAAATTTAAGTTTTCGTGCACTTTTTAGCTATTTTCGATACGAACGTATTTCTGGAAAAGAATATTTTATTTAAACTGTTTTTAAAAATATCTGTCTAAAAATAATGTGAAGCTAAAAAAATCTTGCATGTCTGTTGCCAGCCTTAGGTTCTTACAATTTTTATAACATGTGTGTGAGCTATAAACATTGTTGGGCTCTGTTAAGTTGTTTATAAGGATTTATGTTGCGACATACTGATTTTATGTAGCACTAAAGGTCATTATGTAAAATTTAATGATCAAATTATGCTAATAGACATTTGGCACATTTTTCCAACACGAACATAATATATCTTAAAATTTTATGACTTGCAATTAATTTTGTGAAATATTTAGGAAGTGGTGTCCAGCAGTGGACTGAGATAGGCTGATGATGATGATGATGATTTAGGAAGGTAATCCCTATATAGTTTTAACCGAATAATCAAACTGAAATGGAAGTGAGCTGGCCGTTTTAGCAGCAGAACTGATGACCGTTGGGGTAGAAGAGTTCTGGAGTGGAGACCGCGTTTCGGCAAACGTAGTGTGGACGCCCACAGGCCAGTTGGAGTGACGACTTGCTCAGGAGGGTAATACGAGAATCCTAAAATGGTTCAGAGCGACGTGCAATGGGAGAGCCCTATATCCAGCAGTGGACAGCGATAGGCTGATGAAGATATAGTTTTACGATTTCACTGATACTATTTACAATATTTATATACAAGCGTCAAAAAATTACTCCACATAATCGCCTATTGCTAGTATTCTCAAAAGACTGGCTGCATTGCCACGTTGTATGACAATGCTAATTCTCTGTGTAAGAAAAACTTTTATATGGAGTGTTATTATGGAGAAGCGGGTTTCATGCAACTCTAACGCAAAGGGTCCTCTGATCTTGCTCGGTGATTACGTCTGGTGGACATGAACTGACTTTTGATATTGTAAATTTATATACATATATGCTAACTGCGCGATATAGAAATTCTATATCGCTGTAGCAGGAATTTAGTTGCCAGATAGCTGATGATTTAAGGAGTAATGAAGCTACTTTACGGTGTTAATTGTGGTTATTGCTGTTGTAAAAGTATAACCATAACCGTACATAACTTTGCGGGGCTTAGCCTGTTATTTATATATAGGTATAAGTTACTTGTGTACTTGTTTGCCTTTTCAGTATCGAACAGGTAGTTATGTAAGTAAAATATTTTATGTATATTAATGTAAAATATGTTATTGTCCTTAATTAAAATTAAACTTTTACGAACCGAATCTAATTAAGATTTATGTTAATATTATACATCTAGTAAGTAATAAAGTTGTTCATTAAAACCAATCTACGGTTAATTAGATTTAAACGACAATGATACAGAATGATTAAAATACTTATTTATTATATGATTGCACAAGCTGGTGATCCAACTACTTTGAAATTTATCTACTAGCAACCGATCGCTGTTTGTAGTATGTCTCGTCAATAAGGTTGTTAGATTAAACATAAAAAGTATTCAATATAAACTAGCAGCTCTGTTCCTGCTCTGGTTATTTTAGAAGAAGTAGAACTCGTAGAACTCCACATAAAACATTGCTAAAAGTTTGGTTTAAGTGGAGTCATACAACAGTACATGTCCGAGTCATACAACAGTACATGTCCAAGTCATCATCATCAACAACCCATACAACATACATGCAACAGGTCCCATTGCTGGACTCGGGTCTCCTCTCAGTAGAAGGTTAAGGCCATACGTCCAGACGCTTTCTGAGTGCAGGTTGAGGATTATCAAGACAACTTTGTGGATACGTAATCTTACAGTTGGATGTTTTTAAGCTTCCCTAATGCATCCAACTCAGCTTCTCGACTGTTATTCTATGATAACAACTGAAAGAGAGACTTATTTATTTATGCTTTCCTGGTGGATAGATGCAGTGGAAGCAAAACTAAAATACAATAGATGCCAGTACAAGATAAAATACAGAGCCTGTCAATGTGGCTACTCTACCCGGTATTGATACTGGATTTACATTCCCTCAAACTTACGCAAACTTCATTGAACGTAATAGATACGTGACAACAAGTACTAATTCGATTGAAATTTATTTCACCAACTATACTTGCAAATTCTTGAACGTCTACATCCAATTCAACCTTATTTACATTGGATAAACATGGTTAATAAAGAAAAGAGGAACCTTGATAAGAATATCAAGAGGCTGAACGGAAAAAAAGCCCTGAAAACTTTTGGAGACGGAGGTCATTACTGGAACACTTCAAGCGTAAAATGAAGTTATAAAACGGTGCGGAGAATGGGAGATCCCCAAGATTATGTGTTTACTTTTAAACGCTACAGCCACAATAGGGTTTGCTTATCCTTATTGAGTTGTTTTTTTTAGTAGTTTAATACTGGATTTGTTTGATGGAGGCCTAGCTGTGTATGTGGATGAATTGTTTTTTTAATTCAATAAATCTTATACATGTAATACAATTATTTGTTTTTAACTAATTCATTTTAGTAGCAGTTAGGTTCGTATATAAAGAAAAACATAGACAGGAGAGATAGAGAGAGATAGAGAGAGAGAGATAGACTTCAGATATATTATTAAACTAAATAAAAGCACACATAGCAGACTATTTAGATCAGAAATAAGTAGGCGTGCATGAATGTGACGAGATGATGTTAAATATATAAATTTAAGACATCAATTACTTCTAAAGCTTGCAATGTTTTCATTTTAGGTTCGTCTTCTGTGAGAGGTTACTACAAAATCTGCCATCAAACAGAAATGGTTTGATCTAAATAGAAATCATCGATCTCAGTAATGTATCATAAAAATACTTGTTGAGATATTACTTCAAACTCAGGTATTAAATCTATTCAGTAGCTTCCAAGGCAGCAAAGTCGTTAAATTCACGTCAGTTTTATGACTATACATCGAATCCATATTTTGAAGATAATAACTCGAACAGATATAAAATAGTTGTATATATCATTGTAATATGTGAGTTAACTTTATTACAGGATGTTATTGACTGAAATTCTCTCTCTTTCGACTAATTTGTAATTGCCTACAACCAGTGAATTATCTCACTGCTTTTAATTTTTAACTAATGTTAACATTAACGCTAATAGAATATTTTTTCGTTTATGTTCTTGCCTGCCTTGCCTTGCTGGTGTCGTGACACACACAAATATGAACACAAATATTTGTTTCGGAGTCTGAATGTTTTCTTTGTATCATATGTATGTATTTATAAAAAAAGTATGTTTATGTATTTATATCAGTTGTTTAGTACCCATAATACAAGCTCTGCTTAGCTTGGGACTAGATGACGTTGTGAATAAGATGTCCGAAAAAAAACTAAAAAAAAATCAAAGTGTATAATAACATAAAAGATTAAGCTTCGAGCATTATACCTCCTACTAAGTCATGGCTCAATAATTATCATCAAATATTCCGTTAAACTTTGAAACCTTTCACCAAACCATCTACAAAAAATACAAAAGCTTGCTCCCTTACTCGCCTCTTACGACACCCATGGGATGAATAGGGGTGGTGACAATTTGTATTCTGTACCCGTCACCATACAAAACTTTTGGTATTAAAACATTTCTTCACTCAAACCTACTAAAGCAACTTAACAACTTCAACTTAACCCGATTGTGTCATAAAATATAGAATTTCAGTAGTAAACGACAGAGGTGATCACCGGTATAAATGATCCCCATTAAGGTACCGTCGGGCGACGTGTTTGAGAAATAACCCTTTAGATGCAGCTGCAGACGTAAAGCGGGAAATGTTACATTTGTACACACGGACCCATATTTCCACATACTCTTCCAATTGTTTACTAATAAACTAAAATAGTTTTTATTAAATTTTAAATAAATGATGCCAGTACAAACCCGTCTAGCCAGCGTGGTGTAGTTGGCTAAAACCTCCATGATAAGAGGAGGCATACATACATACATAGGCAACAGAAGGCTTTTCAAAACTGTTGATAAATAAATAAATAGCAAATATTTCGGACATCTAACACACAACGTCATCTAGTCCCAAACTAAGCAGAGCTTGTATTATGGATACTAAATAACTGATATAAATACATAAACATACTTTTTGTAAATTCATACATATTAAACATGGAAAACACCTAGACTCACAAAAAAATTTGGGGATCCCACAAATAATATTTGGTCTGACTCAGGAATCGAAACCGAGACCTCTCGATCAGCAGCCGCATACGCTAACCACTAGACCAACAAGGCAGTCGATGATAATGATGTTAGTCAGTTTTATTAGATGATGTTAAGTAAGATGTAAGATTGTTGTGGTAAAGAGTAAAGTATGTCCTTCCTCAAAAATCAAATTAACTCTGTAATTTTTTCTTTACTGTGATTTACCTTCGAATTTATACTCGTAATATTAGTATGGATTAGGAATTAATTCAGTTAGACACAAAAATACATAGATCTATTTTGTTGAAGAAGTGGAAAATCTCTTCTGGTGTCCTTGATATATGAGCCAGAAGTAAGTGGTAAGTCCACTAAAACTTAACATACTACTTAACGGCCAGCTACAAAGCGGCATATATCGTCAGGCCCCAACTACGTCATTTCACTGATCAGGGCCTATCCTGATTATCACATAGACCAAGATAATATATAATACTATTAATTAGTTGATGTAACAATATTATGTTGACAGATATATTTGTCGGTGTGTCCCCGGACGCCATTACATCACCCTTGTGAACGTTGTTTAGAATTCTTGCTAATGTAAAAATGCATTTGTTCTATGTTTTTCACAACAACAAGATTATTTTTGCTGTTTTACCTCTCAGAAAATCTGATTGTGTTTTTTCTAATCTCTCTTCATAATCGTTCCCCTATTACATAGGATAGTGATTCAATATAAAAAGTCGTTTGTTCTTCCTCTGTCTGATCTATTTTGGCTTTATATCACCTCTGAGGTTAAGTGGTGACATTTACGACAACGTGTTTAATGTCTTGGTTCCGATTCCTGAATCGGGCCATATGTTTGTTTGAGGTGAAAATATTGGTATCATAGTTCGGATTTTTTCTATATAAACAGAATATGTGTGCATTTCCAAAAAATATCTATTCTTTCTAGGTTTATTACAATATTATTTTTTGATGGCTACTAGTTCAACCGGTTTTACCTGAATATCAGTTTTTCCATGAAGCGACTGGCATCGGACCTCCGCAACCCTAAGGGAGAACTGTAATTCGAAGGTTGAACTAGTTCTCAGTAAGTTGTTTGAGGGCACTGACTTCCCAATAACGATTGCCATAGATGTTCATGACAACCGGGACCGAAGGCTTTATGTGCTCTCCAAGGCACGGGCGTTAATCACCGCCTAACTTCAAACTGCGGGCTGCTATTATGAATTTTCTATAAATAAACACCGAATCCGGGATTCACAAAAAATATATATTTATTAATATCAGTTATAGATAGATAGCCCAAGATGTGCTTAGTTTGGTACTGTACGATTAAAGGTACATATATCATCTATCACTGTAGGCTAGTACACAACAAGAATCATGGGTACTTTGCAGGTCTTTGGAAGGGAGTACACTTTTTCTTTACAGCTTAACAATTTGTGTAAAATAATATAGATCCATACTATTTCTTCGTAATATTTCATAGTCTTAGAAATTCTAAAAGAAAATTGATATAATCACGTTACGGGTAAACGAGAAAAACTTAAAAACTTATGAATGTTAGTAGTAATTTATTCGTACTTCAAATACGCAAACAGTCGTTAAGCCGACGTTTTAGGTTACGTTGACACTTGACACTCGCCAACTCAAACTTTAAACTCGAAGGGACCAAAACTACTATAATATTCTATTTGTAAGTCAGTGAAGCGTAACCGTAACTTAAATTATTCAAAGTATGGTCTTGTACAGGAATATTATGTATAAATATGAGTCATAGAACTCATAGACGACGCTCACCTTAAAGTATACTCAATACTTTATTGCTTACCTAAGGTCCTTTTACAGGTGGTAAAAACTTATGTAGTTGGTATATGAGTGTTGTATTTATGGTGCCAATTAAAATTTATAATTAAGTTAATCCCAGTTCAATAATGTTTTGCTTAAGCAACAATTTGGCTCTTCCTTTCCATTTCAAGCTGTAATAAGCTTGAATTCACTACCAGCTCACGTGTTTTCCTCCTACTATGATCCCGGGTCATATAGGCGGGGTGTAAATAAACATTTCACTACGCTGCCACAGTGTGGGTCACCTTTCTAAATTGATTGCCTTTGTAGTTAGTGACTTTCCCCTCACTCTTAGATGTTACACATGCTTTTCATTGTGGTGACTTTCACATACAGCGCAAAGGAATAACATACAACAGCGCCATATACCGTAGAAACTCTAAACCACGGAGTAACTAATCCTGAATCGCGATATAGAAGTTCTAACCGTTGGATGTTTGTGTGATTTAAAAGAAAAAAAAACAAAGATTTAAATAAATTTTAACCTACCAAAGTGACTGTACTCTGTGTGATGGAAAACATGAGTTGAATCCTGAATAGTGAATGAATGAGATGATTTTTAATAGTAATAAATATATATTTTGGACATTGCACATATTAGTCAATATATTATGGATGCTAGATAACTGATATAAATACATAAATATACATTTTTTTCTAAAAGTTCATTTCAGTTTAGTTGAGTTGAGTTGAGTTGAGTTGAATACTCGTATTGTAGGCCCACTTTATTCACTGACCAATTTGAAGGGGGCAATAAGATGTACAGACTTACATGACAGTATTTACAAGTTTTCTTGTGAATAACATTCTTGTGAACAACAGGTTCAAAGACTTAGCTTGGAGCCTGTACTAACAATATTCGATCGTGAGCTATCTATTGAGCTTCACGCTGATGCTGGCTCGGGCAGCTATGGTGCCATACTAAAATAAAAGTTGTGAAGCTTAGTTTCCGCCTTAGGGCGGCTTAACAACATCCAACGACAAGATTTCGTAGCCACAACATGCCTTGCCAGTCCCCAATCCGCACTTGGCCAGCCAGCGTGGGGACGCATGGTCTTATCCCTCTCGTGAGGGGAGACTCGAGCCCAACTGTGAGACATTAAGGTTTGTTGATTGATTGATTAATTTGACTTAGTAGTAAAATTCAACAAACGGACTACTAAAAAACCTTATTTCTAGTAGTCTCGGTTCTTCTCAGTCTCCTCCCTTGCACTCAATGTCTATGCTGGAGGTGGATTGGGCTGAGCTGGAGGGTATTATTTTGGGTCTCAGGGACAAAAGTTCCGCTGGTCTTGAAGGCATAACTTCCATTATTGTGAAGGCCACGAGGCATTCTATCATTCCTGTCCTTGTCCATATTTTTAACTTATGTCTCTTGAGAGGTACCTTTCAGGACGTATTTAAGACTGCTATTGTCCACCCAACCTACAAATCCGGAGACAGAGACAGTGTCTCGAATTACAGACCGATTTCAATACTTTCGACCCTTTCAAAATTTTTCGAAAAGGTTAAAACCACCAGACTAACTAAATACCTTAATAGATTCAACATCTTAGCACCCAATCAATTCGGGTTCAGAAGTGGTAAATCCACAGATGATGCAGTTATAGAAAATTTTGAAAAGAAACATAGGTAAAACCATTGGTATCTTCCTATACCTCTCAAAAGCGTTGGATACTGCCTCTGTCCCTATCCTTCTTTCGAAGCTGTACGGCATGGGTATTCGTGGTACGGCCTATGATTTGCTTACTAGCTATCTTACGGGCCGTAAACAGTCTCTTAAGATAGAAAACTATGTTAGTAGGGAGGAATCTCTTACTTTTGGAGTTCCACAGGGCAGTATACTGGGGCCAACTTTATTTCACACACCACGTGTTGGGTAACTGTAAGTGTAGTGAGTAGTTGATTAAAATAAATAAATAAATAAAATAAATAAGTTAGATTTTAAACGAGTAATATTGTTATGTTATTCAGGGGGTCATTGAAATTAGTGTACTTTTCTAAATATCCATCTAAAAAGTACAATAATAAAATATAAGGTGTAATTTGTGTTCTAAATACCGAATTTGCAATAAAACGCAAACTATGGTAATAACAAATTATCATATTATTCTTTGGGGAGTGCTATTTGTTATCGTTTTTACAATTTTTTTAGATGCTCAACTTCTATCGTTTTCTACGTTTCTTAATTCTTCCTTGAGAAATGTGCAATTTTTTTCAATTTCAACCAGTTAGTACTTGACATTAACTCGTTGAACCAAAGAAATTTTCTACCAAACATTATTGGCACTTATAATAATAATACTAAAATACAAGTTGTTTACCTTAAGCAAGGTATTATAGTATCTCGATAGTCTAACCATTAATCTACTGAATAGCTCCGAGAACAATAAAAGGATGAAGTAGATTGCCAGAACGGTCCCAAATACTGGATCACTTTAATGAAAAGTTTTCAAATAAAATTTCCACATGTATGTTATGAGCTTTGAAATTGTTATTTTTTAGTTATTTATTATTGTATTAAGAGGATGTTTATGCCAACTTTTAAATTAATGGATGAAACTAAGATATTTCATTATTTTTTATTTCATTATTGCGCTATAAAATTTATATAAATTAATTTCATTAGATGCGGGCAGCTTAGGACTGGTTGCTATGGATAAATTTAGGGGTAAATCTATGCCTAGCAATGGACATCTATTGAGTGAAATAATTACATTCCTGTTGAGTAAGATGAATTACAAGTTCTATCGAAGGGAGTGAAGAAATTGATAGAATGCCTAGAAAATATCCTGAATATTAATTAAAGACTAGCCGTCTATTAAGTGACGTAATGTGATGTTAACGCCCAAAATGCTCATCATTATCATCGTCATCATCATCAACAGCCTTCAATAGTACTCGACAGCTTATAGGTTTTTCATCAAATAATCAATCTCCATACCATATATCATTGAAATTGGTTCAGCGGTGAAAACGTACAGACAGACACACAAACAGAATTACTATCGAATATTTAATATAAATTTAGATGTACGAATTAACCTAATAGTAACTTCGCTTTAATTAAATGATACCAACAATGTCAAGGTAAAAGGCTATAACTCAACATACAACATTTCTGCAACTGCAACTTATAATTCTACCGCGATAAACTCAGGAAACCAATAACTAAGGTAGCATTATATAAAAACAATAAACCTCTAGATTAATTGAAGCGGAACAAAGGTGCAACTAAATAGTCAAGATAATTAAAACAAACTTAGAGAAAGTTCGGGCAACTTCACAAATAAAGTTCAGTTCAGGTAAAGTTTGGTCTACATCCTTGAGATACATACCAACCTTAAAATATATGGATCTGGTCAGCAAGTCTTAATAATAAAATACTAAATTAATCGAAATTTCTAACGAGATTTTTTGACTCAATTTTTAATTCAAATTTGCATGCAAATTCTTAAAGGTCTAAGCAAGTGGGTCTAAAAATTTATTTATCAACAATATTATTGTACTATAAAAATAGCTAAATTTTTCAAACATAATTTTAAACTACCTAAGAGAATAAACTACGAAGGACCATAGCACCACAAAGAGAAGGAAGACTTAAAACAAACCATGTGTCAACCAGGGGATTTAGAAGGCTAAAACCTTATTTCTAAAAAGAAGTCTATATCCAGCTGTGGACTCTTAAAGACTATAGAGACAATGATGATAATCATGTTTTGTATGTGGAACTAAGTTAGTTAACTAGTAAGTTAGGTACCCCAAATTTTTTTTCTCAATATGATTTTATTTTAGCACTTTGACGACGTGATAAAAAATATCCATGCAAAGTTTCATCTTTCTAGCCCTGTTTGGTAGTTAAGTCGATGACGGATAGACGGACATAACGAAACCTAAATGGTTATGTCCGTAGTAATGAACTACGGTAACCTTACATAAATAGTAATATACCGTAGTAATGAACTACGGTATATTACTATTACAACAGTAAAACATAAATGAGTAACCGACAAATACTGAAAAACCATCACGTTGTGGAAGTTCTTGATAGCTTTAATAGAGGCAAATTTTGAAGTTTAGTTGCTACTGATTATTGTGTATATTAATAATCAGCTTAAATATAAAGATGAAGCGATTTTCATCATAAGTATTAAGTGGAACAGTTTCTCAAATGGAAAACCAACAGTTAGTGCGAGAAATGAATTTTGACAAATACAATTGTCAACTAGACAATTATTTACTATTCAGTTACTTGAATAATTATAATTATTATGAAAAAGCAAAATAAAAAGCAATCAATTTTAAGTACATATGGATTTGTATGCCAAAACAAGATAGAATATGCCACTGATCCAAAACGTATGTTCGATTCAAATATAAAATATTTTAATTTTATTTCGTTTCAAAAGCAACTGATTATCACTGAGACTTTTTGGATGATCCTATATTTTTAACCAATTTTTTTATGAGCTGAAGATATTTATTTGAAAATATTGCTATGTTAAATATAAATTCATTGTAAAAATTAAATAGGTAACCGTATTATCATAAATATATCATACAGGTTAATATACCTGGAGGAATAGGTTTTATATCCCTCTAACACAAAATTCTGAGAAGGGTCTGCGTTAGTGCGTTTGTAGTGTAAATTTTATAAAATCTATTTATAATAATAATCACTTTTCGGCAGTCTGATCAAAATTCGAGACTGTCTGGACCGATTTGGTTAATGTCTTGACTTTTTGGGGTAGTTCAGGGTAAGAACCTATATGAATATATATAAATATATAGACAATGTTACCCAAATGTGTTTTAGTTGATAAATAGATAAAGTATTAAGCGATTCTCTTTTTCGTAAATCTACTGTGTCCTTAACCAATAATATCTATTTTTTTTTTGTACATTATCATATAACTTACACCATTTTACAAAGTACTGTAAATTTAACTCAGTCAATAGCAAATATTTAGTTCTACTATTTGTTTTGCCAAACTGATGTTTCGAATTACGGTAATTAACAGTGCTATCATAATTTGAATTCGTCTTTGAATTAAATTTGGGTTTGTTACGCCTCGTGGCTTGATGTTATTAATATGAGTAAAGTTGTACTGTAACTATGTAGTAACTTGTTATGAAATTTACAAAATGAATGTAAATATAATAAACAACTATATATATATATATCTTTAATAATATTATAAACGCAAAAGTTTGTGAGAATGTATGGTATGTTTCTCGTTCTTTCACGCAAAAACTACAAAACGGATTTTGAGAAAACTTGACTGTTATGAAGCTTATATAACACATAGACTACTTTTACTGAAATAATCGAGATACATTGATTTTTTGATTAAATAGTTTTGTATTAAGACACGAGAGAATTTAATGGTAGATGAAACTAAAAATAACATAAAACATTTCCTTTTTAGGGCTCCGTAGGTTATGATTCGAAACCCTTGTACATTCGCCACGTCCGTCCGTCCGTCCTAACTACTGCCCAAACGGTTGGTGCTAGTTTTAATAAAAACAGGGCGCCCCCCCTCTCTAAAAGCCAAACGGCTGGGTCAAGAAATCTGAAAAAAATCATGCTGTTGTCCATTCATATCCATTGTGTGATTGGTGTTTTATTTTGATATTTATGGTATGAAAATGATCAATTAAATGAGATGATTAGTTCCTAAGGTTTGTTAGTTTATTAAATGATTTCTAACGTGTAAGATAATTGATTTTTTTAAAGCCTTCTTTTTCTAAATCCTAAATCTATAATATACTTTAATGCTATGAAGACTAATGAAAATCAAATAAATGAACAAATCTCTAGCCACTATCACTATTCAATGCATACTGATCGTCCCATCAGGGTATCAAAATACAGTTGGTATTAGATTAACGTTCTACTTCAACTGTGAGACAGAAGTTCAACTTGGTGCGTAAATTGAGGATAGTATTAGGTCTTTTAGTATGATATATAATATAATACGGCAAACATATTTGCCGAGACTGATGATAGAGCATTTATGACCCTTGACTAGCTAGTGATAATTGCGATAAAATTATTTATAAGGCTACAAAATCTTCAACTCTTCGACGTTTCTAGCTGGTTATACCGCTCGTGGTAAGCGTTGGACTGATGTGAGCTTTGCTTTTAAAGACCTTCGTGATGGTCGCGTAGTGACGATCTGCGATTCATTTAGTTCATTCCAATGGTTTGGACCACATTACAGCAAGTGATCTGCGGTTGCAGACTTGTTTAATTATGGTTTTTTTAAAGCTACGATATGCTTATTTGTCCGTTCCACTATTTTGCGTTCCGTCTCTCCGATTTAAATATTTTCATCATAATTAAGTCCAGTTGAACAACAAAAAACGTAGTCTAAAAGTTGCAAAGGTCTAATAACAGTCCTAATTGCAATGTCTCCTAGTTGTTTTTCCTAATAAACCAACAAGCTGTCAAACAAAATATAATTAATTTACTATAACCTACACTTCTGTTGTGTACATTTTATCGAACAAATCTCCCCTGTGAAGTTAGAAACTAATCAAGTTAACAGATCGATTCATATGATATTCAGCTATCTTCATTTAAAATATGGCGCTTTTGTTTATGTTCCTTTATTCGTTTTATAATAATACTACACCAATTTTATTATGATTTTGTTGAACTTTTCCATCATTTTTTGGTGATTTGGTGGTTGACCCGGATGTCCTATTCACAATTTCAATTCCGATCGAATGGTATCAGAATTGTAACGTTTCGTAGTCTTGAATTGTAACTATTTTGAGTATAATTTAAAATTGCAATTGGCTCCAGCTTAGGAATGAATTCAAGATTATGGCCACTGAAGACTCAAGAGTCGGGAGTATATGGTGATTTCATTAAAAAACACCCCGACTGTCTACGTCAAGCGCTCTACTCCGGGTGAATCCGTACCTTATAACTTTTTTTTTCATAAATATTTTGCACACACAATGCCAATTAGCTTGAAACTAGGCAGGGCTTGTACTGAGAAAGCTAGATTGACTGATAGAATAAAATAGTCTTCCTCAAAATATTCGCAATATAAAACCGTGAGACACATAGTACGAATTTGGTCTGAAAATTCGATCAACTACGGTTACTACTACCTTTTTGTTCAGCTGCAACTTTACACTAGCTTTAGACAATTACTCATAATTACGTGATGATCGATGGATAATCACGATCGTTTTATCTTTTTAAATTGCGCACTCGGTTCACTTTCGTACACTACAAATCAAAATTATTTAAAAGTAAATCAAAACTCGATATGAAAATATGATTTGATCTTACCATTGTAACTTACAGGCTTTTCAGTAATCTTCACTCATTACCGTGTCGCACTGGTAAACTGCATTGCAACCCTTTCACATTATACAAGTACCGTACAAGGCACGGGTGCAGCTTCCGTCAGCACAATATTATCTAGCTAGATAGAAAGCTTTACACACGAACACACTGAAACATAGTGAAGTACCAACATATTTTTTTTAATTTGAGTACCAAACGCTTAACAAAATTCTAGAAAACTAAAATGAATTAAAATCCTTTGCAATTGTTACTCGAAACCAGATACCTATAGGCTGCCTGTCTCTTAATTTACGAATTTTATGTTCCGACGTCGTTAATTAACTTTTCATTTTATTTTTCTTGTTTAAGGTTATAGTAACAAATTAATATTTCAATACAAACTCTGGCATTTAGAATTAGTTAGATTAGCAAGATTGCACCTATACAAGTAGACAGAACTGATAGTGCCAATATTTTTTGCAGGTTGTATATATTCACTACAATCTTGTTAAATTTTTTTAACAGCCCCTCCATATTGAAAAAAACATTTTTAAATAAATTATTTCTAACAGTTTTGTATGTTAAAGAGCTACGTAAGCAAACATATCCCAGCAGGTTAATCCTTATCAACTTAGTATCACAGATCAAAATTGTTAAACGACCAACGTTTCCACTTGACGTGCGGGACGCAAGCAAACAGCAATAAATTTCGGGTTCGCGAACCCGGAAATACTATCTCTGTATAAGCGTCCCGGCACACTATGTCACAACGGCTGGCAAGTTGAAACAAAGCCTGTGGAATCCTCGTATTTTTAACGATATACGAGCCTTTTTGTATGAATTGCATTTGGATGGGCTACGAAGTGACGTTCCAGAGATGACATGATGAGATATAAAAATGTTTTCTTTTCACCCACGCTGTTTTTTATATATTTTGTAAGACGTTTTGTCGTAGGAGAAATATAAAATGAGGTTGTAAAGAGGAATATAGAAATAAGCAGGATCTATGGTTTGTACATAAATAATAAGTTTTCGGTTATGATGTTGTGTAGACTCGCTAGATGGCGAAAAATGATAAAAGTGGCACATCACTTTTATTAAGTTGTTATTAGCAAGTGGTATTTAGAATAAATAAATAAATATTTCGAATATCTAACACACAAAATCATCTAGTTCCAAACTAAGCAGAGCTTTATTATGGATAATAGACAACTAATATAAATACACGTATTCTTTTTTTGGTAATACATACATATTATATTTACATAGAAAACACCCATAATGATCATACAAACATTTGGTCCGACCCAGGAATCAAACCCGAGACCTTTTGATCAGCAGTCGCATACATTAACCACTAGATCAACCAACAAGGCAGTCACAGATTATAAATCAACAGTAGTGTATCAATACAACGGTTTATAAAAGCGACTAGCTTAGTTAGATCCAGAGACACGATCCCTTTGTGGGTCTGAGATGCAAATCTACATCACCACTGCTACTCCAGTGAATGGTGATCAGAGAGAACTTGTTACATGACTACTGCAAGATATCATTTATTTAACATGTCATAGTAAGTTTATTGACTGTAGAGTTTACAACATTTCTAGCGTTTAAAAATAAAATAATAAGAATCTGAACTCTGTTAGCTTAATGACGGTAAATTAAACTCGTGAAGTCTAAAGGATTTTTAAAGTAGACTAGCTGAATTCGGCAGTGTTATTTGCGGCTTTAGTACAGTTGTAAGTAACGTTGCGGGGCGAAGTTAGTTTAAACAAGAAGTTCAAGATACTTCTTATATAATTAGCTATCTGATAGTGAAAGCCCCGTCAAAATCAGCCCAGTCGTTCCAGAGATTAGTTTTATTAATTTAAGGCTTTTAGTGAATAGTTGTTAGCATTAAATTACAAACAGACACTCCAATTTTATTTATTTTTATAGATGTGACCTTGTCAAATATAATATTATTGACTATTTTTATTTTAAGATCGCATGCATGATACATGTAATCCGATTTCATATGCGCTTGTCATCGAACGATCGAATATATGACGTCGCAGTAATTTCATTAACGAACGAACATTTCATAATTTTAACAAAAAGGAACCCACTTCATAGAAAAACTATTCTGAGTACCCAAATCGCGACAATTGTGCCTGATATTTGAGGAGTTCCCTCGATTTCCTTGGGATCCCATCATCAGATCCCGATATGGTGACGATGGGACCACCTGTAAGCTACGCCCATTCCAATGCAAAAAAAATATTTTGAAATAGGTTCATTAACGTTGAAATTATCGCTGAACATACATAAAAGAAAAAAAAATATTTCGACGAATTGAGAACCTCCTCCTTTTTTTTGAAGTCGGTTAAAAAGAGAATTTAGTACTTGCATAACAGCTTACACGTGGAATTGTTATAATATTAATTAATTGCACGTGTAATTGTTATAATATTAATTAATTGCACGTGTTCGTGTAATAAACGGAATGTTTATAATTATTAACTGTTACATGTGTGTGATTACGTTAGGGTGGTAAAACCGGATATAATCTCTAATCATTGCTGTTATGTGACTTTCTTTTAAATAATGATATGAGCTTGTCAAAGTGACTGTAGTCTTTCGCATAATAAGTATGCGCAGAATCCAAGAGTAGTGATCACTGTACTCTGTAATATTCATTTTGAATTCAGAAAATACAATCTTTATATACATATATAATTCTTGTGTGAGTGTGTATGTCACTGAACTTCTCTCAAACGACTGGACCGATTTTGATGAAATTTTTTGTGTGTATTCAAGGGGATCTGGGAATGGTTTACATTTGCAATTGGCCCCGGTAGGTGGCGCTGCGATCAAGTTCTGGAATTTTAAAGTTGGGCGGTACGAAGTTCGCTGGGTCAACTAGTAATAATATAGAAAATTGACCCACGCTATGGTAGTCCATCGAGATGTTTTTGCCTACATGGGAGGCACTAGTTTTCAAATAAACAATAGAAGTATCAAAATCGGTTCACCCAATCGAAAGGTCTGAGATAACATACATAAAAAATAAAAATTGGTTTAAAAATCTTTACAAAGAGAAGGAAAACTTGTAACAAAACTTATACCAACCAGTCTGGGCAGCATGGTATAGAAGGCCAAAACCTCTGTAGGCTCCTTCTTCCACGCATCATTCAACATCGTTTACGCATCCACATATGTACATACTCTTTTCTTCCTTCGCCTCATTTCATCTTTAATAAAGTTGGAAGAAAATAAAACGTCATGTGTGACTTTTGTGATTGAAAAATCTAGAGAGACTTCTCTGCTCGCTATGTCTCAAGTTAATTTTATTTATTGTAAACAGATCCTGTACATAGTCCATTTCTTCTTAACACCTTCTATATCATATAATATATTGTAAATAATAAGTGCGCCGTATTAATAAACTTATTGTACATAATACCCAAAGTTTTATATAATAAACATCGGACAACCTCTTCTTTCTAAGGAGAGGCCTATATCCAGCAGTGAACTGTCAAAGGAAGCGGTGGACTGATGATGATGATTACCTAAATATTGGTCTTGGGTGGGCATCGAAATAAATTATGTAGTTAGTTCAGGATATTTTAAAGACTAAAATTCCTTGTGTATTGTTTGCCTGATCAAGCACATACATACCTATATAAACAAAAAATAAAATATAAAAAGATTTTCTTGAGTTTATTACCCGATTAATTAACTTTTAACTTTGAACTTTAACTATTGACATAGTACAAGTGACAAACTAAATAGTGTAGAATAATTAAAATATTAAGTTTAATTGGACAAATTTTAAACAAGTGTGACTCGTAGAAAGTTTTGACAAAATTTGAATGAGTTGGGTCATTATTACCAATCTTTGGACATTTATTTAAAATTCAGGGTCAGTAGTCAAAACAAAAAAAAACCCTTCTTCTCGACTTCATTTTATTTGACTAAAAATATTCAGAACTAAATGACTTGTGAATGTAATCTTTGACACACTGAATAAACTCGTGTACTTACAAGTATTTGTATTAGAAGATAATTGAGTTAACTGAATAATATGGTATTGTTGGTTTGCATTTTTTCGAAAAAAAAGTTTAAAACTTACGAAATGAGTTTTAAGACTGAGTTTTTTTTATCCTGTCTACCCGAGTCGTCAGTAGCTTACCGTGGTAAAATTCTTCTTCATTAGTTTTCCAGCGCTGTTAAATAAAATGCAACTGCGGTTTTGAATTTAAAAACTTGAGGACTTTTTCAGAGAAACAAAACAGAAAACAAATCACGCCGTCTGGATGTTAACCACAAAATACTGACTACTGGAATAGATTTCAAGGCAACAAATGAGTGGAAATCTTTTTAAATATTTTTAACACCAAATATCTTTTTATTGAAAGACACCCCTTTACTCCCACACACGCCCTTCGTTTACCCCACGAAGGGTATGGTGTAAAAAGTATTGCCCACGTAAACAAATAATTAGAAAAATGTGTAGGAGTATAGCCCAATAGGAGTGGGGTTCTTTTGTACAGTTTCTTTCAAAAAACCAAATCCTCAAATCCACAAGTTATACAAAAATGTCATCAATTAAAATAAATTCAAGTTTTTATAATAAATAAAGGTATTATCTAAACAGAGCTGTACTATGAAAGCCAAATTGACTGATAGAATACGTACTTACAAGATTTTTTTTGCAATTACATGTATATTTTACATAGAAAACCTTAACCTCCGAATTATATATATGTAGATCATACAAACATTTGATTCGACCCAGGATTTGAACCCGAGATTTCAAACACAGCAGTCACATACACTGCGCTACCGAGACAGTAATAATAATAGTCTAAATCTGTTCCTTTTACCAATTTCTATTAAACCTTGGTGATTCTGTTTACGTGAGATGACTCATATGACTTAAATTGTCCCATATAAAAGTCTTTTCTAGTAGGTACATGAGAGTTCCTTGGTGCACACCATGCCTTTTGAATAATTCATATTTCACCAGAGCAATAATAGCACAGGTGAATATTATTTTTCTTTTTGTGTTCGGTGCGTCAGTGAATAGAACAGGACCTGCGAACGAGTGATAATAATTCATCGATTGTTTACTACCTAACAGGTACCCGAGTAAAAAGGCGCTTTTTAATGATGAATTGTTCGCTATAGAGGTTTGATATACAATAACAGAAATGTTGAATGGATAATATATAGTACTCAAGACTAAGCACAAAGTAATATGTCAGAGAGATAATGATTTATTAAGGAGTAACTACAGTAGATTTAAGAGCGAATCCAAAACAAGACTTTGTGTTAGCAGCTAATAATACTAGCTTTGTTTCCGAATCCATCCATGTGAACGTTGGTTAGCGCGGTAAAGAGAACAATATATCTTTACTCAAGCATCAAAGTTTGAGATTTTGCATCAAAGCAAAGAGATTTTGCCAATTTTTATTGCAGCACTTTAGCAGTGAAAAAAATAATATAGATAGGTACTTTCGAATTAAAATAGTATATATAAGTTTTCGAATTAATATATAAGTATGGAGAGACTGCTTATATTGGTTAAAGGTTTATTTTATACATTAATATGTCTGTGACAACCCTACTTTTACTAGTATTCAAATACACTACATTTTAACTTACAAAGACTCCAGTGTGAGACTCCAAGTATGCCTATATTCTCATAACTCTTCATTTAATTAGGCATTTTTTTTCTTTGACTGCCTCGTTGGTCTAGTGGTCAGCGTATGCGACTGATGATCAAAAGGTCTCGGGTTCAAATAACAGCCCGGAGTCTGAAAGTTCGCCGGTGATTCACGCCCATGCCTTGGAGAGCAAGTTAAGCCCTGCTTGTCATGAACATCTAAGGCAATCCTTATAGGGAGGTCAGCGTCCTCAAATATACTGACAACTAGTTCAACCCCTCCAATTTCTTCCTCAGGGTTGCGCAGGTAAAACCGGTTGAAATAGTAACCTGCTCTAAATAATCTTGGGAGTAAAGGCTGTATGTAAGGCTGATGTAAGGAAGATGATGATTATTTTATTCCCTGTACGAATTTATTATAAGCTTGCTTTATTTATATTACCACTGGCAAATGTAGTCATTTAACAAAACCTTCTTGTTCCATTTACTATATGTATATAAGCATGTGTTAATGTATGTTCCTATTGGTTATTATTTAAGCAAACGAATGAAAGTATAAAAGTTTCAGAAACTGTTGAAAAGTTTTAATAGCAATTAAGAGGTTGCCTTCAGCTTTGTGAAGTAGGGAGACATACTTAATGCCATGTTTTCTCATTAATGTCAAAACGATATTTAAACGCAATATTATGTTTAATACACTTTCTAAAAGCTCAAAAAACTTGGTTCGATATCCAGTAATCAATCAGTCTTGGTTCAATACACTAATCTTCAAAGTTTGACTTGCACTTAACCTATTTTTTTCTTTCTACCCTCAAAGTACTATATCGTAAGAACCGTCGATTCCGAGAAATTGAATAAGATTTTAGGGTCTCTGAAAATTATTTTGTATTAGAAAATTTTCCTTATCGAATTTATCTGGAAATTTGTGAGATACATTTTTGTGGATGTTTTGTTTAAAATCTTCCGTTCCAAGTGTTTAATGAAATATATCTTCCTAGAATTTATTATTCCAGAGATTATTTATGGTAAACTACTAGTTATCTTGTACTTGTACTAATCAATGATAGATTTTTCTATTGTTCGCCTGGCATCGGACGCAACCCTGAGGGCGTATTGAATTCGAATATTGAACAAGTCAGTATATTTGCTATTGCCATAAGTGTTCATACCAACCGGATCCGACGGCTTAATGTGCTCTTCGAGACATGCATATGACACATACACGCCAAACTTCCAAACTGGAATGTTATTGAAAAAAAGTCTAGTAAGAAAACCCAATAACACTTTTGGCCAGACTCGGGAATCAAGCCCGAGACATCTTGATCGGATGTCTCATACGCTAACCATTGGACTAACGTGTCAGTTCATCCACTCTTTCATAAAATTCTTAAAATTCATAAAATTATTAAAAATATATCTGAACTCTTCATATCTGTTATAAAGAGAAGCATCTTTATTTGGTTTTTATTCCGAAAAAAACTAACCATTTTTGTTACGCTGATATGTTTTCGTATTAAAAAAACTTACTAATAGGTAATGGAAAACATGTTATGTAATAACCTTTTACCTTTACTCTCTTAGGCTTTTAGCTAGGATAAAAATCATATCATTATTATCATTATCAGCATTAATAATATTTGGAATCAGCTAAATATGTAGTGTAACAGAGAATTTTATAGGGTCACTTCGCTTCCAGCCATTGCATGCTACCAATCCTGGTTGAGAATGTAATTGGGTAAAAGTTGAGTAAACATTCATATTATTTACTTAACATGTTCTGTAACTGGACTGTCGTATGTTGCTGAAATAAATAATTGGAGTATAGTTATATAGTATATCTGGAGTAATTAGTACTTCGAAGCTTATCTGCTTTAGATTAGATTAGATTAGAGTAAACTTTATTGTACACCAGTTAATACAGTTTACATACAAGAGTACATCATTATACTGACCATGTACAATTGGCGGCCTTATCGCTAAAAAGCAATTTCTGCCAGGCAACCTTAGGATGGAAAAAAGATTATGGGTAAAAAATCGACATAATGGGCAGTGTTGGTGCGAGTTTTTTTAAATAATAAAAAAAAAAATAATAATAAAAAAAAAAAGGTGATTTAAAAAGTAATATTTCCATAATGAAAATAAATACACTCGTATATACATACAAGTACACCCAAGTACACACATACATATACATACATACACACATACATAAATATATATATACACATATACATACATACATACACATATATACACCTACACATACACATATACATACATATACAAATACATATATAAAACATACTGAAATGTTTTAGGTACATAATTATTAAGATAAAAGGTAAAATTCTTTGACCATTTTTTTAAAAACTGGCAAAGATTTGGCACGTCTTATAACCATTGGCAAAGCATTCCATAGTCGGACAGCCTGTACAGTGAACGACTTATCGTAAAACTTGGTACAGTGAGGTGGTACTGCCAGTTCCATAGATTCGGATGACCTCAGGGATCTTGAATGTGTGTCACTGAGGAACACAAAACGTTCCTTTAAATAATTCGGTGTAAACGGATGAAAGAGAATACCATAAAGTATGGAAAGAATATGAGCATTCCGTCGAAGGCGAATTGGGAGCCACTTAAGCTGGTTGCGATATTCAGAAACATGGTCATATTTGCGTAGTCCAAATATGAATCTAATACAAAAGTTTTGAAGGCGCTCAAGTTTATCGAGTTGCTCCTCGGTGATATCGAGATAACTGACATCAGCATAGTCGAGTATAGGAAGAAGGAGGGATTGCGCAAGTGCAATTTTAGTAGCCGTTGGGAGAAAGTTGCGCAGTCTTCGTAGACATCCTGCCGATGCAAACAGCTTTCGACTGACTTCTCGGAGTTGAGGTCCCCAGCTTAATGTGTTGTCAATGTAGACTCCTAAATTTTTAACCGAGGGACTCACCGACAACGAAGTACCATTAACTGTTATGTTAGGAAGTTGTGTCCAATCCATTCTAGATACCATCCTGGAACTGCCCACAACAATAAGTTGAGTCTTGGATGGATTCACCACAACTCCATATTGTTCACTCCATTCACAGACACGCGCCAGATCCCGATTAACAGTTGAGAAGGCTTCAGCTAATCTATGTAACGGTGCCTGTGTATAAATTTGAAAGTCATCTGCATAAAGGTGGTAGGAGGAGGATAATGATTTAGAGATGGAATTTATAAATATTGTGAAAAGTAAAGGAGATAGAACGCCACCCTGTGGGACTCCAGCAGACGTTTTACACCAAGAAGATAACGATTCCTCTAGGCGCACACGCTGCCTTCGTCCAAACAGGTAACTTTGAAACCAATCAATTACCGTTGGAGATATGTTGATAGAGCGCAATATGCCAAGCAGAATGTGGAGATCTACACAGTTAAAAGCATTGCTGAAGTCCAGCAAGGAAAGAACCGTAAGATTCCCATTCTCCATACCTAGTCTGATGTCGTCCGTAACGTTGATCAACGCACTTACCGTACTATGACCTGCCCTAAACCCTGACTGGAAAGGATCTAGGAGTTGGTTTCTATTAAGGAATGAATTTAATTGGGTATGTACAAGACGTTCTAGGACTTTTGAAAGGAAGGGCAATATGGAGATGGGACGATATTCGGAGAAGGATTTGGGATTGTTCTTTTTGGGTAGTGGGATTATTAATGCCTCTTTCCAAGTCTCCGGAAAAGTACTTGAAGAAAGGGAGTAATTTAAAATATGGCATAGGGCAGGCAACAATTCATCGAGAATTGGTTGGATCATGTTACGGCTCACACTATCACTTCCAACGGCGTTCGAAGTTATAGACATAATGCACTTCTTAACATCACAAGCAGTTAATTGATTAAAACAGAACGGGGGATAATCAGGAGCTGGAAGTGTAGAAAGATATTGTAAAGTATTTGCCTTACTAGTCTGATTAAGTTTAGACGAAGAAGAGAAATGTTGGTTTAGCAACTCGATGTCAATCTGTTTGGAATCTGAATATGAATGTGACTTACCAACTCCTAATGTTTTGAGAAATTTCCAAATTTTAGCTGGGTCTCCGTTCTCGACCGAATTATGAATATGTTGGCGTTGTGCTTTCCTACAAGCCTTATTGCAGAGACTTCGGATGGTTATGTATTTTTCCCGATTGTTAAGGGTTGGTCTAGATTTAAACTTGCTTTTGGCTACAGCTTTTTTTGATATTAATTTTTTTATATCATCCGTTAGCCATGGTGCGGGTAAATATTTATGTCTTACAGCACGAACCGGCGCGTGTATGTCATAGAGACTGGTCAGTGTGGCATTAAAAAAGTTTATTTTATTGTCAATGGAGTCCATTTCCAGCATAATATCCCAATTGATTCCAGCGGCATCTTGGCGGAGCGCGTCAAGGTTTATGTCCCTAAAATTGCGTTGCATAAGGATTTTGGCTTTAGGCTTAGGAGAGCGTAGTTTATAGGATAGGAATATCAGGTCATGATAGGAGAATTCAGCAGCTGAGCACTGTCCATGCTTAGCAACTGAATTTAGGGAGGAGACTAGTATAAGATCTAGAAGGGACGGAGTAGAATTAGGAAAGTGATGAGTAGCATTTAAAGGGAGAACAGACATATTACATGACTCGACTGTACTGGAGAAGGAGGAAGAGCGGTAATTATGTTTTAACAGGCATGTGTTAAAATCTCCCATGATAATACAGTGACTGTAAGCGGGCGTTATTCTCTCCAATAATTTTTCGAATGATGGCAAAAAATTTATACGAGAGGAGGGACAGTAGTAGACACCAAGCAATGTCCTTATATGGTGCAGCTCTATTTCTAAAAATAAATGTTCACCTGCGTTTGGTGGTGGAGGTTGTGGTGACAAATCTATGATTTTGAAAGGAATACTATTGTGTAGATATATGGCAACACCTCCCCCAACACCATTCGCACGGTCGTTTCTTACTAAACGGAAGTCAGGAAGACAGTAAGCCGTGGAAGGGAGACATGGCTTCAGCCACGACTCTGAAATAAGTATTGCATGGATACTCTTACAGTCAAAGTTAGCCAGCATCTCTGGGAAATGGGCCGGAATACTCTGGGCATTTATGTGGACTACATTAAAATTCTTGATTACATCCGAAAACTGGGTCTTTAATGTATCAGAGAGAGAAGGTATACTAACGAAGCTGTCGTTATGACTACTCGCTGATTGAAAGCTATCACCATCGTCACTGCTGATATCTAAATTTAACATTAATAAATATAAACACTGATAAAAAATGTAATATATATCCTTATATATTATTATAAAAATAAATAGATATTGATATTTATATATATATATATATGAAAACCGTAGATATACGTCTCTTTTTTTTCTACTTCAATACTTTGTCCACCCGCCAGTTGTGTGTTGCTACAAATAATATTAACTCTATATTTTCTCAAAACAGAAACATTTGAAAACTTTGAAGAGAAATAAAAGAAATAGAACAAAAATAAAAAAAATAAAAAAGAAAACAATAAGCAAGATACTCAAATAAAAACAACAAATAAGAAAAAGAATTGTTAGCATGTACAATGAAGAAAAGCTACTAAACTACCAACTACTAAAATTTTACTGAAAAAAACTAAAAAAAAATGACAGATCACAATTAATAAAAACAAAACGAGAATATCAGTTCTGAGTTTGCTTTAGTCTGTCAAAAATGTCAAGTGTCATGACAAACGAGCCTTATCAAAAACTAACATTAAGTACATAAATCAAACATAAAAGTTAAGGTATTCTTAAATTTGTTACAAAAGTTCAAGATTATATTATTATTTGTAGAATAAAGAGGGTACGGCACAGTAAAGCGAAAAGTATGAATAATATCTACTCTATGAAACCATTTAAAAATACCTGGACTCGATGAAATAGCTTGTAAGAGTACAGAACAATTCTATTTCTTGCTTACAGCCCGTCTGGTTGGTTTCGTTGTAACCTTCTCGACTGTAGCTGGCTTCTGTGTGAAGTCAAGCCGATTCAGTTCACCAAAAGAGTCGACGCGGTGCCTTGTCCCTTTGGGGTCGAGAACATATCGCACCCTTAGAATTATAGTGACCTATTTCAAAAATGTCAATTTTTGGGAAACGTTAAATAAAGATTTGTAGTTATGATTTTTTGCTAAAAATAATAAATAAATAAATAAATAAATATTTTGGACATCTGACACACAACATCACCTAGTCCCAAGCTAAGCAGAGCTTGTGTTATGGGTACTAGACAACTGATATAAATACATAAACATACTTTTTTTTTTTTTTGTAAATACATACATATTATACATAGAAAACACCCAGACTCCGAAACAAATATTTGTGAATCACACAAATAATATTTGGTCCGACCCGGGAATCGAACCCGAGACCTCTTGATCAGCAGCCGCATACGCTAACCACTAGACCAACGAGGCAGTCAAAAAAAAATTGTGGTTATTAGTATAACATTTCATTAAACTTATTTAAATATAGTTTAATTTGATTGTCAACTTTTTTGTCTACATGTATTATTACTGTTTGCGTCACTCTCAAACCGAACAAACGCGGTTAGTGGTAGGGAGTGAAAGAGACCGAAGTATACGTTATGTAGCTTTCTACGCCAAAATCGGCCTCTGTTTTATTTAAAGTTGATAAAGGTAGCCGTTTTAGGTCGTTTCCTGACGTAAAGTCAAAAACATGATTTTTTGAATTAGGACCCTATAATTCTAAAGGTGCGATATATATGACCCTCTCGTGTCCAACACTTTGTGATACCAAACCGATCACGCGCAGCCATGAAGACTTCGTGTCTAGTCTTCGTGATAAATTCGGACAGAGTGATGCCGGAACCTTTGAGTTTGGTTTTAGCAAACCACAGCTTATCACGAACCGAGACAAGATGGAGTTTGACCAATATAGGTCTAGGTTTTTTGAGACTTGATTGGCTGCCCATCCTGTGGCATCTCCGTATGTCTGCCTCCGAGAAACCCTCTAATTGGAGATGGCCCGTCACAACACTCACAACAGACTGCATTGGATTTACATCTTTGTCTTCAGGAACTCCATGCAATAGGATCATTTTCCGACGCGAACGCATCTCAATGTTGTCTACCTGTTGAGCCAAATACTCAATTTGGCACCGGAAGTCAGAAATGGTGCTCATGACAAAAGCTTTAAAGCTCTCAAAATCTGATGCAAGCGCGGCTAAGGTTGGTGTACAAGTTCCTTTAGCAGCCCTCTGCAGCTCTGTCTCAAAGGCAGCCATGCGATCCTCTATGCCAGCCATAATTGTGGTAAAAGAGTCCTTCATTGTGCTAATCTTGATAGTGCTAGTTGTTTGTTGAGTGTATCTTTTGAAATAAGTGCACTTGAGAGGAGATAACACTTCACTGGTAGGTGTTTTATATTACCATTAAAATGATTATAAAATAATGTTTATTAACTGGTAATTATAATTTAAAATTTAATTAAAATGCAGACACTTTAAATTCAATGTTGCTGTCACCACTACCCACCTAATTATTCTTTAGCTTTAAGTTTGCCTTACATTTTTTACTCGACCATAGCTGCGCCAATAGGAAAGATAGTGTATTCAAACATCATCATCATCAACAGCCTCTACAGTTCACTGCTGGACATAGGCCTCTCCTTAGAAAGGAGGTTTTGGCCTACTCTAACACGCTGGCCAGACGGGTTAGTATAGAGTTGGTTTCAAGTTTTCCTTCTCTTTGCATTGATGTTGTCTTGCGTAGTTTATCCCTTAGTCGCCTTTTGCGACACCCGCGGGATGAATAGAGGTGGTGATACTCTGTATTCTCAATCCGTCACACAAACAATTCGTCTCATATTAAATGAGATATCAATAGGTTCGTTATAGTGGCCTGGGTGATATAGGCTACCTAAATTCTATCAAACGTTTTAAGAAATTGGATTGTATCGGATAATAGTTTACCATGTAATAGCTTTTCTAAACATCAGTTGAACAGATCTAAAAATTATCAAAACTCAGGGAGAGATAAAGAAAAGACGGGAAGACAATTATTACTTCTTTATTTTTTTTAGGTTCCAGTTTATTTTAGGAATACATTATCAACTATAATTATTTTTCAATTTAATGCACAAATAGGTAAATATATTGTAGATTATATGTAGGAAAACTATTTTAGATTTCAATCATATACCTGGAAATGGGACATTCATTATAATGTTAATACTATATATATAAAAACTTAACATAATTATTTTGTTTTTACATTTTATAGTAGCGTGTACAAAATAAGTTATTTCACATGCAAACATTTATAACAATTATATTCGTCTTTGCGTTTGAGTGATAACTAACTAAATTTTATTTAAAACATAAATACTGCCATATAAGATACACGAGTATACTATACCATATTTTTTCAATTATTTCAAGGATTTCATCTTCTTCAATAAATTGGCTTGCTCATGGTGTATCTATTTTTTCGGACAAAAGTTCAATAGATTTTCATGTTTTAAACCAGGACATAAAAGTCAATAAAAATAAAATAAAATAATAATAATTTTTTCTGTAACAGATAGTGGATTAAAAAAAAACACTACAGTTCTGACTCCCAAAATAGCGAATTACTTAAGCTTAGCTTGTGTTACAGATAATACAGTGACTTGTGATAGAGACATGAAAATATTAAAGCACTCTGGAGTGTTTATGTAATGAGCTGATTAGAAATCTCAAACGAAATATTCAGAAAGCTTGACAAAGCCGCACATGAGTGAGAGACATGAGTCCTGTATACTTTTGAGGGTGATTTTCGTCAACCTTTTCGTGCACATTACAAATATGGAGTAGCTTTAATTTGTATTTTCAAAACATTTCTGAATTTACGAATGTCTTTTGGTATTATCATAAATTTTCTATAACGTTTTTCGTATAGGTTATTCGATACAGTCGAAGTTTTTGGGAACTGTGTAATTAAGAAAGTTCCTACTGCTAAGGTTTCATAACTCAAATTATTACGAGGTACTAACGAAAAGTAGACGATTTGTTCTAAAACTTAATCAACTGAATATTTTTATTTTAATGACTGTCGCAATTTAGAGGGCATTGACATTATTACCTTATGACCTTAACATATTTATATATCATTCTTAAAAGTCATAAACGCCGCTTTTATACCTATTGTTCTGGTCGATATAGCTATGTCTCGATCTTCCTCTTTCCTTTTAAGTTTTCGTGTTAATTTGTAACTATTCTTTTCATTTCCAAAAACTTATGATAGATCTCCTTATGATTGAAAAAATATAACGTAAATTTGCTCGATAGATATATAAGAAACAATACAGATACTATCTCTACCTGTACCCGTCTTTATTTGTCTCGGACATGGTGGACAATGCAATCTCTGTCGATCATTTATAATAAAATTGATAGTACCCAAATACTAGAGCGAGTCCGTATCTTGGTAACCGGGAACATATCAGCGAGCGTGAAATTACAGATAGTCGTCCGCGGCTGCGGGAGCAGACCGCCGCGCGCACCGAGCGCGGGCGGAACGTGCGGTGTACTGCGCAATATCGGGGACATACTTGCTCAGCACCACGAACTGGACCTATTTGCCGACGGATTGGGACATTTAGTAATAAATTTCGCATAATTTTAAATGACATATATTAGGGTTTTATACAATTGAATTGACATTTTATTTTTGTATTAATAATTCATTATTTTTTAAATATGTATTTATTTAATATTATTTTCAAAGTCTGACAAATATAATTGCTTAATAACCTATAATTTAATTTCCAAAAGAATTATATTGTAACCGTTTTAAATATCAAGTCTGCTAGCTTGTAAGATCGCAGGAATAAATAAGATTGAGAGCTGTCTTATGCCGACAGAATACATGCACCAATGAATCATTCGTTCTTGTGACTTTCATGCATTGACAGCCACCAGAACGAATGCTTCAGTCGGACATTTTATAGCTATAGAATGCCTTTCATCATCATCATCCTGTTGCAGTCCATTGCTTTACACAGGCCTTTCCCAAGGGAAAACACGGAGAAGGGTCTACTGCTTTTTGCGAACAGTCGTGCAAAAATAATTATTTTTTGATTTGTAATGCTTATAGATAGCATTTAATGTAACATAAATAATTGTTATGATGGTTATGGTTATTAAATAAAAAATAATATTAAAAAAATCATAAAGACAGCAAAACATAGCGAAACTAAATCCAAGTATCTACACTACTATTGTATACCAACACTTATGTAATTTTAAATAAAAATTATGTTATAACACAAGTTACCACTGGTTGTATGAACATTTTATTCTTATTAAACTTCACAGATATATATACACAATTTATAATAATTCACAGTTCATAACAGGTATTTTAATACTATAATACAAATGCACCATCAATTCTAAAGTATAGCAAACTTAATTAAATGGTTCAAATAACAATAATAGCTCGATTTATTAAACACAGCCTTGAATCTACGTATTAATAAATAAGGGAAGTCTTATAAAACATAAGGAATACTTAAATAAACAATCAATATAATAATATACTATCGCATTGTGTTTAAAAAAATATATTTCGCAAACTACATTTATACGTACAATTGTCACGACAATCTCTGGGTAGTCAATTATTTCTTTATAGTTAAGCCAAGTGACTTTACTTTGCCTTATGGAAAGCATGAGTAGAATCAGATAGTTATACATGTGCTTACTGTGAGCGTAAACAATGCATCATGGTGGCTCACACAATGAGATGTTTCTGCATCATTAGACCTTTGGTCTCTCACCTACGCAGTACGACAGCACCAAAATTGACATTTAGGGCCACCGCACACTAGCTACTTTTAGCATCGGCGATCGGCAACTAGTCGCTTTTTAGAAGCTAAATACGGCGACCGAACGCTCTACACCGCACACTTAAAAACGCCAAACGCGGAGATTGAGTCGCTTTTTAGAAGCGCGACACAACAGCTGAACGCTACTCTCCGCACACGTGCGGATGCCGGTAGCATCGATTTGGCATCTGAGCAGTCACTAAAACGCGCGTTTCCGATACCGCGATCGAACGCAGGAAGTCGCTAAAACGCGATGCAGCATCGATGCAGTCGCCAAATCGCCGATCACCGATGCTAAAAGTAGCTAGTCTGCGGTGGCCCTTAAGGTTGATCTTATCGTGGCTTCCCAAATTAAATCATCAAATTAAAATTAATACAAATGTAATATAACTACAAATTAATTTTCATTCCGATTGCAACTACAATAAATTGGACTAACACTTATTTAATTAGAAATATTAACGTTATCATTTAATAAATACGAACATTATTTAGTTTGTAAATATTTACAAACAATTATCAATAATTATTATTTACAAAAATTATTCTACATAATCAGTCTATGTTAACAATATATTTTCTAAATTAATAAAATATAAATTATAAACTGTTGAGTTTTCAGGTTTAGTATTTTGTGTTAAATGATGAAGTCCAAGTTTGAACATTTTATATGTTTTTGAAGGCGTATATTAAATATTGATACGGGAAATGTATTAATTATAATTACAGACCAACTGGTCTAGCGGTTATAGGTCCTCTATGCTTACCAGAGATTGCGGTTTCGATTCACATCCAGGACGTTCTATTGTTTTATGAGCCCAACCATTTGTCCTGTATGTGTGTGTAATATTTAAGGAACATCTTACTTTTCAGTGTTCCATATATTCAGGCAAAAAAAAAATGAAATAGTCCATATATAGTTTACGAATTCAAATTCTCATTATGCTTGAGCTTATTCATACATAGTTATTACAACTATAACACATACAAAATAATTTAGTCAAAGGTTTCAATTAAAATGTTTACTGAACCTTGTACGGAGAGTTTCAAAAAGGTCTATTTAAACCCTCTTAACTTTTCAATCAGTTTAAAAATAAATTACTCCGGTGTTGACGTGTCCTGCATACAAATAAGATGATGTTGTGTTGAGATATTTTTTTCATAAAAATAAAATATTGCGAACCCACGTCACTTAAAAGTTCTTTACTTTCATCTCGTAAAAATAATTACAAATTTGTATTTTAATTTATTCAGAACTTTTTACGGCTTCTCTCGTAACTATTTTATTTATATTTTTGGTAATAACATAGATTTTATACAAAAATTGGAAAATGGAAACTGGAAATCAAATATCTTATAATCTCGGAATATTATTTATTACATTTAATAATTAATCAATGAATTCATGTTCAAATACAAATTAATAAATCAAAAAATATTTTTACAAAAATGAAACTTCTTTTTGTATGCGTGTTACATACCTATCATTTGATCTATTCAATCAATTGCTTCAAACCCTGAGTCGTGTACACTAATATATTATACGTACAAAGTATTTATATTTATCATATAATATATAATATAATGCTAGTACTTAAACAGCTATCTTATTGAAGTCCCACTGTACCTTTGAAGTAACAGTTGTAGCAAAAATTGAGTGATCAATATAATGGCGGTTGGTAAACATGTTTCAGTGGCTGCACCTGTGAAAAGACAAAAACGTTAAATCATTCATTTATTGTATTTAAAGAAAGTAAATCCATGCTGGTTTCAGCACGAACGTACTGGTTTGACCGGGACGGTACTACTCTCACACAGAAGACCAAGCGAAAATGATAAGCCGCCATAGTTTGAGTCACCATGCAGCATTGTATGCAGTTACAATGAGAATGGTTACCCCTGTTCCTGGATTCTTCTCATGATTTTCAACAAGCAGAGTAAAATCATTTTGGTAGGTTTTAATAAAAAAACTTCAAGAAACTGACAGGAAGGAACCTTAACACATCTTTTTATATCTTCAAAATCGAATTGGTATTTTTGAAGGAGTTAATGTAGTTTAGAGTGTACAAAGCCCTGTCATGCTTTTACAGTATCACCAAGGTATCTAAAATTGGATAAGCAATTACTTTATTACATGTCTTACTACCATTAATTTTACCTGACAGTCCACTTGAAGTGTTCATAAATTACCTGTTAAACTTCTACCTAGTGCAGAAGCTGGGTTGGCGCTGCGCTCGCGCAGCACTAGTGTATGGCTAGTCGATCTCCATAAATCGAATATTGATGCTTCACACCTGAGTAGAAACATAAAAACTTATATAAAAAAAAACTCCCTCCTTATGATAACAACCAGGACCGACTGCTTAACGTGACCTCCGAATCATGAGAATGCTAATGGCATCATACCTAAAACGGTCTCCCATCTAGCTATTGACCACGACGCAGTTCCTATCCCTCGGTGATTATTTTCAATCACCTGGGGCAACTTACTTGTGTATATTTGGAACTAAAATACCTACTAGATAATAAAAAAAAAACGAAAATATTTGTAAAAAAACAAAAAACAACATTTTTGTTTCATTTAATTATCTACCTAGTTAAATGTTAAATTTATTTTTTTCATTTTCTTTTACAGCGTTATTTTGGTGGAATTATGACTTAGAAAAGCAATAAATCAAATACTTACTACTCAAATCATCATTAATGATGTTTCTTTCGTATTTATTGTCAAGTGTACAAAAAAGGACAATAAAAATGCGGTCTTTCCGAAATTCATCTGAATTGACGTTAAAAGTGATCAAAGACACGGTCAAGAGCTAGTTAACCGTATACAAAACCGGCTATTCGCATAGCTGAGTGGTCCTCTGGCATAATTCTGTGGTCTTATTTGGATCGACCGTTGGAGGACGTGGTTTTGGGAGCCGCGGTCAGCCGGCACTTAGAAAGTATGTTCGCTATTTAAAGTAAAATTACCGGTCATTTCTAGAAGAATTTATGTAGGAAAAATAATATTAAAATATTCCACCCTAGTTATATTACTGAAAATTTATAATGTAATGAGAAGAAACAATTTAAGCCTTAAATGGGAATGTGAAGCTTAGTTGGAGGCCTTCGGGCGGGTTAAAAACATCCAACGGCAAGATTACGCAGCCACAACATGTTTTGCCAGTCCCCAACCCGCACTCGGCTAGCGCGCGAAAAATACCCAAAAATATAAGTTATATTATAATATCAGTTTGATACCACAATTAATAGCTACCTAAAATAACAGGTAAATGATAAAATACTTACCGAATCATGAGCGTAGGCACTGGCGAATGCAGAGCAGCTTCAAGTTCTAAAGTAGCTAAACTAGACGCGTAACCATTACTAAAGTTCAACACGTGGTTTGCAGTAAATCCAGGCACCTGTAAAATATATTATTTTAACGTTACGAATTCAGTACAATATATTTATAACAACTACGCCACGTTTGGTGTCGGGCTTCTAATAAATATCGTTCATCGCACGCAACGCGTTCAATAGCCGTGTGAGCACCGTTTTACATGAACTATCAAAAGCGACAGTGATTTTATTTGAGAGGTAATTTATTTGTGACATACATTTTATAATAAATAAACTAAAAATACTAAAGCAATATTGTAAGCAACATTTGTGTTGGAAATAGAATCTGTAAGTTTTGATAGATATCGTTTAGTTGAGCAACTCATAGGAATAGTTTTACATGTTTAGATAAAATGAAATGGCTTTTGATTCTATGTATAGGTGTGTATGTAGATATAGTTTTGCTTGTTTTTAGTACAAGTGTCTGGTTCTATTCTTATTTTCGTTAGTAAAAATGATCGTCGAATCCTCTACAATATGCAGTTATTCAGCATACATATCCATGTATGCTGAATAACTGCATATGTTTAATCTTCGTAAGAAGGAGAAAATAAGACACAGAAAATATTATATTTCAAGTCATACTTATTATTAGGAAAAGTTTAGTTGATTTAAATACGTAAAGTTCTTATTCGAAAACTTTCATGGATAAATATTATTATGATCAGTAATGTCACACTGCTGGGCTTGGGTCTCCTCTCAGAAAAACCTAAACTAAAAAAACTAAACCAAAAATCACTAAAAATGAGTTTCGTCCTATTAAACGTAGCTCCAAATGTAAAAGACTGACTAAAATTAGATATGTTTTACTAAAAATAAAAGTTTTCTGAAAATAGCAAATGGAAATCGCTTCAATCAAAGACAATAGAAAATAATTTTAGAGAAATTTAGTTTAATGACTTAACCGGATTAGCTCACATAAATTGACTGAAATAAATTTAAACCTATAATAGTCCTGATTTCTAACTACCTTCAGTATGTATACGATACGGGTATATAAAACTTTGTGTGGTACTACAAAACTAACAGAGGGATTAATCCGATTGAGCAGCGTGTCGTTGTACTGACAACATTGGAATACAATCGTTGAAACTAACAGCTTCGACCGTTAGTTACAAATGTTGTGAGAAAAACGAATATTCTGATTGGCATTTAACTTACGTATATGTACCCTAGGACCATCTAACGATTATCAGTACTTTAAACCAGTATTAAATTGTCGGCTTGTTATATTTTGAGCGGTTACAATAATGCCCTAGGATGATTTATTTTATTTTTATTGTATACCTTCTAAGGTAGTCTAGACTGTATGAAGGAAAGCATGATTGGAATCCAAAAGTGGTGGCCATCACACTCACTGCGAATTCATTCAGCGTAGCGACTCACATTGCGGCGGCCTAGTGTTTTTTCACGCCCCGCTTCAATGACCCGGGATCATAGTAGGAACACGTGAACTGGCAGTGAGTTCCAGTTTCTCTATCTAACGACTAACTATCACTACTTTAAACCAGTATTAAATTATCGGCTTCCTTTATGATGAGCGGTTAAAGCAGCTTTAGGATGCTTGTAGCTTTGTTAAACTGTCATGACGACTCTTTCAAGATCAAAACACTGTTTTTTTTTAAGAACATGTAGCGCGGCGGTGCTGGGTGCTGGCTAACTCAGTGTCCCATCCCCGCGCAACACCGCTCTTCGCCCCGGCGCATTATAAAACAGCGAAATTTTTCCGCGCGGCACTTGCGCGCGGCATCAGCAGTTGAGTACCTCCTTCATCTTGGAGGCATCATCGCCTGAGGAGATCCCTAGAACCACGCCCTGACTCTAATATGTGTCCCCTGTGCTCGCGAACTAATTGTTTTGTTGATTGTAACGTTTCTTCGAAGCAATAAGTAACCTGTCCTCATGACCGAGTTCTAATTTCTCTCATTTACTTTACCACTTGGCTACCAAGCCCTTAACGTTACACTTGGCTACCTAGTCCCCTTTAACGTGGCAAACACCAAACTTTAGTTAGTGTAATTCTCACGAAGAATTTTGATAATGTTAGGACTTGTTCTAGTAAATGTTCTCCTATCAGTTCAGCTTCATAATAATATACTGATTTGGTACAACGTATATATGTCAATTTTGCACGACACCTCCTATGAATAACTCAATTACAGTATAGTCGTTCTATAATTGAGTGAATATCAAATGTGATTAAGTGAATAACGTATTACCACTTAACGTAAGCCTATTACTTACTTATGCTGCCTCGTGAGTATAGTTGTATAGTGTGTGTGACGATCAAGGCCAAAAGAAACAACTTAGACCCTATGCAGTACTAAATTTTTACACAGTTTTTAAGTTTTATCATTGTTTACGAACTTACACATGGACTGTATGACGGACAAACATGACGAATCCATAAATAAGGGTTTCGAGTCATGAACCCTAAAATGACACCGCTGTGGTTTGTTTTAGTATTTCTTTCCACAGTGAATCTTAGGAAACGCCGTTTTAAAAACAAATCCATCTGTATAGTCTGACGTCTAAAATATCTGTATATGATTTACTTACGAAACAAATAACATTTCTCAAGAAATTTTGGGTTTGGTTCCAAGTCCTGGCCCTAATAGCACAATGAGTTTTTATGATTCGGAAAATATTTAAAAACAGTCTGGAGTTCCTAAGTCAGACTCTTGACCCCTCAAAGACGAAGTAAAGTCATCGGTTCTGTGTCTGATTTCTCCCGTAAGAGTGAAGAAATAGAAAGTGCACTTATGTCGGCGCATACTTGTGCTGTGGAATATATCCTGTATAGTTGGCAGGTCTTCGTTGAGGCTGTCGTCGTGGCCAAAATCTTCTAGGAGTAAATTCTCATCATCACTCCATCCATTTTCCATTAAACTTCTTTTGTAACCGGAAGCCGGGAGAACGATGCAGAAACATCTCACTAAGCAGCCATGGTGTGAGTCACAATGATGATGGTTGCCCCTACTCCTCGATTCTACTCATGCTTTCCATCAGGCAGAGTAGAGTTTCTTTGGTGGGCTTCAATATATAAAAAGTGGCTTTTGTTAACTAAAAGATGTCGCTAATGATGCTTACTCACCATTTGCTCGTTGACGAACCACGTGATGTTGGCAGCTGGAAGCGAAGGGGGAGATGAGCAGTTTGCCCGAATGTGATCACCGCCGACATAAGACGAGCGGTCTGACGTCACATTGGGACTCGTCAATGGCGGTTCTGCTAGAAATAAAAGTAACACGCTTATAGTACCTACTAGTCACTACATATTATAAAATAAAGTTTTCTGTCGCGTCTGTCTGTCTGTTTGCGTTAAGGCGAGGTTATAAGCAGACATTCGGCAATCAGAGGGGGTGAGGTGCGGTACGTAAGCTCCGCCTACCGGGGGGACGCCGCCCGCTGTCGAGAGCGGTAACCGCGGACCGCGGGTCATCGAGACTTGTATGTTAAACTACGGCCGATATAATGTTGGCGAGTCTTAAACTTAGCGCAGATGGTTCCGCAATAACCTTTTTTTAGGAACAAAATGTTGGCATGCGGCGACGTAAGAGGGCGGTGGTCTAGGCTAGAGATTGACCTAAGTAAACACAATCGACCCTTTATTCAATCAAATATCGTAGTTCTTGGTTTTTGTTTACATAAGATATAATGGATTTACAAATATTAGTAAATTTTGAAGTGAATAAACGAGATTTCGACTATTATAAAAAATACTAATAAATCTTTGCTGGGATAAAATATATCCTATACAGTGTAAAAAAAAATCATTTATTTAAAATATATTTTTTATAATATTACTAATAAAAATAAATAAAAAAAAGTGGTGTGGCACTCGGGGACAGCCGCGGCACAGCTATTGCATAGCATTTTTTATCAACTTATGCAATTTAATTTTTTTATTTATTTATATAGTATTTTTTTTTCTTTGATATTAATTCAAGTTTACAAAACAATATACACTGTCTTTTTACTAACATACATTCTAACAATATTATTGCCAAACAATATAATTATCCTATTAACCGAAAGACAATGACAACTAAACAGAGAACATAATAAATAGTAATATGAGCATATCTATGGAATGAAAAAGGAAAATAAAAAAAAAGACTTGAGAGGTGTCAAGTGACACCCGGATGGAACGAAGTTACACGCACGGCTTGCTAAAATGTGTCGGTATACAGACGAAACCTCATACTCTACTAATATCAACTTGTCTAAACACGCTACAATTAAATTCTACTCTAGTACTTGTAACTTAATATTTTGCTTTGTTGGAAATACATTCATACCATATAGTGTCAAAGTACTCGTCAAGACGAATCAAATGAGTCCAAACTCGATGGGGTTCCTATGGCATCTTTCAGCTCCATCATCAGACCCTGATTACCATATAGTGTCAAAGTACTCGTCAAGACGAATCAAATGAGCCCAAACTCGATGGGGTTCCTATGGCCACCTTCTAGCTCCATCATCAGACCCTGGTTACCATATAGTGTCAAGGTGTCAATAGCTAGTTTCTCACTTTCAATCATCCATTTCTTCCGATTTTGCATTTATTACCCCTTATTACATGTTTATAATTTGCAATAACACTATATCTGTTTAGACTTATGGACCTTACTATTTATATTAAATAAAAAAAAAATTACAATTTACAATGTAAAAAAATAATAAAAGGGAGAAAACCCACGCGAAGACAGTAGTATGTGAGCCAAGCGCTATGTACTTGGGCGTCAGTAATATTTTGGCACAGAGCGTCCGGAACCGACTTCCCACTTCGAGCGTTGCTCGCAGACTGATTCGAATAGCGTAGCGAATATTACGTCTACTAGTGACTCGAATAAGGTTGAATATCATACGCTCTGTTTGTTGTGTTTTTGCTCGTGAGTCTTTCTTAGGCGCTTACGTTTGTTGATTAATGCGCTTTTCGATTTATTATGACAAATATATTAATATAAATAAAAAAATAGCCAGTGATCGTTTTAAATTATCATATTTTTTAATTAATTCTTTAAAAAAATGGTACTGTTATCGCTTAAAATACGGTGTATTTCGACGATTAAGTGTAAAAGAAAGAGGCAAAGGTTATAATTTATTATGTAATTTTAGTAAGTTAATCTTATAATTAAATTCGGTAGAGCTTTAGTGTAGATCTTTATCTATACATGTTATTTTTCTTATCTCAGTACCTTAAAGCTGTACTTCACACTTGACGTTAAAAGATAGTGCGTTTTTGACAAATCCCGATTAAACCTCGCCTTAAACTCAAAAACCATGGCACCGAATTAAATGAAATTTTGCACCCAGATAGTCTAATGCCTGAGAAATGCTACTTATCACCGAGATAACCACCGAGACATAGACGCAGGCGCGGGCGAAAGCCAGTATTTTATAATATTTTAATAATACTCTCGAAAATGTTTAGGTATTAAAAAATCAAGCTGCAATACAATCCACAGATAAAGGCATTTAAAATTCTATTTAATCTTTCACAGATAATTGAGATCCTAGCAAGCACTTCTTATTAAAGTTATACCACCCTCTCAAAAGTTTAATGTTCATCGTGAATCAAAGTTTAACAAAGTAATTAGAGCTTCAAAAGAATTAGCTACCTTGAAAATAAGATTGAAGATATATTGAACATATTAAAGTATTTTTCCTCAAATCCCTTCCGTAACGCTGTGTATGATATAATTTTTATAGAATAACTAGTCTTCGCCCGCAGCTCCACCTGCGTTTATCTCGGATATTGCAGTAAATAGTGGCCTATATGTTATTTTGATATGTAATGTAAGCTAATAGCTTCATCAAAATCCATTCAGTATTTTTGCGTGAAAGAGAAAAGAACACACATACATAGATACTTACATACTCACAAACTTTCGCGTTTATAATATTAGCAGGATAAAGAAAAGATTTTTAATTTAAACAAACAGGTAATATTAATTAACAATCACTTCAAATGATGGACTACCGATCGAAATACATCCTTGGTACGCAAGTTGGACTTGCTCTAATTCGAATAGGAATCCCATAAGTCATTACCTTACCAGTCGTAGAGGTGATACAGAATGCTAACATTAAGCCCGCCAAAATTACTCACTTGCCCGTTCCCAGTTAGCCTATTCGAGGATCTCAGATCTAACCTAAACCTAAGAGCAATAACAGACCTTAACTTTCTAAGAACAAGAACGTGTGCTACACACTCAAACACCTATACTTAGGTACTATTACATAACCGCGATCTCTTGTTAGGCACATATTAGTAGTACAGTTTCCCTTACAAGTAAGTTAAATTACTTCTATTAATTACACTTCAATGGCGTTCTTACTGTGAATGAAAACGTAACCTCTGGATCGATATTTAATTAAGTATTCTGTTGTGTTTATGCGGCAATTAGTCAACAAGCAATGAAGCTTATTCTTCATAATTGTATCCTTATGTTTTCATACTAAATATGGTAACAAAAAGTTAGAAAAGAAGTACATTGTATAAAAAATTTAAAAGTAAATGAACATATATATGGTACAACTTTTTAGTTACCATACATGGGTTGTAAATAATATTAAAAGTTGAGATTGACTATTAAATAGAACAAATCTTTAAAAATACTTTGAACCAAAGTAATTTTGTTAAAACTGTTCCAACCCAAATTTCGTTTCGCTGAAAATACTATTGCGACCTTATTCATTATTGAAATAATTAAGCCACGGGTAGCCAATGCGTAGTGTATTAATTATAATTGAATTCAATTTTATTTTAACTACGTCATTTTAATTTAGTTAAATTATATATTATAACTGACTGGATGGGACATAAATGAGAGCTCCATTTTCATACTTTGCTTTTTTGTGTATTATTGCCACTATGACTGCACTGCCATAAGGAGAGTGTGAGTAGAATCCAAGAGTGATGGTCACCACTCTAAATGGGAACGTGGACAATGCATTTTATTCAAACTGTTCTCAACACACAACACTAACAGTATCTGTTATTGTTGTGTGTCGAGAACAGTTACGAGTGAATAGTGAGTTGGTGAACAGTTGTATCGGGGGCGATCGTACTAAAAGACTGCGAAAGAGGGTAGACCGATATGTCTGCCAATGAATTCCCACCCGCAAGATCTTCAGTTACTCCGTGATCATGGCGCTTGCAAGAGCGCTGAAATATCGGATAATCACTAAAAAAAAGGTGCATGGTAGCAATCCCGCAGATTTATATTTATGTGGACAATGCAGTATAGTGACGCACATTACGTTTTCATGACCCGCTTAAAGGTCCCTAATGGAAGACGGAATGTATAGGCTAGTGACTACTATAACTACTAGAAAATGGTCTTAGCAACCTTTTGTATGCTCTATCAATTATATATATATCGGCGCAACACAACATTCAACGACCTACGTCATCGCTGCACGTGTTCTCAAAGACGTAAACAACTCGCAACGGTCGACCGCCCCACTACAATGCCTATAAAAAGCCGCCCGCTGCAGCGGAGCCATGATTCGTTTGTCTGCGCTCGGACAGCAAACACCTAACTTATTGTAAAATATTCGAAACTGTGTAATCAATACTAATTAAAAGTGAATTCTGGTTGAAGTAAAGTTTATTTTAAGTTATTTCTGAAAATGAAATACTCCAATAATAATAATAGTAATGACGTCACTGTTTCTAAAAACATTACCGGGCACACCGTCTCATCATATACAAGCATTTATTAAGCTGTTACACAAAGATGATTTTTATAACGTTTTATGTTACAATAAAATACAAGTATTACGTTCACTTAAATGAATTAATTTATAATCCTTTATCATCGCAATGTTTAATTAAGAGAAATTTGATTTAATTTATTTCAAAAACAACAAAACACACTGACGAAATATGAATAAAAAAAAATAATCTCTTACAAAGACGTACGCACGTACAATACGTAGTCCAGGTTTTAATCAATTATTTTGAGGAGCCTCTTGTGAAAGCATTGGTATGGTCCTCGAATTTTGAATTTGCAAAATTAGCCCAGCTCGTTGTGAAAACAAGATGAACTGCTACCAGATTGAAATCCAACTGGACAGTTTATTTTTACCTGCGAAATACCAGCTGCGTTGTGAATATGCAATATTTCACCAGTACTAATAAAAGATTCCGTAAAAGGGAGAGGATATTGGCAGATGGCGACCGGTCCGACCTTTTTGACTGATAACATTGTCCCCTATTGTTTTCAACAATATAATTCACGAACTATTCGTGCGCATTTTGTTTTCTGATTTAGAATGAGTTTTGTCCAATACAGTAGATGGCAATTGACTCTTTATACCGCAAGTGTCTTAAGGATAGGTAATAACCAATATTGTAGTGTACTTTTATAAGTCAGTAAGAGTAAATGTTTATACTGCAGTTGTGATCTTTACTCATACACTACCTAATTTATTATTTTAATATATTTACATGTTTCCCCTTTGATAACCCCAAATGGACATAAGCATTACACTGTTATGACATTTATTGTGTTTCCACGTTAAATGAGTGTTTTTTAGGGTTCCGTAGCCAAATGGCAAAAAACGGAACCCTTATAGATTCGTCAAGTCTGTCTGTCTGTCTGTCTGTCCGTCCGTATGTCACAGCCAATTATTTCCGAAACTATATGAGCTATACTGTTGAAAGGGGAAACCCGAAATCCATACAAACTTGGGCCTGGCGTTACAGTGCTAGAATTTGGTCATAAATTACAATATCTATGAAGATTTCACGAGCCTAATTTTCAGGTCTCCCAGCAATGGCCAAATCGGTAAAATCAGACAATGTTTACATTTTAGGTTATGTTTATTGTTTGAGTTATTTTAATGAAAAATTGGCCAAGTGTGTGTCAGGCCACGCATAAAATAGTTTTATGTACTCACCCATAATTAAATCGTGCCCAATAGATTATTAATAATAATAATAAATAATAAATATTTCGGACATTTTACACACAACGCCATCTAGTCCCCAAACTAGACAACTGATATAAATACATAAACATACTTTTTTTGTAAATACATACATATTATACATTGTTGTATTTGCTTATTATTTCTTTATTTTTGTACGAAGTTTTCTAAGTCAGCTTATTTCACAAGTTAGGCCTTTATAACTTCTAAAATAAAAAAGTTATCAAAACCGCTATAGTTTTCTATAACATGAAAAACACGATTTGATACATTTGTGTTTTTCTATGGCATAGTCACATTAATATAAAAATGCAAAACTACCCTTTCATGCTATATTTAATGCTGCCAGTTGTAGATATTTTGAATTGCCGCCATTGTAAGTAGTTTTGTCACGATTCGCTGGCCAGACTCTATTTACATTGATTAAAATACCTATTAAAACAATCATTTATACTAAAACAAAGAAGTATTATTTATTTATAACAGTATCGATTTCCACTAAATCGATCCTATTTTAGGTATGCTACGTTTGTGGAGCTAGTTACGTATATTGAAATAAGTGTTGCAGAGGTTTACAAAGATTGTTTAAAACAATAGAATTCTACTTATTTTCTACACTTGGCCATTGCAAATGAAGCTAAGATTTCGATAGGTTAATCAAGCAAAATAGACGAATTTTTTGGTACATAACCCATTCTTGTAATGCTTAGGCCCAGAATCGGGTTTCTCCTTTAGTCAGTCGATGTATTCTGTTAACCGCATTAAAAATTTTACATAAAAATAGTAAAAAAACAATACATTTTGGGGGTCCCCGTACTTGGAACTGAAACACAAAAAATTTTTTTTCATCAAACCCATACGTGGTGGGTATCTATGGAGAGGTCTTCAAAAATTATGTTCAGGTTTCTAACATGATTTTTTTCTTAACTGAATAGTTTGCGCGAGAGACACTTCCAAAGTGGAAAAATGTGTGTCCCCCCTAAATAAATATCTAAAATAGTAGAGTGATAAAACTAAAAAAAATATATGTTGTACATTACCATGTAAACTACCAACGAAAATTGGTTTGAACGAGATCTAGTGAGTAGTTTTTTTTTAATACGTCATAAATCGTAACACGCAATTTACCTTTCATCCAGTCAATACATTAATATAAAAACATCGATGAAAGTTACAACGAACTGCAAGAACTTTTATATGATGTTACTTGCTGATACGGAACCCTTCATGGGCGAGTCCGACTCGCACTTGGCCGCTTTTTTTTATTGTTGTGTGCATTGGTAGTGACAGCCTATTGTTTCGTATGTGTTACGATTTTCCTCCGCAAAAATGATAAACTGGTTTGTATCAGTAAAAGTAGCTATCACTACTCCATCCCGGACCATGGGCTTCTGCTGTCCTATGGTTTCTCCTTACAAAAAAGATTTTGACAATCATACCTCGCTGGCCGGATGGGTTGGTATAATAAGATTTCTTTTAGGTTTTCCTTCTCTTTATACTATACAATTTGCTTAATTTGCTAAACTTATTTTTTTAGTTAATGATAGGCTTGTTACGCTATGAACATTCTTTTAGATAACCATATGCATATTATATATGTGAGGACGGAGTTTTCGTAAAGTAACAGTTATCTCTCTATATTGTCAATGCTTTTGGTGACAAGACAATTCCTTTGATTCTGCGACTCCTCGCAAACGTAGAAGCCATGAGTATGTCGTGTTTTCACTAAAAACAATTTCAACTTAGGACCTCTGGCGCCCTGCTTTGGGAGAACTCGGACCTTGTGATTTTACTTCCTTCCCAAATCTATACCATACTTTATTTAACTGCTAATAACCATATAATCGTAGTATATTACATGATTTCCTTTACACAAAAAATATAAGCTCCTTGGTGTAGAAAAGAAAAAAAATAGATATAATTTCAATACTGAGGAAATAAGAAAAACTTGCCTTAATCTTTGCTTTATCTTTTCACAGTAAATTAAATTATAAATACGAATCTAGGGGCAGTTCTAAACAGCACAATTATTTTTTTATCATACAGGCTGTTTGCATCTTGGGGCGACCAACTAAAATGGTGCTAATTTTTAGATAAAAAAACGTATTTGAACAAAATTAAAGTGAAAAACCCTGTTGCAAACAAGACCAACTGTTCATTAACATTATCTCCAAAACACAAGAGGGCGGACAAGGCACTAAGCCAATTAAGAAAAATAGGAAATTTGTTTTACCAGCCATTTAGGTAATTTTCAGGTATTACGAGAACTGTGTAATTATTTTAGAGATATGTAAATAAAATTAATTAACACTTTACATGAATTGAATTAGGATTCAAATAAAGTTTATATCAGTTTATTATAAATTCTTACTCACCAACGACCACCATTTCTGCTGATTTGATGTCTGTGTGGAACAGTGGAGCATCAGCAGACACCTCACACTGATATTCTCCGGTTAATGTACGGTCTACCTCTGTTAGCACCACTCGGTTTTGGTCAGAAGCTGCTACCTGCAATGACAGCTGTCGATGAAATTATTCCATAAAAAATGCTTTTAATACCAAGGTTTGTTACTAGGGGTTTTGTTTCATTTTAAGAAGGCAATCTATTGCCTTGTCCGTGTGGTGATGGATTTAGAATACAGAGTGCCACCACTCCTATTCATCCCGCGGGTGTCGTAAAAGGCGACTAAGGGATAAACTACGCAAGACAACATCACTGCAAAAAGAAGGAAAACTGAAACCAACCCTATACCAATAACCTATATCTGGCCGAGGTATAGTCGGCCAAAACCTAGGCCTATTGTCCAGCAGTGGACTGTTGATGATGATGATGAATCTTTTGCCTTTGGTCTTTTTTATACGTCTTAAGTTATTTCAGATGTTAAGCATAAATTTTTCCTGGTTACTCCAAGTTGAAAAAGAATGACCACTGTTTTATTCCTTATTTTTTCTCTTTCTCTATGCAAAGTTCTACTACGAAGACAATTTGGTAACGTCTATACTAATTATATAAAATGCATGCACAAAGTGAATGGTTTATTTAATATGGATGAAAAATAATCAACTCACGTCAACTTTAATTTCAGCTACTGGAAAAACCTTTGTTGCGGGAGACTCTTTCGGCACGTACCGATAGAACTCAATCATGTTTCTATACCATCGTATGGAGTAAAGCTGAGCTCCTTCAAGTTCATAGCTACACTTTAATTCAGCATCATGCCCTGTCAGAACTGCTTTCGGTACGTGAATGTGTAAAGATTTCAGGGTGTTCACTGTACCTGTTGGCAAAAGAATATGAAATTAAACATCATGTAAAAGAAAAACTCATCATAAATGTATGGTAACTGATCGAGAATACGTAGCATCAATACTCCTATTTATCTCTTAGGTGTCGTCATAGTCGATTATGAGAACTAACTACTACAGACTTCTTCTTTTTACATTACTGTTAGTACCATAAAAAGACGAAAAACAGTACACAAACGCAATACAAGCTCTCAATATCTCAAACTGTATTCTTTCTGTCGTGTTTCGTTGGTGAGTGTGTAACCGGAGCCTTAATGATACAGAAGTAACTATTTCATCATAATAGGATGTATTATTGTGGGTCACCATACTCCATTGTCTGCATTTACAATGAATAGGTGAGGATCGAACTAAGTGGCGTGCAATTGGAGAGGCCTATGTCCAGCAGTGGACTGCGATAGGCTGATGATGATGATGGTGACCACAAGGCAAGAGTAGTTTGGCAGGCTCATAAATTAAAAAAATATATAGTCTACCTAACGTAAAAAAGTTAGAAAAAAAACCCGTTCCAAGAAGACGTTTATGTTAGTGGACAATTTTTTTTGCTTTTTGATTTACGAGTACTTACAACACAAATCAAATTATCGATCCTTTAGCCAATTTTACAGTTCACTTTCAAATTTATAAAAGAATACTCGCAGGGCTTAAACCTAAAAGTTGGTGATGTAACGTGATGTGAAATGCAAATAGTCCTATGGGATCTTCAATAACATATTTACTAATACTTCGATTTCGTTTAGGATGAATTACCACAACCTGTGTTGCGGGTATTATTTCGCCCTTGTCACTAATAACTGCAGATAGTTTTTTCTAACTTTACTTCTATTATGAAAATATAGTGGAAACTCGGGTTTAGTAATGATTAAATGTTTACCAATAACTGTTCATTCTGAGTCATAACGATACTAGATATTTTACATTTCTGCCGTTGTTACTTGACATTACCAATATACTAAGACTTTGACATTAGGGTTTACCGATATTCTTACTCGTAATTTGACCTTTAAATAAATCTAAACGAAACAAAACATTATTACAATTATTTTAAGGCAATTCCGGTATTTGAAATATATTGCGCAGCACAGCAGCGTTACTCAGACAAAACTTATACCAAGTCCTGGTGCGATATATTTACGATTTGTTGTAAATTATCCTGTGTACTAAAGTCAAGCCTTAACTTAAGAATTCTAACCTTTCTGATATATAACACAGAACAAAGAAACTGGCGTAATGTGAAGTATTTCTCTATTCATGAGACAGACTTTAATGTGCTGGGAGAATTCCTAATTATATTAACTACGCACTTAACTTTCAAATAAAGTCAGCATAACTTTTAAATAAATGGAATCTTGAATCAGTACAAAAGAGTATCTACAATTTTGTATTTTTATTCAACAAGTCATCTTACAAGTCGACAAGCATGCAGGGAAATAACACTGACAATTGTTGATTTATTAAAATGTCCGAGAAATTCACGCGGATTCATGTCGTTTCTAAGAAAGACTTCAAAGCAAATAAAATATGTCACTGAAACCTTTGGATCAACTTGATGCAAATGAACAAACCTTTTGAAGAATAAAATAAACAAACAGCTTACAGCACCAGCCAATTGTATAAAAGGAATTCTAGTAATTTCATACATAGTACTGTAGTCTTGTAAAGATGTTCATAGGTGAAAAATATAGAATACCAGTGTGGTTACGCATGAGTTGATGAAATCACTGAGTTCTGAAGAGTAGTAGAAAAGGTAACAGACAAGGTCGAAGACCAAATGACTATAGACACTTATTATGCAACATTCTTTCAATAAGCGCTTTAAAAGTACACAATTTGCATTCATTTCTTAACTTCTAAAATGAAGTCAAAAACTATAAGGCGAATATTGAAATATATGAAAAAGAAGAGGCATTTCTAGTTTGTAATAAAGTCTTTCGTAATAGGCAATTTATTTTTATTGTCATCTCTTTGACACTACGTATAAAAGTTAATAACTTACGCTGAAAAGTGACAAAGACAAAATCTCTATCGGTTTTTTTTTGTTTAGTTTCTTTTTATTCATGTGGAAGTTTTTTAATGAGATTTCTTAGGATGGTTGCTTTGTTTTAGGCAAAAACTGGCCCTGCATAAGAATTTCAGAATTAATAAGACCTGTTTTGTTTCAAATTATTTTTAGACTAACAGTAATTTTAATATTTTGGATACTAATTTACTAAAGTTTGATTTACAAACTTCGATTTAAAAAAACCAAATATACCAAACCATGGGATTTAAATTATTCCTACGTTATGAAGAAACAAAATTCAGTTTCTTTTATAGACCAAAGCTCGTTCAGCTTCCAAAACTAACCATAAACCCGACTATGAATAAGTTTTTTTAGATACACTTGACTGGAAAATCGTTATTTTCAAACTTACTATCGTGATTAATCAACTGAGGAGTCGTTAGTGCTTTATAGGTAAAAGGCTTACAAAGTGTTCAATAAGAGAGAACTCACTGGTGTACTATATAAGTGAGTACACTTCTTAGCCTTTGATGATAAGATGGAAAATTCTTTTGGATCTCCAGTTCCTCAGTAATATAAGAACTAGGAGTATGTGATGATTCCATTAAAAACCACCCTGAAGTCCAGCTTCAGCCGCCCTTCTTTGGGAAGATGAGATTAATTTAGATCGTCTCCGAATCTACACCATGCTAATCTCGTCGTATCATGGGAAACACTTTTAGCTTAGTAGTGGAGATTTCACCAGATAACCTATTAGGGCAGTTAAAAATTGAGTATACCGAAGAAAATCAAGTTGTTAGCCAATTTCACGGATCAAAGTTTTAGGAAATATCTCATCTCACATAACGTTAATACATTTAAAATACCGACGTCTTGCGCAGTTTTACCAGGAGACTAGACACTCAAGGAGTTGTACCATAAGATTTTACGATAACGCTCGTGCAGTACATTTTTACCGAGCACCTTGAACACCACTAGAGGTGAGTCAAGTAAATACGGAGTTTATGACAGCTCGTTAGAAGTTAGGCTATAACGTTAAACGACGTCCTTGCTGTTATCGCAGCTTTTTGCTTTCCAAATCTGCCACTTAATACTTCTGTAACTTATTATTGTTAGGCTTAGTCATGTTTCAATTCAACGTTCCAAATTTTGGGAGATTGTTGAAAACTCTATTCTATTGTCTTTACTCTATTCATAACTTTATAATACAGTTTTTTAGGGTTCCGAAGTATATCACTCGGAACCCTTATAGATTCGTCATGTCCGTCTGTCCGTCCGTCCGTCCGTCCGTCCGTCCGTCCGTCCGTCCGTCCGTCCGTCCGTCCGTCCTCGACTTACCGTCCAAACGGTAAGTGCTAGAAAGTTGAAACTTAGCATGAATATGTTTTGTAATTACGCCGAGAAAGTGCTACAATAAAATTATGAAAAATATTTTTATTAGGGGTACCTCCCCTATACGTAAAGTGAGGATGAATTTTTTTTTTCGCGGCTACCCCATCGAGTGGGGTATCATTAGATAGGTATTTTAAAAACAATAAAGGGTTTCTAAGACAATTTTTTGATTTAAGTATCCGTTCGCGGGATATTCCACTTTAAAGTGCACTTTTTTGTACAAACAGGGCGTCCCCCCCCCTCTAAAAGCTAAACGGCTGGCTCAATAAATCTGAAAAAAATCGTGAAGGTGGTCCATATAATGAACTTTGAAGGAAAACTATAAGAGATTAGATGGCTTTGTTAGTTCAGGAGTTCTAGAGGCTTAACTGCTAAAATGCGCTCACTTGGAAAACGTCATACAAAATTAACGCATTATTACGTAAACATAACAATTATCTATTGGATACGATTTTTTATGCTTAGGTAATTCAATGAAATCTTGCATAGATATACTTTTTGATTCTCGAAAAATAACACAGAACAATCTTCACCGCGATAACCGTCATGCAGGCAGTTAGAGCCACGGGCAAAAGCTTTTTTTTTTTTTTTTTTTTTTAACATTGATAACAGATAACATTGATTTCTACGAAGCAGTCATCTAAGTTCTTCATTTAACTACAATGCATTTACAATTATTTGACTTCATAGTTGGTCTAGTGGTTTAAGCGGTCGCCACGCCGCTTCTACAACGCCAAGTGTTGTGAGTTCGAACCTCACATGGTACCACACTTTATGTGTACAACAAATTGTTAATCTAAGGCTGGGTATTCTTTAAATCCATTTCATGTATGTTTGTAAAGTCCTCCGCTACACAAGAATGTACCTGGTGTGGAAGTTGTTTTTAAAAAGTCCGCTAAAACTATACACCAATTAGACCGCAGTGTCGATAATGTTTGAAAACAAAATAAATTATAGTAGGATGAAACCCATTGTAAAAGGAGGAGAATATTACAAAAATTAAAGGAAAAATAATTTACGGGCGATCTGAGGTCGGGAAGGGGGAGAGGGGGGTTTTAAGGGAAAATATGGCTTATCTCGTTTTCCGGCAAAACTACAAGTCCTATGGAAAAAAATTCAATAGCAAAGTTGTAGGTATTAGGAAGATCTACATTTTTTGCATTCACACTTTTTTCACATAACGTCAAATTTTATGTGAAAAATTGAACACGATTTAAATGTAAATTTTAATAAATATCTCAATAACGATTAAAAAAATCGAATTCGAGTTTTTTTATTGTTTGAATTCCCTGAGAAGATTAAATAAGGTAATATATAAAAAAATTTACACCATGGGAATGTAGAGATTTCATCGAATAGAAAACACCCCATTTCTTTTAAGGAAGTTGATATTTTGACGGGTGTATTTTCGATTGTATTTCGGTTTTTTTTCGGTATTAAGTCAAAATGAGGTAAAAAAATAGATATTTCAAATCAAATAAATTACAGTGTATTCAGGACATAAAATGGTAAGTTTTCACTAAATTTCTTGTAAAAATAATTTTATTTGTAAATTATAAAAATAAAAAACAAAAACTTTGTTTTTTGAATTTTTCACATAAAATTTGACGTTATGCGATAAAGTGTGAATGCAAAAGATGTAGATCTTCGTAATACCTACAACTTTGCCATTGAACTTTTTTCCATAGGACTTGTAGTTTTGCCGGAAATCGAGATAAGCCATATTTTCCCTAGAAAACCCCCCTCTCCCCCTTCCCGACCTCAGATCGCCCGTAATTTTTTTTTTTTATGTTTTGTAATATTCTCCTCCTTTTACAATAGGTTTCATCCTACTATAATTTCTGTTCAGTTTTTAGGGTTCCGAAGTTTATGAATTCGAACCCTTATAGATTCGTCATGTCCATCTGTCCGTCCGTCCGTCCGTCCGTCCTCGACTTACCGTCCAAACGGTAAGTGCTAGAAAGATGAAAATTTGCATGAATATGTATTGTAATTACGTCGACAAAGTGCTACAATAAAAATTATGATAAATATTTTATTTCGGTACCTCCACGTAAAGTGGAAATGTTTTTTTTTTCTCGCGGCTAACCCATTATGTGGGGTATCATTAGATAGGTCTTTTAAAAACAATGAAGAGTTTCTAAGAGAATTTTTTGATTTAGGTATCCGTTTGCGAGAAATTCCACTTTAAAGGCCACTTTTTTGTAAAAACAGGGCGCCCCCTTCCCCCCCTAAAAACTAAACGGCTTTCTCAAAAAATCTGGGAAAATTCGTGATAGTGGTCCATATAATGAACTTTAAAGGACTATAACGGATTAGATGACTTTGTTAGTTCAGGAGTTATAGAGGCTTAACTTTTACAATGCGCTTACTTGGAAAACGTCATACTAAATTAACGCATTATTATGTAAACATAACAATTTTATTATTCATTGGAAACGATTTCTAATCCACGTACCATTATAGATAACTGAGGAACCCTTTCCTGTGCGTGGCCTGACACGCACTTGGCCGATTATTTTTTTATATTGAACAGTAAACAGTAAAAATTATAATCCTCATGAATGTCCGTATTTCATTATAATAATTTATTAACCGAGTGCTGTTTTATAACTGTTTTATTCTGAAGGAAAAGGTTTGCTGCAGCAAATGACTTCATTAATTAATTTTGGATTTTACTGTGTAAATAGGTGTGTAACACGAAACTTAAGCACTCTTTATAATATTCAAAGTCGTTACAATATAATATAAGAACCACACATGCTTGCCGTGTACGCCACTGACATCTTTATTCCCAAAGTGGTTGTACATATAATTTTAGTCTTACTTAAGTAATAAAAGGTAAGCATAGAGTCATCATTATAGACTGCCTCGTTGTTCTAGTGGTTATATGCGACTGCTGATCAAGAGGTCTCGGGTTCAAATCCCGGGTCGGGCCAAAGGTGTTGATAGGATTTTCCTACAGGAAATTCTTAATAACAGCCCAGAATATGGAAGTTTGGCCGTGATTCACGCCCGTGCCTCGTAGAGTGCGTTAAGCCGTCGGTCCCGGTTGTCATGAACATCTATGGCAAACCAACAACTGGTTCAACCTTCGAATTCACTTCAGGGTTCAAGGCTGCGCAGGTCCGATAAACTAAACAAATAATAATAGAAACAGTAAAGTTGCATTACTTTAATAAGTACAAGATATTATTCTGTAATTCGAATACAAGTGATCAAGACATAGTATGTAACCCTCAACTGAACAATGGTCTCTGTAATAAAACATTAAAATAAACGTTTCTTGGTTGTAATACTCGTAAACATCACGTTCGGTTGTCTCGACATTTCGACCGCAGTATATTTCAATTTACAGAAAATACTGCGCTCCAACTCGGTAGCTTGTTCAGTCATTTAAAGCTATCGAGAAATGCATGAAGGTACGAATTTAATTTTATGAAATAGTCATAGGCTTAAATGTATAAACATCATTTTATTCCAGAACTTCAACTCTCTGTTCTGAGTTGCGATTGTTCTTGGCACTCAATGTTTTTTATCTCAATGCCGTGTACTTAATTTTCAATACTAACTTTAAAAAGTGCTTTAAAATATAAAATGCAACATTTTTAATTTGATCCTCGGCTCTTATTGGTTGTAGCGCGATGTTTTATTAATAAAAGACATTTTCAATAAATAAACTATTCGCTACTATTTTTATTCAATTTAGAATTGAAGTTACTGAAATAAGTGCGTACAATTAAACGAACTCCACAAATTTATAATATTAGTAAGTATCTGTAAAGCTTGAGCGTTCATAGTCTAGTAGCCTTAGGTGATTGAAAACAACTGCAAAAAACTTCGGGCGGCTTAAAAATATCCAACGGTAAGATTACGTAGCCGCAAGCTGTCTTGCCAGTCCCCAACACGCATAGGTCAGTGTGGGGACGTGAGGCCTTAACCCTCTCCTGACAGGAGCCCCGAGCCCAGTAGTGGGAAGTTATGGGGGGCTGATAATTAAGTATCTGTACTTGATAACATATGGCTGAGTTTATATTTCTTCATGTTAATATTTTGTGTAACCAATTGTTGCGCATTGTTATTCATTATTTACAAATGATGCATTCTATTACAGAAGACAGAGCTTATATGTACTTAGCCTTTAGCTTATAAACTTCCAACTAACGTGTGAAGACGTTGCAAAATGGAACCAAAAATTTACAGCAATACCTATCATATCTTGATTGTTAGCCTAGTGTCAATCGCTTTTTTAGTTTAAAATATAATTAACCAAACTTAGTGGTTCCTATCATCACCTCACCAGTCGGTAATTTCTACAGATAGATATAAACACGAACTTTTAAGTCAGTGGCTAAAACCATTTCTAATGTCTAATTACTGACAACATGAGTGATTAGAGTAAGGCCTCGATATGTGCCATCGACCATACAGAGAAGTACACTATATACTTTGTATTTCAGCCTTTACACTGAAATACATCTATACGATCAGTGTGGTGACGGATTAAGAATACAAAGTGTCACCACTCCTATTCATCCCGCGGGTGTCGTAAAAGGCGACTAAGGAATAAACTACGCAAGACAACATCAATGCAAATAGAAGGAAAACTTGAAACCAACCCTATACCAACCCGTCTGGCCAGCGTGGTATAGTAAGGCAAAGCCTCCTTTCTAATGAGAGGCCTATGTCTAGCAGTGGACTGTTAAAGGCTACTGATAATGATGATGACATATATGGCCTGCCTTTTAAGTAAAAATGGACGTAAAATAATATATTGGTATCAAAACTATGTAATAGAAGTTACAAATACCTATGGCGTGATCTAACACGTGATTTCGCATAAAAATATGTTCCTACCCGTTGTATTAATATAATATCGGTCCGGGTATGCCAGGATTTACCAAATACTATTCCGTTTGCACAAACAAACCATAAATTTGGAGATTTAAAAAGCTTTTATCTCTTTGTTTGCCCTGTTGTTTGGCGCTATACCGTGCTGAATATAAAATCGTGCTAAAAAGTATTATGCTTCGATGTTAAATTTAAATACGCTGGTTGATCTGAATAGACAAGTGATCCTCCTTTCTTGGAACTTTACGAGATTATGAGTTTCAAATTTTTTATGCTGTTACACAACTTTAATATTTACCTTAAGATATTTATATTTTTTGTGTTCCGAATAAAATAGAAGAAATAAATAATGAATAGGAGGCAGCTAAACAGATAATTAATTGATGTTAATGGACTGCTATCCCATAGACACCAATAACCCCGTAAGGATTAAAGTGAAAGCGTTAGGCCTCTGGTTATTTCGCTCACTCAAATGTGGCCAAAAAATTACATAACATCAGTTTTCTGTGAGGCATTTTGTATCACTCCGGTCCATCCAGCTTATTTAGGCCCAAAGAAGCGTGTAGTGTATGTATGTGTAACTCAGTCGTTCATACACTACAGAGATATAGTCTACAGCTAAAATGATCAGAATTAAAGAAATAAAAAATAAGAAAATAAAAACTCCTGAGAGAGTAATATTTTTCCATACACTCACTAAGAATACTTCCGACTAATTCACCTTTCAAACAAAAACAAACAGAATCAAAATCGGTTTATCCGTTCGGAAGCTACGATGCCACTGATAGGCACACACACAGACAGGCACGTAAAATTTATAACACCCTTTCTTTTTTTGCGTCGGGGTTAACTAAAATATGTTAAACCAAACTGACTTGAATAACTAAACTCAGAAATTGAAAATAAAAAAATCGGCCAAGTGCGAGTCAGACTCGCCCATGAAGGGTTCCGTATCAGCAAGTAACATCATATAAAAGTTCTTGTAGTTCGTTGTAACTTTCATCGATGTTTTTACACTAGTTTATTGATTGGATGAAAGGTAAATTGCGTGTTACGATTTATGACGTATTAAAAAAAAACTACTCACTAGATTTCGTTCAAACCAATTTTCGTTGGTAGTTTGCATGGTAATGTACAACTTTTTTTTTTTTAGTTTTATCACTCTCTTATTTTAGAAGTTAGAGGGGGGGGGACACACATTTTTCCACTTTGGAAGTGTCTCTCGCGCAAACTATTCAGTTTAGAAAAAAATGTTATTAGGAACCTCAACATCATTTTTGAACACCTATCCACAGATACCCCACACGTATAGGTTTGATGAAAAAAAAAATTTTGAGTTTCAGTTCCAAGTATGGGGACCCCCAAAATGTATTGTTTTTTTTCTATTTTTATGTAAAAATCTTAATGCGGTTCACAGAATACATCGACTGACCAAATTTCATTAACAGTATAGCTCTTATAGTTTCGGAAATAATTGGCTGTGACATACGGACGGACAGACAGACAGACAGACAGACAGACAGACAGACAGACAGACTTGACGAATCTATAAGGGTTCCGTTTTTTGCCATTTGGCTACGGAACCCTAAAAAAAGACTATTTAAAAAAAACAAAACAAAACAGCTCCCAAAATCTGCAACAATTCAAGCGTCAATTTTATATTAGCTTCTAATACGTTACGATAGGCTTCAAAAACCGTAAAAATAAAATAAAACCGATATAAAATCCGAAACAATATTCAATGAATTGGAATCGACTGATATCGGTATGAAACATTATCATTTAAATTGTGTAAACTCATCAGGAAAATTAGTACTAAATGCTAGGTAGGATATAAACTAGTCAGTTGTATTTAGATAAAAATAGATAGGGCCCCTAAACTGAAACTAACTAGTGGTCGCCTGGTGGCCGAAATTCGATCTTAATTATTTTCGTAAAAAAGGGGTACAAGGGATTTTGCTTCACGGATAGGAATAATATGGATAAGATAAATCCCAGTTTCATTCAAAACCAGCTAATATTTCATCTTCTTTTGCCATTTTTAAGGGCAGTATTGAATGAATAACGAATAGACCATTCAATTAATTACAGTAAACAGTATTGGTTTGGTATTTTACATTTGATGTGTTTAGATGAGACGGCTTTTGAATTTCTGCTTCATTAAAGGGTTAACGTTTCATCAATAAAATAAATTTATTTTAATTAAATCATGCTTGAATAAAGTTGTAGACGAACATCAATTTAAACCAAATGCCCTTAAGTAACATGACAACCGGTCAATTGGTCTGGAATTATACATTCTGATATTTAGGAGGCACTTTTATTTTATTACGGTATTTTTGAAGGATATTTTTGAAGTACACAACCGTATGTAACGAAATTATTTTTTGTATTTTTATAAACTTTTTAGTATTAGATCATCATCATCATCATCAACAGCCTTTAACAGTCCACTGCTGGACATAGGCCATAGATATTGTTCTAAAATATTAGAGTTAAAAGTTGCAATCGTTTGAAATTATCTGCTTTAAAAGTGCATAAAACTAATAAGTATATCTGCCTGATTCCTAATTATTTTCTGAGAACTACTACTAATTAAAAAGGAGATATGTCACCATCTCTATTTATACCGTAAATAGTGTAACAGACGATTTTGGAATTAAACTACGCTGAACTATCACTGCAAACCGAAGAAAAACTTAAAATAAACCTTATACCAACATGTCTGGTATAATAAGACAAAACATCCTTGCTAGGGCGAAGCCTATGTCCGACAGTGAACTTTCAAAGACTGCTGATGACAAATTCATGTATCTGGTCCAGCTATTAGGATCACTAGATCGAAAGACCCTGTGGCGACATCCATATACAGCGCGACGAAAGCATACGACAGCGCCATCTAGCGAAGAAACGCTAAACTACTAAGAAAACAAGGAATGATCTATACTGAGTAACTACTAATCCTGAATCGCGAAAGTAACATTCTCGCGCCGATTAGCATATATGCAACATCCCAACATCAACTGTTGGGCAGTGGCCCACCAGGCATGATCACCTCGCCTGGTCGGAGGATCCTCCCTTTGTGTTGGAGGAACACGTCACCCGTTCCTCCACAGTGGTGACCCCGACGTGATTGGAAGTAGCCTTCAAGGAAGCAGATCAGCAGCGCCACCTTGCTCACTCCCACAAGAAACAAAGTATGCTTATGTATTTATATCAGTTGTCTAGTACCCGTAATATAAGCTCTGCTTAGTTTGTGACTAGATGGCATTGTGTGTAAGATGTCTGAAGTATTTATATTTATTTTTACACGAAGTTCCGAATGGATTGCTCGTGATCATTGGTCTATTCTGTATTTTACGATACCTTCTATTTATCGACAATCAAATGGGTTATATTACTATTTATCACGGGTAGAGTGATCTGGTCTCCCTGTAACCCATGAGCGGTAACGATAACCTTGTAAATAATAAGGCAAGCTATACAACAAAAACTACTTGTCCAAATCGCGAAAGCCTAATAAGCTAATCACTTTAACATCAAATAATTATATTATGTCTTCTTTGAACCTGATTTAAAAGTCTATCCGTGATTGAAAACGTATTCACATGATAGTTTTTATTTTAAAACTTGTCACAAACGAGTTTTGGTCCGCGGACGGCGAAACGAAATTGGTTTTCCACTTTTGAGCCAACTAGAGTAAGAGCCCAGAGCGATCAGACATAACTTATTTTCACATGGATGAAACCTTAACTACTCAGTAGTGTCTAGTGTACTTTTAAATACCTGCGTGTTTGTAGAACTAGATCTGTGACACCTGGGCAGATATCAGGTGAGAAAGGTAACTAAAAATAAGAGTTATCTAACTTAAATTAGTATGGCTGATCTTTAGATATATATTGTAGAATATTATTCTAAACTAGTTTCATAAAGTGTCAGACACTTTTCATGGACCAGAGCTTGTGTCAGACGCTTTAAAGATCGACAAAAAATTAATGAACTTTACTTATTTTTACATGTCTGATTTTTTAACATGTTATTAAAGTAACTATTACAAACTTACATTTCATCAGTCAGACAAATTCGAGTGACCAAACATCCCTTAAACACAAAAATTATTCAGCCGGGAGTGCGATCATCATGCTATTTCAGAGCGAGTGAGACGTCCACAGCAACTTGGATCCCGTTTTTAGGGTTCCATGGCCAAATGGCAAAAAACGGAACCCTTATAGATTCGTCATGTCTGTCTGTCTGTCTGTCTGTCCGTCCGTATGTCACAGCCACTTTTTTCGGAAACCATAAGAGCTATACTTTTGAAACTTGGTAAGTAGATGTAATCTGTGAACCGCATTAAGATTTTTACATAAAAATAGAAAAAAAACAATACATTTTGGGGGTCCCCATACTTGGAACTGAAACTCAAAAAAAAATTTTTCATCGAACCCATACGAACCCATCTATGGATAGGTATTCAAAAATGATGTTGAGGTTTCTTATATCATTTTTTTCTAAATTGTATAGTTTGCGCGAGAGACACATCCAAAGTGGAAAAATGTGTATCCCCCCCCCTCTAACTTATAAAATAAGAGAGTGATAAAACTAAAAAAAATGTATGTTGTACATTACCATGCAAACTACCAACGAAAATTGGTTTGAACGAGATCTAGTAAGTAGTTTTTTTTTAATACGTCATAAATCGTAAACTGCAATTTACTGCAATTTTTTTTTTTAATTATTTATTTATTTATTCTAATGACTGCGTCGATGATTGCGATGATTAGGAGATATTTGCTGTAATTAATCATAGTGATATTTTTGTGGTAGTGGTAATATTTTGTTTATATCTTTTTCTAACTGGTATCTTTTTTACAATAATATAAAGATATTTCCTTATAAAATAAAATGGATCCTCATTTATTCACCTATCACAAATACATGCAATAAATGAATTCACTTTAATATTTAATAATTAACAACTTGATGTTGAAGCCCATGTTATTGAAACAAGAATGCGAAAATCTTAGATTGAAATTAGTAAGTATTTTCATTACATTTAATTTTTTTACTCGATGGGTTCGATGAAAAATTTTTTTTGAATTTCAGTTCCAAGTATGGGGATCCCCAAAATGTATTGTTTTTTTCTATTTTTATGTAAAAATCTTAATGCGGTTCACAGATTACATCTACTTACCAAGTTTCAAAAGTATAGCTCTTATCGTTTCCGAAAAAAGTGGCTGTGACATACGGATGGACAGACAGACAGACATGACGAATCTATAAGGGTTCCGTTTTTTGCCATTTGGCTATGGAACCCTAAAAACGGGATCCAAGTTGCTGTGGACGTCTCACTCGCTCTGAAATAGCATGATGATCGCACTCCCGGCTGAATAATTTTTGTGTTTAAGGGATGTTTGGTCACTCGAATTTGTCTGACTGATGAAATGTAAGTTTGTAATAGTTACTTTAATAACATATTAAAAAATCAGACATGTAAAAAAAAGTAAAATTAATAAATTTTTTGTCGATCTTTAAAGCGTCTGACACAAGCTCTGGTCCATGAAAAGTGTCTGACACTTTATGAAACTAGTTTAGAATAATATTCTACAAAATATATATAAAGATCAGCCATACTAATTTAAGTTAGATAACTCTTATTTTTAGTTACCTTTCTCACCTGATATCTGCCCAGGTGTCACAGATCTAGTTCCACAAACACGCAGGTATATAAAAGTACACTAGACGCGACTGAGTAGTTAAGGTTTCATCCATGTGAAAATAAGTTATGTCTGATCGCTCTGGGCTCTTGGACCAAACGCTTGCAATGGCTTTGTTTTGTTTCACTCGTTAAAACTGACGCTGAGTATCAGCGTATTGTCAGACGTGTTTGGAATTAATTTGTCAACTCAAACTCATGTTTTTCAAATTGGAGAATTGAAAAAAGACTAAGAGTTGAGTGTCGTTTATTGGATGTAGGAGCTATTTGCTACGTTTTATTTTTATGATAGTATTTTGGAATGTTAGATTCGATAGTTTTGAGCATTTTTGCATGTTATTTGTATTGTAATTCAGTAATTTACAGTAATATACTAACCTAAAGTAAGTTAGTGTATCACAAACCTCTTTACCGATTTCAATCAAACAATTGGCATGAAGATTATTTGATTATAGGTTAATTTTACCAACATACACGTAGGCAAATTTAGTCAACTTTAAAATTTCGTCAACAGTTTTTTTCAAATATGAAACGTGTGATAAAAATATTATCTCAGGTACTTTGTTTAAACATTTCAGAATTTAATTATTTTATTCAGATATGTCAGACCTTTAAAATATTTTAAAAGTAATGACTCTGTTATTATTCTTGATTTCTTCGTGAACTTGAAACGGGAAAGTGCATATGGCTCAAAATCATCAAGGTACAGTATTAGCTTTGCTAGCAATTTAGTCTTAGATCTTGACTTTTTTATTAACTTTGAGAAAATAATCAGCATTAATTTAATGCCATTGCTCAAAACAGGAAAAAAAACGGTATGATGTTGGTGTTTTAGAAAAATAATAATTAGTTTTGTTTTATACTTTATAATATATTCTTACAGTTAACTTGTCATTCGAAACATAATTTATTGTTCATTTTTTATCTATACTTAAACTTTTTTCCATTATTTCTAGTAGTTTTGTAAAGTAAACTATAATTTTAGATAGGTAAAAGACTCAAATTGTAAGAACTGATTAAAACTTTAGGAAGGTTTAACTGTGATTATAGAAGGACCACTAGACTGATTTATGTAAATGTTAAAACTTAATTATAATAAGAATTTGTGGCGACTTTGAAAATCGAGCGAAGAAACACTGAACTTCTAAGAAAACATGGAATGAACTATACGGAGTAACTACTAATCCTGAATGGCGATAGAGAAATTCTCGCGCCGATTAGCATATATGCAACATCCCAATATCAACTGTTGGACAGTAGCCCACCAGGCATGATCACTTTGCCTGGTCGGAGGATTCTGCCTTTGTGTTGGAGGAACACGGAACTCGTTCCTCTAGTAAGAGTAATGTTTGAAGTGCATTTTTTTACAAAGAACATAGTTTATGACTTTAATTCTGTATAAGTAGCGTTCATGCCATCACAATCACAAGCCTTCTGAATAATTGGAAATTTGTTAAACTTTTGGTGTAATAGCAACTTCTTTTATTTTTAACGTTTTCATTATTGTTTATATATTATGTATCCATAAGATACATAATATATCCAGGTTATTGAACAATCCTGAATATATGTACTTTGTTTTGTGTTTGTTAATTTTTTTATTTGAATTGATAGTTTTCTGTAATATATACACTAAAAAGCAATATTCCAAAAAAATAGTATTATGTGCGCTGCCCTGTCAAAATTTTATTAACGTAAAATTTTTACAACAGTATAAACCAAAAGTCATTATACCTAGCTTGAATTTTTTTTTGGCATAAAACCAATGTTGAATCACCCTTGGTGATTTTCACCCATATAAATCGAATAATAAATTTATTTACTTAGTACATGTAAATATTAAACATTTCTACCTTCCTTAACCTAATTAGCAGTAACATAAAATGTTTCTTGAAAATTAAAAAAAACATCTCACATTATTATGAAAACAGTTCATTATAATATAACATCACTCCTGTAACATTTTCCAGGAAGTTCACAACGATATTTTTATGTCACGTTAATTATGTTCCACGGGAAGTATGGTACGGTTTTTGCGCAATTTATTTGTAAACGCTACCTCATTCTAAGGGTGTACACGTATGTTGAATTATAGGGATAATAAGGATACAAAGGTAAAAATTATGCAATTTAGGATGTTATGTTTTCATAAGAGTTTGGAGATGTATATATGTATTTAGAAAAGTAGTTTTTGAAAATTATTTTGACAGTAAATTAATGGCAAATAAAGTATTTGTAGTGGTATCGTAACTGACTTATTTAACGCTCATTTAGTCAGAAATTAGGCAATTATGTTGTATGTATGAATTATTAATAAATGAATGAATGTATAAATTATTAATAAATTACACTCAGATGGAAAACAAAGTCAAGTGAAATATATTTTAAGGAAAAAGTAAAGATTTATACAATGATAAAATTTTAGAGGAAATCGTCAATTTAAACAGTTGTTAATCATTTTAGAATGATTTCTCTAGACAAAAATATTTTAATTGTGCAGTATTCTTCACAAAATTTTATAAATCATAAATAAATGAATAGTACATCCGAAATTCACTTAAATATACACCTAGGTAATACCTTAATGTATTCATTCAATCAATACACTATTACTAAAACATAGATCAAAGTTACAACGAACTACAAGAACTTTAATATGATGTTATTTGCTGCTATGGAACCCTTCATGGGCGAGTCCGACTCGCACTTGGCCGCTAATGTAATCGTATCGACTCTTTGGACACGCTAATATTAGAAGTTTCTTAACTGATTCCGGTACCGGTTTTTCTTATTTATTATGGCAAATTTCTCTAAAAATTTAGTGTTCATTTTATTTTTATCATTTGATAAATAAATACTTACATCAGTTAAAAGAATCACTACGAGAACTGACATAGATGTGGACAGAGTCGTTGGTAATAGCTAGTAATATAATAAATAAACTAATCTTTTCCCTACCGAAAGAAATAAGGAAACATGAACATGTAAGCACTTTCAAAACTACTTTAACAATACTTTTACTTATCATTTATTTCCGTTCTACTATTCAGTACTACGTTTTTACATACGAATACATCGATAAGTACTAAACTTCCTCTACACACTCGGTGCGTAAGTAAATAGAGATCTCCCGAACCGACTAAAGGAAAACGTGTCCATTATTGTTCAATAAAAATCATGGTTATACTACTGTTACTGTCACAAAAGAGAAAATTCGCTGGAAGTTGTGATAAACGGCCTCCATAGGAACTTCCGTTACTGATTAGCAGAGAAAAGAATTTTCTGTACTGTTATTTATACTTCGGTGTAGCTTTTCCTATATGAGCAAATTTTTTTTGGTATATATATGTAGATGATGTGTATTTTTTTCTTCGACTGAATTGGAGTCGGCTTTAAATCTACGATACAACTGATCTTTTGATATTTTTACACAGATCGACTGCCTGACTCTCCTACACAAACAAGTTTTTTATTTTTTTTATCTACTACTACTACTACCAAAGTGACTCTCTACTGCCTGATGGGCATGAGTAGAATCCAGAAGTAGGGGTCACTACCCCCATTGTTGGCCTTGTTGGTCTAGTGGTTAGCGTATGCAGCTGCTGATCAAGAGGTCTCGGGTTCGATTCCCGGGTCAGACCAAATATTTGTGTGATGGTGATCGTGATCCACGAATATTTGTTTCGGAGTCTGGCTGTTTTTCTATGTATAATATGTATTCTATGTATAATATGTATTTACAAAAAAAAAGTATGTTTATGTATTTATATCAGTTGTTTAGTACCCATAATACGTTGTGTGTAAGAGGTCCAAAATATTTATTTATTTATTATTGTGAGTGCAAACAATGCAGTATGATGAATCACACTAGTGCGGCCTAATGCGATGCTTCTGTATCATTAAGTTTGCGGTCTCAAGCTCGCTAACTTAAAAAGCCAGCACGAGTGCTTTCCATTTAGGTTGATCTTCTGTGTGAGGTAGTACTGCACCGGTCGAGTTAGGCCATTCGTACTAAAATCAGCGTGGCTCTTCTACCTTGAAATCATACATTTGTTCGATTCATTAGGGTTCCAACTACCAGTCCAGTACCAATGATTGTCAAAGAAGTTCGTTTGACAATCGAAATCGACAGATTAATATTCTTTCCGAATCTAGAGTTTCAAAATGGTTAGAATAGTCACACATACATAAACTGGCCTAATTATGGTAACTTTACTTTGGTGATTCGTAAACTTATCCCTTGGCCACGAAGCCCCTATGTAGTCCCCTTAAAAAGGTGTAGGTTTTAACGTGCTCTGTTTTTTTTGCGATTGTTATGATACGTAGACTGTCGCCCCTGTGTAAGCAATTTTGTATTATCGCGTTTTTGTTATGTGGTGGGTTGTTCTTGTATAAACAGGGAACGCTGATTGTATCCGAACATTGTAAATATACGAGAACATTCTTTGAATAGTGATTTCTATGAACTCCAGCCTGGTATTTGGTAGGTAGAAAATTTATTTGTGTCTGAATTACATACGTAACAATGTGACCATACATATAATATGAATAGTGTGTGCGACAGTTGTCCTTGAAGACTCGGGTTCGATTCTCTAGTCGGACCTAATATTTGTTTCGGAGCTTGGGTGTTTTCTATGTATAATTTGTATAAATTTAAAAAAAAAAAATATGATAAAAAAAATTAATAGATGGCATTGTAAAGAAAAATGCTATTTTTAAATAATTAGATCTACGCATATGATTAGAAGTAGTAGTAAAAAGATTATTTTTTCAAGAACTCACAAAAATGTGTTTTTAAACCATGTGCGAAGGTAGTATCGCCCTGGTCGTTTATGCTGAAATCAGGGTGGCTCTACTTCTAAAAGTGACTGTATCCTTCCTACCTACCTTCAGAATCTTAATCTAACATGTATCAAACATCATCAACAACCCATAACGTCCCACTGCTGGGCAGAGGTCTACTCTCAATAAAGAGTTAAGGCTCATTAAGAGTTGGGGACTAGCAAGATACTTTGTGGCATCGTAATCTTGCCTTTGGATGTTTTTATGGTCCGAGGGCCTCTCAATAAGCTTTGCGATTGTTATTATATGATAAAAACCGGGACCGACTGCTTAACATGACATCCAAATCATGGCATCGCTCATAACATATCATGCCACACGGTCACCCAAACAGGTCCGACCGCGCCATCGTTCCTTACCCTTGTTAATTGTTGCCAATCACCTAAGGCCACTTAGCTATGAGAATTCCTTATCAAACATTACTAAACATTAAATTAATATTGAAGTAACCTTAAAATTGAATACCTAAATTAAGTCACGAAATAACACAAATTGTCAAAGTTTACGCTGACCTATTTATATTGTTTACAAATCCCGAATTTGAGTCTACATCGTGGACTTGTTTTGATGTTTTATAAATTATTTACTTGTTTATAGCTTAATTACGTCCGAATTGTCTACAGACTTCAGCCTAAGCTTTTTTTCCGTTTTATTATTTCATTCATAACATTTTTAGTTCTCAAAAAATTTAAAAAACTTATTAGGGCCAATTAACCTGAGCCTAGACACATTTCAACATTTTAAATTACTAATTAGAACCTTAATTTCTCGACTTTTTATAATTTATCAATGCTCGAATACACCGTTGATAGACAGAATCTTTACGAGTGTTAAATTTTCGGATATTCAGTAAAGGTGAGCGAGTCATGATATTTCAAACGTGAGCACTTTGATCCATAGATTGTTCGAAATCTCGCTTCTCAAACGCCTCCTAATTTATCAGCCTTCCACTTCGATTACATAAGCGTAGCAAAATGATTCGCCCCATTAACTTCTTGTCTTACATTTGAAAGCTATGAGATATTTTATTTTAAGCCCTGGAAGGTGAATATTTTATGAGATAATATAATTTAGGGAGGAAGTTCAGGATAACGTCTTATCGTTCTTTGTGTGAAAAGCTGTAATAAAATACATACATTATTAAGAGAATGTGAACTGTATCTAGCACTTTTGGTACTTCATATAATAATATGCTAAAAAAATGTGTTCCTATATATGGTGTTGATATTTTTGTAAGGGTAAAGAGCACATTCAAATAGAAAATGTTGAAATCCATAATCCAAACAAGTATATTCTATGGCTTGTCTTTTATGACAATTCATCAGTGTGACCATCATATTGTTGTTCTATGTCTGGGTGTTCTTTGTATGCATTTCATGTAGGTTTGTTAAGTCCACCGCGACACAATATGTATATTTTAAATGCGGGAGTTGTCTTTGAAAAAAGAAACAGTTTTATTTTAAGCTTTATAGATAATTTATTTCGATTAAAAATAAGAATGATCCATGTCTTAATAATAATTAAGAGAACATTATCCTTTTTCTTTCTTTTCTGTAATTATACAGTTGTTTCTAGTATAGTCTTCTACCAAGAATTCGTATAACACAATAGTAGTCTTGAGCATCATCCAGCTACCACCTAAATATATCTAAATACTTAAGATGTAGATCAAAGTCAAAGTCATTACAACTCTTACGGGGTATAGTAGAAACTTCATATAACAGAACACAACTCCGTATAAGACATTATCGAAAACTTAAGTGATTAACTGTTTTACCGAGTTGGTGGTAGAGATGGGAGCACAATAGACGAAAAGTTTGCCGATTCGCATATTTTAGGATGCTAATGTGATTTTGCACTTAGCCCACGTGACTCAACAAACGATGTACGTCCTTAAATTATTATAGAATGGAGAATAACTCTTTTCAAAAGATGTTTTGAAAGTGGTTAGGCTTTGTATTTTACATTCTTTATGTAGAAACAAATTCGTTGAGTTTTTGACTTACCTAACAATGGGAAGCTTGGTTTGGGTCGACGATTTTATACAGAGTGAATATAAATTTAACTGGTTGTGTAGTAGATTTCTTACTTAATTCTCACGATAGCAATTTAGATTCCGAATGCTCTCACACTAAATTTAATTGAGAACTTGATACGTGAATATCACGATATAAGTTGGTACTCAAATATTACAAAAGACGCGTAGACGCCTTAACCCTTACCTGAGAGAAGACCCGATCCCAGCAGTGGGACATTATGGATTGTTGATGATTATGAACAAAAGACGCGAGAAGTTCGGTTAGAAAGACCTCTAAAAGAGATGTGGTAAGAACGCTTTCAGGTGTACACGTGTTGTGGAGGTTTAATAGCAGCCAATACAGGTAAAAAAAAAAAATTTGCCGTATCGTAGCAGATTTATAGTGGATCGCAATCTAGTTTGGTTCTCTTAGAGGAAGATCTTTTCAACGTTTAATACTTTTAGTGCAATAATAACATAGGAACATAAATAGCAACACATTTAAAATTCAGGCTAGTTGCCTTTTCATTAAGTTACAATTATACCGAATGAATTTAAAAATATATTAAGAAATGAAACGTTAAATTTTTTTCACATCGAAAATGTGGTTGGCCTTCATATAAATCTAGATACCTGTTTCAACTGAAGACGATAGATATTAGGTATTCGCTTCATGAGCGAATTCATTCTGTCCGTTCATCGGGTCTGAAGATTGCAATTTCCAGTCAGTGGGTCTAATCTCCAATATATAAACTACCTATCTATATTATTCAAAGTACATAGTGTGGTTTTAAAGGTAAACAGTTAATTACGTGTACCTAGTAGAAAAATGGAAATTGTACAAATAAATGAAGTGATAGGTTCTGTTTGTAATTTCAAATTAACTACTTTTTATTAATTGTATGTTAAGGTAGTAATTAGAATAACATACGGTCACATCATTAATTCAATTGTTAGAGTTTTAAACATTTGAAAGATAAACTTAGCTTACTTTTATTTGAAAAGAATACAGAACAAAATTGAAACCAATGAAATAGTAAACAAAATCCGTTCCAAAAATCAACAAACTCGGGACATACTAGCTATGTCCCGAGTTTGTATGTCTAATACAACAAAAGTAACTTTTGAATAACTAAAACAATTGAAAATAGACTTTACATTTAACTTTTAGTTTCTCCGAAATCAACTTAAGTTTCACTGTAAACTGTAAAAGTCATCTAATTCGTTATAGTTTTCATTTAAAGTTCATTATATGGACCACTATCACAAATTTTTCGGCGGGCGGGACGGCCTGTTTTTACAAAAAGTTTGCATTTAAAGTGGCATTTCTCGCAAACGGATACCTAAATCAAAAAATCGTCTTAACAAACCTGTAATGTTTTTAAAAGACCTATATAATGATACCCTACATGATGGGGTAGCCGTGAGAAAAAAACACATCCCCACTTTACGTGTAGGGGAGGTACCCTAAATAAAAATATATTTCATAATTTTATTGTAGCACTTTGTCGACGTAATTACAATACATATTCATGCAAAGTTTCATCTTTCTAGCACTTACTGTTTGGACGACAAGTCGAGGACGGACGGACGGACGGATGGACAGACGGACATGACATATCTATAAGGGTTCGAAGTCATAAACTTCGGAACCCTAAAAAGTTGTAGATCTTTTAATTACCTACAACTTTGCCATTTAACTATTTTCCTTGTAGTTTTGCTGGAAATCGAGATAAACCGTTTTTTACCCTTTGTTGTATATATTTAGCCATCCAATCTGACTCTACCCTGCCTGATGGAAAGCATGAGCAGAATCCAAGGGTCGGGGCTACCACACTTGCTGCGAATGCGGACAATAATGTATGGCGGCCCACACTATGGCGGCTTAGTGAGATGCTTTTTCACGCCCCGGTTAAAGGACTCGAAAACCTGAAACAGTTCACTGACCTGTTTGAAAAATATTTGTAAATTGTTTTAAGCCGTTTCTTTAACTCATAGTTGTTCGATAACTACTGTTGTAATTAATTTATTGAAGTACCTTGAATGTCTGAAAGCTCCTGCATTTTACACAACTTAAACTTTGAAGTATTTTTATTCAGTATCTATTCAATGCTACATATTATTTATAAAACAATAATAATAAGAGGCTGCGATGGCAACTCAAATAAAGTATCCAATAAACAACTCCAAATGATCACTTACACTATCTATACACGTTTCCATCAAAATATAAAATCTATTGAAAAATAAGCATGCTGAATTGTTTTCCCATTAATACTGAACATAAAAACTGAGTTACCGGTAAAATATGACAACATATTTCACTTTGTTCGACAAAAAACCACGAGAACAAAATTCTACAAGGCTCGTTATTGATATTTATCACGGATACCTGACATGATAAATGGGATTTTGACAATAATAATAAATGTAACAAATTACTTCTCGTCTTTTATAATAAGGTTATAAAAAACCGCGAGGAAAGATACGAGTACTTTTAGGTTATGGAAACTTCGTTGTGTGGCTCCAGGCAAAGATTTTTATTATTCAAAAGCTTTGCTCGTGACGGCTTGATGAATGTTGTAAAGAAGTTCAAATTTTATTTCTCGCTAAAACGAATGGAAGTTATAAAATTTACGATTCAACTGTGAATAATATAATTCTGTTTGTTGTACTTCAGATACGAAAGTCTTAATGGCATTTTTTGTTTTAATTTTTTGAGAGGTCACATTGTCAATTTATCGTAACTTAACATTTAATGTTTTTGACTTTTATTTATGCTTTGCTCCATTACTTAAGAATTTTTTTTACAAAAGGTACACTTTTTTACTTTAAAATTATCATCAACAGTTTCTTACTGTCCACCCGTGGACATAAGCCTCCCCTTTAAAATACTTTTTTAAATAATCTAATATAATTGGACGTATAAATTGTGTAACTGTATATGTGCTGCATTGGTATTGCATTTGATTTAAATTTTAGTGTTCGATTTGAATTTCGATTTGGTTCAACAATTTTATATATGAATAATTTATTCTAAGGTTTTGAATATTTCAGTGTAAAATATTATAGGTATGTACGGATTTCAAAACTTGTTCTGTAGTAAATATTTAAATCATTCTTTTTGAGTTCAGTTTGGGCTCAGAGATAGAGTTTTAAAATATGTACGTATTTCATGATTCAAACTATGTTCTAGAAACTATACTAGACACAAAATTATATATGCTTTTCAAACTGCATGTTCATAAATAACTAGGTGCACACCCATTGCAAACTTCAAGTGACAAGACTCCAAGCTTTTAAGAGCATGTACAAGCGTATTTGCAACTGAATTACTAAACGTATCGTGCGGGATACTCAGCTGAACATCTTACAGTCTAGTTTCAATCTCTTTTGTTCTCTTATTATGACCACAAGAATCTTGTTATTATAATACAGTTAAGGTGTATAGCCTATTGTGATGTAATTTATATTTTACTTTGATTATGTCATCATCTGTATCTAAACTTTTGCTAAACATTCATATTTGTTAAGAACACTTTCTTAAAAAAATAACATGGTTTTGTCTCAGCAGTACAAAAATCATATTTTTTTTCGATAAAGATAAAAATAAATCCCCTAATAAATATGAAATACCTACAGTTAATTTTGATAACCAGACATAATAAAAAAAAACTCACTTTATACGATACACGTTATCTTAACAAAAATTTATTCAACTGCGCATAAGTGGAGACAGGTTGTGTACAGTACTTTATCCTTAATTTGACAAACGGTGCTACCTTTGCTGTCCTTAGATAATCCCGGGAGCATGAACAGATTATTAATCGGAGATAGATGATCCCAGGAGCATATACAGGTTAATGGTGGGAGATAGATGAACTGTGTGGTCTATGCGAGATATTTTTGATATTTTTTATCAAAAGATTTCAAATTAGATAAAGTGTTAATTAGACTAAGAGAAAAAACATACTATTTTTTTATTAATACATACATATTATACATGGAAAAATACCCGAATCTGAACCACATATTTATTCAACCCGGGAATCGAACCCGAGTCCTCAAGCACAGCAATCGCAAACACTACCACAGCACCACTGAGTCAGTCAGATACACTTCCTATTGAAACAACAATAGTGTTTCAATAAGAAGTATATCTTCAGGTTTAATCTAAAGGAAATCTGTATACTACATCATGTACTTCGTCATCAATCAAAAAACAAACAAAAATTTTCATTTTCTAATATTATGCAGGGTCGTGCTAAAAGTCTTGTTGGGTTTTTCTTACGAGATTTTTTTTTATTGCAACCCGGAACATGGATATTTTACGTGTTTTACGCTCGTGCCTGGGAGAGCACGTTAAGCAGTCGCTATCGGTTGTCATGAACATCTGTGGTAATCGCTATTAGGAAGTCAGTAGCCTCAAATATTATTGCGGATTGCGGAGGTCCGACATAAGTCACTCTGTGGATAATTGACATTCAGGTAAAACTGATCAGTTAAAGGAGCACTATTTGCAAATTTAAGCTGCTTTGCTATTAGGGATCAGTGGCATTAAACATACTGATACAGTATCCATCAATCATTGCACTAGTTATAATACGATATATGACATCTTTGACAAAGGCATCATACGTTAAAGTAATATTTACGAGTATAGTCCTATTAATAAAATAAACATAAATTTTGTTACACACGCTAGTAAAACCTGACTACCAGAAAGGTCCCGGTTTGATACAAACTTTTTGAAAAGTAATTCTGCTAGTTTTCACAAAATTGTCTCTTACGATTATATAAATTGAAAAATGGTAGTTGCGTTCGCTTCCCATTTCGCTACTGAAATAAAATTTAAACTTTGTTTTAAACATTAATCAAGACGTCACGGTCTTTCATGAATAATGATGACTTTGAGATAAAAGTTTTATAACAATCTTTTACTAAAATGCAACAGTTGCGAATTACTTTACAGATAACAGTTATTATTTAGCTCAAGTTGAATTATGTTTTTAAATATTTATGTCTAATATTTGTGCCTAAATCAATCGATACTAAACGAATAAATTGATCGTCAAACCTCTACGATCAACACAAATTCTCTTAAATTAATTAATTGATTATACTTTAAAATGTTTGGTTTGATTAACAAAATCTACTTTTAGTTTCTTTGAATATAATAATATTATCTTTAAATGACTTTATTCGAAAAAAAATGTTAACAAGAACCTATTGCTATTTAGCGAATTGACTGTAACATGTTTGAGTAAAAATGTAAAAAAACGAAGATGTTTCTATTACAAAAAGAATAAAAATGAATCCATGGAAAGATTTTAATTCACAATGACAATGGACGTGAGAAAAGAACGGTTAAGCTACAGTATTCTGAACAAAACTTCCAACTTTCCACTCCCATTCTTTAAGAGTTTTGAAAAAAAGAGGCACAGAAAAAGGTCGAAATAAGCTGGGATTGCTGCCACACTATACTTACTAGCTTAGTTCTAAATAATCTTATAATTTACAAAACTAACCTATATTTTTTAAGCATAAAATAAAAACTTATCTATTTTAGTAAGAAGGAATTATAATGTGCAAGTCTATTATATAGTAAATTTATGATTATATAATAGTAAATTTATGATTAAACGTATTTCCTTCCGAAGGAAGTGTGAAGGAATATTTTAACTCAATTTTCACATACTTTTGATCCGATATATACGATCTGGTGACTTGGAAAATTGGTTAGCATAAGTACATCGTCACCGCAAAATTTTAATCTCATTTGACTTGGAATATCTTAAATTTCTCTGTGAAATAATTTTATCTTTTCAATGTTATGTAATACTTATGTTTTACATAGCGTTTATACGCTAGTAATATTCGTCTGTTCAATCTTGTGAGTTTCAGAAATTATTCGAAGCTGTATGGAGTGAACTTATATTAATTACATAACTTATAGAAGGAACGTAACGAACTTGTTTCAATTTAGTCAGCAAGAAAGGAAGAAACAAAGTTAAAATAAAACAAATAACTGTTGGTAGAGTTGCCGAAATATCGGCGGAGCAATAAATCCAAGTAAATACCGGGACTTAAAGCAACCTAGCAGAGGTGTGTTGTGGAGAATCGGGTAACAAACAAAATTGCCAGTGAATTCGGAAAGAGTTTAGTGAATGAATGAAACGACTACCTTGTTGGTCTAGTGATTAGCGTATGCCGCTGCTGATCAAGGGGTCTCGGCTTCGATTCCTTGGTCAGACTAAATATTTGTGTGATCCACAAATATTTGTTTCGTAGTCCGGGTGTTTTCTATTCATAATATGTATGTATTTACAAAAAAGAAGTATGTTTATGTATTTATATCAGTTGTTTAGTTCCCATAATACGAGCTCTGCTTAGTTGATTTGCTTGGCTAGATGATTTTGTGTGTAAGATGTCCGAAATATTTATTATTAGTATTATTAATGACAATTATTAGTATTATTAAACTTCCTTTTTAAGGAGAGGCCTATGTCCAGCAGTGGACTATTAAAGGCTGTTGATGATGATGATGATTACTATTAATGCTGACATACTGAGATTACCTATTGCTAAGTTTACTATTTACTTTTTAACTCAAAATACTAAAATCATTGTATTCAAAAGTATATTTTTTCTAGATGGACATTGACCTGAGAAACATAGTTGGATTTCTATTGGATACACAAGGTTTGAGCATAAATGTCAAACGCTGAGACAGTACAATGTTGTACAGTGGATGACAAAAGGCTGATTGATTGAATATACGAAAGAAGTCTGGTGTTACCATTTTCTATTTAAAATTTTAAAAAGTCGTATTGGCCTAATAATACTGTCTAAAATTTTAAATTATTATCGTCATAATATAACTAACTACCAATAAAAAATATTACTAGTATAAAGTTCAACTAACTTATCACATTTTATTGAACTAGGTACTAAGCATTCCTTTGATTCAATTGATTTTTCAAGATTTTCTGAGACACACAATACAATTTTCCAATACAAATTTCTTAAGACGCTTGACTGGCTCACTTTTCAACCTAGAAATAAGAGGCACAGCTTATGAAAATAAATCGAGGAACATTCAAGAAAATAAAAAATGCCTTGAAGTTAAAAATCAGGTTCAATGCAGTGAAGCCAGAAAATGTGCAGGATCAAGTGTTTCCTTAGAATTTTACAATTTTTGCCAGGATTAATAGATGCCTCTGAGAGAAATACGATATTTATTTATTGGTTCGACAAATTGTGTTTAATATAATTCTATACCATAGCGATTTTGTCAAAGAGGTGGACTAGAGAAAATAAAGTTTTATGTTTTCGTGACATATTTGTAAATTTCTACGATATAAGTTTCTTAGTCTAGTCATTATTCCCCAAGATTATTTGGGGTGGCAAGTAGTTCAGTAGTTTTCTGGCATCTCCAGATCATCTCCGCATCTATGAGGGTGAACTTCGAGGATTCCGGGTTGCTATTAAGATTTTCTTACAAGAAAAATCCAACAACAATCTGACCCAACAAGAGATCAGCAGTCGTATACCCTACTAGTTAGATCATATTTGTAAAGTTCAATGACAAGTGAAGTTTGATTAATCTTATAATGATGTAGAAAAAAAAAGAATATAATATTACTATTAATATACCTCAAACTTGGCATGTGTACCTTGAGGAGCTTAGGCGAGCACTAAGAGAGGACTATAGAAAGTTCCACTCTTAAGGGGGCAAAAAATGCAATGAAAGGTTTATATTAGAATAACGAAGCAGCAAGTAAAAGCTTGTGACGAGTTCCACATACAGCGCAAGCGAATAACATACAACAGCGCCATCTAAACAAACACGGAGTTACGAAGTAACTACTTAACCTGAAACGCGATATAGAAATTCTCGCGCCAATTAGCATATATAAAAACCCTTCAATATCAACAAAACGAATATTACATTAAATGTAGGTTCTGTTTAACATTTTGAAATCGAGTTCACATTTAAAAAAATCTGAAATTTTCAATTATTTAAATATGAGACTATTGCAGTCTGATCGTCGTCGTCGTATGAGTTAGTTAAAATTTGAAGTTTTCCGCGTACCAGGAAGATTCTTTCATGGGGAAGTCTACGGGGACCGCAAATATTTACGTACCTACGTTTTAAATAGGTTCCTAATGTTACTACAGTATAAAATAACAAGATGACAAAAACAAGGTATACAATTTCAATATACGGTTGGTCTAATGACTTAAATGGTCGCCACATCGCTTTGTACTATGCCAAGTGTTGTGGATAGAAATCCCACATGGGGCAAAATTTTGTGTGATTCACAATTTGTTGTTCTGAATCCGTTTGTTCATTGTGTCGTTTTATGTATGTTTGTAAAGTCCCTCGCGACATATGTAGATGTATGTATATATTTCTTCTGTGGAAGTTGTCTTTGTTAAACAAAAAAGAAGAATTACATGGATGAGTTTACATATATGATCACTTCCTTGATGAAAGCTATGTCAATTTATCTTATATGAAGGTATGACAATGTTAAAATCAAATATGAAATAAAATTTGTTATGATCAGATTATAAATTAATAAATAAAATAAATATTTCGGACATCTGACATAAAAAATCATCTAGTCCCAAACTAAGCAGAGCAAAGCAGGGTACTAGACAACTGATATAAATACATAAACATACTTTTTTTGTAAATACATACATATTATACATATAAAACACCCAAACTCAGATCAGCAGCCTCATACGCTAACCACTAGACCAACAAGGCAGTCAAGTATAATAGCCTGTCATCGATTAACCTTTCAGAAATATACGCTAAATCAAGAGTTTCATCAACTATTAGCTCTATTATATGACCTTTATTTTCCTATAATTGTTATCAGAAAACTAATAAAAGAAAGACAAACTAACGAAAGAAATCTACTGGAGTAAAACTATTATTGTATAATAGATTAAAAAATACTTTATAAAGACATAATCTAATATAAAAATCGTTAAACCCTTAAACAGTTACTTTATTTCATCAGTTCTAGTCTATATACAACAAAACTCCGTCTATTAATAAATACAGCCCAACGTTGTAACAAACGCCCACGATTATGCCCTTAAAACTGGCATTACGTGGCGCGCTTTCATCCGATGTAGGTTAAAAGCAAGTTGCATTAAGGTGGCTTGATACGGCAATACACTCTGTAATATACTCGGGAACGCCAGCAAGAGTATTATAAATATAATGCGTCACTGTTTTAGCAAAATATATGACAATAGGAGCTTATGTTTGTGTTCTGTTGTTTGAACAGAATGATATCAATTGATCTCTTGTTGTGAGAAGATCATAGTTTCATGTAACAACATTTTAATGGAAAAACTCTTGAAAACCGAGGTACATAGGTAACTTAAAAAAAAGAGTAACATAGCTAATAAAAAAATTGTAACTTGTTTTTTTTTTTAATTTTTTGTTTTAGTTCCCTTTGTTAGGATATTTTTCACTCTGTGCAACATTTTAAAAAGATGCATATATTACATGTATTGTTTATAATGATGTACAATATAATAATAGTCAATATATAAAGGAATACTTAAAACAAATCATTTTGAACTTATTTTCACATCGATATTATAAACATAAACTTTCAGAAATACTTAATGGTACAGTAATCCTAAACCTCCTTTCTAAAAAGAAGCTTACATCCAGCAGATAATGATAATTATAGTGTAAATAAGTAAATAAACAGCATTATTTTGAGAGAATAAGATGCAAGCAATATAAGGTATAGGTAGATCACGTTTTGGGTGGTACATATTTTCTCTCATACATTTTACATGCGAGTACATTGGTGAGATAAGGACAAGCTTGGCGCGCTAATGTATTGTATTCAAATAACCTGGATTATTGTACCACTCTTCTTTCAAGTCACACTTTTGAAGAAGACGTATATAATATAATGTAGTTCACTAAACAGTAAAAACAGTTTTCATAATAGTTGAAAAATCCAAAGAGTTTATAAAAAAGTTTTAATGTGAGATTAAGAGAGAACAGGAAATGTAGAAAAACTGCAGTATGTGTTTTAATATATTGTTATATATACTTTGTAGTTAAAAACCAAAACTACAAAAACTCCATCTCGCTTAAAAGCTTTCCACATACGTATGAAACCGAATTGTAAGCATGTTTTTTACGAAACACGTACGAGGTGGAATATCAGCGAAATGCAAGTTAAACGCCAAATAGATGCAGAATCTGAAAAAGTCGAAATCAGCTTTTGCACTGACAGTGGACAGAACAAATAGTAATTGTTATTTCGAGAACATTCGACATTTAAGTGTAGGTCGTTCTGACGCAAGTTATAAACGGCAGAATTTAACAACCACAATTGAGATGACATGTGCGAATGATAAGTACGCTCTAAATTTGATTGTTTTATCTTAACGATGTTGGTTTTGTTATAACATGTAGTAAATGCTGAACATTAAGATATTGTACGCATTGAGTTGTAAATATCCTTACTAGTCCATGCTAATATTATAAATGCGAAAGTAACTCTGTCTGTCTGTCGCTTTCTGCTACTGCCTTGTTAGTCTAGTGGTTAGCGTATGCGGCTGCTGATCAAGAGGGGTTCGATTCTCGGGTCGGACCAAATATTTGTTTGATCCACAAATATTTCTTTCGGAGTCTGGGTGTTTTTCTATGTATAATATGTATGAATTTACAAAAAAAAGTATGTTTATGTATTTATATCAGTTGTTTAGTACACTTAATACAAGCTCTGCTTAGTTTCGGACTAAATGACGTTGTGTATCATATGTCCAAAAATATTAATTATTAATTTGATACGATTACGATTTGAACGACATTTTGCTAGTAAAATATTAAAATTTTCATCTATTTACACTTAGACTTGATGTAGAAAAATAACACTGTTCTTTATTATTATTCACCTAATATATAACAATATAAAATAAGAAAATAATAAAATCCTTATAAAATATTAAATAATTTAGTAAACATTTTGAAAAACAAAGTTTCGCTATAAAAACAAAAGGGAACGTAGATATTTTTGAGATGGAACAGCACCGAAATTATGCTACCGATAAATGGAAAAAACAAGACGGAAGAGTAGATCGGGGAATTCGATGATGCTTTTAGTTCTGATTGGGATTTGCGTACCAATAGTGCCAGCTAAGCTAGAGTTACCATAATATCTGGGGAAACCACTGTTTTCTTTGTTCCGAATATCAAATTAAGTAGATTGGTTTTAGTAACATAGGTAGTTGCGAATTCAGCAAATCATACTTTCGATAACATAAAATGCTAAAAGATATGTAGATATGGGGATAAAAGGTTAGTGACTGGATCAAAAGTTTCGTTTGGTTAGGTTATTTTATAATAAATAAAAATATCGATAAAATATAGTCAAGTTCGATTAATATAATAGACTGCCTCGTTGGTTGGCGTCGAATGTTTGGCGTATGCCACTGCTGATCAAGAGTCGCATTCCCGGGTCGCACCAAATGTTTGGGTGATCCGCAAATATTTGTTTCGTAGTTTGGGTGTTTTCTATGTATAATATGTATGTATTTACAAAAAAAAAAATGTTTAAATATGTTCATGTACTTATATCAGTTGTCTAGTTACCCATAATACAAGCTCTGCTTAGTTTGGGGACTAGATGGCGTTATGTGTAAAAATGTCCGAAATATTTATTTATTCTTTTCAGAAACGGAAAAAGTAAAAAAAAAAAAAGAAAAACGGTAATTTTTCATTTCAAGGTTTGTTTGTTGCACAAAAGGTTGCAGTCAACTTTATGAGCTTTTCATCAGTTGTTTATAATACACAGTTAAACCAATGTGTATTTTTACCAAAGTAGTACTACTCTGTCTAATGGAAAGTATGAGTAGTATCTAAAACCGCTATGCTCATTGCGAGTTCAGAAAATGCAGTATAGTGACTCGTACTATAGTGACCTATTGATATGCTCCGGCATCATTTAGGCTCCGACATTGGGTCTCAGCTCTCGCACTCACAAACGAATGCTGTCATTTTTTATCTTCTGTACCCTCGTACTATAGGGTATAGGGTAGTATACCCTATAGTACATTAATCACTAACTGAAAGTAAAAAAATCACATGATTAAAATAGATATCTGCGGGATTGCTACCATGTACCTTTTTGTTAACGAATATACTCAGTTACTCCGTGATCATGGCGCTTGCAACAGTGCCGTAATATTGGATACTCGTTTACAAAAAGGTACAAAGCAGCAATCCCGCAGATTTCTATTTTAATGTTACTGACCATGAAAGTTTACATGATATTTTAAGGCGACAATCACATGATATTTGAAGGCGTTAAGGTAACGTAACTTTTAATATCATAAATGTCTGGTGAAACAATTTTTTATGAAGGAAGATTGAACCTCTATTAACTTGAACCAAAAGTTTAGGGATACGGTGTTGTGCCAAATTCCACAAATTTGCTTAACAAACGTCGGTACTCCGTACTCGTTAGGAGTGTCATACAGGATTGCTTGTTACGTTGCTATACTAAAAGTGTTATATTCAATGCAGTTTGGCTTCTATGCTTATTGATTCTGGCAAGATTCGATGTAAACTACATACATGTTTAATCGTAAATAGAGTTAGCTTGTTTTGGTATATTTAAATATTGTTTATTTGAATGTTTGTGTACAATGACTGCACGGTTGGCCTAGTGGTTTGAGTGGTCGCCACGCCGCTTTCTACTTCGCCAAGTGTCGTGGATTCAAATCCTACGTAAGAAAACACTTTGTGTCATTCACAAATTGTTGTTCTGAGTCTGGGTATTCCTTGTGTCCGTTTCTTGTATGTTTGTAAAGTCCCCCGTGACACAGGATTTATATTCCTAATGTGGGAGTTGTTTTTTTAAAACAAATTAAAAATAAATAATTTAAATGTTTGTGTATATATAAGTAGTGTGTAATTATGAATGAATTATGTTAAAATCGTGCAAACTTTGATTAAGAACAATAATTAAGAACGATAAGCACTTGTTTAGTAGGTTTTATAAATTTAAAAAAATAAACGCAAAGATTAAGAGACAGTCTACTGCTATATATACTTGACTTCCCTTATCCGTACTAATGTTATAAATGCAAAAAATCTCTGTCTGTTTGTCACGTTTTCACGAAAAAACCACTGAGCTGATTTGAATGAAAATCGGTACACAGATAGTTTAGAGCCTGAGATAGAATGCGAGTGGAGCTACGGGTGCAAGTTAATATGCTATAATTCTGAAAGAAGTTCTAAAAGGATGTTAATAGATCAGCTTATGATTTGAAATACTTTTATTAAGTCAAGTAACAAATTAACTAACAATTCCTTCAAATAACTAAAACATTCATCTAAGCATATCATTATCAAGGGGCTTTGGTAGGAAATATCTGAGAACAGCATTTGTTGAAGTCAATCCTTGAGTTTTTAATTTAATCCATATCCTGAAATATATTTTATTTCAGTTAATAATAACTCAACATTGCTATATATCTACTTCTTCAATACAAATCCCTCACCTACGATACTCGTACACCCTTCATAGTAATGAAGTAAAACGCCGAAATTAGGTAAATTACCAAAAATTAAAAGTTAAACAGAACATGGATAAATCTAAAATTAATAACAAAACTTCAAGACAATATTGATGTTGTTCACGCCAAAGTGAAACTTATAGTGTTCAATGTGTAACAATAATCAGGCCAGTCTCAGACGGGTTCCCAGCCAAATTAAATATGAGCAAAGTTTCGCCGAACGCCCGCGGTTGGGAGAATTGGCTCACTTGGCCTAACTCCTGCAATTTACTGCTACAAAACCCGCTCCTGATAGTCGAGTGTGCGTTTCGTTGAATATTAATTATTGCTTGTCGGGTTGTTGTTACCCTGTACAATTTATGTGGAAGGAGGTTTCTATGATGTTTTGGCGCTTTCAAAATTATGTAAAGCAATTCAGTATTTCTAATATATGGAAGACAATATTGAAGTGAAGTGTAGAAGACAGTAGTAGAAGTGGTAAGTAGTATTACGGATGCGTCAATTATAGAAGATTACATTTTAATAAGCTGGTTTGATAGTTTCATTACTTGGATTTCCTGACCGTATTGTGTGTACATACTAAGAATATGGAGTATCATGTACAACCAAACAAAAACAAACAATAACGCCATCCATGGAAGAAACACGGGGTAACGAGCTGTCTGGACAGCTCGTTACCCCGTTACTCTGGAGTAACTACTAATCCTGAATCGCGATACAAAAGTTCTCGCGCCGATTAGCATATATTCAATACCCCAACATCAACCGTTGGGTGTGGCCTACCAGGCACGATCACCCGGCGGGGTGGTTGGAATATCCTTCCTTTGTGATGGACGGACACGATTCCCCATTTCTCCACAGCCTTCATAAATAAAAAATAGGTCAATTTTTTCAGGATATTATCACTACCAGACTAACGAACTTAACAAAAAAAACTGGTAAAAAATACACTAATACGTTTGGCCTACGTCATATTGTAGGCTAGAAACGCATATTGTTATCTATGTGTATTTTATTTATTATATTATATTAATAAATTATTACATAACGCATGTTAACAACTTTGTAACTTATAACTTAGACAGAAAAGCTATTAAATGAGTTGTTAATATTAATAATGTTGGAATAACGTGTATCTAACTCTAGACCAGGTGCAAACTAAATGTTATTAAACTGGAAACTTATAACAAATTAATTCTACTACCAACTCGCGAACAACCTTGACAACTTAGCTAAGTTTAGCACATTGTTAAGTTTAAATGAGTCCTAGCTTATCTGAGCATCTCCAAAGCAACCGCGTGTTAGCGGTCTCGGTTTAAATGAAGGAAAACGTTTGAGAAATGTCACTGTTGCTTTGATCTTATCAAACCAAAGGTAATCTTTACTTAAATTTAAATCTTCTTTTCATGTGTTTGTAAATGAATTTCTTCTAAACGGCTACTGTCGTATTTGGTACACCGGTATCGGTACACCGATTTTGATGAAATTTTTTGTGCGTCTTCAAGTGGGTTCTAGAATGGTTAAGTTTTACAATTGGATCCGGTAGGTAGCGCTGCGATTAAGTTCTGGGATTTCAAAATCAGCTAGTCATATTTAAAATGACAGTTGCGATGTTCAAATGGTGGTAATTATCGGAAATATTTTGTAACAAGAATATTCTTCTTCTCATCAACAGCCTTTAACAGTCCACTGCTGGACATAGGCCTCTCCTTAGGAAGGAGGTTCTGGCCTACTATATCACGCTGGCCAGATGGGTTGGTATAGGGTTGGTTTCAAGTTTTCCTTCTCTTTGCATTGATGTTGTCTTGCGTAGTTTATCCCTTAGTCGCCTTTTACGACACCCGCGGGATGAATAGGGGTGGTGACACTCTGTATTCTTAATCCGTCACCACACGCACAAATTTGGCACACAAATATACAACAGTATTATTATATCCATTTCGGCCAGCATGGTAGTAGTAGGCAAAAAAATTTATATCTGAATAGAAGCCTATGTCTAATAGTACATTATTAAAGGATGTTGGTGTGATGATAAAGATTACGACAATAGAGTGTAATAATATATCTAAACTGTAATAATATTGATATTTTATGTTTAACTGAACATTGGCTTAGTAGTCATCAATTCTTGTTTAATTTCAATAATCACCAGGTTACTAGCTCATTTAACAGAACAAACATGATACGTGGTGGCTCATTAATAATCACAAAAAAGAGTATTAAAGTAAAGGAACGGTTAGATATTGTCAGTCTGTCTGTTGAGCGAACTATAGAAATAGCTTGTGTAGAATTTGAGCGGTTCATTGTAATGAGTGTGTACAGGCCCCCATGCAGTTTATATGATATATTTGGTAAAATCCTTGAAGATGCATTATTTAGGGCTACACAATGTAATAAAACGGTTGTTGTCTGTGGTGACTTTAATATAAATATTCTCGAAAAGTCTAATATAACTGTAAAGTTTTTAAATTTATTGAAGTCATATAATCTATGTAACGTTTTCTTTGAACCCACACGTATTACAGCCAGTAGTGCCACTTGTATTGATAATATTTTTACAAATGTGAAACCAATTAATATGTGTATTGTAAGTGAGCTAGATTCAGATCATTGCGGGCAGTTCGTTACCTTTACGCGAACAAAACCAGAGGTTCAAAGGAAGCGCATTAGTTATGTTCCGATTACGAAGAGCCGCATGAGCCTGTTCAGGAATAATATGGCGGATAAGTTGTTAAGATTGCCTTAAGATAGTGACCCAAATCAAGCTTTCGCTTTGTTATTTAATATGATTAACAATGAATTTAAATTAATTTTTACATCAAAAACATTAACGATTAGTGATCGTGTAGTATTCAGTGACTGGACTACTGTGGGTATCTTTAAAAGTCGACAACGGCTATATGAGCTGTATTATGAAAAAACATATTATAATCATAACTTAGATTTTGAAGAATATGTCAAAAATTATTCAAAGACGTTTAAACGAGCCTGCCATGCTGCCAAATCTCTATATTTAAAAAACAAAATAAAATTATCTGGAAATAAAATAAAAACCACATGGGATATCATAAACGCTGAAACCGGAAGTTCAATTGTACGAAATCGTGACTTCCATTTAAAAATTAATAATGTAGATATAAAAGCGGATGTGGAGGTTGCGACTGAGTTTGAACATTTTTTTACCAACATTCCGATTAGAACAACCAAGACTCTCTCGTCATCCTCTGTCTCTGCTTGTTGTTTATTAGAAAATTGTGTAAACCGGTGTGATGCAGGTTTGAAATTTTCAGTTGTTAGTGTAAATGATGTTATCAAGGCTTTTAAAAGCATAAATGTAAAGAAGACAACTGATTTATGGGGACATTCAGTACATACTATATCTGCAATAATTGATATGATATCCCCATATTTAGCAACTGTTTTCAATTCTTGTATCGCATCTGATGTGTTTCCTGATCTGATGAAACAAAGTAAAGTGATTCCATTGTTCAAATCTGGTAGCAGTTCAGATCCATCTAACTTCCGACCTATCTCAATACTTCCAACATTGAGTAAAATTTTTGAAAAATTGCTTTTAAACCAAATGTTACAACATTTTATTAAGAACAACTTGCTTCATCAAAAGCAATTTGGTTTTACTAAAGGTCGTTATACTACGGACGCGGGCGTGGAATTGCTAAAACATATATATGGCGCCTGGGAGGATTCACAGGATGCGTTTGGTATTTTCTGTGACTTGTCTAAGGCTTTCGATTGTGTCCATCATCCTACACTCATCAGGAAGTTACAACATTACGGAATAAGAAATAATGCTCTAAATATTCTAACGTCGTATTTGAATAAAAGAGTTCAAAAAGTTGATATCAATGGCAAAACATCTTCAGGATCCCCGGTAACAATGGGCGTCCCACAGGGTTCTATTCTAGGACCATTTCTGTTTCTCATATACATAAACGATCTAGCTTATTATGTAAGTGACAATCATGAGATTGTACTGTTCGCGGATGACACATCCTTAATTTTCAAAGTTAGGCGCCAACTTGACAGTTTTAATGAAGTCAACAGTGCACTCTCAAAAGTGGTACATTGGTTTAATACAAATAACTTTCTCCTTAATGAGAAGAAGACTAAATTCATTAAATTTTCTACACCAAACGTTCGACATGTCACAACCAATGTTCGATTGAATGGACTGGAGTTGGATCCTGTGGAATCTACTGTATTTTAGGTATAACTATTGACGCTAAGTTACAATGGGGTCCCCAAATAGAAAAACTATCCGGTAGGCTAAGTACAGCGGCCTTTGCTGTAAAAAAGATTCGAAATTTAACTGATGTTGATACAGCTAGAATAGTTTACTTCAGTTACTTTCATAGCATAATGACTTACGGTATCCTACTCTGGGGTAACTGTGCAGATATTATGCCATATTTGTTTTACAAAAACGTGCCGTACGAGCCATTTATAAATTAAGCCCTCGAGTTTCTCTCCGCTCCAAATTTAAAGAGATAAATATTCTGACTGTATCTTCACAATATATATACGAAAATTTAATTTATGTTCAAAAAAATTTAGCAAAGTTTCCTAAACTCAGTGATGTTCATTCGGTAAATACCAGAAACAAACAAAATCTTTGTGTTCACGTCACTCGTCTCCACAGAGTAGGCAACTCGTTCATGGGACAATGTATACGCTTTTACAATAAACTCCCTATTGCTATTAGGAATTTGCCATTGCGGAAATTTAGGAATACTATTAAATCTAAGTTATCCGCAAAGGGGTATTATACCATAGCAGAATATATTAATGATAAAAACGGCTGGGATTGAGCTGCCCATTCTGCACATGCTGTTTATTTTGAATGTTTAATTTATTTTTAATTGTTGCCATTGTTGATATTTTTTAAATTATTATCTTTAATTATTATAGTTGTGACTCAAATTGTAATTATCAATTTTATATGTGTCTTTTGCATTTAAGAATATTGTCTGGACTTTAAAAGAGACTGTGATCCCTGAGTTTGTTTCGTCCTTTCTTCTCAGGGCTAGCCCAGTTAGGAAAGGCCGAACTCATCTGCTCAAAAAAAAAGTGTAACTTGCAAAAGTGTTCATGTAACCTAATTGCAGAATAAATGATTTGATTTGATTTGATTTGTGATGATTTAAATCGAAACAATCAACATAAGCGCAGTTGGCATCCTACTTTTGATAGCCTTGCTAATGCCAGAATAGCTTAAGGGTACAGTAGATCGTTAGTGTGTCTCACACTATCATTTTGACCTCACGTTTTGGGGTCCTGACTCTGAGTGCTCTTTATGTCCATTTCATGTATGTTTGTATGTTTGTCCCCCGCGACACAGGATATTTATTCCTAATGCAGGATGTCTTTGAAAAGACAAAAATTTCATTTGTATGTAGGCCCTAATAATGTTTTCCAAAATTCTTTTATAATGTTTAAAACCATTTATTACATTCACAACGTTATGATTATATATCCATTTCATTAAAATTATTTTTTTAGTTTTTGCTTATTTTTCTAAAAACTGCAGTACGAGTATTATTTACCAATTCAACACTTTTACGGTATTGATACCTTACTCTAACTACCTCCCTGTGATAAATTGGTCTAGAGGTCCGGTTTCTTAATTATGAAGTGTATGCTCTTCCACAGTAAAAACATTTTTCCTTCTTTTGAAGATATAACTCAATTAAAGAAAAAACATTTAGGTACAAAAATATTAACTTCTAAATAAACAGAAATGAATACACAATTAGTGCAAATATTCCAACTGTAACTTCAATAGAATTTCGAGCAAGCCAGTAATGCACCGAGTATATTATTACTCTGTACAGTAATTTAAACTTTAATAGCTACTAATGCACTATTCTGTCGTGATTTATGTTACTTAATGATAATAGTTTTTAAGTAATATATTAGTCGAACTTTTACATGACTTTATAACTTTAGTAATAGCATAATAGTCACGGAAAGCAAAATATGTTCCAGTGCACTGTAGGTAGTAAGTAAGGAGCGTTTATTTAAAACATAGTGCAGATATACATTTTACGACTTTGACGATGGGTACTAAATGACTTGGCTCACATCAAGTTATCAAATTTATGATTTTGATAACATATGGCCTGTTAAAATATCATTACCAAACGGACAGAACGACATAGTTTTTGACATTACGCAAAGCGTGCAGTCAAAATAGTTTACAGCAAATGAAGTCTTTGTTTATTGAATGGAATAGCTATTTGTATTTTCATTGCAACAAACAGGCAAAAAAAAAGTTTAGAATAAGCAATTTAATTACTGTAAACAGCGTTATGTCGTAATACCAACAATTAGTAGGCAATCACGCCTATATATTTATGACATCCATACATAGCCGAGATCGTTGGTAGGTATAATGTTGTATGTTTATTTAGTTCTTTTGGATTATTCGAAGCCTATCTTGAATAATTATTACAAAGCTGAGGCACCGTGAAACTTCATTTCTTAGCATCAGTCAAAGTGATTAATTAAAGCAAATAGTTTTTTGTATGCTCCAAATTACACGCGTTTCATTTTTTCTTGACACCATTAACAATTATCATAGAAATAATAACTTTATGCCATTCAGATACAGTTCATTATTCTTTAGAGAGTGGCACAATATTTTTCTTCTGACAAAGACAAATGTGCACGCGTAACAAATTATAAAAAATTTAATTGGCCTCTTTCATGTTCAGTTAAGAAAGGCATTCGTGGCATAAAAATGCGATCAATTGTAGTAAATTAACGCGTTAGCTTATGAAAATACATGTTATAATTTATTCAGAACAATTTTATTTTTAAAATATTTTTTGCCTTTTGAAATGGCTGTGCTATCCCTGATAGAAACTCATGACTAGAATCCAAGAGTAGTACTACCATTCTAAATATGAATGTAGACGCTACAGCATAATGACCCACGCTATGCCGAACTAGTGAGATGCTTCAGTGTCATCGGGCCTCTGGTTATGCACTCGCTAACGAAGAACGACAGCATGAATGCTGACATTTTAGATTGATCTTCTATGTCAGGGTAGTACCGCCCCTTCTTTTGCATTACCTACTAGAGCGCGCGCTTTTCTTTTGAGTAAGATGGAATAGTCGGGTTTCTACACAGAATTGGACTTATTATAAACCGTAGATGGTATTGTCTGATTTGCCTGCAGTAAGATTACAATGTTGGATTACAAATATATCAGTGGTGTGTTCTAAATTAAAGTAGAAGTTTCACTTAACAACACTACAGACCGTTGTCGGACTTTTTTGGGGTCCAGCTACCCGCAAATTATGTCAATACCCATTTGAGTATGGACACAAAACAGTTTTATAGACATCGTGAAAATACTTTGAGTATCAAAAAGTTTTTAATATTAAGTAAATTTTATATATAAAATTAATTGAGTACAATCCGTCTTACCAAACTAAAATAACGAACCAAAAAACATGACTGCTTAAGTGTTTCCCGATCGCACTTTCGTAATTAAAATAAAAATAAAAATTACTATTTGAAACATGACATGATTTTTTAAAAACATGAATAAAGTTTAGTCACATAAACTAAATTTTACCGCGATAATTGACATACAGGTAGAGCCGCGGGAAAAAACTAGTAGTACTATACAAAAGGTAACATGTTGTGAATTTAAAATTTTCATATCAGCTTACTTGATGCACGTTCGTCAAAGTAAACGAGTTTTATGTAACAGCGTTTAGATTTTCGTAGCATCATAGCTCGTCAAAGAGCTTCCATCAAAGTGAATTGCATTTACTCAGTACCAGCAAGTTGAAACCTTACAGGTATTACGGTAATGGTACTGACTGGAATAAAGCCACCCATCATCAGAAGTAGGTCAAGAAAATGAAAAAAATATGTCAGTATCTGCATACGTAACGAGATATTACCTCGGACGGGACGTGGATGTGGTTGCCTCGTTATAAACGGGGACGTGATGTAAATGCATACGCACCGTGACTGTGACTCGGATCTAACGTGCTAGTGTTGTGAACAAGGATAGATGGATTTTTCATTTCAAGAATTGACTTTAATTGCTATTGACGTGCTAAACATCGTCGGCGACGATAGTTAGCTCGTCCCGTGCGTGCCACGTTCCCGTCCCGTCTTGTCTCCGTGAAGTATGCATTTCCTTATACATTTTGTATGAAACGATGTTTGCAAAACTTCCCGTCCCGTCCCGTCCGTATAAAATCCCGTCACGTATGCAGCGGCCTTTAATCTATAGAAATAATTAAAATTGGAGGTCTGGATGTAGTATCAAATAAACAGACTTTTACTGTCTGTCTGTTTGTCCCGGGTAGTCTCTGGAAAGGCTTGACCGATTTTGACGCGGCTTTCATTGGTAGATGGCTTACAACATAAGGAGTAACTTCATAAAAAAAATTGACTAGTTTTAATTTCGCGATTTTGTTACTCGCAATTTACAATATTAACCGCGGGTAACACCGCGGTATTCAGTTAATGTCTGTGTTAATATTATAGGGAGGTATAAGTTTGTGAATTTGGGGGTTTGTCATTGTGATCTTGTCGTTGCTAGGAACCTGAACCGGTATTTTTTTGATCCAATAAAAGGATTTTGACACTTATTTTATCAGCTAAAGGCCACATTATTAGTCACACGCAAACATCCTATAACAACAAAATATCAAACCTTAAGGTACAAAGTACTTAGAATAAGGTTCAGTATCAATTGTATGAAACAATATTTAGGTCAACACTGACTGCGTTAAAATGCAAATCGAAATCAGGGACTATTGTGCCGCTACGTATGTATCTCCGACATATGACTGTGGTATGGAATAGTACGCTCTAGGCGAAGAGTGAAGCTATTAACCAAATAATTCAGATTTTTTAAACATGTTCATATAGAAGCAATTGCTCAACCGACAAGGGCCTTGCTCTTAAATTGAGAGAGAGAGAGAGAGAGATGTTCATATATATATATATATTATGTATAGCCCTTACTATCTGACAGTTTATAAATTCCAATGATTTCGTGATTATAATGTAAATGATTGAATGAATTAATTTTTTCACGTTGGTGTCCATAGATAAGGCGTTTTAAATCAATCTAAGCTTATGTGTAATGAGCTTAACAACATGTACCTGAATCTTTTTCATTTAAGTACAAACAAATATTTACTGTTTTGAAGGAAAATTCTCGTCTTGTATTTCATTTAAAGCCTAGTGGTGTGGCGGCCCACGAAACGATCGGCGCCTATGATTTGGTGAGATGCTTTTTCACACCCCGCTTAAAAGACCTAAAAACATAGTAGTGTAACAACAACAGTTCCTGGACTGGAAAACACAGCAGGTACTCTCCTGTAAAGGAAGGGAGAGGGTGGGACAGTTAGATGAGCTCTTCAAAACACACGCCATGGTAAAGGCGATAGAGGATTGCCATAGAGGCAATGTCTCTTCGCAACAGCAAAGGCTCAAGAAACTTTTGTACTTGCGACAAGAAACTTAGCCAATTTATGTGAACATTGAATTGCATAAACAATTTTCTTAAAATTTTTTTTTTATAAAATTTAAGTGTTAGTTTGTAATATCAAATAAAGATTTACAAGGAACGGTAAAGTATATACGTGTACGTAGATCAAATTTATGTCTGTTAGCTTGTTAGGCTAATCTCTGGAATTGTTGAAAATATTTTGACAGGATTTTCACTGCCAAATAACCGTTGACATACATAGTAAGCAAGGCTATTTTTTGTACTAGCTTTGCTCCGTGACTTTACTTGCGATTTACAATAATATTAGCTGGTAACATCCTGGGGAATTTTCCATTATAAAGCACTATGATTTCAATTTGCATTTGGACGCAATCAGTGTTAAACTAAATATTCATGTTTTTTTTTATGTAAACGGGACTTATGATATTAAAACTAAATATTGTCTCATTCCATTTATGTCCAACCTCAATCCATGCGCTTTGCAGCACTGTTAAGCTATTAACGAAAAAAGCTAAAGCATAATAAGACTATTAATGTTCTAAAATTCGAGACCCATTAGACCAAATTACCTATAACATAAATAATAATCAAAATAAATAGATGACTCCGCCTTGCTAATTTGACTGTCATGTGTCCGCACCATATTTTCAGCATATAAATGAACTCATAACTCAGCTGGATTCAGGTCAAGCGATCCTAAATCATCTGGTGGGGCACGCATTACTTCGGTGAAATGAGCCTGCTGAAATTAATAAATTTGACTTCATTTGCTACTGTTATATACCTATATAAACGTGATACATCAAAAGAATTTATGATATTTCCTAAGTGGCTAAAGTTTCATCAGAATCTATGTTTAAAGTTAGACATTTATTACCCGCGAGATACATTTTGCTGGTCTACAGAAATTCTTTACATTTCACTAATTATATTACTCACTAACTTCTTGATCGTATAACTTTAAACCAGAAGTAATTGATTTTTATGAAAGTATTTTGTTAATCAGTATTAACCTTTTTTTTTATTGACGGGGTGTAAAAATCCCTTCGGATCTCCGGCTCCTCTGACTGAGGAACCAGGAGTATGTGGTGAATCCACTTAAAAACACCACGACGGCTGGTTTCAGGTGCCCTGCTCTAAGGAGGACTCGGACTATGTTATTTCAGGTCCTCCTCAGGATCGGCGCCGCGCCTATACAGGCTCTATTCTAGAGGAAGCCACAGAGGCTTCCTCCTGCATATTGGCCAATCATTATATTATTTTCGGGCCTCATCACATTTTGTGACCAGGCCACCATCCTGTCTCCCGCCGCAGCAACTTAGTTTGCTGCCCGAGGTCCCCTTTCTCGTGCAGCTTGCAGCCCAGTCGACGGTTCGTGTCGCCGCCGGCGTTTTCTACGCTCGGGATCGGCCCTCTCCCGAATCCCGAATCAATATTAACCTAAAATGTTCATAATTGTAACTGAAAGATCATAGTCTTATTACACACTCTTTTTAGTACAAAATCAATAAAGAACCAGTAAATGGTAGGTAAATACTGCAAAACTTTTTTTTGTTTATTAGTACTATCATCTTATCTTATCGTATAAGGCTGGGTGGTTTATTTACAATTTACTTATCCTTATATATATAATGGATATATGATATACGTTTAAGAATTAAGTCGGTAACCCGGTCAATGTCAAACTTTGAGCCAGCTCTCCCGAAGTGTGATCTTGGATATTCCTTTAGAGATAACTTTTATATTAATTTCCGTAGATCGCTTTATCAAGGGTATAAGTATCGTTGTGATTTTTTATGTATGAAAACGGTAAAGGGACTGGTATATGTAGTATTTACGACGCATTGTTTTATGACTAATAAACTAGGTATGATTTATGAAACACTTTTATTTTATAGCTGAAAACATTTTATATAAATATTTAAAATAAAAGTACTACAAGTAACATGCATGGTTTACTACTGGGTAAATATTTTATAGAATATTCTGTTTATGGGAGACAGGGTTCACGCATAGTATATTATAAACCGAATTGATAGTTTCAATAAACTGAAGGTGTCATCATAAACAACCCTTAACGTCCCACTGCTGGGCTCAGGTCTCCTCTCAAGATGTGTGAAGACTGAAGGTGTGGTTTAAGCAGATTTTGAAATTTCGTAAGTAATGTAAAAAGCCTTTAAAATAAAGATATTTGAACATAGCATATAGGTAATTTTCAAACAAATATTAAGAACCATCCAAATCGAAATATCTATTTAGGAGCTAATATGGCACACACATACATAGGAGTCAAACTTTTGACACTCCTCTTTTTACTTCGGGGATTCTCAACCATATTTTAGGAAACAAAAATTATTGAATTAATAAACCATAACTATTTATTATTCCAAGTAAACTACTTTTGGCAATATGATTTCAGACGGGCATTGAGCCTAACCTAACCTCAGGTACTTTTAAAGTCTTTGATTATCGAACTGATAAAAAAGGCTAAACTAATAAAATAAACTTTATTATACTATTTCTCAAATAGGCCACTCATGATTTTTATATGAGAAATACGATACACAAGGGCCGTTTCAGACGAGTATTTACGACTAACAAGCAGGTTAGCTTTGTGGACTACGGCCCAAGATGTATTTTCTTCTATAGATGCTTCTGGTAAAAAAACCCATAACTTCGTCAAAAGTGCCGCAAAAGCTCTCCAAGATATTATCCTTTTAAAACGTCGGACGCACGTACACATTTTAGTCCCTAGCATGTAATGTGGGTCGTTTTCTCAAGTGAGGTCCAGCGATCATTATTTTTTGAGGATATCATTTGCAACACAGCGCTTTCATTGTTTGTAAGTAGGTAAGCCTTTTTGGAAGGTTTTTGTGACTAAGTGTGATAATACAACGATGAGCTCCAAATTCTGCTTAATTTTTTGCCTCGGTGTAAATAATTCGGTGCTGAAAACACTGTTTTAAAGGTTAGACTTGTTTTAGAAAAATAATAGATTTAATTTATTGAAATACTTTTTAAATTTAGTTTAGAACTTTAGTTAAGATTAAGGGAGTCAATGTAGACAACAGCGGCAACTCCAAATACGATAATAAGTTCCTTCTTTGAAACCCCTCTTCCCAGAAATTGGTGGGAGGTGTTGAGCCTCCGCTGCCTTTACTCACTACTACTTCGCTGGCTCAGCGACATTAGCGACGTCTTGGCCTCCGACAGTAGAATGCGCCATTCTTTTCTATTCTGTGCCAGTTTAGACTAATCGGGCACTTTGATCTCTTTCATATTTTGGGCAATCTCATATTTCCAGCGGTATCTGGGTCAACCCACTGGCCGCCGCCCTACGGGCCTCCCGAGATATGCCCTTTTAACGGCTCGATCCTCACCAATTCTTACATCCAAGCCAGCGAAGACGAGCAGCTTTCATTTTGCCGATTATGTTTGGCAAAAATTAATAAAAGAATTCCTAAAATCCATAATTCAACTTTGACCAAACAGTCCCATGGTCATGTCCCTTTGTTTTCCTTTTTAGTTGTGGTTTTTTATCCTTTTATTTATTTTAATTTAAGTATCTATATTATTCAAGTATATATTTTATTATCTTTATTTTGTTTTATGAGCAAAATATCTGTTAAGTTTTATATAAACTTTCTTTGTAGTTTTAATGTCAAAGTGTAGTACATTTATAAAGTTTTATAAGCATTACCCTACATCAAATATTATTAGGTCATGAATATTTCTTTCAACATTAATGTAATATTTCTTTTTAACAGTGCAGTATAATCCACGATGTAATTTTGCAATTTGCGGTTGGCCTATATTTTTTCTAGAAGATCAGATCAAAGAAACAGGTCAGATGCAGTGGATCGGGTGGGCGAGTAACCTCGCTATCGATGTATGAACCTACAAACTTTTCCCATTATTATGATTACATTACTGCATAATAACATAAATATATATACTAGATACTATGACTATATTGTCAACAGCACATTAGTCATAGATTTTCATCTATAGATAGATAGAGAAGATTAATAGTTTCTTCAAAAAGTTTTTGCAAAAAAACTAGAGTCTAATTAATTTAGATACCAAAGTTTGTGAAAGACTGGTTTCTATGTTTCTATAAATAAATCTATATTACAGATCACCCACGCCACTTTGTTTTAAAGCTAATATTTTAGACAGCGATACACGTAGAGAAGAAGATATATGCATTAAAATTAAATATTACATTGAAATAAAATATATTTAACAAGAGAATAAATAAATGAGGTTCAAATTAACAACCATAACATTCCACTGGCCTACCATTCAGTTGGCACCATGGCATTCCAAGAGGCCTGCTTGAAGTTAAAACTTTTTGATTCGTTCTGTACTTGTATTGGGTGTTCTTTGTGTATATAGAAATATATGTAAGATTACAGCTGTCTGGTTAACAAAACACAACCTCTGCCTAGATTGAAATCAGACGGCCGAGTGTGAGAAGTATGAGATTATCACTAAGGTATTATTTCAAAAAATAATAGTTTAAAAAAACTATACAAACACGCTTTTAAACTAAAAAGTTTAAATTTTAATGTTACAAAACGTGGAGCGACGTTATTGAAATATTTTCAGAAAGAATCCAATCAAAAGCGTGTTTGTTTAGTTTTTAAAACTATTATTTTTTTCTAGACTAAAAAAGACTAATTTGTTTAAACTTTTTTTTTAGTTTTTTTTTCTAATCGATCGAGGACCGATGACAATACACTAATATTGTCATCGGTCCTCGATAAATCTACAAAGTTTGAATGATTGCTGTTTAAAGTGGGTCGCACCCAAAGGAGTCGGTTACAAACATACAGGTGAAGCTAATATAAAGCGTGTAAAAAGAGTTTTAAGACTCGACTTTTTAACATTTCACTAAAAAAGTATTAAACAATCAATTATTTAATTGGGTAACCGATTACGAGATTTTAGCTATCTGACACTATTTAGAATTCATTGGTAAATAGATATCTGATTTACTTTCGCATGAAATCAATCAATAAAGTTACCCTCAGCAACAGTCAATGAGGTTAAGAAATTGAGGTCGGATTTCTTCTCAATCACTATTTATACTAATTGAATAATACAGTTAGGGAGAACAAAATAAAAAAGGAAAGACCTGCTAATAAAACCTTAAACATAGTAAACATGAAAGCGACGGGTGGTATAAAAATACTTGTTATAACTTTATTGCAGTAGGTAATTATATAATTAACAACTCGACGTGATGTCTAAAGGAATTACTTAAGCTAAGGAAAATCCTAAAATAAATCAAGAAAAATGCAAATTTAAGCCTTAAAAGCCGTCTTCGTGTACTAATTACTTACATTCATAGTAATTTAATTTTGTAATGAAAATGTAAATAGCACAACTCAATTTACTGGGCGGTTTCAGCACCTTTTTTATATGACCGTAATAAATTATGGTTAATCCCGACTTAAATGCGTATCTTGGTTAAAGAAAGTAAACAATGTTAAATTATGATTATACTCGTATTATGATAATAGTAAAATATTGCTACGATTTTATGCCAATAATACAAAAAAGCTTTTAGAAAAGCGACATATTATTCATCAATTATATTTGATCAGCTTTTGTCGGTAGTTCCGACCGCGTGTCGGACCACGGCCCAACGGTTGATCTTGGGATGTTGTATTTATGCTATTCGGCTCGAGAATTTCTATATTGCGATTCAGGATTAGTAGTTACTCCGTATAAATCGTTCGTAGATGGCGCTGTTGTATGTTTTCGTCGCGCTGTATGTGGAAGTCGCCACAATGTCGGGTTTTGCGGAAAAAGTATGTTCTTCCTCAACAATCAAAGTCTATGCTTTTTATTGAAACAGTGCAACGGCTTGGGCGTGAAAGCGTAAGAGATAGAGAGACCGAAGTTCTTTTGGACTCATAATATTATGTACGGAAGACAGATTTTTCTATGATATCGATGACATAAAACTAAAAATTGACACATATAAAGAAAAATACAATTTTTACAAGTTTATTTTATCTTTTAGCTATCTCCAGATATATATGAACATTTTCTTAAGTATTTGTGAGTTTCCTTTCACGAAAGTATGTTCTGACTTTTATAAGAGGATGAAAGTCATTACCAGTCAGATTATATGACATGTCATAGTAGGTACGTAAACATTACCGACTGTGACTTTAGCAAACAGTAAGCGTTATGAGCTAAATGTTGAAAGTTTTCTGTTTACCGTAGAATCGGTACAGGAGCTCAACATGAAAAATGTACCGGTAATTTGCAAACATTTTTAATTAGTGAGTTTATCGTAAGGTTTAGTAGAGTTGATAATGGTATTAGATACGATAGTCGATGGTTTGACTTTAGTTTATTTTTTATTAAATCGGTGTTTTATTTTCACAGTTTATGTTGAACATAAAGATTGACGAGAATGTTTGATAGCTTTGAAGAACATTGTTCATGTGTGTTTCCTTAAGGTTCCCTAAAGTTCAATTTATACAAATAAATATCTGTTTGTAATATTAAATGAACAGATTTTTACTAAATACATTTGAAAGTATGTTCGGTACTTATATCAAAAAAGGATGTCTTTGTCTGTCTGTCTGTTTGTTCTGGCTAATGTTTGGAACGACTGGACACTGACAAAAAAATAGCCCAAATAACTACTTATGTCGTGAGCCAATAACATATGCCGGAGTATCGATTATTTTAGCTGGCAACACTGTTAAGTGTCTGAAGGTAAGACACTGACGCAACACCGGGCACTGGCGCGTGCGACCGGTGACCGCAGGGATGGGAATCATTGTCACTTTAAAATAATAATAACGCGATTGAATGATTGATTTTAGTCGATTACTTTCATGTCATAAGTCATAGACAAGGATCACATGTGACAATGATTTTATCCCATCCCTAGATGATTATTGTTCGTTCATTCGTTCGTGAGTTCCTTTAAAAATGGAACGTCGTCGTTGACGAGCAGGGTTGTCGCGGATCGTCTCGTGTGAGCACCACGTGTTCGGTGGAGTGTCTTATTTGAAATTATTAATCATGGGCTGCTATTCAATGTCCTAACTGTATTTCGTGATCGAGTGCTACAATAAAGTGAATGTACGAGAACATTCTCCTCACCCGCTAAACTCACGTCTACCCTCAATTAGAAATATGAGGCCTACTAACGTTCCCAGTGGATTCAAGATTTAACACATAAATACTTTTTTGGACTAGATTCGTACCGCAGCATTTCCCAACAACAACAATATCTGCGGGTAGTATCGCGGGACTTAGCTAGTTGAAATTAATTAATTATCATGGTACTTGATAAATTAAAAAATACGAGAATTGGGATATTCAATTATTGTGACATTTAATCACAGTCAATCAATATGCGGTGTTATGAGTAATTTAAGATGAAAATCATTTTAAATCGTTAAATAATCAAATTTTAGAAGGAGAGGCATGTCTATCGGTGGGTTATTAAAAGCTGTTTGCTGCTTTTTTTTAAATATTGTATTTTTACAACTAAATAAAATTGAAGTGCCTGTTTATAATAACAAATTAACAGCTTTCCACTAAATTAATACGAAATTACTCCTATACCTAAGTAAGTACCATAACTCACATCAAATCAAAAAAATCTGTCCAGACGGACAGATTTTTACTGAGAAAAAAGAGGCTGGTAGACGTCTGTCTACCAGCCTCTTTTTTCCGGCTAATCTCTAAAACGACTAGACCGACTTCACTGATAGATAGATAACAGCTGATGCAAGGAGTCATTTAAGCGACTTTTTGACACTAGCTAATGCTAGTAACAAAAAGTTGTACCACCGCGAGGAACACGTCGAGACTAAGATAATTATTCATTTAAATTTGACTGCCTCGTTGGTCTAGTGGCTAGCGTATGCGACAGCTGATCAAGAGGTCTCGGGTTCGATTCCCGAATCGGACCAAATGTTTGTGTGATCCGCAACAAAAAAAGTATATTTATGTATTTATATCAGTTGTCCTTTTACCCATAATACAAGCTCTGCTTAATTTGGGGAATAGATGGTGTTGTGTGTAAAATGTCCAAAATTTTTATTTATTTAAATATCTTACTAAAAATATCTGAAATTTTCAAATAATTTATTGAAAAAATTTAGTCCCTTGTTGTGACTTAAACCAGTCTTAATATTTGTTGGATGCTTTCTTTCATTAATTTTGGGGACCTTTCAAACTGGAATTATTTTCTTATTTCTATCTGATTGGGTATTAATAATATGCTTAAAATGTCTCATTCAAATAACTTTGAATAGAAAATTTGAAACAAAAATTTTATTACAATTTTGACGAACCTTTTAAAGCAGTCCTTTGTTGAAACGTGAAGAAAATTGTAAGTGATCATTTTAATTGAATTCAAGAAATAGAGAGGGAATAAAAGTTTGATACTAAACTTCATAGCTACGATGACGTCGTTAGTGTATCGAATAGAGGGTTGAACTCAGAAGAACAAACGATAAAGTTAGATTTACAGAAACTGCACTTTGTTGTATTTTTAGTAAAGTGAACAGTTTTTCCAATATTGCACTATATGCAGACGTATGTACCTACTATGTATCTTGTACACCATGTTGTATTGTACATCTTGTATTGTACGTAGCTGAATAGTGTTACATTTTATAACTTAAGAGATTCTATAAGAATTTATAGAATACATTTTTAAATATTCGTAATTAAAATTTTCATTCATTAAAATAAACTTAGACGTACCCAATCATTTTCTTTCATGATTTTCGTGAAGCAGATTTTACAAATATTAGTACATAAAATATTTAGTAAACTTTTATTTTACTAGCTAGTGCCCGCGGCTCCACTCGCATCCTAGGGGAAAATTAATGTTGGCTGATTCTCAGACCTACTCAATATGACAACAAAATATCTTAAAAATTAGCACAAATCTGTCATTTCTTATTATTTAATTTATTTTTTATGTAATTAAAAATAATTAATTGTATTCAATTTGTATTGAAAAATATTTGTACACCACATTATGTGGTAGGAAATATTGTACCTTTTACATATGCATATGACCTGTAACTACCTATGTTCCCACAAATAAACGATTGATAGTTGGTACAGCTGTTTCGGAGGAGTATGGTAAGTAACATTGTGACACGAAATTTATATATATATATCTATATTATATATTTTTTCTTTTTTTTTAGAATTCAGCCTACTACAAAGTGACTCTGCTCTACCTGATGGAAAGCATGAGTAGAATCCAGGAGTAGGAGCCACCATACTAATTGTGAGGGTAGGTAATGTAGCATAGTGAGTGCTCCATACCATGGCGGCCTGGTTAGATAATTCTGCATCATTTTCCCGGTTTTTTGGTATTTGCTAGGCTTAAATATAAAAAAAAGATGCATTATATAAAGATGCCTTACTACATGGATTATTTAATCCCTGTGTAAGTTTCTCCTTTAGCAAATCTGTAAATTACTACATTCTTAAGAAAGGTTTTCAGACAGACGGCCAAGTCATATAAGATATAAATATAAACCTCATGCATTTGAGAACAATTTTTTAAAGGATTTAAAATTTAAGACACTAACAGTTTCAAACGTTTTACACGGAGGCGCTTAGATATTTATTTGAAAAATATCTGTGAATCGCTTTAATATACGAAAAAGAAGATAATGATAAAACGTTGCGGTAACTTGATAAAACATTTTTCAAACATAGCGAGAGGACTCGAAACCCCTGACTTCTAGCGTCTTGCGTCTTAACTCTTGACACTAATCGGTTCGAAAATGTAGTTGGCTCATAGTTTTTCCTAAATTAAACTATTAAATCAGTTTTTCTATTTCCAGATCGTAGACTTTTACAGTAAATTCTATGTAGCGAAATTTTAATGAATGTTTATCCTAGAAATGTGTTACTTTAACATAATAAAGGTATTCCCACAAGACCTTACAATTATTTTCGTTCTTCATCTAACGAGGTTTCGTACGTATCTGTAAGCATTTATAAATGACAAGACGAGACGTGGTCATATAAAACACATATTAACCATATTTTGATAACAAAATAAAGTCGTATGTTGTGTAATATCTGTATATTTTTAATGTTATACTTTAAGTACACTTCTCATATGTACTTCACATATCTTATGTTTATTAATCTCATCACACGACATCCTTAGCGTGCGCATGAAAAAATAAAGAAAGAAATCGTTTATTTTAATGATATTGCAAACACAGTAAATTAATAAATAATAATATATATTCTGTATTCACCATACTACATTTTCTGCATTCGCAATGAGTATGGTAACCACTCTTCTTGTAATCTACTCATGATTTCCATCAGGCAGAGTAGAGACATTCTGACAGGCTCAAACATAAAATAATGGAGATATGGCGACAAAGTCAACTTTAAGGTTAATTCTTTTTAGAACATTGTAACCGGGTTAGCCTCCAATTATATTTCTATTAGGGTCACAAATGTTATACGTGTAAAATAACTCAATCTAATCGCTTCAGTGGATTGGGAGCAAATCATTCATTACAAATCCAAGCCGAAACCTTAAAAATAAATGAAATCTAATTACGTATACTTTACCCTCTACCACGGTTTATCGATATAGAAGTCGTATATATTTCGTGGGTCAATTCGTATACATTCGTATACACATATAATTGGTGCTACTTACGTTATTTAGGATTAATATATATGTTTATAACTACATTTCTAATTATTCCAATAAGTACCTAGATATAGAATTAATTAATTTACATCAGCAATAAAAGCACACTAAGTATTTCTCTTGTGGAAACACTAACCTCATTCGCTAGCATCCCACCTGTAACAAGGGTATGAGAAGGTATATAAAGAGTTTTTGAGATAATTTTTGCAAACAGTCTAATCGAAGATGTCGTACTAATCGAATGAATATTAAGTACATATGATGTAAGTTAAGTTTTAACGTTTTAGAGATCTTACATAATAAGACAACGCTGTTATGTAACTAAAATTGTATTGATATTTAGGTAACAATTTCAGAATTTATATTATGAAATGTTTGAGAATAAATTCTGGTGTTTCCTTAAACTTAGTAAGCTAGTCAACATCGTCTGCTTATTCTCTTCACAAATTAACGTGTCGGTACAATTAATTTTCTTCTTTCATTCTTCTCTATCACTCGTCAGTTCACTGCTTACTCCTTTTCTAGGCATATCTTCTTTAGTCATCCTGTACTCTTATACATATCCGTTAACTTCCACACTTGAAACTTTGTTCACGAAATTTTGCTCCTCTCTACGAACTCTCTTTGCACAAGAATTATTATTTATTTTTCAGTAAATCCTCCTCAAAATGAATTTATTTCTGTCAGTATTCGTTACTGTAGCTATGTAATTGGAAGAGTCAAATTAGTTTATCTTTATTGGAATGTACCATTTAGAGCCTTATTACCAAGTATATCTGACTTACATTCCATAACAATCCGACTTCACTGATTCTGATGATAGTGCAGAAATATAAAATAAGTTACTACAGTACACAAACAAAGTACTAAGGTAATTTTAACAACAACAATTAAGTAAATAGCGAACCAATTACAACTATAAGAAACAAAACAAATTATATAAATAACAATAATCATACTTGTCTAACCAATATTCCTTAATAAACTAAGAAGCAATGACATTCAATAAAGGCTAATGACGCAATACAGAAAATGACGTCACAATACGTCCAGCAATATTGGAAGATTGAGTTTCAGTTCTCGTCTAATAGAACGATATTTTATATGAGAGTATTATACTTGAAACTACTTTTGGTTTCTTTTTATTTCAATTCGAAATACATATCCTACTAATATTATAAACGCGAAAGTTTGTGTGTATGTATGTTTGTTCGTCTTTCACGCAAAAACTACTGAACGGATTTGGATGATACTTTACAATATTATAGCTTATAAATCTGAATAACACATAGGCTACTTTTTACTGCAATAATCGAGATACACGGGTGAAAGTTAAGTGATTATAAAAATACATAAATCGTAGATGTCAAAATGTATCACTGTTTATCTCCTGTCCACTGCTGGACATAGGCCTCTCCCTTGAAAGGAGGTTTTGGCCTACTATACCACGCTGGCCAGACCTAACATTTTGTACCAACTTTATGTCAATAAATAAATAGTAAAATATATAAATTTAGTTTAGGGGATCAGATTACCGGCAGTTGCTGTTTTTTTGTCCTAAGTTACAAATCTATTATGTTTTGAATGTTAGTTAATTTGAGATAAATTACATTATAAAAGTAAATATATATTTATATCAGTTGTCTAGCACATAAAGTGCAAGGTCTGCTTAGTTTAAGACTAGAAAACATATTGCATGTATTAATATTCGAAATATCTCATCATCAAACAAATTAAAGTAAAGTTTCAAATGGAATAAACCGTTTTAGTAAAATAATGATTGCAAACTGTCTTTCTACAAATGATGACAATTATTTCTAATTAGGCGCTGTTATATTATTTAGTAGATCTCGCATAGATTGTAACAAAGAAAAAAAAATCTAAAAGGTGACTAAAATTACTTCATATAAAAAACTTTATAAAAAATTATCTGTCTTAAGAATGGAATAAATGATTTTACTGCTCTAAACCGTACCAATAAAGAACTATTAGAAAGATTCCAATAGCACAAAGACAGGCTTGAGCGGACAATATAATTTCAAAGCTCTTTGATTCCAGGTACTGAGTTTTTTCCAGTTAAGACTGAGGATTTCAATCAGACTATATCACAACCGTAGTTTTAACAAGGAATAAAAGTTATTGGTACGTAGAAATTGGAGAGCAAGTAATACTTTTAAAGATGCGAATTTTATTTAAAAGAATCGTCCAGGGTTGAAATGTATGAAACAAAGTAAATATTGAAATGAATATTACATGCATTCGATAAATAGAAGCTCAATTTAGCATAAAATACTTTGTTTTATGTTATCATTTATATCTATACAAAAGGACATTTTATCAATGCAATTATCTTGACACATTAAATGATAAAAATTAAAGTCCACCTTTCTTTATATATTTTTTTAATGTCTCCATTTAAGATAAAAATAAATTTAAAACGAGCGTATATATTATAGTACAGAATTTTGAACGAGGTGTTGTAGTAAATACTTGAAAATGAATTATGAATATGACATATCTAATAATAAGGGTGACAATCCCAGAAATGACCATAGATCCGGTTAAAGTAAAGAAACTGCCTGCAAATTCGTCCAAAGTAAACTAAAAATATGGCTAAAAAATCTAATTCTTTTGAAAATTATCTCTTATGAAAACAAGAAATAACTTTGAGTATCTTTTACAGATGTAAAAATAACGCAAATACCTTCGTAATAATGAATAGCAAAAGTTATATGTACAGAACTATAACGTATATGGTATATAATAATCGTACTTAAAATTAATAAGAAGGTAAAAATATATTACAATAAAGTAGCATTTCGCAGCAATCCTTCATTGAAAGAATAAAAATTGTAACGGATGATACTGTAAATTTTTAATGTAATGCTAAAAGAGAACCGATTTCTCTAAGGAACTGTGTAATTTTTTTTGAAGTACTTTACGAGCAGGACAAAACGGTGGTAGCTCGTGCTTCGGAATTAATGAGGTGATTTGTCTTCCAGCAGAATAAGGAAGAGTCATAGCCACAAATTGAAAGGAATTCAATTTATCGATAGAATGTTGGGGCTTCCGGTTAATGGGCTCATGGAATGTTTATTTGCTTTTTATACGGCTAAATGCAAAGTTATAATGTTCGGCCTCTTTCAACTGAATTCACTGGTGGCATCCATCATTGAGTTTGGAATACTCTGGGTGGAATGAAATTATCTTTCTCATGGAAGAGTTTGGCTAATTGCTTGATTCTTTATACAAAAAGGTTCGAATTAAAAGTAGAAATGAAGTTACTTCAAATCAGATATCTCATAATGAAAGTCCTATTAAAATTTATTGAAATCAAAATGTTTTTGAAATTGTTTTTAATATTAGCATCCTATAAACATGAATAACATTAATTAGTAATTTGCATACACACCACCTCGCACTTAAACATACTGATAACTAGTTCAATCTTCGAATTCCAGTTCGCCCTAGGGTTGCGGAGGTCCGATGCCAATCACTCCATGTAAAAACTGAAATCCAGGTAAAGCCCCTTGAAGTAGTCAACCTCAAATAGTCTTGGGAATAATAAAAGCTAAAAAGAAATTTATTTGAAATTAAAAACAGACATTTCAACTTTATTTATTTTTATCGATGCATTGACATATACTAATTTTTCTAATTATTAAAGAGAGGTAAAGTTTAATGCACTTTTGTACAGCGGTTTTGAATCAAACTTTTGTGATTTTATTTTAATTTAATTATTAGCTTAATCTTTGAATTAAACTTTTTTTATTGTTGTACTGCAAAAAATAATCAGATACCTTATTATGATTTAGAAACAAGTATGATATACAAATCAAAAGTTTAAATTGCATATAAGTTACTAGAGTATCTGTGAGCAGTCATGATAACGTCAAAGTTGAAGAGAGCTATGAATCTATGCTGTTCAATATAATGAATGTATCACTATCCCTACAAATATTATAAATGCCAAAGTAACTCTGTCTGTCTGTCTGTTTCGTTTTCACGCCTAAACTGCTAAACTGATTTTGATGAAACAGATAGTCTAGAGTCTGAGTCTGTATTTAATTCGCCGCATCTGTCTATTCTGTCTGTTCGCTATAAACTTAGAAACTGCACTGATTTTTATGCTGTTTTCAGCAATAGATAGATTGGTTCTCGAGGAAGGTTTCATTATATAATTTGTCAAGTTTAAAGTCTTTCACTAGTAACTGTATCTACCCGAGCAAAGTCGGGGAGGGGGTCTAGTTAAAATAAATAATCAAATACTTGACGGCAGACAAAGTAAGGTCATTAGCTTGTAATTGAAAGTCATTATAGATGTTAATTAAAACTTTGGAAAGCACAAAATCTGTTAAGTTTCAGCATCAGAAGTTTAGATGCGGTAAGAATATATTTATTTTGAATGAGGTGGTCAACATCTCTAGGCTTCAGCAAAACATAGTATGTTTCCCGTTAACGAAAATCTTCTAGAATGTTCAATAAATTGATTTGAATAGGTCCATTTATGGTTATTAATGTTATTGAAATGATCTGATAATCATTCACAGCATAGAAATGTTGATGATGGTAAGAAGTAAAATATACACATAGAAGTTGAATAAGAAACAAAAGTGAGTGAGAGAGTGAAGTTTCAAAATAATATCTAATATATAAAATTCTCGTGTCACAATGTTCGTTCCCATACTCCTCCGAAACGGCTGGACCGATCTATATGAAATTTTGTGTGCATATCGGGTAGGTCTGAGAATCGGCCAACATCTATTTTTCCAACAACTAGGACGCGAGCGGAGCCGCGGGCACAGCTAGTTGAGATAGAAAAGTTTTCTTCTATTTCACTTTGAAATTGTTACTTCTTTTTCGTCTTTTCAAAACCACCATAATTATAAATTTCATTTGTTCGGACCTTATTGAATAGTAATGTGTTTCAAATGCAGTTTCAGTAAAGCCCTTTTATAGATTAAAATTCTAGTAAATATTTAAGCAAAAGGTAACAATTACTTAACATCTAAGCCTGTGGAAAGTCAACTGAGGCTAGCGGGTTAGCAGGCAATTATTAATTATGCACTACAAGCTTTGCGCTAACTTGAACTGCTTCAAGTTGTTTTAAATTAAATGAATAATTAAGTGGCTACACTAAGCCTTCTGCTTAAAAACATTGTGGAGTAGATAACAAATATTGACTGCCTCGTTGGTCTAGTGGTTAGCGTATGCGGCTGCTGATCAAGAGGTCTCGGGTTCGATTCCCGGGTCGGACCAAACATTATTTGTGTGATTTACAAATATTTGTTTTGGAGTCTGGGTGTTTTCTATGTATAATATGTATGTATTTACAAAAAAAAGTATGTTTATGTATTTATATCAGTTGTCAAGTACCCATAACACAAGCTCTGCTTAGCTTAGGACTAGATGATGTTGTGTGTCTTGTTGTCATTTATTAAAAATAAAATAAAATACATATTTGCCGTTTTTGCTAGATATTAATAACAGCAATAGGTTATTTAGCAATATAAGCTTGAAATGTATAAATAAGGTACCCTTCCTGTGCGAGTCTCGCACTTTGCGATTTTTTCAAAGCGAAATCTTCTGTGGGTAGGTTGTGATGACGAGTAAATTCTTATAAGTGGACATCAACATCAGAACACAACACAACAACTCGTCAACAAAATATTTCCATCAGGCAGAGAAGAGTCACTTCGGCAAGTCCATATAGAAAATCATAATAATGTATCACTTACAAATAACACTCCAATATCAAAACCATAAAAACATACTTATATCACACACAAATTAATCATTACTTATACAATTTAATTAGGGCTTAACTAAGTTACCATATATAACTTAGAAAAATAATCGTTTAACAATATAAGCCCGTACTGTAGTGCACCACATGCTTTGGTCTAGTAAGCCTCTTATCGTTTCGAGTAAATCGTAAATGCCGAGAGCAAGGGATTTTGTCGTAGCAAGCACTACAGCCATGTGATCTCTTACTTTGAATATTGCTGTATAATATACTTCGAATAAACCGAATATAATAAAATTCTGTGTTTGTGTATGAATAAAATTGACTTTTATTTATTAGATTCGATTTTTATTTTTTTTGATGTACAATAAATATTATTAATTTTATTCTCTCATTTTGTAACTTTCACAGCAGTAAATGTATAACTTACCTACTTACAAAGACTAGGTTTTTCCTCAGTAAATCAATATTGTAAGAATCATTACAATATTGATCATATTATAAAAATCCATTAACTCTGCTGTGTATTTTACCACGAACAACAGATATTCTTCTGTGCTATACTTGCTTTTAATACCTTCTCAATAGACTGTATACCATTCGAGTTATATGTTTAATATACACATTAATGTCAATGTATGGATATTGTGATACAGGTTGATCATAAACAAGGACTATAACCATTCAATATTATTGGTGTTCGGTAGAAAGACAAAGCTATGCTTACAAGTAATTCAAACAACTGTTTTATAGCTGCTTGTATGCTATACATATACGTATATATAAATGTAAATTATATATATGTGACTGCCTTGTTGGTCTAGTGGTTAGAGTATGCGGCTGCTGATCAAGAGGTCTCGGGTTCGATTCCCGGGTCAGACCAAATATTTGTGTGATCCACAAATATTTGTTTCGGAGTCTGGGTGTTTTTCTATGTATAATATGTATGTATTTACAAAAAAAAAGTATGTATTTATATCAGTTGTTTAGTACCCATAACACAAGCTCTGCTTACTTTGGGACTAAATGATGTTGTGTGTAAGTTGTCCAAATATTTATTTAAATATTTATTTATTATTTATTATATTACCAAGTCATTATAAAGTAATATTGAGAAAGGTACTTGACATAATACAGAATTATGTAGCTGTGAATTAATTATAGCCGTTACACCTGAATAATCTTGCATTGGCATTTCAAGTTGATCATTGATGTTACGAAATATGGTTGTGTATTAAATATTAAGTAGAAATCACTTGGTTCGAATTGAACAAAATATAAACATAATTCATTAATAAATTTTGCTTTGAATGCTACGTTTTGATTAAATGGTGTGTATTTACAATAGTGTTGTAATATTTCACATGTGTTAGATCACAACGGACTTTCGTCTACACTATATCTATACTTTAACAATAACAGCCCATTTTAACCCACTGCTAGCACAGGTCTCCTATGGGTTAAGGCCATGCGTCCCCACGCTTGCCAAATGTGGGTTTGGCCAAGTGTGGCCTTACAGTTGAATGTTTTTAAGCCGACCGAAGGCCTCCAACTAAGTTTCACGACTGCTATCTTATAATAACAACCAGGACTGATTGCTTAACGTGATCTCCGAATCACTGAAACGCTCATAAAGTATCATGCCATAAACGGCATTTATTTATTTTTGCTTGCTGCGATCTCCTGTAAGTGAAGGAGAACATCGGCATAGTACCCCCTTCATCTATTACTGTGTATAATTGTGTATATTTTTTGTTGGAGATCCTTACTGAATAAATAAATGATAAATAAATATACATTATAAATTCCTTCATAATGATATGTGTCTGTCTGTTACGCTTTACGGCTAAGCTGCTGCTCCGATTTCAACAAAATTTTGACATGGAGATACATTGATTCTTGAGGAAAAACATAGGCTACTATTTATCGCGATTATTGACATACACGCGCGTGGAGGCGAGCAAAACGTAGTATAAAACATTTTTTTTTATTTCTATTTGAATTGACTGTTTGACTGAAATGAGCATTGGGACTAATTTAATACACAATAACAATCGAAACTTATTTTAAATTAACTCCATTTCTATTATCACCTTTTTATCGTTTAACGGAATGGCGGTCGTGAGTCGTCAAAAGCCCTCGAGTTTCTCAACGCAATCCAATAACAATAAAAAACAGCAATAAAAACCTCTATTATTTATTGAGCACTTCGTTTTTCGAGTGTAGATAAACGGAACCGCAAACTGACTGAGACATATTTAATATCATACAAGTTCCTACTAAACTTAATATTATTTACTACCTATCATTCAAAACTACACCCGTGACTATTTCTTTTTCACCTGACTACGGTAAAGTCAAAAGATCTGTAATAATATTGGCAGTTTATGTACGTACTACTGAACCATTATAATGAATGAATTTTCAATAGATTAGATTATTAGAATAGTAATAATAAAAATTCAATAGATAGATTGATTAATAATTGGTGATATGGGCTATATAAATTTTATTAAAACTTTCAAAGTATCCGGGGTCATTTGCTGTACATAGAGTTTTATTTTTCAAAATCACGATTCTACTTACATTCATACTTCCTACTATGATTCCGCGTCCTTTAAGCGGGGCGTGAAAAAGGATCTCATTACGCCACCATAATGTGAGTCGCCATAATAACTGTATTAACAGTGAGAATAGCGATCCTTACTTTTAGATTCTGCTCTTTCTTTCCAGGAGGCATCGCAGAGTCATCTTAGCAGTCGTTGAATAAAATAAAAAAATTATGAATTAGATGCCAAAATTTCTCTACTCTCGAACAATGGGCAATACAACATGGTGACCCCCACACAGGTGTCTCACCTTCTTCAGGACACCTAACTTCCGAGAGGTTGACTATTGGCGATCTTAATATAATAACGCGGGTTGAGATTACGGCATTCATCCATGCCCAGGATATGGTGCTGATCGTGCAGTGAAATTCAAAATTGGGTAGACAAAGAATGGAAACATTGTTTGTAGAGAGTGCGTATTGTCTTTGATTTAAACTCGAACAGATTCTCATAACCCCATTGAGAGATACGGCTTAGAACCAACAACACCTCAAGGTTTGCTGATTTAGCTGTAGGGTGTCCATGAGTTCTGGTATCATCTGCATAGCAATTTGGTGATAACTACAATATTATTAATTTTAAAATATAAAGTTTGTAGTACTAATGATTTAAGCACTGCGTCCATGAATCAGCCAGCCATCCAAAAAAATGTATGTGTATAGATTTGATTTTCTTTTTAGAAAAAATAAGGTAGTAAATATTGCGTGTAGCAAACAAACCAGAGAATAGAAAGGCAGGTTGATTTATTAGGTGGGTGGTTTCCAATAGTAGCGAACAGCTGAGATTCGAATCTCGGGGGTATAATGACAGTTATTGAACGAGAAAAAGAACTGATTTGAAATCCCTCAACTAGTCGTTAGACTAGACGTTCAACAGATAGATACAAGAAGCGACATAACTGTACACAAAAAACATGAATATCATAATTTTATTGCTTAAAACCTGGTATATACAACATTAATCGAATAGCGTACGTGTGGTACACTGCCGTTCCCTTTTACTCAATATATTCCACAGATTTTAGAATAATAAAGAAATTATGTACCAGTCTATGTAACTGTGTGACTTCTTGAGTCTTGGTTTCGATTCGTGTGTCAGACAAATGTTAGTATGATCTGCCAATTTTATTTCGGAGATTGAGAGTTCTGTGTGATTTCAAAAAGCTTACAAGCATTCTATTAATCAATCTAGCTATTATAGTTCTAAATCTGCTTAGTTTAAAGCTAATAAACAGCGTTGTGCTTATTTAAAATGTTTATTTATTTTATATCTGTTTTATCGAATCCAAACTTAGCTCTCGGTTAGCCCCAAAATTTGTTAAAAAAAAAATAAGAATAGTACATGATAGAATTATAATCTGCTACAAAAATTATTAAGCTACATTTAAAAATATAATTACTCTAATACGATTAGCAGTGTTAAAAATTAACGACAAAGATACGAAAGATGCCAGTATAAAAGTAAATGTGGCAATAAAAGTCTCCCTCTAAAGCGTCCCGTATTTTGTGTGCCTTACACTAAACGCAATTTCATTTGATTCGAAATAGTACCAGCACCTATCATATATTGTTTTGTCTCATTTATAGATTAATTTTATTTAAATACTACTATTCTTTTCAGTAAAAGTTGCTTAATTCTGAAATTAATTGATTAAATATTTTAATTGTCCTTTTGAGCCTACTTTTTATTGAATTTTATAGTTTTATGCCAACTCCTGGATTGACCAGCAGGTTATAGTTTTATCGATCAATCAAATGTTTCATCGTGCAGATTATTTTAAATTAAAGATCTATCTATCATCTACTGCTGACCCCCTAGCCAAAATGCAACACGTCTATCGGTTTCATTTCTATAATAATATTCAATTTTATTTCTCTATTCTCTTGTTTCATTGGCTAATGTTACTCAGTCACGTGATCAAAATAAAATATTAGCCAAAAGAGGGCTGGACCGCTGTAGACTGAATCAAGAAGTATAAACAAATTTTAAGTCTAACGTGAACCTTATAATCTGTTCTAAAAGTATGCACCTAAGTTAACAAATTAGTCAGCTCAGCCAAAAAAAACTAAGCGAAACCCTATTTCAGCTTTTACCAACAGCACCGCAAAATAAATTAATTTCCATTTCAATGCCGAAAACAGATTCTCCCTCCATATTTTCTTTCCTCATCGATAAATATCCAAAAAAATCGTTCCCAAAAAACACGTTCCTAATGTAAATACTCCATGTCACTTCCATTTTCCATTCAAAATGATTCATGGAAGTAAGGAGCAATTTATAGGCCGCCTGGTCAGCGGTACCGCATCCTGGCTAAAGTAAGCTATTCGGATTATACGGAGCGATACTCGTGTGTGGAATTTATGGTTATGCGAATCTCAAGGCAAGCATTACGTACGTACATATAGTGATTGACCAGTATTTTTTAAGATAAGATATGAGTTGTTGTTTATAGGAGACATTAAGTGTGTGTTATATTACAATCACTATATTGAAGTGGTGACGCAGTGTCTGAATGGAATGAAAAGTTAGTGAAGAGCAATCTATTGTTCTCTTTAAACCCGTAACCCCCTTCTTCTTAGGGTAATAGAGCAATGCTAATATTTGCATTAAAGAACTTGCTGAATCGGGACAGTACGAACCTCTTACAGAAGATCAATATAAAATAACAGCGTTCGTGCTGTGGTCTTTCGTTGGCGAGTGCGAGGAGAACTTGAGATTAAAATGCCTGGACATACAACCAAATTCCTCAACCACTCCTTCTCTGTAAAAGCAGTTCGGTTGTGGAAATAAGACATGCGCAAACACTCACTGTTTTCAAGAGAAAGGTAGAAGTATACTGACTGCCTTGTTGGTCTAGTGGTTAGCGTATGCGGCTGCTGATCAAGAGGTCTCGGGTTCGATTCCCGGGTCAGACCAAATAACATAACACAAGCTCTGCTTACTTTGGGACTAAATGATGTTGTGTGCAAGTTGTCCAAATATTTATTTATTTATTTTATTTATTTATACTACCTGGGAGACATCAATGACGTGTAACCGACAAGGCAAAATATTCCGTATAAGTATGTACAGAATATAACACTTATCTATTTCAATGTGTATTTGTGTATAAATATGTGTGTATGTATATTTATTTAAATATATGTATTTACATAATATATGTATGCGTAGGCATTGTATATATATACTATTTCTCTATCCCTTTGTCACAGCAAAAGATACTACTTCACACTTTCCATCCTATGTTTTTCTTTCCATCCCATGGTTGCCTGTAAGGGATTGCGTTTTAGCGATAAGGCCGCCATTTGTACCTCCTAATATAAGATATTTTTGTAATTGATCTGGTTTACAATAAAGTGATTTATTATTATTATTACGTCCAGTCATCGGACCTCCGCAACCCCGAGGACGAACTGTATTCGGAAGTTGAATTGTCAGTATATTGAGGACACTGCCTTCCCAATAGCGATTGCAATAGAAGTTCATAGCAACCGCGATAGAAAGCTTAACGTGATCTCCGCGACAAGGTCGTGAAACACCGCCAAACTTCCATTCTCCAAGCTGTTATTAAAAATTTGTAGTTACTAGTTTCAATAACACTTGAACTGACCAAGAAGTCGAACCCAAAACCTCTTGATTCATGCGTCAAATACTAGACCAATGAGGCTGTTCAGCGGTTATTTAATACGTCACCAAAATAAATAGTAGCAGTACGGGAACCCTTAAAATATTATTTAAAATTAAATCCATTGGCAATATTTCCTCTAATAAAAGTCTAGTATCACTAAAAATAATGTTCTATAATTACATGTAACCTTCCTATCTATATTTTCAAAGAAATTCTCTTCAAGTACGGGAAGGTTCCCGTTGTTAGCACAGGAAATGATATTAAACACACAGCCTTTCCAAAATAAATCCATTCTCTTCAATTCAGAAAATTAAAGCACTTCTATTAATTAATAAGAAAATTTACTTTTTAATATTGAAAGTTGAAAGTAAACAGTTACTAGATAATAGGTTCATTTATCGTGAGGAATAAAGAATATAGTGTCACCATTACGATTTATCCCGTGGGTGTCGTAAGAGGCGACTAAGGGACAAACTACGTAGGACAACATTCCTACAAAGACATGGAAAACTTAAATCAAACCCTAAAGAAGTAAACATTTGTTCAGTTGTAAGCTTTAAAGGCTATTTTTTTTTATATTTAAGCCTACCAAAGTGACTCTACTCTGCCTGATGGAAAGCATGAGTAGAATCCAGAAGTAGGAGTCACTATCTTAATTGTGAGTACAGACAATACATGGTCTACACTATGGTGGCTTAGTGAGATGCTTCTGCTCTATTGAAGGTTGGTCTTCTGTATGATTGATGATGAGGTATGTTAATCAAAATATAACTTTAACTGTTATGTACTGCAGCTAAAACTAGCAGTTTTTCTTACGTTTATATCGATTTCGCCAGTACTTTTCATCTATTATTATTTTATCCATTGATATTGAAGTTAAGCCTGTGGTATAATTAGTATCGGAAATAACAGCATTCTCTATTCTAGTACTATGCTGAACGTCATATCACTAAAAGAAAACTAGTCACAGTAACTAACCAAATCAAATTACAAATCTAATAGGTTTGACATAGAACATAATTTTCAATAATAATATAATAATAATAGTTTTATTCGTTTCTCTCATTCACAAAGATAAGTACAATTTTAGTATCAGCATAATACAGGTTGAGTCAGTGTCAGTCAGAGTCAGTTCCTTTGTGAGAGGCTGGTGTCTGTAGTAGGAAAACCCTGTGTCACCAGGCTCCACCTCTTGGACGATTATTATTAACAATTTCACAATTAGCGGAGGTGCGATTATGTGTTTGCGATAGTAATAAATAGGTGTGTGTACTCGTATATGCCTGTAGGTGTAAGACTGTGTGTGCGCGTGTGCGCGTGTGTGCGTGTGTGTGTGTGTGTGTGTTTTGTGTTTTGAGTTTTGAGTGTTTATATCTTTACGTGAATTCTAGTGAAGATATGATTATTACCCTGTGTTGATTAGTTTCTGTTTGCATTTATTAAGATAATGGTACCAGTAGGTTTTCAGTATCAGATTAAGTTAAAGTTTGAAACCATGACGTCAATTTTGCTTTTATTTCATATTTGTTCAAAGAGTATATAGAAAGGAGGTGGTTAATTTTATTGTACAAGTATGGACCTTGAAAACAGTAAAATCTATGAGACGAGGCTGTTTTATAAATTGTATCTGCTTGTTAAATTTTGTGTTTGCGTCGCTTAGTAGCGTTATGCAATGAATCGTAATTCGATTGTATATGTAACTTAACAACTATTCGAAGAATAAATAATGAGTCTAGACAAAAGGAATTATAATTAAATGGTGTAATAATTAAACAATTGACAACAAACGTTTACGAAATATTTATTCAATTTAACCGCTCAGAATTTTTTCTGTTCGAAATGAATAAACCGTGTCTCACCAAGATGGCTTTATTCGTTCATCCTATATTTTTTTTCTTTTTGTAGGTTTGAATGTGAAGTACCTAGGAACTTTATGGATCGAATGTAAATCCAGACAGCGGTAATTTTTTGGTATATAAGAAAAGACTAATACGGTTCTTATTAGTCTAATTATTCTTTAGCGTGATGAAGGCATTCTACTGAACACTGTTTTTTAACAATAATTTTGTAGTATCTATAAACTTCTGTATGCAACACCTTGCTACGAAGCTCTACGACTGCATCAACTTTTACGCTGTGAACGCTATTTCGTAGAGTTTACGTAGTAGTTTAATCATTTTGATAACATCTAGCAAAAAGCAAGACTTCCAATTAATTCTTAAAATCATAATCCGACAATATTATACATATGATTTTGTATGTAATTTACAAAGCACTTAAGCCCTCAATCAATTTAACATACACTTATCAGAACATAAAATATGTTAGGCTTAGCCTTTCAGGCGTACATAATTTCTTATAGAGTAACTGTTCATCAATGTGTGATAAGACCTTTTGTAGTTGTAGTGTTTAGTTTTGTAGTGTTTAGCCACTTTTGTTGGTTGCTATAAAGTTATGCTTTTGAGAAACTTTGACGGTTCACAATTTGACCTACTTTAAGCAGCGGTTGAGTACATCATCATCAGTTTGAGGAAGTTTGAGTTAGGATATTAAATAAAACATCTCAGATTTTTATTCATAAGAAGTACATCATAAAAGTATATAGTAACAGTATGGTGACACAAACTAAGGCATCCCGAAGACGTGCATTCTATTGTCGTATCGTCGCACTAACCGATTTTGAGCTTCTTACGTTAGCTCCTGCCTGTGCCTGTGAGCGTCCTACCCTACATTTACTGGAATACGGTTTCCACTTTAGAATTCTTCTACCGTCATAGTTTTTAGTTATCCGGCTAATATGGTCAGCCCACTGATAATTCCGTATATCGATGACCGTAGTTCTCTGTCGGATCACCTTATTTCTGATACGTTCCCTCAGGTAAATACAAAGCATGACCATTACCATAGCACTTTGGGCGACAATAAATCACAATTTATAAATAAATACTTTCTGTATCTATATACACCTACATTATATGTATACCGTCTGGCCCTCGTGGTATAGTATGCCAAAACCTCTTTTCAAAGGAGTGGCCTATGTCCAGCAGTGGACTGTTAAAGGCTGTTGATGATGATGATGTATATATATATATATATATATATTTGAAACGTAAATTATTTCAAATTCCTATTCCCTAACCGTACAACTTAACTTACATAACAAATTCACTTCACGTATTATTATAAAATATTATATTTGTATGGACATATTATACAGAATTTCATCAAATAAGCGTCAAGCTTAAACGTGCCATCTCAAATCTGACTGAATATCATGATTCCGAACAATTTACCTTACGTCGTTAAAGATACTGCGTACTGAATAAACGAGCGAAGCTTTTAAACAGTAAATAAAGATTGACAAATGACACGGTGGCAAGAAAAAGATTTATCGGCAAAAATGTGGCAATAAAACGGTTTTCACGTTAAGAAAAAACCACCGTGATGGATATAGTACACACGGCTGCTTTGAATGATAAACGTCTTAATTATTCAACTTAGGAAAAGGAGAGAGGCATTGGAATGAATGCAATACCTTTTTATGCTATCAAAGTTGTATGTTACTTTACTTCACTCCGATTCTCTTGCCTGCCTCGGTGGCGCAGTGGCAGGTATGAGTCTGCTGTGCATGGTGGTATATTCTGCAAATTTTGTTTCGAAGTTTGGAAGTTTTATATGTACAACATGTTGGTCTAGTGGTTAGCGTATGCGGCTGCTGATCAAGAGGTCTTAGGTTCGATTCCCGGGTCAGATCAAATTTTTTTGTGATCCGCAAATATTTGTTTCGGAGTCTGGGTGTTTTTCTATGTATAACATGTATGTGTAAGTAAGTATCCATAATACAAACTCTGCTTAGTTTGGGATGGCGTTGTGTGTAAGATTTCTGAAAACATTTTTTTATATCTTTACGAAAAAAATTTTTTTTAATCAAACGTATGCACTCAATTAATGTACACAATCGAGTTACATTATGTACGTAGACACAATCGATTTGAAAATTGTTGTTACTATTTTTCTTTTCATATTAGCTTGTGAAAGTGACTCTCCTAACCTGATGGAAAGCATTATTAGCATCTAAGAATAGTAGTCTTCTGTCATACTTATGACGAAAGCAGACAATGCAGTTGGGACCCACACTATGGCAGCATATTCTGCATCATTGGCTGTCGGGTCTCGCACTTTTCAACAACGAGACTCGTGTTTCTATGCGAGGGTATTGTAACTATTGTCAAAACTAACTTAATGAAAATAATTATTTTATAAAATTTATCTTAAATTTTTAAAAAGTTGATACTACGAGCATTGAGAGCAGCAAGAACATAGTGTACAGTACATTGTGATCAAGTTTCTATTAAAGTGGTAAGTATGTCTACAAAGTTATGTAGCTTCGTTTCTTGTGTAGCTAACTAGTGTTTAACTTTACTTAGTTAACTTGAGACCGACTGTCTCCAAGGCTATAGTTTGACTTGAACCAGTTGTTCTCTATTGACAAGACTATACATTAAGTTTTGTATTGTACTACTGTTTTTAGGGTTCCGAAGTATATCACTCGGAACCCTTATAGATTCGTCATGTCCGTCTGTCCGTCCGTCCGTCCGTCCGTCCGTCCTCGACTTACCGTCCAAACGGTAAGTGCTAGAAAGTTGAAACTTAGCACGAATATGTGTTGTAACTACGCCGACAAAGTGCTACAATAAAATTATGAAAAATATTTTTATTAGGGGTACCTCCTCTACACGTAAAGTGAGCATGAATTTTTTTTCTCGCGGCTATCCCATCGAGTGGGGTATCATTAGATAGGTATTTTAAAAACAATAACGGGTTTCTAAGACAATTTTTTGATTTAAGTATCCGTTCGCGGGATATTCCACTTTAAAGGGCACTTTTTTGTAAAAACAGGGCGTCCCCCCACTCTAAAAGCTAAACGGCTGGCTCAAAAAATCTGAAAAAATTCGTGAAGGTGGTCCATATAATAAACTTTGAAGGAGAACTATAAGAGATTAGATGGCTTTGTTAGTTCAGGAGTTCTAGAGGCTTAACTGCTAAAATGCGCTCACTTGGAAAACGTCATACAAAATTAACGCATTAATACGTAAACATAACAATTATCTATTGGATACGATTTTTTATGCTTAGGTAATTCAATGAAATCTTGCATAGATATACTTTTGGATTCTCGAAAAAGAACACAGAACAATCTTCACCGCGATAAGCGTCATGCAGGCAGTTAGAGCCACGGGCAAAAGCTAATTGATAACATTGATTTCTACGAAGCAGTCATCTAAGTTCCTCATTTAACTACAATGCATTTACAATTATTTGACTTCATAGTTGGTCTAGTGGTTTAAGCGGTCGCCACGCCGCTTCTACAACGCCAAGTGTTGTGAGTTAGAACCTCACATGGTACCACACTTTATGTGTGCAACAAATTGTTAATCTGAGGCTGGGTATTCTTTAAATCCATTTCATGTATGTTAGTAAAGTCCTCCGCTACACAAGAATGTACCTGGTGTGGAAGTTGTTTTCAAAAAGTCCGCTAAAACTATAATACCCCAATTAGACCAGTGCCGATAATGTTTGAAAACAAAATAAATTATAGTATAACAAAATAAATAAAATTTGACGTTATGTAAAAAAAGTGTGTATGCAAAAAATGTAGATCTTCTTATTACCTACAACTTTGCCATTGAACTTTTTTCCATAGGACTTGTAGTTTTGCCGGAAATCGTGATAAGCCATATTTTCCCTTAAAACCCCCCTCTCCCCCTTCCCGACTTCAGATCGCCCGTAAATTATTTTTTCTTTAATTTTTGTAATATTTTCCTCCTTTTACAATAGGTTTCATCCTACTATAATTTCTGTTCAGTTTAGGTTCAGTTAGGGTTCCGAAGTTTATGAATTCGAACCCTTATAGATTCGTCATGTCCGTCTGTCCGTCCGTCCGTCCGTCCTCGACTTACCGTTCAAACGGTAAGTGCTAGAGAGATGAAAATTTGCCTGAATATGTATTGTAATTACGTCGACAAATTGCTACAATAAAAATTATGAAAAATATTTTATTTGGGGTACCTCCACGTAAAGTGGCGATGTTTTTTTTTCTCGCGGCTAACCCATTATGTGGGGTATCATTAGATAGGTCTTTTAAGAACAATAAAGAGTTTCTAAGAGAATTTTTTGATTTAGGTATCCGTTTGCGAGAAATTCCACTTTAAAGGCCACTTTTTTGTAAAAATAGAGCGCTCCCCCCCCCTAAAAGCTAAACGGCTTGCTCAAACAATCTGGGAAAATTCGTGATAATGGTCCATATAATGAACTTTAAAGGACTATAACGGATTAGATGACTTTGTTAGTTCAGGAGTTATAGAGGCTTAACTTTTACAATGCGCTTACTTGGAAAACGTCATACTAAATTAACGCATTTTTATGTAAACATAACAATTTTATTATTCATTGGAAACGATTTCTAATCCACGTACCATTATAGGTGACTGAGGAACCCTTTCCTGTGCGTGTTCTGACACGCACTTGGCCGATTTTTACTTTTTATATGAGTTTTACTCGGTTCGATGGAAACAGTATTTATCATGGTCATTGTAAATGCAGACAGTTTAAATGCTTATGCATTATTTCATTACGAACTGTAATAAATATTTTATAATAAGATACATTTTTGTCAATACCATGCCAGCCACCACCAGGTTATGTAACCTGGTCCGTTATAACGAATGTATTGAAACCTCATTAATTGAAAGCCGTTCAGTGCTTTATACGCTTAAAAATGTAGAGCTTAAAGAGGTTTAGCAGTAAAAGTGGTAGGTAGGTAGTAAGTAGGGGTATACAAAATAGATGTTGGTCGATTCTCAGACCTACCCGATATGCTCACAAAATTTCATACAAATCGGTTCAGCCGTTTCGGAGGAGTATGGGAACGAACATTGTGACACTAGAATTTTATATATAAGAAGTAAGTATCATACATTCTGTCCTTGTCATGGCAATATATTGATACGGATCATATAAGCATTTTTAAACGATTCTAGAGTATTTTCTCCATCTCATATCCATTTCCCACTATCTAATATTTCAACACAATAACAATCCATCATTCACAATTCTGTACGATCATTTTATGACACTACAATTTGTAAATAATACGGAGGTTGGCCGTTCGCTGAAACCGTATCACAAACACTGTCAAAATTTGATTGATTGAAATGTTGGCACACAAGCCTGAGAAATGGGATAGGCGTCAATAAATAAAAGAGGCAAATACGAAACTAAAAGTATATCAATACACATGTTAATAATTCACGTTCTGGATAAGGAAATGAACGGTTTGAAGGATTTTTATCTCGTTTATTGTGTGAATTTGTTTTATATTGTAAACGAGAATTTGTACGCGAGGAAGTATTGATAGAGATATAACAAGTATTTAGTGGAAATATGTTGCACAATGTATTAACAGTAAACTGATGGTCTATTGACTACTAGCTTAGTGGCGCGATGTTACCCGCGGTTATTCTTGTAAATCGAGATAAACGCCACGGAGCGAAGCTAGTCTAAAAAATATTAGCCTGAAATCAAATCAAACAACCTATAATATCCCACTGCTGGGCTAAGGCCTCCTCTCAGGAAAGCATAAAGGCCACACGCTGGCCGAGCGCGGTTTGGAGACTGCCAGGACACGGCCTCCAACTGAGCTTCACGACTGTCAAATCAAATCAAACCATTTTTATTTCAAATAAACCAATACAACGGCACTTTTAAAACGTCAAGAAGTCAGTCAGTAGTCAATCGTGAAGCTAATTGTCTGTTCCAATTCGTAGATCCTATGGAGAAGAACAGGTAAGAAACTCCATGGACACTCTTTCCCAACATTGTTTTTACAATTTTTGGTTACTGCTATCTTAATATGATAACAACCGGAACATAACATAAACATTGAGAGGTTGCTAACATGATTTTTGGATTTAGGTATCAGTTTGCGAGTTGTTTAATTTTAATGGACATTATTTTTGCAAAAACAGGGCGTCTCCCCTCTAAAAGCTAAACAGCTGGCTCAAAAAATCTGAATAAATTTATGATGGTAATTCATATGATGCACTTTTAAGAAAAACTATAACGGCTTACATAGCTTTGTTACTTCAGGAGTTATAGAGGTAACTTGTAAAATACGCCTGCTTGGAAAACTTCGTACGAAAATAACGAAATAATCAGTAAACATAACAATTATCTATTGGACACGATTTTAATTCCACTTGGCATTATATCTGACTACAGAACCCTATTTTTTGCTGGGCCTGACACGCAATGCCCGATTTTTATATGAAGCGAAATGGCCGTATTTACTTTCATATGTGTTTAGTTAAAATCTATTATTTTGGAATGATATTACAGACCCTTCAATTTTATTTTTATTTTTATAGATTTTTTTATAAAGAAAACGTAAACCAGCAATTTTAAAAATATTTCTAAGTATTTCATATAAGGTAATGAGGTCACTACTAGGTTCTACTCATGTTTTCCACCAGGCAGAGTAGAGTCACTAGATAGAAAACCATTCTGTAAACGGTGGGTGTTCTGTAGAAGGGAGAATTTAGTACGAGTTGGAAGAGCTCTTCAGAATACTCTCTATGACAAAGGCGATAGAGGACAGCCGTAAAGGCGATATCTTTTCGCAAAAGCCTATGAAATCGGTGGCAAAAATTTCTCCTATAAATATTTTTTCTGGTAAAACCTAAGCAAGGATTAAGTACAGATAATACTAAAATAAAATATTGGTACTCTGTGAAATTATTTTGCGTGCCACAAACTGTATAGCAGAAGTACTTTACTAAATTACTTGTGGGAATGTTACGGGGTGCCGACAATACAACAAGCTCAGATGTGCTTACTATTTACAGCGCTTTACTTTACTGGGAAAACGTTTTACGAGCTTTATTTCTAATATTTAGGTAGTAACAATAATCGTAGGTATATTTTTACAGGAAATATGATACTCTATATCTGAATTGGAACATAAATAAGTCAGTATTGAGGTAGTAACTACTAAACCAAGCCTTCTTCTGAGATGAGTCCCGAGCCCTGCTGTGGGATGTTAACGGGTTGTTGATTGATTGATTGATTATAGTTATTTGTATAGCGTACTTTTTAAGAACATACTTTAGACAATGTAATTTAACATCAGATCTTAGAATTGTAGGTAGTAGAGCCACGCTGATATAAGCACGAATGGGCCCGATACCAGGGCAGTACTACCCTCACACAGAAGACTTTCCTCATAATGAAAGCATTCTTGGTGTCGTATTTCGTTGGTGAGTGTGAGAACGGAAGCCCAGTCATTCTGCACCATTCTCCCGGCCTCCGAAGGCCGGGATAATGAAGCAGAATTATCTAACCATGGATCACCATGCTACATTGCCTACCCTCCCAATGAGGATGGTGACCCCTACTCCTGGATACTACTCATGCTTTTCATCTGGCAGAGTAGATTCGGTAGGCTTCAATAAAAAAAAGATATAAAAGGAGGTACAACGGTCACAGAAAGTCGATGTTAAACATTTCATTCGTTTCTAGACATTTGGTGAATGCGGTTAGCGGACTCTAATCCGCCTCCAGGGTGGTGACGGATTAAGAGCACGAAGTGTCAGCACTCCTGCTCATCCCATCCGATAAGAAGCGACTAAAAGAGCACTCTACGTAGTATAACATCAACAGCACCTAGATGGGTGACGATTTTTAACATCCGTAATTTGGAGGAAACATTAAGCAGTTAGTTATCACAACATAACAGACGTGAGGCCTAGTTGGATGCCATCGGGTGGCTTAAAAATATCCTGGTCCTACATGGACATACTTTGAATCTAGATGTAGGATATATGCTACTCTTCAGTTCAAAAACCAACACACATACTGATATAAATTAATCAATCTATCAGCAATCAATAATGTCCCACTGCTGGGTTTGGGACTGATCTGATGAGAGGGTTAATGCTATACGTACATACATGCGTATATAGCCATGGGAAAAGCTATCAGTTCATATTTACCGGTATTGCCTGGTACATTGTGAATATGTTTCTATTTGTACTTGCTGAAAAACCATTCAAACAATAAATTGAATCAGATAACAACTGAGATTAGTTTGAGCACACAAACTTACAAATTTGACCTCCATTTGATATTTTTATACTATTAGGCTGGTAAATACAATGTCATCTCTAGAAGAAATGACTTTGAGACAACCTTACATTATTTAACACAAGACATTAATAATAAGTAGCCGCCGGCGTAATACACGTATTAAATATCCTAACAATGATATTCCACATTCATTTTATACACAACATTTTTGTTTTCTATCTGTATCGGCATAATAAATCTGTGGAAGAACTAGTATCGTGTTCCTCCATCACAATAAGAGGATCCCCCGACCATCGACCAGGCGAGGTGATCGTGCCTGGCGGGCCACTGCCCGACAGTTGTTGGGATGTTGTCTATTTTAATATATTTCTCTATCGCGATTCACGATTAGTAGTTGCAGCTTATAGTTTATTTCGTGTTTTCTTCGTGGTTCAGTATTTCTTCGCTAGATGGCGCTGTTGTATTATAGGGTATCATTAGATAGGCCTTTCAAAACCAGTACGAGTCTGGTAAAACAGATACCTAAATTTTTCAATTTAGGTATCCGTTTGCGAGTTATTCAACTTTAAAGCCCATTTTTCAGAGCGTCCCCTCCTTCTCTTATATTAAATTAAAATGTAAAAAAAAATCATGATAGTGGTCCATAACTTTAAAGGAAAACTATAGCGGCCCCCACTACACATGAAATAAAACCTTTTTTTATTTCATGAGTTGTAAGGGCCTAACTAGTAAAATGAACTTACTTGGAAAACTTCGTACAAAAATAAAAAAATAATAAGTAAACTTAACAATCATACGGACACGATTTTTAATCCAACTACCATTATGGGTGACTATGGAACCCTATTTGATTCGTAGCCTGACACTCACTTGCTCAATTATTATTTATTCAACACGCTTCTTTCTTTATAGCCTCGAGAGTTTGCTTTCAAAAATCCTTTTGGACCTTTGGGAGGTAATTTGGATGAGAAATAACAATATCTTTGGTTCGCAGTAGGTTCTACAAAAGGACATAAATATATAATTATGTTTATTCTAATGCCGGTGGTAAATTTAATACTGTTAATTACAGTTGGAATGGGCACGTTTCGTATTGTTTCAATATGAGAACATGCCTGGAATGTTATTATTAGGAGCATTGGGAACATTCGTTTGTGTTGCGAATTTCTATGAAGCTCGTTATTCTGTTAAAGATTTGAATACGGTGAAAAGAGTTTTGAAATTTCACTTTCGTCGTTTTTCAACATTATGTTATCAGAACCTTTAGGAATAGAAATTGAACCCTCTTGGAAAGTAGTACTGTTTTTAATACAGTCATATTGTACAATCAAAGGTTAAGTATGATTAAGTAAATAAACTTAATAAAAGGGTTAACCTACAAATACGTAAACGAGAAATAAATTTATTTTACAATTTGATATATTAAGACCTACAATTTATTTGGACAATATTTCATATTGTCTAAAATATTTGTTGTATGTAGTTTAATTTTACGTAATGAAATAAAATATCTAATTTAATAAAATTTAAAATGATAAGATGAATATTCAAGCATCACAAAATTCGCGTGCATCATCGCTTACTGGTACCGTTCCCAAAAGACATGCAGCATTGCCACGTTACATATTTTATTTCGTTTGTTGTAGGTATAACCACTTAGAATCTAATAGTATCTACTTACTTATGCCATCCTTACGTAAAATCTCGGACATACAATGTCTTTACGCCGTTTATCCATTGGCAATCGATAATTTAAACCCAGCAAAGTATGTTTGCAAAGAACTATTTTAAGCAACACAGTTGTCTCACAGTCAATACGGAAAACTCTTTGTAAAATTTTCAAAGTTGAGTATCTGTACGATATGAAGCTGAATTACAACATTAATTATAACAATTGGCGGTTTTATCGCTCACGGCGATTTCTTCCAGCCAACCTTAAAACGGACATCAAGTAAGTAAAAATTAGAGTTGTTTACACACAAGTAGGAGCTGAGGCAAAATCGATCAAGTGGTGTGCAATGGGAGAGGATCTATGTCCAGCAGTGGACTGAGATAGGCTGATGATGATGATGATCACAAACTTATAACACATTCTAACACGAAAATTCTAAAGAAATGTTAATAGAGATCCACACAAAAATACTCTCTTATTCACATTACATATGCATTTATACGTCTACATAAATAAATATATAACATATCAAAAAGAGCGGTGTTAGTAGTTGTGACACAGTTTTAAATCACAGTTTTAAATAGCTGCACTATCATCGTTGTCGTTTTATTTTAATGTGTAATTCTTTTCAGTTCCAAATAATTTAATTTTTTTATATATGTATCCCATATAATGACAAGTATAGTGATATCTTCATCATCATTAGATGAAATTAATAAATAATAATCGTAACAATAGTAGGTTTAGGTGAATAGAACCGGTTAAACGTGAAATACTAGTAGAATAACCAACTTGGTCATATTAGAATTGAGACAGATACGAGTACTCGGTCAATCGAGCCTATATTTACCATCGAACAGGATAGCGATATTTACTATAAGCAAGCAAGGAACAAGTATTACGGATACCGGATATTAACTTTAGGGACTTTGTCTAAACCACATAATCTATAAAATTGCTGTGAATTTGTCACAATTGTAACTTTTAAGACTCCGTCCGTATGAACGCTGGTTATCGTAGTTAACTACGATATTCTTTGGAGTAGCCTATTTTTTTTCTAGATTCTTCAAATCGGAACAGCGTTTTTTAGCTAATCGGACAGACAAACATGATTATTTTTGTATTTATAATATTGCTTGGATGTAAACTTTCTTCCGAGCCTTATTCCCAAGTTCATTTGGGGTCGGCTACTAGTTCAACCGGTTTTACCTGAATTTCAGTTTTTCCACGGAGCGACTGGCATCGGACCTCCGCAACCCTAAGGGAGAACTGAAATTCGAAGATTGAACTAGTTTTCAGTATATTTGAGGGCACTGACTTCCCAATAACGATTGCCAAAGATGTTCATGACAACCGGGACCGACGGCTTTACGTGCTGAATCACCGCCAAACTTCCAAACTCCGGGCTGCTATTGGGAATTTCCTAAGAAAAACCCAAAAACACTTTTTGGTCCGACCCGGGATTTGAACCCGAGACCTCTTGATTAATAGTCGCATACGCCAACCACTAGACCAACGAGGCAGTACTTGGATGTAAACTATTTGAAGTAAATAAATGTATGAGACTCAAATGTGGTGTTTCCCTGAAGTCCCCCTTTTTACACACACAGAGCCGCGGCTAAATCTAATCCATAATAAGTATAAAGAACCTTATTCGACTACAAACAGTAAAAATAATAGTTGGATTTGTAAATCAATGCTTCAAAGTAAAATACTGGTGCAGTCAATGCAAAGAGTTGGGAAAAAAAACCCGCTTTTGTACCTTTGATTGCTTACAAAGGCTTTTTGGGGATACTCTGAACAAAAGCCTCGCCGATGATTTGTTGGTTTTTATTGTATTTGATATTTGTTTAAGGCGAACAATTTTTTAGGTCAGGGGTGGCTAAGTCAACTCGAGCATAATTGTTTTACTTTAACGTTCTTTAAGTAACATTTAGAATTATTTTGGAAGAAATGTTTTCAGGTTTTAATGCATGCAGCCATAACTTATGGCGTGAGTTAGGCATTGACTTCAACCTCATTTATTTATATGTTTACATTTGAATGTACATATATGTTTTATATATGTAGATGTAATATATCTGTGTTCCGGAATAAACACCAACCGATCAGATTAATCGATCACTGAACAAAATCGTTTATAATAAACCGCTGGCCATTATAAATATCATTTTTCAATTTTAACAATGAATTAAAATAGATCCCCGATAAATTCACAATAATAGGTCAGGTGTTGATGTTTATAACCGTAATTTATTCGCTTTAGGTTTGCGGTCAATTTGTTGTATTCGACAAAAATGATGCATAGGCTATTGATAACATAGAAATGTTGGCTACGCCGTGCGATATTATCCATGGATTTTGGTGTTTTTAAACCACATTCGTTCCTTGTTGAATCTAATTCTTTTTTTTTCTTATATTTAATTATTTAAAATTTAAATAAAACCCCGATTTCGTCTCTAGGTTGTCACGCTGTTTCCAGCATGAATGGGGGCTAGCTTGACCTGCATGTTATTACCCCCTTAGAAGAAAATAACCTCAAATGCTAACAAACGTTCTGTCATGTTTCGTCGAGTGCGAGACAGAAGTATTTTTTTAATAAAGCCTACCAAAGTAACTCTACTCTGCTGATGGAAAGCATGAGTAGAATGCAGAAGTAGAGGCCACTATGCTCATTATGAGGGTAGGCAATGTAGCATGGTGTCCCATGGCGGCCTGGTTAGATAATTCTGCATCATTCTCCCGGCCTTCCGAGGTCGGGAGAATGCCTGGGTTGAGTCAGCCCATTCGGCGCTGAATTCAGCATAGCTCTAATACCTCAACGGTATAAGGTATCGACATTTAAAGATGTGTAAAAGAGAAGAAGACGTTTAAAATCGAAATACAAATTATATCCCGGTAACGTACAAGTGACTTTAGGCTGGTGTTAATAAGAGCCTTTGATCTTTTATATTTGAGAGGAAAGTCCAATCTTTTTCGGATAAAGTAACATTCAGGAATAATAAGATTCAAATTTATATAACTAAACTTTATCAATTATGATACAGAAGTATATTACTATACCACCATAGTATGAGTCACCAGGGTGACTATTATTCTTGATTTCTACTCATGCTTACCGTCAGCCAGAGTTAAGTCAATTTGGTAAGCGTCAACATATAAGAAATCATATAAACAAATGGGTACACTAGGGTGATGTAAAATAAAGTACTTTCAACAAAAGCTACTCAGTAAATTTATTACCTACCAAGAGCCTCGACCTACGGGATTAAGTGCTTTATTATCTAAATATGCAAAAATAAAAGACTGAAAGCGTTATGAATTGTTGGGGTCGCGTTGTATTATAATTTGATCACGGCTTATTATATTAGACATACGTTTTGAATATAAAGATGTTTTTAGTGGGTGTGATTATAGGTAAACCTACTGCATTTCATACACTTTTACGTTTATCTTAAAATTATCTTAATAATAAGTATACACCGTGTGTTGAAGAAGTAACTTTGTAAAGTGTCACTAACCCCTATTCATCGTGTTGCTATCGTAGAAGCTGATCAAGCTAGCCAACTTACTTAGCACAATATAACTGCAAATAGAAGATAAACTAGACACAAACACTGTAACAACTTGTTTAGCCAGCCTGGTGTAATAGGCCCAATTTCCTTTCCAAGGAGAGGCTTAAGTGCAGCAAAATACTATTAAAAAGTATTAATGTGATGGTATCATGTAAGAAATTTTTAATTTCAATAGTATAACCACATTTAAATGACTAAAACATTTTGATTAGCTTTTATTTATTTATATTTAAGTCTACCAAAGTGATCCATTTCTGTCTGATGTAAAACATGAATAGAATCAAAGAGTAGGGCTCACCATCCTCATTGTGAATACAAATAATCTAAGAAGCATCTCACTACGCTACGCATCTTCTTCATCTGATGCCGATGGTGTCACACTCATCCACGAAATATCACAACACGAATACTGTCATTAAATTAGCCTACGATCTACATTAACTGACAAAAAAGGAGGAGGATCTCAATCCGTCGGAATTTTTTTTTGTGTATTTATGTTGTTCAGTAATGTTTAGCGATAATATGCGCGCTTATGAACCGATTCCAAAAAAAAAATTTGCATTGGATTCGTTCTAGCTCACAGTCCTATTGTACCCATGTCGGGATCTGGTGACGGGATCCCAATGAAATTCGATGAACAAAAAAAATTGTTAGTGGCTGTCATCTATTATTTAAAGGATCTTCATGAATATTTATATGGATAATGTTTGTGGTAATCATTTCTGTCTTATAAACATCAATACAATTTATTTACTTTATGGTTTTGTTAGAAAGACTTTTGTTCTGTAGCATAGTTATGTAGCGTGCCTGACTAGTCTTATATAGTCAGAAGCAGTCTTCTGTTAATGGCTCATCCAACAATAAAATAAATTTTCATTTAGAACCGATCGTTCCTGACATTAAGGCATAAGTTTTATAATACCAGAGTTGCCAAATTTAACACGATTAAAATAAGGAAACTTCAGAAAAAACACTTAAAGTTAATTAATCCTATTAAAATGGGACAGAAATGATTACCACAAACATTATCTATATAAATATTCATTACACACTACAAACTTTTATTTTTTCATTGAAGTATAACTCCAGAGTGTCCTTTGAGGTATCTGTAAATACAGATACCTCAAAGGACACTCGTATATACTCGTATATACATAAATATGTATATACGAGTATATTGGTCAGATGTAAGGAATCAATCCAAGTAAGGTTGTATTTGATATATTCAGGCTAGAGACACGACAAATCTATCTACCAAAGGTTCACGAGACGAAAATATCTACATGTATGTATATACATACATATTACTTCACTAGTATACTAAATTATCACCTTATTCGTTGTGTGATCCGCAAATGTTTGATTCGGAGTTTTCTATGTATGATATGTCTGTATTTACAATAAAAGTGTGTTTATGTATGTATATCAGTTGTCTAGAATCCATAATACCTACAAGCTCTTCTTAATTTGGGACTATATGGCGTTGTGTAATATTCCATAATATTTATTTGTTATTATTTATTACCGTTAAATGTCTCGTTATATGTGCAAACACGTTGACCCCTAATAAAAATTGAGAAAGCGAGTTTTTGTTTCTATTTTTAATGGCCGTCATATGTAAACTATTTAGGAATCAATTAAGACAATCTATAATATATTCCAAATGCTACTAGATGTATTTTGTGTAATTTTGTTCTCCCTTCTAAATTTTTCGCAAATATGAAGTAATTCATTCAACATCTAATTGCACTGGATGTACTATAGTAGATGTATCTATCGTAGATCATCTAAGCTATGTTGCGCTTTGAATGCTCACAGTTCAAAGTGAATCTATGTACACAATTGTGACGCATATATATCCTACATAGATTGGAGTAACTAAGGCCAGACTGAAGATTATAATCCTGACGCTATGAGAATAATTACTATTGTTTTTGATGGATATCTTACAAAGACTGCATAATTATCTTTATATAGTTTTTAACCGATTGAGGAGATTTTTAATTTGCATAACTTTTATTATTTCTTATTGAAGAACAATTTGTTTTCTTATAATTTAAATATAAACATGTCCTCTATGGCAATGAAACTTTACAAAAAAATCCGTCATTTCCGTCCATCCAAACTGATAAAAAAAATGGTATTTGTTTCATTTTCAGTTTTGAAAAATAAATGCCAGTTGGAAATTAAATAATAAGGAATAGGTTTAATAACAATTTGGAGACAACATTCCAAGACACTGAAAATTATTGAAACTGTTTTAAATAAACATTGAATGTAACTATATAAGCTAAGAAAATATTATAGTGATTATAAATCTACATTTGTAGAAGATAAAGAACAAAAGATATATAACAGAGTCCTAACAACTAAGTTGCTTCTACAAATCAGAAAACAGTAGTTTTATTATTCTGGTGTTTAAACTGCCTATACATACAATATATTTAAAGAGTTGATGACCCATAAGGGACAGCAATTGTATTATAAGCAAATACAAATAGTAGCAAAACCAAGAGTCGAGATTGTTACTTGTTAACCAATTTACTTTAAACCAAATCCCTAGAGTATCGTTAATAAAATGCAAAATAAATGAAATGGAATCACAATTCACAAGAACATTTTTACAAAGGGTCTTCAGAGAGCTGTTTGCCTCGAGAAGAAATGTTAATGCGGACCGATTACATACATTACTTTATTAATGGGAGTCTCAAAAAAACGACTGTCTCATTAGTCTCACTGAAAGTGGGTTGGCGTTTATGTATGCATGCGATTTTGACATTTATGTATAAAAAATACAGCTCCTTATTGTGTTAAATAAGGAAAAGTAATATCTGATTCCTATTAGTATATATTGTCTTTGTATTTCTAAAATAAATTACAGTTATGGTTACTTCTTGATAACACAACTCAGATAAAAAAAATATGATACTTATTCATTATCACTACATTTTATAAAATAAAGTCCTACGCCGCGTATGTCTGTTCAAAATAAACTCAAAAACCACTGCATCGATTTAAATAAAATTTTGTACCCAGACAGCGTAAATCCTGAGAAAGGACATAGGCTACTTTTTACCTTAGTAATAGACGCGGGCTTAGCAACAGGCGAAAGCTTGTCTATAATAAGTAACACGATTTATCGGTACATCACAATAAAAAATTCTGAACAGACGTCAAATAAAACACTTGTTTAAAATTCACGAACAATTTTTTCAGTCGAGTAATTTTTGCTTTGAACGACGGCTCAACCCGAGTGTGTGTAGTTGGCGATAAATAGAAGCCTGCCTCTAAAATAGGTGCAGTAAGTTAGCCGTGAATCGTAAAGCACTACTTTTAGAATCGATACACATGCGTAACCGCGTGAAAAATCTTGTAGTTTATATAAACGAATGGCTTGACTATTCTATTATTATTTTTTCACATCTAGATTTTGACCGCAAATATATTACCTTGAAGTGCAATATAAAAAAATACATAAATTCGTAGTGACAGACGCTTGTTTTGGTATGTGAGTCTAAAATATGTATGTGTGCACATTCCTCCCTCCGGTCCGCCAGCCGGTCCTCTACTGTTCTAGAAACCTTTATTTTTACATAACAGTCTCCAAGAACAGAATGAAAACATGGAGTGTCTATTGTCTCCCTATAAATGTAACGAAGCATTTACGATGTTACAATATACAATTCGTATTCCATCCGACTTATTAAGTTAAAAGCTTGGTATAACCATATCGGAGTTGCTTTCCTTGTAGAATTGATTTCGTTGTACATATATAAGAAAGAAACGTTATTGTGGAATTGATTTTATTTTGCCAGAATGTATTATGGAAAACAGACATATTTATTTGGCTGTTACGTGAATTCGGTTTTCAGATAATGGTTAGTAAGATTGCCATACGCACATACCTTTCCAAGCCTTTTGCAATAATATTTTGGTCTTACTAGCTTTTGCCAGTGGCAAAAAATAGCATAATAATGATATTCTATTATACAAAAGTTTAATTGAAAAGTTAACTTTAAAACTAAGGAAGTGAATGTGGCGGTCTTATCGCTGAGAGTCAATTTGTTACAGGCAAATATGGAATATTAAGAAAAGCATGGAATAGAAAGTGTACGGTAGTATCGTGTTTACTACAAAATATTTAAAGTAGTAATTATATGCATGTTATTTAAATTGATAGTTAAACATGTTGGATGATGAAATAAGTACGGAAGTAAAAATAAATACTTAGGTAAAAATTATGGTTATTGGAAACATACTCAAAGGGGAACATATTGACCAGGGTTAGTAAGGTTTGCCGAAAGCGTAACAGACGGACAAAGTTTGTTTTTCTTCAAGCTTATAGGTTCAAGAATACTTAAAATACTTTTAAGACTTTTGAAACTTTCACCAGTTTTTCTATCACTAAATGTAGGCACCCCGAATTCTATGATTAAACCTCGCTAAAATAGAGCACTAAAAGGCTCCTTATTTTCGTTTTATTATGAAGAAGAAAGTAAAAAGAATATAGAACCTATTTTAGGATTGAATGAACGAAGTCTGGAGATAAACACAACAGAAGGTGATTCCACTGTGACTGTTATAAGGGTGAAGGTCAATAGAAGGTTTACTGAAAAATCTTAGAACAAAGATTTTTATCTTTATAGTAAGGATAATAAATTATTATTACGTGGAATGTAAATTGAAGAAATAATAAGATATGTACCATAAGTGAACCAGGTTATTTATTAACTATTTGGAAATAAGTGTCTTCTTTGGGATTTTCTGTTGCTTGCAAAGAAGAATTTGATGTATACATGAGTAGATAGAGACTCAAAAATGGATGGCCATCGTAAAGAAGGCTATGGTTGGAAATTAAGTACACAGGGGAATAAAAAGTGATGAAACAAATGAAAATAAATCTATTCCGCCTCCAAATACGTTTGGGATAATGATGTCAAATCAAATGTCAATACTTACAAAATTAAGTACACGTTTTTAGGGTTCCGGTGCCAAACGGCAAAAAACGGAACCCTTATAGATTCGTCAAGTCTGTCTGTCTGTCTGTCTGTCTGTCTGTCCGTCCGTATGTCACAGCCACTTTTTTCCCAAACTACAAGAGCTATACTGTTGAAATTTGGTAAGTAGATGTAATCTGTGAACCGCATTAAGATTTTCACATAAACATGGACAAAAAACAATACATTTTGGGGGTCCCCATACTTGGAACTGAAACTCAAAGAAATTTTTTTCATCAAACTCATACGTGTGGGGTATCTATGGATAGGTGTTTAAAAATGATGTTGAGGTTTCTAATATTATTTTTTTCTAAACTGAATAGTTTGCGCGAGAGACACTTCCAAAGTGGAAAAATGTGTCCCCCCCCCCCTCTAACTTCTAAAATAAGAGAGTGATAAAACTAAAAAAAAAATATGTTGTACATTACCATGTAAACTACCAACGAAAATTGGTTTGAACGAGATCTAGTAAGTAGTTTTTTTTTAATATGTCATAAAGCGTAAACAGCAATTTACCTTTCATTTAATCAACAAACTACAAGAACTTTTATATATTGTTACTTGTTGATACGGAACCCTTCATGGGCGAGTCCGACTCGCACTTGGCCGATTTTTTGTAGTTGTAATAAACTTACTGAAATTAAAAATACAAGAAGACATTAAAATTAAAAATATATATATTACTCTGTCATATTTTTGTTAAAAGGTTGCTTAGCGTGATTTATTGTTACCAATTAGCTTTTTTATACGTCAAAAAATTTAACAAACAATACTAATTAAAGCCTTTTTATAATCTGAATCAACTGAATTCGAAACAAGAAAGTAACAAAAATAAAGTAAAATAAATACTTTTGGAGATAAGATCTTAATTTAAGATGAGCCCGAGGGACTTGTTCATAAAAGAAATGTTGAAGGGGAAATACGTAAACAAGGGAGAACAAACGAATACCCTTAAACGATAATGAGACACCACAATCTTGACTAAAACGTTAGCGATGAACAAGATATTGCATACTGATATTCCACGGGTTTTATGTTCTAACAGAATAATTTTGGTAAGTTGTTTTTTATTAACGATTCCTAACCTTTTCGACACCGGCAAAAACTTCAATGTCTTTGTGAAATCCATAGCAAATTTGCGTTCTTTGTTGCTTCTTAATTATTGTTAAGATAAAATCAAAGAACGACAAAGGTGAAACACAATAAAAGAAAATTGTTTTAGAACTCTTGGAATTTGCGTTCTCATACAGATTGTCGCAGTAACTAAGCCAATTGAGACTCTTTTACGCTTACCAACGACAGTAAGCAATCAGTTTTCTTTTTGTATTAATACAACAGTATGCAATTTAATATCTTTTGAATTACGTTACAAAGTGGAGAAGACATCGAGAAATTGGAATTTCTACTAGACACTTGTACACGTTCTTACTGTTACAGAATTTTTGCGGGAATTTACGAGGCTTAGTGGGAAATGATTTTCTCCTGCTTCAATTGCTTCTCTTAACATTTCTTATGTTTATTTCCTCAGAACTCCTTCATTTATGAATCCATTTAGAGAATTATTTTTTGATTGGAAGGATATTATTTATCTGTTAAGTGTACCTTTAAGGAATAACCGATAAGTTATTTATTAAACTTTCATTTCCTTGTACACTTAAAGTACAAAACCGAATATCGGATACAACCGATGGGTGCAATTTATATGCATGACGTACAAGTGGTTTTGCTTTCCTATATGGTACCAATCCATAAATAATTTATCGTATCTGACACAGTCAATATGTAGTAGCATGACCCGGTAGATATCGATTGACACTGCATACAATAGTGTGTTGTACATGTACTCGTAAGTTAAATTTCAGATAACAGGTATTCTTAATGGGTGCAATATCAGTATTATATCAGTTGTCTAATACCCATAATACAAGGTCTGCTTAGTTTGGGCTTGGATGACGTTGTGTGTAAGATCTCCGAAATATTTATTTATTTTTAGACTACACAAAGTATTGTCCCACGTGGGATTTGAACCCACTACAGTTGGTGAAGTAGAAAGCGGCGAACACTAAAGCCACTAGGCCTAATGTGCAGTCGGATATAAAAAATAAAAAGTCGTTATATGCATAGTTATTTTCAACCAATTTCATTTTAAACCTAAACTTCCAACTTTCCAGTATAAACCTAAACTTATGAATTTTGTTTCAATTGGAAAAGTAATCTTAAAACTATGTTTTATTTTTGCTGAATTTTAATCTGTAAATATAACGTAATGTGATATAATAATTTATTCTAATCAATACAAGATTGCAGTATATCCTAAATTTCCATCCAATGAAATTTTACAAACAATTTCAAATATTTCAACCTTATATAAAAGAATTGAGAAAAGTAATTAATATTATCCATAATTTCATTCTAAGTCGCATAACCTTTAGCCTTGAATTATATTTGATCTGGATGAAAACAACTCTATTATTAAATTTGGAACCTTTTCAGGTACAATTCTATAAACCTTGGAACTATTCCAGAATTTTAATATTCACAATTATGTTCACTCACCAATGAAATGCAGAGCCATGCAGACGACTACCGACTGTAGTGTTCTCATTTTGATCATTTTTTCGTCTCCAGTTGCAGTAACTCTGATGCACCATACATTTTACATTTAACTATCCCCATCTATGAAGTTGTCTTAATTCATTTTCACTTCACTCACATTTTTACTACAACACTGAGTTTTTTATTTTTTATGTTCATCTTTAGTTCGACTAATCGGATTTGATTTAGCAATCGAATTCCGTCTCGGTGATTATAGAGAATCGGCCTCTTAATAATTAATCTTTGTTTCACAAGATCCTCATCGAGTTTCGCCGCGTTTCAAGTTTCCTGTAACAAAGTAAGTAATTTGATCAAGTCTATGAATTTGAATACGATTTCCATATTGAATGCTGGATTGGGTGAACGCCAGAGAGATTTTATAAATGTATGTTATAGAAGTACTGATGACGTTAGGAAAACCTAGAATGATGAGAGTGAGAGAGAGATGTGAATATTTATACTGATATTTTAAATATAAAGATATCAATATAAAACATATACATGTAGTATTGTCAAAGGAAAACATGTATAACTTTTATGTAAATAAAGATATCGAAAAAACAGCTATTTACAGACTAATTCTTAATATATACAGTTCAGTGCTATCAGGTGATATGTAAGGGTTATAATCAATTTACTGGTAATGAAAAACACTTAGGAATACTGAGAGCTGTCAGACACTAAGCTCAAAGTCTAGAAAAGAGAAATAGTAGGTTGATGGTTTCTAGATGTCATTCCAAAATCTAATTTTGTTAACATTGGCATGTGGTTTATTTTGACAAACACTAAAAAAAATCCAATTGATTCCAAATATTTTACGAAAATGAAGAGATATTCAATTTGTCAAAATTAGTTTATATCAGTGTTTCTGAACTAAAACTTTAGGCCGCAAACTCTTCGACAACTACTGGTTCTAACTTTAAATTCTAATTTTTAGAGATTGATTAGTTTAGTGTTCAGGTTTTAGCTGTCGAACACAAGTTTTGACCGTAAGTGTTAACAAATTCAAATGCTTAATTGCTTTAAATATGTTTAATTATTTAGACCACAACCTTTTGCCCTTTTGAAAATCAGATATTAAGTTAAAAATAATTGAAATAAACTGACAACACTTATATTTTATATAGAATATAAATAATCTCTACTTTCGTAAATTATCGTCAACAACCTTAAACAGACCACTACTAGATATCGGCCTCCAATTAGAAAGGAGGTTTCAGCCTACTATACAATGCTGATCAAAGGGGAAGATGAGTTTGTTTCAAGTTTTCCTTCTCTATGCAGTGTTGTAGTCCTACGTAGTTTGTTCGCTGAGTTTCTTATAGTACTCACGGGATAAATAGGGTGATAACCGATTTAAGTATACGTTTGCGAGAAATCCTACTTTAAAGGGCACTTTTTTGTAAAGTAAAAAGCAAAATTAGGATAACTATTACGGATTAGATGACTTTGTTAGTCCAGGAGTTATAGAGGCTTAACTAAGTAAAATACGCTTCCTTGGAAAACGTCATACCAAATTAACGCATTAATAAGTAAACATAACAATTATCTATTAGATACGATTTTAAATCCACGTACCATTATAATAATGGTACGTGGATTTGCTTTCCTGTTTGGTTTTTATTTTACCATTATAATAATGGTACGTGGATTTAAAATCGTATCTAATAGATAATTGTTATGGGTGTATAGGGTTCCTCAGTCACCTCTAATAGGTGACGGAGGAACCCTATCCTGTGCGTAACGCACTTGTTAATAAAATATTGACACTGAAAGCGAAACTAAAGTAATAATAATTGACACTAGCTACAGCGAGGATGCCAATCTCTCTTTTTGACTATATTTCTTCGTATTTATTTTTTGTAAAATATTAGAATTTAATCAATGTCAATATAAAATAATTTCCTAAACTTTACCAAAGTTAGGACCAGACCACCTAATTTATAATCAACGCATTATTAGTCACAGCCCACCTTGGGTTTAAGTTTACTAAGCTGATTTATAAATATTTTAGTAGACAGCGTAATTTTCTCCACCAGATTTGAGACAAACTTTAATGCAATGTTAATTTGACAAGAGAGACCATAGGAAGGGGTAGAGTTCACAACAGAAAGTTAAATAATTACTTTTATTTGAATTTTGATATAAGACTTAATGGGCATAGTAACAAAACTGTAATTATATATGTTAAGACTCGAAAATAAGGGTTATATTCTTGCTCATATTTTTTTAATCAAAATATTTCATGTTATAAAAACTCTCAAAAAAGGTAACTCTTTCTGTCGCGATTATATGCCAAAACGACATCCAGATAATCTAGAGTCTGAGAAAGGACATAGTCTATTTCATGGCAAAAAAAAAGATTGTAACGGGGGGATGAAAGTTGTATGAAAGTATCGTCATTTTTAAGTCAAAAGCGTTCAACTTATTTTATAGGAGGTTAATCCTTACTAATATTATAAATATGAAAGTCACTCTATCTGTCTTTCGTGCTTTCACGCCAAAACTACTGAACCGATTGTAATGAAATTTGTCTCAAAAATTATAAAAACTGTTCCGAAGAAAAAGTTTCAAAAACTATGTAAATTATTTTTCTACATTTATGTGTTTACTAGCTGATGCCCACGGCTGTGCTAGCGTCCTAGAGGTTCTATGAAGTACAGGCTACTATGTACTGCGACTAGTCGAGTCGCCAATAACAGTTAGCTATGTTATATACTTAACAATAAATAAATAATTCGGATATCTTACACACAACGTCATCTAGTCCAAAAACTAAGCCGAGCTTCTATTATGGGAACTAAATAACTGATATAAATACATAAACATACTTTTTTTTAGTACATACATATTATACCTAGAAAACAGCCAGCCTCCGAAACAAATATTTCTGGATCACACTTACCACTTATTTACTTTCTTACTTACCACTAGACCAATAAGGCAGTCAAAATTTATGTTAAATCTCTTTTCTAAGACGAGGTATTTATCCATTAATGGTCTATAATTGGTTGAAGATAGTATCCTATTATACGAAAAATGCAAATGAAAGCTAAGTTAGCAAAGAATTTAAAGGAAAACTACTCAGTTGAGAACCACTGAATCTTCATCAAGAAACCTTCATACTATCAGATATAAAGAAACTAATCTATTTAACTGCCAAGATGTTTTTCTTTCGACTGATAATATTTGACATATTTCTTATTTGGAGAAACCGATTTCGCAACCTATTTCCTGTGCGTCTGTTTACGAAATCCGAGTGGCAGTGAATGTATTAATATTTTCAAGTAACCCGAGTTAATAGAAGTATGGAGAAAATGTGGAACAAATTGTCAACTGCAGTGATTTCGAACTGATGGGATCTTTAAACCAAAAAAAAAAAAGTAGAACTCGTTCCGGAAGGGTTCCGTAAAATTACCATCTGTACATTTCAAGCGTCAAACTGTTGACGTTATTAATTATCGAAGATAGACCGGCAAAAAAACACCTTTGTTGCATGATAGTCCCCTAAAATATGTATATAATTCCGTTTTAGTCTAGCTACCACTGTTAAGTGTTTGAGATACAGCTTGGTTGATAAAGACGGGCGAACAGATAATTTCTACGTCCTGATTTAGTCTAACCATTCGCAAAAAAAAATCTACAAAAAAAACTTTTTGCTAACAGTTACAATACGATCTGAAAATAAGTAACATATAAATAGATAGTTAGGTTATACTGAAATGCGGGTGAATTAATTGATTTAAAATAAAATAAAAATTGTGAAAACTTAATTTAAACTAAAATAAAAAACAAAACAATGAAAAGCAAGTCCGTATAACTGACACACATTATTTGATCGGACACAAACAACATCTATCCCTAATTAGTAGATCAACTAAAGTATTGACCCAAGAGACTAGAATTTAATAAGAAACGGTTAGTTACCGTTCAAATCATAGCATCATCTGCTGTTTTACAAAACTCAAGACAACTACTGCTATTAATTGTTTTTACCACATTGGATAACAATTATGTATTACGAGCTGCTTGTCTGAAATATAGAACTTATTATCGTTTATTCAAAATTGAAATTGTGTTCTATGTAATAACTTATCTTAACACTGCTATTAATTGTTTTCCAGCACTTTAGGAAACAATTATGTATTACCACTACTTGCCTGAAGTATAGAACTTACTATCGTTTATTCAAAATTGAAATTGTGTTCTATGTAATAACTTATCTTATCACTGACACAATACAAGAGAGTACAATACCCGTATAAATGTGGCAGAGGAAGCGAACACGGGATGTTCCAACCTTTGGAAATGCTCAAGAGAATTCCCTCTTCATACAAAACCGCTACATGTACAGAAGCAGAATTGAGATGCCGTGAAGGCTATCTAGTTTTGTGGTTACTGTTTTAACCGTATTAGGTAGTTTCATCATGTTTATTAAATAACGTAATACTAGTATCAATACGCAAACTTTTCCTAAGAAAGTGACATCTGTAACCCAAAAAATACTTATAATATTTACAATCGAATTATTAGTGAACCCAAAAACATATTTTTAATAATAAAGGCTAAGAAGGTAATGATAAAGATGATGATATTTAAACAAATGAAAAAATTTGAACATTTCAATTATATTTACAAAAAAGTATGATACACAAAAAATAAACTAAAACAGAAAAAAATACCAAAGATAAAGAACTGGTGAAAAATACACATTAAACGGTTGAACAAGCTTAAGAAACTTGGAAACAAATAATCCCTCACAGACTTTAATATAAATAAGAACATAATGGTATAAAAATAATTTTATTACTATGATTCAGCTTCTTTTAACCTCTAATGTACCCACCAAAACACAACATTCCAGCACTGAATGAAAAAACAACCGTCTACTATATGGCAGTAAATAAGCTAGGCTGTCACGTCTCGTGCTGAATTTCATCTTTTAACGTAACCAACGTAATACAAAACAGTACGAAATACTCTAAATGTCGGCGAAAGTTAGTTGGATCACGAAATGGTCCGTGAAATGAATTTTTGAAATACGTCCTTACATATGTATGTTCGTTTGAGGATATTGTGAGATTTACGGAAATGTTTAGTATTAGATACTGATTGTGTAATTACTGTACCGTAAATTTAATCTAGTGTATGGTTGGAGCGCTCAAAGCTGATTGGCCTTAATTGGAAACAATCATCGAGGGTAAGCAACTACGGCGTGGTCAAACCTAGATGAGTGACCATTTGTGGCTTCATATGTTATGAGCGTTTCCTTGATGGTCACGTTAAGCAGTCGGTCCCGGTTGTTATCATAATTAGCAGTCGTGAAGCTTATTTGGAGGCTTATTTCTGGTGACTTAAAAATATCCAACAGAAATATTACGTAGCCATAACGTGTCTTGCCAGTCCCCAACCCGCAGTCGGCCAGCGCGGGGACTCAAATAAATCTCTCCTGATAGGAGACCCGAGCCCGATAGTGGGACGTGATGGGTTGTGATTCGATGGTTTATACGATCACCTCACAGCGTCCTAAAGAGCTGAATGTTATAGATTGGGTCACCACGTGGGACAACACTTTGTAATATCATACATTCAAAATACAAATATTCAAAACGAGTAATCTATAAAATCTTTCTCTTATGCTAAACTTAGTTGATTAAGTTGTTACAATTACTGTGTATTTTTGATAAAATACTATGACCATGTTGGAGAAAATCGAACAAACTTAACAATGTGTCTCTGTGTGTGTGTTTGTTTGTTTTTTATGATGCTAAATAAAAAAAAAACATTCTGTACTCCACCTTGATTTAAAGTAGCGGTGTGCAATTGTCATACTCCTCCGTTCGTGTAATTTTTGCAAAAAGGGGTACAAAGTAAGTAAGTAATGTATAGGTTTCTGATGGTAAATATATGGTTGTCAGTAATTAAATATAATTTATGTCCCGATATAAAATTTACAACAAAATTAACAAGTACTGTAAGACAGTCGTTTGGAAAATAAACACAATTTGCTAACCCCCAACCTCATGGCAGCCAGTTTGCATCATTAAGACGTAACCAAACATTTAAGTACACCCACTAAAACACGTACAAATTTCGTTTACCGCCAAAAAGATGTTCCCTCTGATAAACTCGGGAGAATTCAATTTTGTTTGGTAAACAGTTTAAAAGCGTTCCAGTAACGAACGAACGAGTATCGAATGGTAATGGAATGAATTGGACCTAATGTTCGGAGTGGTAAACGGAATGTGTGGCTGGATGGGTAGTTACGTATACACATATGCAAACGATCTGTATAAGTGCTTATGATTCGTAAATGATCGCACATCCTTTGCGTAGGTGGTAATGGGCTGATGATGTAAGAGGCGGCAATGATGTCAGGAATACATTAAAATGGTTGGTAGATGGTTGGTTGGTAGTAATGTATTTTGAATGTTCATCTCGTTTATTTATGGTAAAATAAAGTTATTGTAAGCAAATCTAAAAAGCAGTGTTCATAGATGTTAAAGTAAAAGTTTTTAAGGTTTTAATACTTAACAACAAGTTTTAACTACTACAAGTATGTAATATTAAAGTTTGACAGCGACTGTCAAAGTTTAATAAGTTTTCAGAAATTAGTTTCATACTTCATAGTTGACATGTAATTTAATGCTAGTCATTTAAAATTATATAATGTACTTAAGTTTAATAAAGAACAAAAGCCGTTGAAGAATGAGGCATTAAAGTCAGAAAGCGGGGGTCACGGCATAAGAACTTTAAAGTCCCGACGGACTAAGAACTAAGAATAACGGAGACATTTTAACACATTAAACTATGATTAAATGCAATTGCAGCTAGGAACTTTTTGCTCGAATTAAGAAGGAAGTTTTCAAAAATGGAATAAATGAAAATTTATTTATTACTAGCTTAATTGTTTGTTTGTATTCAAAAGTGTGATTTATGTTCATCATTTTTTTATGATTTTACTTATTAAGGACGCTTAAGTTTCATTCAATTAATCATCATTGTATTAATTTCAAAGAAAATTGTGTATTTATTTTGAAAACGACTTTGACTGTTTACGCAATAAAATGTTTTTTGTAATTGCAAAAACTTCTGTAGGATGATAGGATTCACGTAAAATTATCTATTTGAAAATAAAAGCGAGGTGGTTGTAATGTGCATGGTCAGCGTTATCGGTTTATTTACTTTCTAACACTAAGTTCCAACCTTGCTCATTGTTTTTATTACGGGTAAAAGTCCACAGAATACTAGCTTTAGAAGTAACTTTATAAAGGATCTCCAAGGATTTAATTAATTAACATCATGGCATTGTAATATCAAAGATGAGGTTTATTTTGGCCTCTTTGAGTGGGAGGTCCTGAAAGATATACACTGTCCAGATCAGTAGTATACTGAAAAAGAAATTCGTAAAAAGCACCAGTAATGGGCGAGCGTATACGATCCATTTATTAAATGTGGATGTGGTATAATCCGCACATCATGATCGCTCTAACTGATAATCTATCATCTCTGGCTAAAATCTAAATATTTGCTAGAGACCAACAGTAAAGTCTACTCTGCCTGATGAAAAGAATGAATAGAATCCAAGCTTTTGGGCTACCATATTCATTGCGAAGGCAGACAATGAAGCATGCTATCCTACACTATGACAGCCTAGTAAGATCACGCTCCACTTAAATGACCCGGGACCATAGTGTGAGGATCACGTGCGATAGTGAGTTCCAGTTATACACTGCTCGTATTAGGAAGAAAGAACCAAAACGTTTAGTTTGAAAGCGTATTTTTACCACTCTGAAGTGGTGACTTCCAAGGCTAGAACTTGTTAGAAAATATAAAATTATTCATGATATTAATTAAAATAATCTCAAGTTTGCTAAAACTTGAGATTATTTTAAGTTTCAGAGCACATTTTAGCATAAAAAAAAAAACTGCAAGAAATAGTAGCCCTCTGTTCTTGTAACTGTAGTTGTGATTGTAACTTAAATAAAGTTATGATTAAATTGTAACCGTCAGAGACTTGGATTTCATATCATCCTAAATATATAATATTTTACTTACAGTCTAAGATATTACGTTTTAAACTTCACGTTACTTAAAAGTGCACATGCAACATACCTACGATGTTTTAGCTGAGATGCTTGAAACTATAAATTGCTTGCTTTGTCACCACGAACCCGTTACTTTTTATTTTCCCTTCAAGAAAAGAACAAGGAATTATAATAAAATAGCTCCGTTAGTAACTACTAGAGATAATGGCTTAAATTTTAGTTTTGATGTTGAAATTTTAAGAGCTTCACAAAGGTAAGCAAATTACCTTTAGGGTTATAGTGTAAGCCTTTAGCCTTAATTGTATTAATCGATTTTATTTAAAGACTCTTACTACTAATATTATAAACGCGAAAGTTTGTGAGTATCTGTGTATGTTTGTTGCTCTTTCACGCACAAACTACTGAACGGATTTGGATGAAACTTTATATTAATAAAGCTTATATATCAGAATAACACATAGACTACTTTTTACTGCAATAATCGAGATAAACGGGCGAAAGTTAGGTGTTTATAAAAATACATTAAATCGTAGATGTCAAAATGTATCACTGTTTATCCTCCTGTCAAAACTTCACAGGTTGCTATGCATTGCAAACTTGCATAGCAACCATAATGATACGCGGGTAACACCGCGGGGCGCAGCTAGTTTTAAATAAATTTGACGCGTTATTTGTTCGTACTTACTTGTTGAACTGAAAGTATTTAGTAAATCATTGCAAAAAGAACATAAGATGTATTCTTATGTCTGTATGCCCAGCCATTTGTTAATCTCAGATAAAGAATTCAATTCCAAAAAGAAAAAGAAAATATTCGAGGCGCACGTAAAATGGCACGAGGAAGCTTAGTTGGTGCCATAAAAATACAAAAATACAGTGAACAGCGAACAATGGCACTAAACGGAGCGTCGGGTTTATTGTGACAAATTGTCGGCCAGGTGTCGTTTATGATCTTCCGATGTCTAAGAGCGTCTTCAGCAGTAAAACGTATACTTGATATTAGGGTGCGGTCGATTGAAGATTTTGTAGCGGTAGTTTAGTAGATTAGGGTTTAAAAGAAGTGTTGTTTGAACTTCTAAGACTTAATTTTGCCTTAGGAAAAGATTAGATTTTACGGTTTTCTGAAACCTTACGAGTATGAGATTTTAATGAGATAGTTTGTCGGTTCGTTACTCAGTGATAACTAAGAAGTTTAATACAGTGTAGAGTTCTGTAATCCTAGTAAGGTCAGACTATGCATGGTTGACTATAGCGAAACCTCATCGTACTTGAAAATAATGTTAAGTTGTCGATTCCGGTTGCCTCAAGAACATATCTTTGACAGTTTATAAATAATTCGTTTCATTTAAATGAAAATGTAAAACAAATAATACTACTTGGAATCTGGGAGTACTTTTTGTTTTTAAGTAGCCCATATTCTTGCTCAAGAATCAAAATACCTCCATGGTAACTTTCATTCAAATAGTCACAGCAATTTAGTCTTAAAAGCATAACAAACAAACACATAGGCAGATAGTCATAAATTCGAAACTATTACTTTCGAATTCATAATACATATTAGTACGGATATACAAATAATTCTTTTTAACACGACGGCACCAGCTTCGAATACGTTGGCAGAATAAAACGGGATATAACAGTAAATACTGATTTACAGAGACAGTACATCGATAGTGCGGTGGAATCAGAAATATATAAATTGGCAGGTTACGGTCGCTATGAATAAAATATTGTGGATTTAGCACCATCCGGAAAATAATAGTGCAAATCGTTTAAGGCAAACAAATTGGGTTAAGACGGCTCTAAAACATTTCATTTGAATAAATAAGTTAATATTTTTGACTGCCTGGATGGTCTAGTGGTTAGCGTATGCGGCTGCTGATCAAGAGGTCTCGGGTTCGATTCCCGGGTTGGACCAAATATTTGTATGATCCACAAGTATTTGTTTCGGAGTCTGGGTGTTTCCTATGTATAATATGTATGTATTTACAAAAAAAAGTATGTTTATGTATTTATATCACTTGTTTAGTATCCATAATACAAGCTCTGCTTAGTTTGGGACTAGATGATGTTGTGTATAAAATGTCCGAAATATTCATTTATTTATTTATTATTTATTTTATGATAGATTTTTATACAATCAATAATATTGATTGACTTATCAGCTAGTGTCCCCAATTGCTCTACCAGAGGTCTTAGGTTTATAAATAATTACTGCCTTATTTGTCCAGTAGTCAGTGTGTGTACCTGCCTATTAGGAGGTATCGATTCCCAGATCAGGTTAAAAAGTGTCATTGAGCTTTTCCGATTATAATCATGTTTATTAACAGCTCGGAGTTTGAAAGTGAGATCTTGCGTCTGATCTATTCTAACAACAAACCTATGGTTTTAAGAAAAAAATTGTGCTTAATTGACACTGTTCTTGCCAAATTTCCTGATCTTACGTCAATGGGAAGCACCTTATAGGTTTGTGTTCCCTTACAAGCGTCTAAATATGCACCATAGACAGAGTTTTTTGTTTCGTTTTTGGTGCGGAAGCCTGGAACGCCAAAAAAAATATCTGTCTACAGATACATACACATATTTTATCCTTTATTTACAGAGATAGGCCAATAACAGCAATCTCTTTAGCTACCATTTGAGATTATCTTTTCATTACTCTGCAATAATTTTGTTCCAAGATAAAAAACATATACACTTAGAGCTATGTTTCTTTTTACGGTGTTTAATACAACTAACAGTAAATTATTACATAAATTATTAAAAGCACGGCTACCTCACTTCGCATTCATTGCGAGAAATGAGGAGGAATTCATGAAAGGCTTCTTTTGAGCGCATTTAATATTAATCATACTTTCATAAGTTCCTATGAAATTGTAAAATTACAGTTGACGTTTCAGATTCGCAAATATGCAGCCGTTTGTAATATTATGAAATTTGAATATGAGTGGCAGGTTATTGCTCTTTCCTTGAAACTCTTGTGGCGTTATGGAAGAAAGAGATAGACAAATAATATTAAATGCGACTTATAGTGTCGTCGTGAGTGACAGTACGTTGCTCTTTTTATGAAGATTAAAATTGGGTATGTACGGTGTGTTGTGAGCTCCGTAAGACATAAAAGAATGTTAATACTGCCTACACTTATTTGATATTTTTTAACAACACTTGTTAGAGATATCCTTGTTTCTCAAATAAATACCATTTTTATCATGGTTCTAACTATTAACGATAAAGTAGTTAGTTCGTCTGATGACGGGTTAAGAATTTAGAATGTCATGAACCGGCTTACCCACCTCTCATCCCGTAATCGAACTGAAGAAGCAAAGTATGCAGGATATCACTAAATGAGAAGGAAAACATGAAACAAATCCTATATCAATCCGTCTGGCCAGGTGGTACAGCAAGCCTAATCCTTATTTCTGAGAAGAGATCAGCAATGAACTGCTGAAAGCTGCCGCTGAGTTTTTACCGGAGTTAGTTTTTGCAAGGAGCGATTGCCGAACCTCTGCACCCGTTTATTTGAGAGTTCTCAATAACGATTGTCATAGATGTTCAATTCAACCGGGACTACTTGGGCTGTACGATTATTTGTATGTAAATACGATTAATTAATTAAGTATAAATAGAAAAAATAGTTAAATGCGATAAGGAATTAAGAATTTCTTGTAAGAAAAAACAAAACGACTCGGGAATCGAACTTGAAATCTCTTAATCGGCAGTCGCAGACAAACGAGGGTGTATGATTTTTAGCATGGAGTTGACTTTACTTTGACTTTAAATTCTCATAATTATTTTTAATAGTTAAACTGGTTTGAGTTCAATTGGATTTTAAAATTATGAATACAAATAGTTAATATTACATCACTATATATTTTAAAATATAATAAGTCCTCCGCCGTGTCTGTCTGTCTGTTCGCGATAAGCTCATAAACCACGCAACTGATTTCAATGAAACCCTGCACGCAGATAGTCTTAAAGTCTGAGAAAGGACATGGGCTACTTTTAACCGCGTTAACCGATACAGGTGCTGGCGCAGCCGCGGGCGGCAGCTAGTATGTAATAAAATAATCACCTTACTTAGAGTTGCCAACCGTCCTGTTTTCCCAGGACGTTTCCTAGTTTTTGAAGTGTCCTGGGATGTCCTGAATAGTTTTTAAGGAGCGTCCTGAGTTTTTAAAGTTAATATACATATATAATTCACGCCCTTCTTTTAAAATTTTATTGTTAAGTTACGACCTTACTGCTCGCAGTCGCAAGTTATCGCGCTGCCGTGCCGTGAAATTCAGGTAAAGCCGTTTGAACTAGTAGCCGACCCCAAATAAACTTGAGAATAAAGGCTAGGAAGATGAAGATGATGAATTACCTTTAATTTACCTTTATTCACTACATTTTAATTTAACAATTGCAAACTCTATTGTTGCGTCTTGTTTTTAAAGTGAATTGTCCTGGTTTTACCAACTTAAAATCCTAGTTTTTTTTAATTTGGGGATGGCAACCCTGTCCTTACTTATCATATTATTACATATACATACGTATATGTCTATGCATACCAATATCTATTATACATGCTCACGATATCGTGAGCATGTATAATTTATATGGACTATACCTACTTATTTCTTAAACAAGTTTAGTTAAGTGTATTTACAAAGTTGGATACCTATCATCTGATACAAACTTTCACCTTTTGATATCAAAACACAAACATGGCTCCCTAAATCAATCTGAACTGTGATATTATTGCTATCAATACATTAAATCTATTTTCTATCTCAATCGAACGAAAACATGTTTGTCAAACAAAATATTTGCCGATTCTACAAACCGAAACAGGCAAACGGTGTAAGATAAGGCCTTTTTGAATTCAAATTCAAAACGTGAATCTCATAATAATGGCTTAATAAAGATCGTAGTGAATTATATTATCCTTTCTGAAGAGCATGGAGGAGCAATCTTTCAGCTGAAATGATGATCATGTTTTTAAGTGCTTCCATAGTATACCCAGAAGTGCTGCTGGCGGTAGTGTCATGCTTCTGGTCATTAATCTTGACTAATACCATTTAGGTAAGACGGTGGCTCATATGCCTGCTATATAGAAAGGCTGACTCAAAACTATGGTCCTATCTTCAAAAGTCCAACCAGACCTTGAACTCACATAGTTCTTTATTTAATCATTGATCACGGGCTTTAAAATAAAAGGAGACATCTGTTTAAACACTTCATTTCAGAGTGAGTTTTTGGAAATGCCGGCACTTTTTTTAGCTATGAAATCTGACGTGTGAAAATATCTGCAAAATAAAATAATTCATCACTAGCCTTAGTCTTGATTTAAGTTTAAAAGTACGGTAATCGCAAATATATATTTTACTTATACTAAAAAAAAATTTTTAGTTGCCGTTAGTTGTTTTTGTTGTACAAAATAATTCGTTTTAACAATAAAAAAAAACCTTAATATAGTTAAGGATTTTTTTTCCAAATGTGTAAACCGTTAGATTGTAAGTAATACTACTCTCAGTCTCATCACTTACTCAACATCACCAGCCCGTACTAGTCCACTGCTGGACATAGGCCTCCCAAGGAACAGCCCAGAGCCGATCTGCTGTTTTACTTATTACCTAATATAAATTCGTAACATAATATTAACAAAGTTTCAGTAAATATCATTTTTGCAGGATTATTATAACCATGTTCTAATATATTTATTATACTCGTTGGCTTGTCTTCCATTCTCTTGTACTCAAATATAATGTACAAGCTGATTCTTATAAATATATATTATACTACATTATCGTTATTTATTCTATTACCATTCTCCTAGTTAAATTCAAACGCTCTTCAGATTTTCAGACCCAAGTCACGACCGCTATCTGGGGATGTCTCGCCACGACGCGGCCATGATTTTAAAGCTACATTTCTACTGATGTATAAGTTTAAACCGCAATCTCCGAGATAACATTCTAAAAAAAAAACGATAATGCAACGAATCACAAAGAGCATTGCCTTCAATAATGTTTTTTTTTCTTATCATATTGGATTTAAATCAAAAAAATCCACTGAACTTAAACGGTGAAACATTGTCATTTGCCAATACAAATAGGACAAATAAATAATAAATAAAAATTGCAGACATTTTACACACAACGCCATCGAGTCCCTAACTAAGCAGAGCTTGTGTTATGGATAACTAGACAATGCACTCGGTCGCTAGGAGGGAACCGAGTCCCGCCTGCCACCACTGCGACTGCAGTGAGGACACGGCCCAGCACACGCTGGCGGTCTGCCCCGCTTGGGCGGCGCAGCGCCGGGTCCTCACTGCAGTCATCGGAGGGGATCTCTCACTGCCGGCCGTCATAAGATCGATGGCCGGCAGCGACAGTTGTTTTACCGCGGTCGCAACCTTCTGCGAGGACGTAATCTTGCAGAAGGAGGTGGCGGAGAAGGCCCGGGAGGATTCCATCCAATCGGACCCGATCCGCCGCCGGCGCCCCGGGCGGTGGAGGCGCGCATACCTGCGTCTCATGCCGCCCTGAGAGTGGCCGCGGATGGGCGGGACGGGTTTCCCGTCCGTCCGCAGTAGAGGCCAACCGCTAGGGGGCGACGTCCGCGTGTGACCGGACGTTGCCTAATTAGAGAGTAAATATTGTGATGGTGCCCGCAACAGTGCGGGCAGGCGCCGGTTGGAGTCCAGAAGGAAATCCCCTCCCTGGACTCCTTCCAATACAAAGGCGCAGAGAGGGTCACACCGTGTGGTTTTAGTCGGTTCGAGTCCGACACACCACCCCGCCGTAACCCCCGACGGGGTGACGGTCCGCGGGGATTTCCACACGTAAAAAAAAAAAAAATGGATAACTAGACAACTGATATAAATACAAAACCATACTTTCTTTTTGTAAATACATACATATTATACACGGAAAACACCCAAACTCCGGAACAAATATTTGCAGACCACACAAATATTTGGTCCGACCCGGGAATCGAACCCGAGACCTCTTGATCAGCAGTCGCATACGCTAACCACTAGACCAACGAGGCAACAACAAAAATATTTTAATACATGTTTTTTAGGGTTCCGTTGCCAAATGGCAAAAAACGGAACCCTTATAGATTCGTCAAGTCTGTCTGTCTGTCTGTCCGTCCGTATGTCACAGCCAATTATTTCAGAAACTATAAGAGCTATACTGTTGAAATTTGGTCATTCGATGTATTCTGTGAACCGCATTAAGATTTTTACATAAAAATAGAAAAAAAAACAATACATTTTGGGGGTGCCCATACTTGGAACTGAAACTCCAAAATATTTTTTTCATCAAACCTATACGTGGATAGGTGTTCAAAAATGATGTTGAGGTTTCTAATATAATTTTTTTCTAAACTGAATAGTTTGCGCGAGAGACACTTCCAAAGTGGAAAAATGTGTGTGTCCCCCCTCTAACTTCTAAAATAAGAGAGTGATAAAACTAAAAAAATATATGTTGTACATTACCATGCAAACTACCAACGAAAATTGGTTTGTACGAGATCTAGTAAGTAGTTTTTTTTTTAATACGTCATAAATCGTAACACGCAATTTACCTTTCATCCAATCAATACACTAGTATAAAAACATCGATGAAAGTTACAACGAACTACAAGAACTTTTATATGATGTTACTTGCTGATACGGAACCCTTCATGGGCGAGTCCGACTCGCACTTGGCCGCTTTTTTTTGATATTTGTACCATTATAATACCAATATTATTACCTAAAAACTTCAATGCCTTTAATTAAAAACTGTACTTTCGATGTTGGAAACAGACACTTTAGCTTTGTTTATTTGTATAGATTTCGTAAATATCAAATTCCATTGTTACTAAAACAACCTCCACAAGGTACTTGGTAAGAAAACGCGCACAGTACCTCCTATATCTCAAATGGCCCGACAACACGTAGAGAACATTTTCTGCTGCCTTAAACCTTAATAAAGAGGTGCTACCGTATTCATGAGAAATGGTCAACCTGCATTTTATCTTACTACAGGAATTTCAACTGAAAACTACTCTTTTATAAAACATCTAACTCCTGTAATGCTCAACGAAATGGTTTGAATATAAATATCTTCATTAATTTATATATTTTAATGTAGAATGGCTGTAAACTCTTATATAAATCTATCAATGCTTACAAAATCTATGATCTCGCTTGATGGTACCTTTTTATTTGTATTTATTTCATCATTTATACTATGTGTTACTCATATAGGTTATCTATATTAAGTATTATAATAATAGCAGATCCGATGGAAATCGTATTTGACTGCACGGTTGGTTACGTATTTTAAGAGGTCTACACTGTGCTGCTCTACAGTGCCAGGTGTTGTGGGTTTAAAACCCACATAGGACAGCTCTGTAGGTGATGCACAAATTATTGTTTCAAGTCTGGGTGTTCTTTGTGTCTGTTTTGTTCAAGTTTGTTAAGTCCTCCGCGATGCAGGAATGTATGTCCCTAATGCAAGAGTTGTCTTTATGAAAAATACAAATTCATGAAATTAGTTGGTATTCATGAAGGCTAGGAAAAAGATTTCTTAATAAGCAGATTGCACTTCATACTTTTCAAATAGGTAATTTACGGTGTAAAATATATCAAAGACAGTATGCAACTTCTATTCATCATGAATTAATGAAAACCTTTTCGATTCTGCTTTTAAAAACGCCTGACACACTAGACATCTCTTCAAAGGAATTAAATTACTCAAAAAGCATTTTACATCAGTTCAGTACCTGAATACGAGTTTGTTACTCGCGAAAACTATATGCGAACAAGTTAAAGCAACCAAAAGCTTTGATAACTTTTATGAATTGCCTTAGAGGCAACTACTATGCAGATGGCATCAACAAGTCCTTATTAGAATACTATTCACTGAAAAGAAATATCTTTTCAGTGAAAACTTAGAATTATGCTTCATCACATGGAACTATAAAAAAATTTCTACACTGTTGATTTAACGGACGATAAATCATATTGATTTTCACTGCTTTTCCACTAAACCAAAGAAAAAAAAACAGAAGCAGTTGAATCATATAAAAACTAATAATTTTAATATCCATTTTAAAATAGAATGACACGAATTTATTCAAATTTTTATTTAGATTTGTTAAAATAAAATGAGAGGTTCCCTACATAGATGTTGAATACAAAATATTTTAATTATATTACTTTGTGATTTACGTATGTGTTATTTAGGATTTATGCATGACAACCCGTTTTTAACCGACTTCAAAAAAAAGGAGGAGGTTCTCAATTCGTCGGAATCTTTTTTTTTTGTACGTATGTTCAGCGATAATTTCGTCGTTTATGAACCGATTTCAAGAATTATTTTTACTTTAGAATGGGCGTAGTTTACAGGTGGTCCCATCGTCACCATATCAGGATCTGATGATGGGATCCCAAGGAAATTGAGGGAACTCCTCATATATAGGCACAATGTCGCGATTTGGGTACTCGGAATAATTTTTCATTGAAGTCGGTTCCTTTTTGTTAAAATTATACTACCACTTAATATATTCTGAGCTCCTTAGATTACTTTAGTGAAACATTCTAAAAGCCATACATTTTAATTATAAACAACCATTTGTAGGTAGTAAATGTGACTTAAAAACATCAGATTCCATTCCATTTATTTGTCGCAAACCACAGTGCAATGCTTTAGAGTAAAAATTTAAAGAAATAGACGAGTACAGTGGTATTCCGGTGCAACACCTTATATTCTGGTTAGCTGTGTTCGTAATTAGCGTTCTGCCGACATGGGTAGCATAAAGAATATAGTTTGCGTTGGATAGAGGAGGATGATAAAGGAAATCCACTACTTTCTTTTTATGTACCTTTTCTTTTAAAATTGCATTTGGTTTCTTCAAAATAACATCGTTTCCAAAGATGATCTTTATCGATGATGTTGATGAAGCATATTTGCTTGTATTATCACTACAAAGATAAATTACATTATATAAAAACACAAATGTACTGTTCTTAGCAAAAACATTTGCATTATGCATTTATATGTTTAAGAGTCTGTCAAAGCGATTCTAATCTGCCTGTCAAATACCAGGTGCGGAATTCACTAGTGGCAGTGGATAAATCCATACTTAATATTATTAATTTTAAAGTAACCGCCTACATTTTCACAGCTAAATCACTACACCAAACTCAATGAAATTTATGCATAAAGGTACTTTAATCTTGAGGAAAGCTATCCTTTACTACGAAAATCGTTATACACGCGCGCGGGGACGTGAGCAAAATCTGGTTTCATATAAAAAATACCGTACAATTAGCAGCTTCATTATGCATTGTTTCTCACAGGCAACTTTGGTGGAAAGAGCTACGAGATATTGTAGGTTATATTACGATAATAAACATTTATCTGTAGAAATTATTGAAATTGGAGTATTTGTATTTAATATCAAACGAACAATTTTCTTCCAAATGCATATCAAAGTATAAATATTCGGTATTAGCATCAAAAATCATTTTTGTCTGTCCATCTGTTTGATCCGGATAATCGCTGTACTCATCAATCGCTCAACTAGTATATTTAACAAAGTGGTTCAGCAAAATACAACATATTATTTGGCCAGGTAAATAAAATAGTTTGCCTGGCCAATACTCTATTTCGATATTTTGAAGAGAATATCGCAATAAATCTGTGAAGCATTTATCTAAAAGCTCAATATACTATCGTATCTTTATTCGAAGATCAAATAGGATAAAGTGAATAGTACGGATCGCCCGTTCAAATACAGTATCTGGCTACCAGTTCAGAATTCTAACAAACGAGTATCGTTAGTGCATTACGTAGCTCACCTCTGATACATTCAAAGTTACAGCGCCACCTTTGATATAGATAACCATACTGAAATATGGACAGCAAGATAGATATAGACGTTATCGCAGTAACAGTAACAAAAAGCCTAAGTCTTTCTTCAAGAATCAAATTATATCCATACCAAATTTCAATACAAAAAAACATACTTAAGTATAGGATTTTTTTCTTTAAGAAGACAACTCCCGCCTTAGGAATATACATCTCGTGTCTTGGAGGCCTGTACAGACATACGGACACAAAGAATAACCAAACTTAGAACAACAATTTCTGGATCACAAAGTTTTTTTCCACGTGGGATTTGAAACCACAACAATTGCGCAGTAGGGAGCGACGTTGCGATCGCTTAAACTACTAGACCAAACGTGCAGTCAAATTATACTTTAATGCAGTATACGTAGACAGTTATAAAACTTACTGAATACGTAAAATAAAAAAATAAAATAAATTAACATTTCTATGTCCCATTGGAGTATATTCTTTTTACCTTACACTGGAACTACTGATTTTCTTTTTCTTCTAAAATAGTTTTCCTGAACTACTCCTTAGAAATAATGCCTTTTGATCAACATATTTTTAAAAGCAACTTCAAGAACTAATAAATCCTTATAAGTCGCCTGTTGGCTAGAAAATTTCACACGATAAGTAAAATATATTGTACGTTGCCCCCATAATTTTATTTTCTCTGCATTATTCACGTAAATATTACTTGAAATACGAGTAACCATATTATACGTAAAGTTCGAAAAGAAAGAAAAATATTTAAAGCGAAAATAAGAAGAATTGCCTCGTTGGTCTAGTGGTTAACATTTATTTATTACAACCATACCACATACTATTGTTACAGATATCTATTTAAATAGTGAGGGACTCAAATAATAAATATGATAATACACACACAATATATAACCAAACTAATACAGCACATAAATATAATAGAAAATTAATACAACGGAAACTTACGGTACCCACAAACACATTACCTAAGGGCCACAACACACTAGCTACTATTAGCATCAGCGATCGGCAACTAGTCGCTTTTTAAAAGCTTAATACGGCGACCGAACGCTCTACACCGCACACTTAAAAACGCCAAACGCGGAGATTGAGTCGCTTTTTAGAAGCGCGACACAGCAGCTGAACGCTACTTTCCGCACACATTCGGATGCCGGTAGCATCGATTTGGCATCTGAGCAGTCGCTAAAACGCGATGCAGCATCGATGCAGTCGCCAAACCGCCGATCGCCGATGCTAAAAGTAGCTAGTGTGCGGTGGCCTTAAACAATAAAATCCAACAAACAGAAAAAGAACGAAAAAAAGAACCAAAAAGTTTGAATTTTATTACTTTTACTACTTTTGATTTTTAATTGAATTTAAAATGAACCAATTTTTTTAATATTTACTGATGTTTGAAATTGTTATTATTCTTATTTTTTGATTGAATTTGAGTTGATTTAAATTGAAATAATACTTTATAGATTTAATGATGTTTCAATTATAATTTTTATTAATTCACAATATATGTGACATTTTGTATGGGTCTGAGATATCCGAATAGAAAGACTTAAAAAAAACTATACATAAAACAATAATTTTAAAAAAGAAGAAAAATAATTTCATTTGATTATGCCTTTTCTGTAAAACGACTAACAACGCAGTAAGTGACCCTTGTGAATTCATTCAGGGAACTCGAAAATATTTATATAAATTTGTTCAAAATTATGCAACTGCTGAGGTCTCGGATTCAAATACCGGGTCTGGTTGTTGTTGGGGTTTTCCGATAAGATTTTTTTATTAGAAGAAGTATGGAAAATGGCAATCGGTATTAGGAAGTACTGACTTCCTAAATATACTGACAACTATTTCATCTTTCAAGTTCGGTTAGAGTTATGGAGATCCAATCCCAGTCGGTCCGTGTAAAAACGAATATTCAGATAAAACCGGTTGAACTAGTAGCCAACCCTAAATGATCTTGAGAAAATTAAAAGCTAGGAAGAGTGCGGGAAAGAAACATAACCAAATAACGCAATAAACTTAAAACCTTTATGAAGCTAAAGTCTTGCTAATTAGTTCAGGCAACTAGCGTTTGCTGTCTTTAAAAGTGCATGTAATAATAGTGCTCTCTACAAACCGCTATACTATAATACCACTTCAAAATGGAAAGAAAGTCTAATTCTTGATACTCTTTTTTCTCGTCGATTTTCTGTTCTACTTTTTTAAAAGTTTCTTTAGTGTAACAAACACTAAGACTGCGTGGAGGTTTAACAGCACCTTTTTTTTATTCAATGTGTGATGTGTTCTATTGTGTTGGGCCTGACGTGAAAAGTTGGCTCTGAGAATAGACTGGCAACTCAAAAAGATTTTTAATTCTGAGTATTAGGTATTCAGAGTAGTAGGTATTCTAAGTTTGGGTATTCTTTGTGTTCGTTTCTATGTTTGTAAAAGACCCCTCGACGCAGGAATATTATTCCTAATGCCTGAGTTGTTTATAAAAAAGAACACAAAAAAATAATAATGTAATGGTACGTTTCAGTACTCAGCACTCTGTTTATATCTCAGTAATTTTTGGCCTCTTTAGTGATCAAATAGCTATGATATTTCGAATTATTACTATTTTTTTATTACGATGCTTTTCCTTGTTATTAAAAAACTAAATTCGTGCATGAATTCTCTAACCACAATCAAATCTGACACTAAATTACACGTACAATTACACTAGACAACGATTTTTTGTGTGGAAGTGTAATAATACTTGACAACTGTCCAACTAGAGACATAAAAGCCGCTTACATTCAACGGCTGTACGTGAGGTAATTGGCCTTCCTAATGACCACTTAATGCATGTTTGAATTCGTGACACAAATCTAAATTTGTTCATACCTAGTTACGGTTACTTCCTGCATTTATACTTAGATTATAATGCATTTATACAGTTTTTACTAATGCAATTCAAATTCAAATTCAAAATTCTTTATTCACTTAGGATGCAATACATCTCTTGTGACAGGTCAAGATTCTACATCTACATTTATGCCATGTTCGCAAACAACAGGTAGAGCCGGAGAAAAGAACATGGCAATAAAAACTCGCGGCCACTCCTTTCAAATCGCCAATGTTTACATAGTTTTAATGTTTATAAACCTGATATGGGGGTAAGGTGCTGCCACTAATATACTATACACCATGTTAGAGGACTGATGCAAATTATAGTGATTAATAATTAGAACTTATGCTAATTTAAAAAAAAAAACAACAGCCTCAGTGGGTACAACATAGTAGGAGCATCTACTTACAACAAAGGTAAAAACTATATGTGCTCAAATATTGGCCAAATTACTGGTAACGAAAGATTAAATATAAAATATTAATTATAAGATCAAAAGAAAGAGAAGAATGGCCTTTATTAGTCACGTAGAATCTTTACTTACAAAAGTAAAATCATGCTCTTAAACAATGTGATAACAACATTCACATGAGTAGAATTAAATGATAAGGAGCAAGTAGTCAAATCCATTTTTCTTTATCATTTAAAAATTCGTCAACTGTATAATAACCTTTACGTATAAGATAAGTTTTGACTACATTTTTAAACTTTTCCACTGATAGACTCATAACACTAGCTGGTAACCTATTAAAAAATCGCACGGAAAGACCCATAAATGAATTATGCGTTTTATGTAGCCTATGATATTCACCTACTAATTTATGCGTATGTCTCGTGTTCACCGAGTGAACGTCACTATTCCTGTGATATAAATGCATATTTTGTTTTATAAACATAATGTTTGCAAATATATATTGTGATGCAACTGTCATAATGCCTATCTCTTTAAACTTTTCTCTAAGGGAAACTCGTGCACCTAGTTTGTAAATCGCACGCACTGCACGTTTTTGGAGAATGAAAATTGTTTGAATATCAGCTGCCTTGCCCCATAGCAGAATGCCATACGACATGACGCTGTGGAAATAACCGAAATATACTAGCCTTGCTGTTTCCACATCCGTAAGCTGTCTGACTTTGCTGACAGCATACGCTGCAGAACTGAGTTTCCCTGCGAGACACGATATTTGGGCGCCCCACTGTAACTTACTATCTAAAGTAATTCCCAAAAAAACCGTTGAATCAACAAAATTAATAACTTCATTGTTTAAAACTAGGTTTGTACTGTTATTCCTTACATTTGGCAAACTAAACTTAATACATTTGGTTTTTTTAGAATTCAAAAGCAAGTTATTTGATGTAAACCAGTCAAGGACTAATGCGAGGGACCTATTTACTTCGTCAGAGTAAACGTTTTTGCGATTAGTTTTGAATATAAGAGAAGTGTCATCAGCAAATAGAACAATATCGCATAACTTACTAGTATAAAATGGCAAATCGTTTATATACACCAAAAATAAAAAAGGACCCAGAATTGAGCCTTGTGGCACGCCCATACTCACTGGTGATCCGGAGGACCTTATTCCATTAATATCAACATACTGTATTCGCTCACTAAGATAAGAAGCAACAAGATTAAGCGCTGTACCTGTTATGCCATAATGCCTAAGTTTCAGCAGAAGTGTACTATGCATCACACAATCAAATGCTTTTGAGAGATGGCAGAAAATACCAATGGCGTCCTGCGAGTTTTCCCAGGCACTATATATATGTTTAAGTAGTTTAGAACCTGCGTCTACTGTTGAGCGACCCTTTGTAAATCCATATTGTTCACTATGCAGTAGATTATTAGAATTAAAATGTGTTTCTAATTGCATTAGTATGGCTTTTTCAAAGATTTTACTAATAGCTGGTAAAATAGAAATAGGTCTAAAATTACTAGGGTCGCTTTTTGAACCGGCTTTAAACAAAGGAATTACTTTACTGTGTTTCATCAAATCAGGAAACACACCGGTATCAACACATCGATTAAATATTGTTGCTAAATGTGGTGCTATCTTAATAATAATGCCATTAATTAATTTAACAGAAATACCCCATAAATCTGCTGTCTTTTTGCAATTAATTGACTTAAATATTTTTATTATGTCAGTGGGGTTTATAAAATTAAAACTGAATGGTACAGTACACTCTTTCACACTGCTTCTCATAAGTGATTGAGCATCAACCGGACATGATCTTAGGGAGCTGGTTGCATTTTTAGGTATATCAGCAAAGAAATTATTAAATGTTTGCGCCAGGTCTAAATTGTCAGTTACAGTTATATCACCAATACTTAATTCAAAATTATGTTCACGTGGCTTGACCCGCCCAGATTCAGCATTAATCATGTTCCAAGTGGCTTTAATTTTATTCTCTGCTTGTTTAATATTTTTACTTAAATATAAAGACTTGGCAGCAGCGCAAGTCTTTTTAAATACTTTGGAATAATTTTTAACATATTGAACAAACTTATGGTCAAAATTATATTGTTTCATGCCATACAATTCATACAACTTAGCTCTACTTATTTGTATGCCAGTAGTTGCCCAATCACAAAAGCTAATTTTTATATTTTTATAAAAAGTCTTAGTTGTGAATATGTTATTAAATTCCGATTTGATCATGTTAAACAAAGACGCGTAAAGGTAGTTCGGATCTAGATCTAGATCTAGTCAATAACTTAGGCTATCCTTTTTCCAATTATGTATTTACATACATTAAGACGGCATACTTACTTCTTCCTAGCCTTTATTCTCAAGTTTATTTGGGGTCGGCTACTAGTTCAACCGGTTTAACCTGAATTTCAGTTTTTCCACGGAACGACTGGCATCGGACCTCCGCAACCCTAAGTGAGAACTGAAATTCGAAGATTGAACAAGTTGTCAGTATATTTGAGGGCACTGACTTCCCAATAACGATTGCTATAGATGTTCATGACAACCGGGACCAACGGCTTTACATGCTCTCCAAGGCACGGGCGTGAATCACCGCCAAACTTCCAAACTCCGGGCTGCAATTAGGTATTTCCTAAGAAAAACCCAAAAACACTTTTTGTCCCGACCCGGGATTTGAACCCGTGACCTCTTGATTAGCAGTCGCATACGCTAACCACTAGAATAACGAGGCAGTCACAAGACGGCTTATTAACAGCATATAAAATAAAAATCGTCCACGTGCGTGTCGGGCCACGCATAGAATAAGGACGAATGGACGGACGGCCATAGCGTATCTATAGTCCTAGTCATGAACCACGGAGCCCTGAAAAGGAGTGGCCTCCTATGTGTACACCACGGCGACCAAACAGACGGTTTGGGTACAGAGTTTGTCACAAGTTTTCTTTCTTTTTTCAGTAAAGTTGTCCTGCGTAGTTTGCTCCCTCAGTCGCCTCTTACAATACCCATGGGATAGGGAGTAGGGATAACGACGCTGTGTACGAGTATACTTAATCCTTCATAACACGGACTAATATTCTAATGATTTAATGACTAGAAGTTCCAGTGAACCTTCATATATTGTGTATATAGATTTTCTTCTTTCGACAACAACAAATTTTTAAACGCCCTTAAAATGTGTACTTATTTGATAACCTATAATAGTAATATAATATAAATAAATATATATAGCTATTCTAAGAAAATTAAATTCTTATAGCTTAGTATTATTTACGTTTCTCACATTCAAACCTTCCCTGGACTTTCATCAATATTTCAAAATCAAAGTTATCCGATTCAGTAAAGCCATTCTTGATTTTGAGCGAGTTCAACGAAAAGCATTTAATACATGTAATAAAATGAATTTATATCAGTTGTCTAGTACCCGTAATACAGGCTTTGCTTAGTTTGGGACGAGATGACGTTGTGTGTATGTCCGAAATGTTTATTATTATTATTTGTAAACCTAATGTCCGAAATATACACAAAACAAAACGAAAAAAAATGGTGTTTAAATTTAAAATTAGCTATAAAATAAATATCGAAATATAAATTCCATAAGCTATTTCGCTTAAAACATTTTGTTTACATACATGTTACTTAATAGTATTTCTAAATTAAAACATATATTTTGCATCCTTTATCATGTTAACGCAACACCATAATTAAGTTTTATAATTACCTACATTAACTGAAAACGTCCTTTGCTGAAATATAGCAATTAACCAAATATGATTAAACTGAAATTGAAACGGAATTAGGGTTGAAACGTTTCTACAGTTGCTTAGAAACGTGAGCGTTGATTTCAGTAATTAATCTTAGGGGGGATTTATGTAAGTGATCCAGACTTAAGTTCTCGTGTTATCCGCCTCTTTTAAGAGTATAATGTTGCTTTACTATTGTTAAATGAGATCAATGGCAGTTGTAGTGAAAACATCATTATCATTGACTGCCTCGTTGGTCTAGTGGTTAGCGTATGCGACTGCTGATCAAGAGGTTTCGGGTTCAATTCCCGGGTCGGGTCAAATATTTGTGTGATTCACTAATATTTGTTTCGGAGTTTGGGTGCTTCCTATGTATATATAACATGTATGTATTTATATCAGTTGTTTAGTATCCATAATACAAGCTCTGCTTAGTTTGGGACTAGATGACGTTGTGTGAGGGCTTAGAAAGAAATGATATTAAAAACCTTAATATCATTTTTGACGACCTATCCATAGATACCCGACAGGAATGGGTTTGATGAAAAAACTTTTTTTGAGTTTCAGTTCCAAGTATGGGTATCCTACAAAACTTTTAGTTTTTTTCTAATTTTGTGTGAACATCTTAATGCGGTTCACAGAATACTTACCTACCTACCTACATCTACTTACCAAGTTTCAACAGTACAGTTCTTATAGTTTCGGAAAAAAGTGGCTGTGACATACGGACGGACGGACAGACAGACAGACAGACATGACGCTTCTATAAGGGTTCCGTTTTATGCCATTTGGCTACGGAACCCTAATAAACCGATTGATGATTGTGGACAAAGTGAAAGAGGTGTGTCAGGGCCGTAGTCAGTAGAGATCTATTGTCTCTGTCTACCCCTCTTGGAAATAGGCATGAGTCTATGTATATATTACAAAAGTCAGTTACGTAAACAAACATACAAGTGAGGTTGAGAAAAAGATGTTAAAAACAACGCTGATGATGAATGTGGTCAATTATATATCATCATTATCATCATCAGCCTACTGCAGTCCACTGCTAGACATAGGCCTCTCCAATTGCATGCCACTTAGTTGGATCCTCAGCTACTCGCATCCAGATATAAATAAATATATAAATAGATATAGATAAATCCAATTATAAATAGTTTTCTAGTTATCTCTCTGTAGATTTTTTCTTATAGTAAATATTATTGACAGTAGTGGTGTTATTTATAGGTTCTTCGATAAACTACTTACATTAAATATTGGTTACGAAAATACGGCGCGAATATTAAAGGTAAATAAATACACACGGAAAGATATTCGAACGGTCCTATATATGTATATGGTTTAGAATACACACAAAAGTTTGGGAAGGGTCTCCAATATTGATCTATAATTGTTGGTTCTATGTATTCCCATTAAATACCGTACTAGTATTGATATCATTTCTACATATATATATACACACTCCTAAACTAGTTACAAATGAGTTTCAAGAAGTTTTATAATAATCAGCATTAATTAAGTACTCAAGAGACTATGGGATGTTATCAACTTAAATTGTTATTTATTCTGTATTCTTCCAAAGACCAATAACCTATGTCATGAAGAAATTAGACGAGTACATAGTGTACATCATCTTACTAGCCCTAATTCTCAATATTATTTGGGGTCAGCAACTAGTTTAACCGGCTTTACCTGAATATTAGTTTTTCCACAGAGGTAAGTAAGTTAAGGTCTCTTGATCAGCAGTCGCATACGCTAACCACTAGACTAACAAGGCAGCACATAGTATACATATTGAAACAAATTTATTAAAACAACATAACATATCCTAATTTAAAATCGCCGTGTGTATTTTATACATTTAGCCATTACCTCATTGTCAACAATACTCCATAAATTATCTTATTTATAATAAATATGAGTATCTAAGATTTGTGTAAATAATTTATTTAATTTATTTTGTGAATTTACATGTATTTAAGTATACACTGTATTTACATCACCATCATCATCATCAACAGCCTTTAACAGTCCTCTGCTGGACATAGGCCTCTCCTTGAAAAAGAGGTATTGGCCTACTATACCACGCTGGCCAGACGCGTTGGTATAGGGTTGGTTTCAAGTTTTCCTTCTCTTTGCATTGATGTTGTCTTGCGTAGTTTATCCCTTAGTCGCCTTTTACGACACCCACGTAGGATGAATAGGGGTGGTGACACTCTGTATTCTTAATCCGTCACCACACGGAATGGTATTTACATCAATAAATATTTATTATAATTTTTGTCGTCAGTTTGTGGCGGCTAATCTCTGGAACGATTGGACTGATTTTGACAAGACTTTCACTGGCAATTAGCTAATGAGCTAAGGAGTAACTTAGATTATTTTTATACGAGCTATGCCGTGCGACGTAACACGCGTCAACAACTACCACGAGTAAAAAAAGAAATAATTCAAAAATTAATACAACAACAGACTTAGATAAAAGAAGTAGAGGCCCAACAAATGTTTGCGCGGCTCGCACAGATCAAATATGAAAATATTTGGTCTGTCGTTGAGCCTCAAGCTGGGAACGTGTAATTCTTATTAATACTCATTTTTTTTAAATCAACACACTATACATAAATATACACCACCGATCACGGACAGACAGACGACACCGGGCGCAGGCCCTATCGTAATACCAGCGCTGCAGTCACTCTGACTACAGCAATATGCTGAGATAGGTGCCTTTTCTGGCATAGCACAGGGCATTATATTGCTTTTGTTCCGTATCTGTTTCAAACCGTATATTGCTTTGCCCAGTATATGTCAGAATAAACGTGTTTTCTTTCTTCTTTCTATCAAAGACCGGCAGCGTACTGATGACTCATTAGTTCTAAGTATCAATGAGCAACAGTAGTAGTCGTGACCGAAGTCGCAATAATACAAAAATACTGCAGACAATAACAATTTATTACGCAGAGGTCGATTCAAAAGTTTCCGTGCACAACAGACAACACACAACCAAACGATACTCCACAATTCCACAATAACATCCGCGATAATAAATAGTCGTGAGGCGTTCGCAAATCGCCTCTTTTGTTACCTAATTCCGAGCTTATGTCTGTAACACAGCTGTGTCCAATTTATAGCTTAACCTTTCTTCCTTTACGGATAGAATTGAAGACAATAAATTATACTTCAAACCCAAATAAGGCCCGTAAGTTACGGTCTTCACAAATTTCAGTCTAATGTTCGATCAGTCCAGATAGATTAGATGGGTCCGAGTCAAACAAATAGGTCAGCGGTAGAAAAGTTCCCCGGTTATAATCTGTTATATAGATATAGGAAAAATCGGTCAAGTACGAATAAGACTCGCGCATTTAAGGTTCCGTGCAAAGTTTAATATAGGATAATTTTTATATAACTAGACACTGGTTATGTTTTTATGGTTCATCTACAAATTTACGGTTTTCTGATTATTTTCCTTTAATCGTGCTAGAAAATATTAATGAAAATGTCATGACTCAATTTCAAATATTTTAGCCTTATCTAATAAACTAGCTGACCCAGGCAATCTCGTCTGCTCCTTTTATTTCCTGTAGCCTGATGTTACTATAGCTACAATAAATTTGTTTACCATAAAAAGGACCATTAAAGTATTTGCACATTTTTTTGACTATACTTCGATCCTTTTGGTCGTAGTCGTAGTGCGTATGCGTAAATATTTATTTCGAAGTTTGCGTGTTTTCAATATACATATAATATTTACGTATTTACAAAAAAAGTATCATATGTATTCATGTCAATTGTCTAGTACTCATAGTACAAGCTCTGCTTATTTCGGAACTAGATGACGTTTTATGTAGAATGTCCGAAACATTTATTATTATTATTATATTAATTAAACTTAATAAACATATCAATTTCATTTTTAAATATATAAATATAAAAAAATACATTTCAAAATATAAATAATAGTAGACCACTGACTTCGGGTACAGGGACCAAGAAACCGGTTAGGGCTCCAAAGACAGGAACCTCCTCACTGTGCGGGCCGTGTCAAGGATAACTGCCTTTTACATCAGACCCTTGATCCAGCCTTCCAACGAGAAGATTTTGGTCGAAGCTCTTGGTTATCAATGCGTAAGCAGATGCGACAATCGGAACAATGATCACCGAATCTACATTCCACATGTCGACAATCTCATGAGAAAAGTCCTAGTATTTCTTATTATTATTATGAATAGTTCCTTGATAACTAGGAAGTCCAGTTATTAAAGACAAAAAACATAGCCAAAAGATTAACTCGATCAATCAAAATGACAAACAATAAACTTTTCAGCTTTTTAATGGTAGTAGGTATAGATTATAATTCTCATGTAAACGTTTAATTTAAAGAAAAATTAAAAACACCTAGTAATACATTTCATATCAGCATCCACTTACGTCATCATTCCATTTACAATTCTACTCACTGTATCAGCTAAGTATTAAATGGGTTACTGCAGTATTTCCGCAAGCTCGCACTCCGATATCGATACTCGTTCTACAAAACTGACATTGCTATACATATCAAAATTTCGATATTTTCAATATAGTTTTAGTTTATAGTTATAGTTTTCTTCAAAGCAACCGTGTTTTTGAAGAAAATCAAATAAGGAAGGGGGATATCTTACAGTAACACGATTTTCGATATTAATAGTATGGATATACTATAAATACAATCCGATAATATTGTTGTCTCTTAGCCCGTTTAATTTGAAAGAATAAATTCGAAAACAATTGAAATTTGAAATAATAAAAACAATAATAAAACAATCTAAACCATAATTCATATCATCATAAAATACAGAAGTCCTTGTGCACACGACAATGTCTTATTCGATTTTCCGTGCACGAACGCCTGGTCAAATGGAGTTTCATCGCAAGCACCACACTGAAGGGATTTCTGATGAGGATACGGAGTAACGAGGTGATACATTAATGTAGAATACAAGGACTTTTTAAAGTTCAGTCCAGCGCTAACGAGTTTTATTGGAACAATCGCTAGGTAAATTTGATTTTTTTATTAAACTAGATTATACAACTAACTTCGCACCCGCTTAGAATTAATAAATGTTGTGTTTTGTTATTAGCTGAAAGTGCTATACAGATAGCACCACCACCTATCAATTTTATTTTCAAACTCCAGGAACCCACTGGCACTACATACGAAACTTCATCTTTAGGGGCCCAGTTATTTAGAAGTTAGCTGATAAGTAAACGAATAACGTATGTTAAGATTAGTACCTATTTTAGTTAAATGTTGATAAGAAAAAAAAAAATCAGAGAGATGATTCTGAAAGCTGTGCAGAATAATTATGTATTAGGTATATGATTTTTTTATAAATTTTTATTCATAGAACATACCACAAAGAAAGTGAACTCAGTACTCATAATTCGTTACAACTTATATATCGAGGAAATGTGAATTATCCGTGACATAAAGGTAATTTAATAAAATAATGATTCTCGAATATACATCATCACTATATTAGGTATATTCACAAAAAAACTGAGATTCATATTAATTTGATAAGCTCGAGAAATTAAAGCAAGTAAGTATAAAAATATTAAACTTTAAATTAAAACAATAAAAATTGAAATGAAATAATTTATAGAGCAAAAGTAAAAAAGTATATATTATTTGACACTTAAAAATAATATATTAATGTTAGACGCCATTCAACATTTATTTCACATCAGTTATTGCTACTGTTTACCAAACTAGGCAAAGCCTGTATTTTGGATGACAGTGTTAGTAAAGTACCTGTGATTACTAGCAGGGTTGCCTCGTGTGATTCATTACAACACTACGGACATCCGTTGCACCAGTAGATTTACTCTAGATTTCAATTCCGATCGATGTTTATTGAAATTGTGACATTTCGAACCATGAATCGAACCTTTTATCGTACCCTAAAATTGGAAACTATCAGATTTAAATTAGATTGAATTCGGGGGTAAAGGCGCCACGACTGAAAACGTGGCGACCAAGATTGTTAATGCTATAATTTTAGACTAAAAAAGGTCAAAAATGTATTAAAAATCTTGTCATCGGGGCCTTCAAATTAATAAAATTACAAAGAGTGTGAAAAATTGACAAACTGTCGAACATGACATAATGAGATGTAAACCTAAGCACTCTATGATGTGTCACATAATAGTGGAATACAAACAGAGCGTTCAACTGGCAAGAAGTGAAGATACAACGTGTTAGTATAACAACTAATATTTAATGTGCTTTGAATATCTTACTAGTGGAACCATCAACAATCTATAATGTCCCACTACTGGGCTTGGGGCTCCTCTAAGGAGGAGGTTAAGGCCATACGTCCCCACGCTAGCCGAGTGCGGGTTAGGGACTGGCAAGACAACGTTGTAGCTACGTAATCTTGCCATTAGATGTTTTTAATCCGGCCAAAGGCCTCCAACTAATCTTCACGGAGTTGCTCATTGTATTTTGCCATATTGTAGTAGAATACTTTAATATAAATCAATCATTGCTATTATACTTGGTTTGTTACCAAATTCGCTCCTGGAAAGTTTTCGCACTTTTTATGATACGCGAAACGGAAAATAGACGGTGCGACGATAAACATAAAATATTCAATCCCCTCAAGACTTATAAGACTATATTTCATTATTATAGTTATTTTGTCTCTTAGTTAATCAAAACTAGTCTCACCATTTATATTATTATAGAGCACTAGCTTCTCTATGTCCTTCCTTATGAATCAAAGTATCTGAAAGCCAAATTTCATCAACATCGGTTTAGCTGTGAAACCTCTGTAAAAGACATAAAACTGTCTTAATTCTATTGTTACATACACAAGCGTTAAAACACCAAAACGATATTATCTTCCTTCAAATGTTATATGCACGTAATATGTTTTTCATATTACTTTAAGATATAAATAATATAATTCTTTAATAACTACAAAGCTGCTTCAAATACAAGTTAGGTTAACAAGTTACCCCTTATTTTTTAAATTGAGAGGTTATCTATGGCTAGGTTATTATAACACCGTTACTTCACGTTTTTTTTTGAAGTAAAAAAATAGAATTAAGTTAGTAAAGTTTAAATAATTTCTGATAAAATAATAGGTGAACATACATAAAATAAATATGGTGAAAGATAGAACCTTCTCGGTCTCAAGTCAGTTAATAATCGTGTATGATATTGAGACAAAACTGTTAATCGATTACAACATGAAGCCAATGTCTTCTTTAACAGGGACAAAACATTCGAGACTGGAATTTATTGTTTGACCTTTTCCGTTCAACGAATAGACAAGTTTAGACAAATTGTTACATTGGAACAAAGTACGTTGCTACATTTTATTTAGGAGAATAAAAAGGAAGTAAATTGAAACCGATAGATGTTTTATTATGTTTGTAACTGGTTGGTCCTTTGTTTTTGATGACGTCAATGCAATTTTATTTTTAAAAAAGACTACTCTTGCAGTAGGAATAATAATAATAAATAAATAATAAATATCTCGGACAGCATACACACAACGCCATCTAGTCCTAAATTAAGCAGTGCTTGTATTATGGGTACTAGACAACTACAATAAATAATTAAAAAGACTTTTTTTTTAAATACATTTTACATAGAAAAACTCCGAAACAAATATTTGCTGATCACACAAACATTTAGTCCGACCCGGGAATCGAACCCGAGACTTCTTGATCAACAGCCGTATACGCTGAACACTAGAATAACAAGGCAGTCGTGAATGGATTACATATAGGTCGTGGGGCTATTTTTGTTGTCTTTTTAGGGTTCCCTAGTTCATGGCTCGTAACCCTTACAGTTTGATCAAGTCCGTCTGTCCGCCCGTCTATCCGTCTTCGACTTACCGTCCAAACGCTTATTGCCAGAAAAATGATACTTAGCATGGATATGTGTTTTTGTCAAATCGACAAAGTAGTAAAATAAAATCACGATATATATTTTTATTTTGGGCACCTGTCCTACACGGAATGTGGAGATGATTTTATTTTTCTCGGTTCTACCATATCATGTGGGGTATCATTAGATAGGGCTTATAATAACGTTGAACGATTGATAAAACAACTTTTCCATAGGTATCCATTTGCAAGTTATTCAAGTTTAAATGTTATTTTTTGTTTCAAGACGGTGTTCGTCTACTCCTCTAAAAGCTAAACGGCTGGTTCGAAAAATCTGAAAAAAATAATTACGGTACCTACTCACTCACTAAGGAAATACGACATCACAAATGCGGTCATTTTAGAATGATCTTCTATGTGAGGGTTTGTTATTTTACATTAATACTGAAGACAGAACAGCAATATGTGGATCACACAGTTTTGGGTGTACTTTGAAGCGATGTGACGACTTCAATTAATAATAAGTTTAGTTGTGAAAGACTAAATAAATAAAGTAAGTATTAAATAAGAAGAAGAAGCTATCTCAACCCTAACAGTACACAAAAAAGTAATTATTCAAGACGTTTACTTAAGTGATGGGCAATGTAGCGAGAACCAACAATAGTATTGGCCGTTTCCTACATAAAAATCACATTTGTGGGGAAGAACAGAAAACTAGCGGTGCGCTTAATACGTAATTTATTTATATTATATACTAACTACTTACTTACGTGTTGGTGATTTAATCTTTTTTATTTACATTGCCTTTTATTAAATTTATACTATATTACGAAACTTTAATTATATGCGCTTATTACGTAATTTATTTATATTATATACAAACTACTTACGTGTTGGTAATTTATTATCTTGTGGAGGAACGGGTGTCATGTTCCTCCAACACAAAGGGAGGATCCTCCGACCAGGCGAGGTGATCATGCCTGGTGGGCCACTGCCCGACAGTTGATGTTGGGATGTTTTATATATGCTAATCGGCGCGAGAATGTTACTTTTGCGATTCAGGATTAGTAGTTACTCAGTATAGATAATTATTCCGTGTTGTCTTTGTAGTTCAGTGTTTTATCGGTAGATGGCGCTGTTGTGTGGAAGTCGCCACATCACTCCCCTCCAAGACCGGAGGTCGATATATGATGAGTCAGCTGTCTGTGCTCTGTTGCGGAGCTTGCCAGTGCCAGGAGTAAGCAGTTCCAGTGAGTCGGAACTGAGTGCCGCTACTTCCAGTGAGTCGGAACTGTATGCCGCTAGTCCCAGTGAGTCGGGGCTAAAGTCCGCTGATCCCAGTGAGTCGGGCGTGCGGTGTGCGGTGCTGCGGTGAAGTCCCCAGTGAGTCGGGGTGGTTGCTGCGTAGTGGCTGGCTGCTGCGTAGACGGGAGAGAGATGCTCTTCTTACGTGGACCGTAGGTGTAGTGTGCTGTGCCTAGACGCTGATGAGGCCGAAGGGGCTACCAGGCTGGAGCGGTGGCGTCCTGCGTCTGGTGTCCCTGTCGAGGCCGAGGTTGCTGGCTGGCTGAGACATCGCTGTGGGAGTGAACAAGATGGCGCTGCTGATTTGCTAATTTTGAAGGCTGCTTCCAATCACGTCGGGGTCACCACTGTGGAGGAACGGGTGTCATGTTCCTCCAACACAAAGGGAGGATCCTCCGACCAGGCGAGGTGATCACGCCTGGTGGGCCACTGCCCGACAGTTGATGTTGGGATGTTTTATATATGCTAATCGGCGCGAGAATGTTACTTTCGCGATTCAGGATTAGTAGTTACTCAGTATAGATAATTATTCCGTGTTGTCTTTGTAGTTCAGTGTTTTATCGGTAGATGGCGCTGTTGTGTGGAAGTCGCCACAATCTTTTCTGTTTACATTGCGTTTTATTAAATTTATACTATATTACGAAACTTTAATTATATGCGCTTAATATGTAATTTATTTATATTATACACAAACTACTTACTTGTTGGTAATTAATTATCTTTTTTATTTACATTGCCTTTTATTAAATTTATACTATTTAACGAAACTTTAATTATATGCGCTTAATACGTAATTTATTTATATTATATACAAACTACTTACTTACGTGTTGGTAATTTATTATCTTTTTTGTTTACATTGCGTTTTATTAAATTTATACTATATTACGAAACTTTAATTATATGCGCTTAATACGTAATTTATTTATATTATATACAAACTACTTACGTGTTGGTAATTTATTATCTTTTTTATTTACATTGCCTTTTATTAAATTTATACTATATTACGAAACTTTAATTATATGCGCTTAATACGTAATTTATTTATATTATATACAAACTACTTACGTGTTGGTAATTTATTATCTTTTTATTTACATTGCCTTCTATTAAATTTATACTATATTACGAAACTTGAATTGCATGACACATTTTAAGATCTATACATATAAATACATAAAATTAGCGTGTCTGTTTGTATGATTAAATAACAAGTTTTTTACCAAATGCAAATGTATATTTGCATATGGTACTAACAAAAAAAAAGGTAATTAAAAAAAAAAATACTGTATTTCAATTTGGTCCTGGTAGTCTCTGAAAGGTCGAGACCGATTTCAACATGACTTTTACTGGCAGATAGATTATGACATAAGGATATTTTTAACTAGCTTCATTCCGCGACCTTACCCGTGAATTACAAAAGTTGCCGCGGTAACACTATGGGACTCAACTAGTGTAAAATAATATTAGTTTCATCATCATCATCATCATCAACAGCCTTTAACGGTCCACTGCTGGACATAGGCCTCTCCTTTGAAAGGAGGTTTTGGCCTACTATACCACGCTGGCCAGACGGGTTGGTAAAGGGTTTGTTTCAAGTTTTCCTTCTCTTATTATTAATTATTAATATTAGTTTATTCTTTAATAATAAATGTGCTACATAAACCACATACATTATTATGCAGTTCATCTGAAGATTCTCTAAAAGAGATCGCAAACTATGAAAAGACAGCTCACTATATTCGTAATTCTGTTTTCATGTTTTTATTCTACATTGTATGTTTTATAACGATTGTGTGTAATAAAGAGTACGTATTATTCAATCCACTGTAAATGAAAAAGGTTTATAAGCTAATACAAAAACTGAGAAAATTAAAAACCAACATATTCCGAAGCCCTTTATACCAAAATTTTCAATGGCGATGAAATTATTTCAGGCGATTGAGCCTTTTTAGGTGCCAATGAAAACAAACAGGTATTAACTTAATGGCTACGTTAACCGCAAATATATTAAAGGTTTCCCGAAATTGAACAACGCTTTTATACCTTGCCAAACGGCATGGAATAATTGAAAAATAATTGGCAACACTCTCAATTAACACAAAATCATAAGTCTGCCTTTGTATCCCATTTCAATTCAGATAAAAAGTACTCATTTTTGTGATATTATATAGATTTATTTAATTGAGCCCTATTTTTATTATAAGGGGTGAGTTTAGATATTTTCCGTTACTAAGTAATATAAAATCAGTTAGTTCTTTGAAATGAATTGAATAAGAAAATGACAAGCATTGGCTTAAAAAGATTCAATGGTAATATTACGTTAACACAATGTGTCTTGCCAGTCCCCAACCCGTACTCGGCCAGCGTGGAGACGTATGGTCTTAATCGTCTTCTGACAGGAAACCCAAGCAGTGGGATATTATTGACTGCCTTGTTGGTCTAGTGGTCAGCGTATGCGGCTGCTGATCAAGAGGTGTCAGGTTCGATTCCCGCGTCGGACCAAATGTTTGTGTGAGCCGCAAAATATTTGTGTTGTGTGCTTTTCTGTGTATAATATGTATCTATTTGCAAAAAAAGTATGTTTATGTATTTATATCAGTTGTTTAGTACCCATAATACAATCTCTGCTTAGTTTGGGACTTAGGCGTTGTGTGTAAGATGTCAGAAATATTTATTTATTTATTTATTATGGGCAGTTGATTATAGTAACCAGTGAAAAATGGCAAAAAAATGGTATGACTGTTTTGTATAGAAAAAATAACTATGACTACTCCGTGGGCCTGTGTTACTTCATACATAAATATGACTAACATCGTACTTGTAAATAAAATAAAGCACAACGACTAATTTCCAATAAAGTATTAAGTTATTTAACTAAAAATTCACTATACATATAGCCTAAATTCAGTTACACTACAGTTTCAATCTTTCACGCTGTTTATTACCGCATATTAATGAGTTTTTATAACCCAATGAATGAACTGGAACTAACACAAAACGAAAAAAAAATTGAGTCATCAACCGTTCGCCCCGTCTGCCCCGAGCGTAAGTAAGGGAGACAGGGTGAGACGGGATGGCGACGTTGCGTGAAATTATCAATACAAACATTAATCTGATCTAGCACTAAGGGAGCTATGTGTAATATATACGAGGATTACTTAGAAGGGTCACCGCTGGTTTTGACTATTTTATCAATCTAAATGCGTAAACAAATGTTGTATTGACTGGGACTACCTTATAACCTTACTTTAGTTAGAAACGAATTATTTAGGTAAGGATTCAAATTTCATAAAGTTACATTCGTTAACAAAGATAAAAGTTTTTTAAAACTACATAAATTTAACCTACATAAATAAATCTAATAACGTAACAAGCTCGGTTTATCTTACTGGGGGGTATCACGACTTATATTGAAACCTTTTGAGTGCTTCGACGTGATCTTCGTTATATCTTCTAACTTTAATTTTAACCCAAAATATATAGTATCAAATTACTTTTCTAAATATGACAGCTAGTCCATTAAAATGTTACATTTTTTAGGCCTTACCTTGCGTTTTTTAGAGGACTCAAGTTTATTTTTTTGGTGTGTTAAAAAAAAAAATTGCGTCCTCTAAAAAACGCAACCCCAAATGTAACTTTACAATGGACTAAGCTTTCTGCCACTAAACGAGGCTCAGGCATATTTGCTTTCTTACTAATAAATAAAAGACTGCTAATTACGCTCACACAGAAGACAAACCTAAAAATGACACCATTCTTGTTGTCGTACTTCGTTGCTGAGTGTGAGGCCGGAAGCCAAACGATTCAACTTCATCTCTAAGGACGGTGACCCCTACTCTTAGATTCTACTCACGGTTTCTATCAAACAGAGTAGAATCACTTTGGTTGACCTAAATATAAAAAATAATAGTTAATGGTATTTAAGGTTCAAAAATAGCACAGGTTATTAGAACCATTCAACGCAAACCTGTCCGTGTGGTGACGGAAGTGACTAAAGGAACAAAATAAGCAGCTAACATAGTGATGTTCGCTGCTTATTTTGTTCCTTTAGTCGCCTCTTCCTTTAGTGGCAGAGGCCAAGTGAAGGAAAACCTGAAACAAACCCTTTACCAGCCAGTCATGCCAGCGTGGTAGTAGGCCAAAACCTCTTTTCAAAGGAGAGGCCTATGTCTAGCAATGGACTGTTAAAGGCTGTTGATGATGAACGCAAGCCTATTCTTGAATAGTTTCTTTACTGTCTCCTTAGTATAAACTATAGCAAAGCGTCGAATCGTCATGAATAAATTTGGAAAGGTTAATTCGAAATCAATACAATTGACACACACTGTACAGAAAGTGATTTATGACATTATTATTATGAGATTAGGGGCAAAACTAAGCAAACCCATCTAGCCAGAGTGTAGTATAGAAGGCTAAAACATCTTTTCTATGGCCTATGTCTATGTGATGATAGGGGCAAACGAATGAACCGGTTGCAAACAATTGACTACCGCTACCCATAGACAGTCTTCATATTTCAGTTCTTTTAATAGTCCACTGCTTGGCATAAGCCTTTAGGTTTACTATACCACGCTTTTTAGACGACTATGTATAGGATATATTACAAGTTATATTTTTTTACAGAGATGTTATCTTGCGTAGTTTATTCCCTTAGATCCACCACATCCATGGTAACATTTACTTTTCTAATCTATTACCACATGGATAATGTCACACGGAGGCATGTTATAAATCTAATGATACATGACTAAAAAAGTAACAATATACTGTATCTTGTTAAACAACAATGTAAAAATGTAAAGTGAGAACTCTAAATATAACCAGAAATACATCAATCAACGATACCAGAGCTCACATTTATCAGTCCTTGTTCAAATTTGAGCCCATCAATCGCTCTCGCTCCAGTAATGGAAAAACGGCCGTGATTTGAGTCTGTTTGTAGATTTAATCCTATAAAACGGAGATTAAAATTGTCAAATTGGGAAAAGTCAACGATACTGTACAGTCAATGAGCCCGGAGCTAAAAGGATTACAGAACAATTCATCAGTTGGATTCGAATATTTTTTTATCCATAAATTGTCAGAGAACTAAACGTATACTATTACTATAATTGACTTTCGATGAATAATCATCCAGACATTAGAATAATAACTATTCCTGTATCTGTTACTATTCATGTCATATGTTATATCTACAGCAACGTGTATATTAATCATTTGAATTATATTAAAACCAATTTTTATTAAAAAAACCTACTAAAGTGACTTAACTCTGCTGATAGGAGGAATGAGTAGAATCCAGGAGTAGGGGCCATGCAGAATGATTGGGCTTACACTACTCAAACAAAAACGACAGCTGTCGTTTTTGTTTGAGTTTGAGAGTTGAGGTTGAGAAGACCAAACAAAAACGACAGTTTTAGTTTGGTCTTCTGGGTGAGGGTAGTACTGCCTCGGTAGAGCCGGTCCATTGGTGCTAAAATCAGCGTGTCTCTACTATTCAGTTACATATAAATATGGGCTGGCCATATTAGCCGCAGAACTGATGACCATTGGGGTAGAAGAGTTCTGGATTGAGTGGAGACCGCGTCTCGGCAAACATAGTGTGGCGATTTGCGCAAGATGGCTGGCAGGAGCTGGATGCGAGAAGCCTTAAATTGATCAAAGTGGTGTGCAATAGGAGAGGCCTATATTCAGCAGTGGACTGAGATAGGATGATGATGATGAAATAAATATAAACTATTTAAGATAAATCTTTGATAAAATTTGTCAGAAATCTTTGATAAAATTTGTCAGAAAACTATTATTATAATGTCTACAATTATTTGAACACAATCCTTAACTGTATAAAATGGTGTCAGTAGTCTCACGCTACCAAAAGGAAAAAAAAAAGATCAAATTTGGAAATTAAAACAAAGAAAAACAACATTTTTACGTATTAATTATTTACGGAGTTGTTTTTTCCTTTTTAAACCCTAATTATAAATAGCTTCAAACGTTCAAATTCTCACAGAAAACAGCACTACAATCTACAGTACTTCCCACACAAAAGGATTTTTCAAAGACAATTGCGGGTAGTCGCTAACAACGGAGTGTTTATGAAGGGTAAATTGCACAGAAAGACAAATTTAAAACCCTGCTCGAAGTAGAAAAGATTGTTTGGGATTTCAATGTTTTAGTTTCGTTTGAAGCCGTTTGTAAACTTTATTTCGTCAAATGTATTTTTTTAACTTTTGTGTCTCATAGCTCATTTAAACTTTGTAAAATACTAAAAATAAAAAGTATCTATATTTTTTGTTTTATAGTAACTAACTGATTTTAGTATTAGAGTTACATTTTTTCTAGTTTTTGTTGTTGCAACCGCTGTCAACAACTAGTATTTCTATAAATGATGAATAGGTGTGTAAAATTATGCAAATAAGCATCTACAGATGCAAGCGTCTACTATTTTGATAAATATCCAACGATACTTATGATACTTATTTTGATGTATTTTTGATGTCAAAAACGGGTAAACGGATCTTATTTGAAGAAATATTACATGACGTCATCCGAGACGTCAATTATTTTATGTTCCCTAAAATAAAAGAGTGAAAATGTTCCAACGTTTACAGCTATAAATGTTACCATACAAAAATGAATATCATTTTTAGTAATGCAACAATAACAAAACGCTATTGATGAAAATTTTAATTGAGCTGAAAAAGTCAACGAAAGATGTGGCCCATTTCACAAATGGAATTACGCAACTCATCAACGTTCAGATTGTATTAAAAACTGAGGTCTAAAAGGCATTAATAGTCTACCGCAGGCCTTTAATATCATTATGCACAGGTAAAAGAGCGAAGGCAGAGAAAACTGATAATAAAGTTTAAGAATCCAAAATTTCGACGTAAAATAATGGGATCAAGATGACTTACATGCGAACACAGAATTGTGTTTAAAGTTTTAAACGTTATATAATTTTCAACTTTATTATAAAGTGGGATGGTAAACTTTCTTTTATAAAAAAAATAATGTATTATATAACCACGGTTCGGATAAACTTGTGGATAATTTTAATGGTATATTGCTACTTTGTTGCCCAAAAACTTACTGGTTAGCGTGCTGATCAAGAGGTCTCGGGCTCGATTCCTGGGTTGGTCCAAATGTTTGTGTGATCCGCAAATATTTGTTTCAGAGTCTGGGTGTTTTCTATATAATATTATCTATGTATTTACAAAATAAGTATGTTTATTTATTTGTATCAGTTGTCTAGTACCCATAAGACAAGCTCTGCTTAGTTTGGGGCTAGATGGCGTTATGTGTAAAATGTCCTTTAATATTTTATTATTATATGGGACAATGATGCAGATACATCCCAGTAAGCCGCCTTGGTGTGGGTCACCATGCTGCATTCACGTGTAAACTCACAATGAGGATGGTGGCCCCTACTACTGACTTCTACTTATGCCTTCTATCAGGCAGAGTATTGAGTCACTTTATATATAGTAAAAAATGCAGTTATTGCTGCATGGGTACCAATACTATGTCGGCTTGTTCATGATTGGGTCTTCGTTGTCGCACTACAGAATGAAACACGACAGCATGTATTCTGTTATTTTAAGTTTGTCTTCTGTGTGAGGGTAGTACTGCCCTGGTCGAGCCGGCTTATTCATGCTGAAATTAGCGTGGCAAAGAGTCAGTGTATTTAGTTGGTCTGGGAACGTGAATTCATTAGAATCCAAATCTTTCCACGTTGATGACATCTGGTAGAAAAATTGAAAATAGATTAGACATAAAAAATAACACCAATAAAAAGGCAAAGGAAAAATCCGAGTCTCCTAAAAATCCTTTACCTTTTACAATCTTCACAAAAAAAGGTTGTTCGTGTCTTTGCTCAAGCGCTCATAATATTCAGTAAAAAACTGACATTCGCATTAAGTTCCCTGTCACGTACCACTCTTGTGTGGACGCAGCTTAAATAACGCATCGATAGGTACCTACAGTACAATTGTTATCAAGTTTCGTGCCTTTCTACAATTGGAAATAGAATTTTCATTCTCAACTATGGAAAACGTTATATGATCGTGGGAAAAACAATGAGAATATACAATTTCTCTGTCAAGATTCTTGAAATAGGCTTAGAGAAAGAGGAGAAAGAGAGATCTGAGAATTTTATTAAAATAGCGTTCGCCTGCGTGTATGGCAGTTATCACGGTAAAAAATAACTTTTGTCCTTTATCGAGCTCTATAACCTTGTGTACATAATTTCGTTTAAATCTGTTGAGTAGTTTTAACGTGAAAGCACGACCAGCACGACATACAAACAGAGTCTTTCACATTATAATGTTAATTAACTATGTTGTTACGTATTGAATTTAATCTTTATTGCAAAGAAAAAAGCTGAAAACTCGAAAAACCTTTTTTTTTTTAAATATCGTAATTTAAAATACCTAATACTTTAGAAATATTTCTATCAAGTATTTGGTATAAACAGAACATAACTTAAAGATTAAAGGTTTGAATATATTTGCGTAACCGACAAAAAGATGAAACGTGACGATGAGTACAGTTGTAACGAAACGTGCATTAAGTTTACCATTTCAGCAACATCACAACGCAGCCTTCCTGATGCAGATAAAAGGCCTTTGTTACCTAAGGCGTAACTCACAGAGTCAGGACAAAAGTAATTACAAATGTTAGTTCGTAGCTGGCGTTCATTAATATGCTAATACCGTTGCGAGAGCACCATCGAACTCCGAATTGGCGCAAAGAACTCTGAAGCAAAAAATGGGAGCTGAATTTTAAAAAGGGGAACCCACTGAAGCTTATTTTGATGCTGTAACTGAGAAAGGTTAATTAATTTGCGTTTTTATTTGCCTACGTTGATTGTATTTCTGTTTTGTTATGATGTACAATTCTGTTTTTAATTGTTAAGTTGTATATAGTTTGAGAAAGGTGACTTCATTTTTGTACAGTGTTTACCTGTATACAGTTATCGTTTGAATTTGTACTACGATTTGGTTCTTCTTGAGAATATTAGATGACATTCGAGACTAGGTAATCATTTTAGAAAAATATTATAATCAATAAAGAGAGATTCAAAGCAGTTTCTCTATTAAGGAAATAAAATTATTAATCATCTGCCTACTGCAGTCCACTGCTGGATATGGGCTTCACCAATTGCACGTCACTTGGTTCGATGTGTGATATAAGTATATAAATCAGAAGTAAATTTTATATTTATGTTTATTTCCAAAGGTACAGTCTTCCAAAACTGTGATTTCTTTTTTACGGCTTTTATATATGGCGATTGCAGACAGTGCAATTACGCAACATGTTGACTACACTCCATGGTGGCCTACTGACATGCTTCCGCATCCTTGGGCCTCTGGTCATGCACTCATCAACGAAACTCAGCAGCTGTCATTTTAGGTTGGATTTCTGTGTGAAGTCTTAGCATAACTCTACTACCTTTTTTCTATTTTACATTCTTTATTTGACATTTAAATCCTAACCTGGGTAAATTCTCATACCTATAAAATAAGACACAACATTTAAATTATGTCTCTTTTGAAAGTCTTCAAATTTGGAAGAGCTCAAATGGTATTCTTTTAACACAATGATTGACTATAAAATAAGGACGAAAGCACGTTCTCAATTATCGATAAGCGCTCTCAAGCACAAGATCATGATGGAGATTTTATTAAAATGCATAAAAATCCGTTATCATAAATTGTGATCACTCGGGTGGCGATAGAAAATGTAAAATTACATAGTACCTACATGATCGTAAATTATTTTACGTATTTCCTGCTCTTGAAAAGAAGGAAACGAACAAAGGATGATCTAATCTGTTAAGTTTGTAAAGAGGGTAAAATTAGTTATTGTATGATAAGACAGTTTTAAAAGTGGGAGGCAATTTTATATGAAGTAACTTTTGACCAAGGCTTTGCCTTTGCTTTGGCTTTGGCTTTGCTATCGAGGTAAAATAAATCGGTAGTTCATGTCCTCTATTAAGCATCAAAGCTAGAATTTCATTGAAATCGATGCTGCGGCTTATAATTTTAGTATTAATATATCAGACAGTTTTAATTCTTATGATCATTACCTGCTCTTGATAAAAAGAGAGAGCTCGTGGCGTGATTATTTAAACTCATATAAATTTTTGTTTGTCAACCAATTGAAATAAAACTTACATTTAAATTTTAAGTGCAGCTTACTATAATACATATAAAGGAAATACAGATAAATCAGTACAGCCACTTTTGAGATTAGCTTGTACAAACAAACACACCGACCAACAGACAATAGAGACTGCAAGCAGTAGTTTTTCTTCACTTCCTATAATATACAGCCATCAACCTCCTTTTATTGTTTGTATAGATTTGGTTCGAAATTGTATTGACTATTGTTGGCTTTCAATCTGCAATGAGACAACTAAACTCTTAAATTTTATATGGAGAGAAACTGCAATCGGACCAGTACAATCTAAGTGGTAACATTACAGTAACTTAATTTAATACACCTCTGTCAATTCCTTTGAGTTTATGATGTATCTAAAAATATAAGACAATTTACTATCAACAGAAATATAATAAATAAAATTTAAATGTCTATAATATTAAATTAACAGTGTTTTTACGCATGCGATACGCACACAGCATATGCAATTATAACGGTATTTACATCAACAAGTAATTTTTAATATAAGTGTTTGTCTGTCTGCTCCAGGTAATCTTTAGAACAGCTCGATCGATTCTGATGAGACTGGCAAATGGATGATAACATAAGCGCAGAGCGTTAGTCGTAATTTATAACAAAATCCGCGGGAGGCACCGCGGGTCTCAGCTAGTATTCCAATAAACATGATCACATGATCGCAACATGAGACTACATAACTATTATATTAAATTTGAAAAATGATACAGCTCTAACGTAATTAAACAATTTAATCAACTGCCTCGGTGACGCAGTAACGTATGCGACTGCTGTGCTTGATGTCTCGGGTTCGATTCCCGGGTCTGACAAAATATTTGTTTGATCCACAAATATTTGTTTCGGAGTCTGGTTGTTTTCTATGTATAATGTGTATATATTTACAACAAAAATAAAGTCTTTATGTATTTATATCAGTTGTTTAGTACCCATAATACAAGTTCTGCTTTGCTTGGGACTAGATGATGTTGTGTGTAAAATGTCCGAAAAATTTATTATTATTAATCTCTTTCTTTCTTTATTATCAAAATAAAAAGAAATAAACAGAGACCCATTCTTATCGGTCTTACTTTTACTGAGACAATCGTATTGTTAAGGTCTTTGTTCACTTCATCGCCCAAATTTTCCACTTCAACGCCTTATTTACCTTCTAAATTGATACTAGTACAGTAAAAGCAGTAAAAATCCAGGTGCCGACGCCATTTCATGGGAATAAAAACGTTATATACTCGGCTTTATGAGCATTGCGATGGAGATACTCAAATTACTTTTACCTGTACTTCAAGTTATAAAGGTATCAATGAAAGAGTACTCTCAGATGTAAAACTATGCTAAGTTTGTGATATTATTTTAGTGCTAGATTTATATGAATAATAGTACAGTTCTTCTATAGACGAATAGATTGTTGAAGCAAAACATTGAGTCAAATGCATGAACAACTAATAATGGTATCCACTCAGAAGAGGGTTAAGGTCATACGTCTTCACGCTGGCCCAGTTCAGGTTGGGGACCTGCAAGACAACGTTGTGGCTATGTAATCTTGCTGTTGGATGTTTTAAGGCCTCCAAGGATAAGGCTTCACGATTATTGTCATATGATAACAGCTGGGACCAACTGCTTAATGTGACCTTCAAATCACGGAGAGGCTCATGGTATTATGCCACTAACAGTCACCCATCGAGATACTGACCACGCCGTTATTGATTACCCTCGGTGATTGTTTCTTGGGAACTTGTCCATGAGCGACTATGTACCTATACTTCAAGAAGTTGTTAAGAATTACTGGTAAGAAAAACCTAACAACAGTTTAGGCCCGGCCCAGGAATCTTATCTGAAGCCTCTTGAACGGTAGTTACAAACGTCAACTACTAAATCAAGGAGACGGTGGACTTTGCAATGTTAAACAAGCCTAATATATTGCCTTTGTGCTATAGTATTATTATCACTAATGTAGGGTCGCTGTCATTATAGGAACAACCCAATAAACAACTTAGGACCCCAAGGTAACCTCACCTGTAAGTTGTGCACCTGCTGATCGACTGTTAAGTAGGATCAATAATTCTTACAAAAAAAACGACTTCAAAGAACTATTCCGAGTACCCAAATCGTGACAGGTATGCCTATGATATTTGAGGAGTTCCCTTAATTTCTCCGGGATCAGATTCTAGTTTCTTTATCATGGAAGAAACGAGTTTTCAAATTGAAAAAGAATTATCAAAATCGGTTCACCCAATCGAACGTTCTGTATACGATACGATAACAAACATAAAAAAAATACAGTCGAAATGAGAACCTTTTTTTTTTTTTTAAGTTGTTTAAAAAAACGCGTAAAATGGGAATTTAAAATTCTTCTAGCTACCCTTTTAAGGAGACAGACTTGATTTTATTTTATATGTATTATTACAAGGAGTTTAATAAAATTGACAGGAAAAGTGTGCTCACTAATAGCATTCAAAACGGCTGGAATGCACTGCATCAATATGCAAGCTGGTTGAACTACGAGTACTTGGAACATCACAAAGGCCTTTTACATCCACTTTATTCCATATGACTGTAATTTCAATTTAACTGAACATAAAAGAGGAATGTGATACGAGTTAATTTCCGTTTAGTGAACTTTATCGCTCAAAATGTTCAACATATGACATACAATTTAAAACAGGTAAACAATTTTGCGGTTTTAAATTTTCATCCGACTACACTGTAATAGTTTGGGCAGTATATGTTTCATTACTACAGGACCGATGAATTAGGAGTCAATAGATTCCTATTCATAAATGGTGGGACAAGCTATATAAATTGTACCAATAGGGTTACAGTTTCTTTGATTTTTTCTTGTGTCGACCATATTAGTGTAGTCTTGAGCGATCCTGACTGGTAAAGAAGAGTGTTTTTTTTTATTATTCTTTATTTATTATTCTTTATTCACATTTAAGTTACATTTTTTTACAATGTCTTTATTTGCCAAACTATTCTAACAGTTTGTAAGCATTCCGCTCAATATATAATACACTTAATATGAACTTTAATGCTACTTTTTAAATTATTCCATCAACGGTATACTAACTAAAAACAAACAAAATATATCTAAGAAACAAACAATACATAAATTTGTATAACCTCAGAATGCTTGTGTGAGTTTGATTAACTTAGAATAAATATTATGTTATGAATGCAGTACATAATGATGGCCTAGTGAAATATTTCTGCATCGTTTCGATCTCTCACTCAACGACGAAATACGACAAGTACCGGGCCAAGTGAGAGTCGGCCCATTCATGTCGCAATCAGCGTGGCTTTACTAACTTCAGTAAAATAATTGTAAATTAATCAATACTTACATATGTGTGCGTGTATACAAAAATGAAGGTACTGAAATATCGTGTGTTCTATCGTGGGAATTCTCTAACAAAATTTATGAAAGTACTCCATTACACAACGTTTTTAGATCCAAGCAAATCTTTAGACCTAAAATTTCTTACCTATAAAAAGACATTTTCTCATAACTAGAAAATAATCATACTATCACAGCTGTATAGATTTACACTGTAAAGCATAAATGTGTTTTTATCCTTGGAACAATCTAACCCCTTAAATGTACTTTGTCCGAGCAATCCTTATCTTTTCCTAAAAGTTTCTTCATTAGTAAAATACTAAAGGTCTGTTAGATTCAAAGTTTTGATCCAGGATAATTACAACGTTTACACGGTGCTTTATCACGGCTTTAAGCTCCCATAACTTGGAAGTTAGCAATCCTAAATTTTAGTTTGGAGTACATGTTCGGGTGTTGAAATGTACGGTAATCATGATTAATTATGCGATTACGGTTGTCGCTTCATTTTGTTGGTGGAAAATGTTTGTTATATTAAGGGTTATTAATGAAACTGTTGGCATAATTTATGCAAAGTTTAAGGGTTCAAGATAATTTCTCAAGCAGTCTAGTTTACTTGAGACTCTTTTAATTGCTGTCACTGTCTTACGTCCTCGAACAATTCTAAAAATATATTGGACTTGTTAATTCTTAAACAAAATGTTTGTCGTATGTCTTTCTAAGTTTACCAAATTCACAAATAAAAATATGATCGTACAATATTTTTACCACATGTATGTTGGTTATCAACTATGTTTAATTTCTCAAGAATCTAAACTGGTTTTTTTTTAAAAAAATGTTTCAGTAGTTTAGTCTTATAGCATAAAAGAGTATTATGTCTTCTTATGGTATTATGATTTTTTTTTAATGTCTTCGTTAAAAATTTTATTTGTTTTTTTTTTAAAAGGGCTGTAACTAGCGTGGGAAATTATAAGAATACTTTTAATTGGCGTTATAAAGTATCGTATCTAAAAAAAGGAAACATTTTGTAGCATAAATTGGATAGTGAATGAATATTAAGTATTACCCAGCCAATGGTGCATCGTACCATTGTCGTACGAAAAACTGAAAAAACAGAAAAAATTGACAGCTATGAAATTTCATTTCAAAGCAGTAATAAAAAATCTGACAAAACAATTTTCATTAACAGACAAATGTGACCATGTCATTCATTTGCGTCAATCTCTCAATATAACGGTTAGTTTCAGAGAGAGAGAAAGAAATACAGATAGAAATGTACATTACTGCAGTTAACTTACTAATCTTTCTGAAATTAGTTCAACTCACCCGCCATATCTATCTAGGTCAGTCGTACTCGTTCTTGCTCTACGCACCAGAGGATACTATTCGTTAAAAAGATTAATTATCCTAAAATTATGACTTATTTTTCCTACCGATATTAGGTAATATATGTACAAAATTTTATATCAGAAACTGAATAAGAATACAATAGAAATTAGTCATTTCGAATCAGACACTTAGTCGTGTACTCCAAAATTTAGCTAGGATATTTAATAATAGGTATTATTTTTAAGTTAATCTTACAGATATTTTTACACTTAGAACTTTATAATAATTGCTACTAGATATTTTTAAACGTTGAATATAATAGTATTGCCTAAGACTCGCTCTAGGAAGAAGTGCCGAAACAAAACACAATGGCGTACTTTTTAAGTTTTTAAACATAATAACAACTACACGAGTACAGTATGGGTTCACAGTTGCTTTTTTTTGAAGAAATGTCTATAATTTTGAGTCGGACTCAAAATTATAGACATTCAAGTTCTAGCCATTGTCTTATCTAACCTGTATTAGCTAATAGCTAATAGGTAGTAGAGTCACGCTGAATCCAGCATGTCCATTCTAGTGGATAGCGTATGCGACTGCTAATCAAGAGGTCTCGGGTTCAAATCCCGGGTCAGGCCAAACAGTGTTTTTGGGTTTTTCTAAGGAAATTCCTAAGAGCAGCCCTGAGTTTGGAAGTTTGGCGGTTCTTCACGCCAGTGCCTCGGAGAGCACGTAAAGTCGTCGGTCCCGGTTATCATGAACATCTATGGCAATCGTTATTAGGAAGTAGGTGCCCTCAAATTTACTGACAACTAGTTCAACCTTCGAATTTCAGTTCGAGGTTTGATGCCAGTCGCAGTGGAAAAACTGATAAGTATTCAGTTAAAACCAGTTGAACTAGAAGCCGACCCCAAATAATATTGGGAATAAGGCTAGGAAGAAGATATAAATACATTTGAATTGGTGATATTGGAAACGGCTCTAACGATTTCGCTGCAATTTAATATCTGGGGGTTTTCGGGGCTGAGAAATCGATTTAGATTAGTATTATACTTGCGAAAACGCGAGTTTCTGAATTTTCATGCGTTTTCTTGAATTTATCATTGCTTGTGATATCATATTACTCTTTCAGTAACACTTAGTTGGTTGGTGGTTGGTACTCTAACACAGCAACACACAGAGAATAGATGGTGTTGTTAATCAATAAATTATATTCACCGAGTAAAGCTCGGTCGCCCAGGTACTAAATATATTATCTAAATACATACATACATACTTATCTACGTGCTTATAAATGATTGCTAATATATAATTTTATCTGACCTGGGTCCCGAAAAAAAGTATTGCGACACTGATTATTAAACTTCTTCTGAAATGGTGCCGGATATTGAAAACCAGTTAGGCACGTCTAAAGGAAATTCACCGAGTATAAACTTTTACTTTATAAATCAAATAACTTTCAAACGGAAGAATTAGGAAATTCAAATTTACAGTTTAGCGGCACCAAAAGTAACGTTTAGTTTAGAACTTAAAGCTCATTTTTCCTTATAATAAGTTTATCCGTAGTTTAGAAACTTCCGTATTAAAAAAAAGTTTAGGGTAATTAGCTTGGTTACTTGTATGGATGATCTAAAGCCTAATTAATACTCCAAAAATTACAGTAACGAGTTAGGTAATCTGACACTTGAGCCAAATTGATAATGTCGTGTTGTAAAAGCGAGTAAGTAAAAGAATTAAGTTGTTGAAAAGGTTAACTTGAATAGGCGATCCTTTCTATTTTTTAGGTCTATTTTTTTATTATTTCTAATAATATTTCATTATAACAAAAACACTTTTTGGCCCGATCCGGTGTTTGAACAAGAGACCTCTTAATTAGCAGTCGCATACGCTAACCACTAGACCAACGAGGCAGTACATTTTTAGTACATATGAACAAATTCAAAGAAATTTTTTTTAATAACAATATACCTAACTGATTTACGATATTTACGAGTATAACAAGCGACGCTACTAGTTTTCTTCTACGAGCAACAACTTATGTCTCACTCACTCACCTACGTGTGGACCCCAACAGTCTACTTACCACTTATTACCTAATTAAAAGATAACTGTCAGATTAATTAACTTACCACTGTACTTGTAAATCGGGCGTTACGATTATTATAATAGTTGTGTGTGCGTGCGTGTGTGCATGCGTGCGTGCTAAAGTGCATGCGGGCGTGTGCACACAAGTGTTTGCCGACGGGCGAATTAGTATTTTATTCCATTTTTGATACCTGTATAACTTCATAACGAATATATTCAAAAATATTACATTGCTAAAGGAGTATCAGAGGTGACGTATTCATTGAGATGAAAATCCAAACAGAAGTATTCTCGGTTCGTTACATGTACACATATTTCTAAAAAAATATTTCTCGAAGTTCGTCAAACTTCGGCAACTTTGGAGGCTGGATATACGATTTCGTCAAAGACTGTTTCGTCTATATTGTTTCTTTTCAAGGTAAGCATGTAAGTATTTTTCCTTATGAAGTATATTAATCAGTTTGCAAAAAAGGAGACAGTAACATAATAACTACGCAAGACAACTTCAATGCAAAGAGAAGGAAAACTTGAAACCAACCCTATACCAACCCGTCTGGCCAGCGTGGTATAGTAGGCCAAAACCTCCTTTTTAAGGAGAGGCCTATGTCCAGCAGTGGACTGTTAAAGGCTGTTGATGAATGATGAATGAAAACATTATAAGTGAATTTGTATGTACATATTATTTGTGTTTAAACTCATAGAGAACTAGTTATAAATTTTGGTTCCATTAATAATTTAATGTATACAAGTATTTAAGTAAAATAATAGTGGCTGTATGTAATATCAAATGATTAGTTTACTAAATGCAAATCAAAATATATACGGAATTAATATTAAAAAGGCTTTTTTTTTAATTTTTGTCTGTCTGTCCATTTGTTCCGGCTAATCTCTGAAACGTCTGGCCCGATTTTAACGGGACTTCCTCTGGCAGAAAGCCGATGACCCCGCGGGACACTAGTACATAATACATAGATGACGTTCATGCATTGCTCATTTAGAGGCTTTAACAAATTTCTGAAAGACAAAGGTCTTTTATTTTTTTGTAGGCTGTCTGTTAAACTATCTGATATGCTATGAAAAAGGTGCAGTTGAGATATACTCGTATGCAATTAAATAAAAACTCAGAGTTCCCATCAATTAAAATATAAAAATATATAAAATCAACAAGAAAAGATCGTACCGTTAATATTGAAGTGGAGGGTGTTCAGCCAATGTGAATTTGTCAACTAAACCAAGAGTAAGTACCATTAAGTACCAACACTAAGTTACCAACAGTTTTTTTTTATTTGATATAAAGATATATGTACTTAAAAAATTTTCACTGTAGTAAAACGAATATGGATAAAGTTAGCTTGCATAGAAAATAAACAACAAAAGTCATGCGCATATGCAATAAGTCAATCATCAGATATACGGACCTTCATTGTGATTCTTTTTCAATATATGTACCAAACTTGAAATAATTCCTAATCCTATATTCACTTTCATAGGCTTTTGTTTTCTTTTTTGCTGAACGGGGCGTTTTAGTCTCTAGCTTATAGGGTACCTACTAGCTTTCCGCCCGCGGCTTCGCCCGCGTGGAATTCGTTTATATCGAGCGACACGGTAGGGGTAGATTAAATAATCTTACATGATTTTATGTTTGATATTAAGGAACTTCGACACAAATTTTCGTCCCCTATTTCAAACCCTTATTTTCGCGATAAAAAGTATCCTATGTCCTTTCCCAAGTTCAGTTCTATCTTCATACCAAATTTCATCAAAATCGGTTTAGTGGTTTAGGCGTGAAAGCGTAACAGACAGACAGACAGACAGAGTTACTTTCGCATTTATAATATTAGTAGGGATAAACAGACGTGTAAGATATAAAACTACTGATAACGGACCGTAATCTAACTTCCCAACATAATTGGGTAAAAAAATGGTAAAATCTAACTTCGAAACTCTAACATTACAGGCAGAAACAAAGAAACGAAAAAAAATATACTTTACCTTAGTTTGTTTAGCTCTCTGAAACAGAATCCAAGCGAATAAAGTTCTTCTGAACTTCGGCCATCAGCTTCACTTTAATAAGTTTTTGATAGGTTGAGACACGGATACGAGAGGTTATACTGGACACAGAGTATAATACAGTAGTAGTGTTAGGACTTGAACTTTACAACCTTTCTACGAACTTTTATTTCACACCTTATAAATTTATCGAGATTTCCGTCGTGGATGTCGCTTTCTCGCAACATGGTATTAAGAAAATCTTTAACCAGTTATTATACTGAAATAATAATAATTCTAAAAATATGTAGGAAGTTGCAAAGATAAAGGTAAAGGAATAAAAGTAAGTTTTATTTACATTATATTTAACATAATATATAAAATGATATATAAATAAAAGTTTTAACTTGTGGTTTTATAGTAAATCATGTAAAATTTACATGATTCATATGATTACATAATACATAAGACAATAAGTAAAAAAACTTTATTCTTTACCATAACTTTAAATTGAGAATCTGCATTTGGAAATAAAAAAACATGTAAATGTAATAAAATATGAATTTAATGTATGTGTGTAATGTAGGTTAAGCACTGAAAAGCCGTTTTGGCTTCACAAAAATGGCTTTTAAGTGCTTCTATATTGATAAAAGAACAAAACAGGTTAAAACAACTGTCCATAGGACTTTTAGGTTAAGTAATAGTATACACTGTGTTAGTGACGTGCTGAAATAAATTGATTTTATTAATGTGTCATTTGCAATTGAATTGATATTTATATTATTAGCTCGACAAGTGCCCAGTATCGACTCTCAGCTCTAGCAGTACCTCATCATCATCATCAGCTTATAGCAGTCCACTGCTGGACATAGGCCTCTCCACCTCACTCCACGCACACCACTCTGATCAATTTTGGGCTTCTGGCATCCAGCTCCTGCCAGCCATCTTGCGCAGGTCGTCACTCCACTTCATCAACAACCCATAATTTCCCGCTGCTGGGTTCGGGTCTCTCAGTTGAGGGTTAAGGCGAAATGCTATGCAAAAATTTCCGAGTGCGGGTTGGGGAATGGCATTACACGTCGGATACTGGCGGTCAGAGCCATACGTGGATACCGCACGGTGTCCACAGAGGCGGCGTGTGCCTTGGCCGGAACACCCCCGTGGGATTTGGAGGCGGAAGTGCTCGCCGAAGTTTATCGGCGAGTGGCTGACTTCCGGGCGGAGAATGGCTTTCGCCCTCCGCCCGAGGACGTGCGCGAGTGGCGCGAAGCCGCTCGCCGAGCCACCATGCAGAGATGGTCGTTCCGGCTGGAGACCCCACGCGCTGGCTTCGCCGCCGTGGAGGCTCTTCAGCCGGTCATCTCGGAGTGGGCAGGGCGGCAGCACGGGACCCTTTCCTTCCGGCTGACGCAGGTGCTTTCCGGGCACGGTTGCTTCGGAAAGTATCTGCACTCGGTCGCTAGGAGGGAACCGAGTCCCGCCTGCCACCACTGCGACTGCAGTGAGGACACGGCCCAGCACACGCTGGCGGTCTGCCCCGCTTGGGCGGCGCAGCGCCGGGTCCTCACTGCAGTCATCGGAGGGGATCTCTCGCTGCCGGCCGTCATAAGATCGATGGCCGGCAGTGACAGTTGTTTTACCGCGGTCGCAACCTTCTGCGAGGACGTAATCTTGCAGAAGGAGGTGGCGGAGAAGGCCCGGGAGGACGATATCCACTCGGACCCGATCCGCCGCCGGCGCCCTGGGCGGCGGAGGCGCGCATATCTGCGTCTCATGCCGCCCTGAGAGTGGCCGCGGATGGGCGGGACGGGTTTCCCGTCCGTCCGCAGTAGAGGCCAACCGCGAGGGGGCGGCGTCCGCGTGTGACCGGACGTTGCCCAATTAGAGAATACACACTTGAGGTGGTGCCCGCAACAGTGCGGGCAGGCGCTGGTTGGAGTCCAGAAGGAAATCCCCTCCCTGGACTCCTTCCAATACAAAGGCGCAGAGAGGGTCACACCGTGTGGTTTTAGTCGGTTCGAGTCCGACACACCACCCCGCCGTAACCCCCGACGGGGTGACGGTCCGCGGGGATTTCCACACGTAAAAAAAAAAAAAAAAAAAAAAAATGGCATTACACGTTGTGGCTATGTAATGCTTCACGACTGTCCGACTGTAATGCTTCATGACGATCCTATGATAACAACGGGGACCGAATGCTTAACGTGATCGCCGAATCACGAAAACACTCATAACAAATAATGCTACAAACAGTCGCCCTTCTAGCTACTGACCGCGCCTTAGTAGCTTAACTTTGGCGATTGTTTCCAATCACCTAAAGCCACTTGGCAAGACACCTGAATAACAGGCCAAATGCAATCAAGTACTTTGTTGTTTGCGGAGTGACATAGCCTATAAACTTGGATTTAGTATCGTCTGAAATGCGCTTTATACAGCTACTACTGCTGCTTCGGGCGATTCCTTTGATATATTGTACTCTGCTGCAACAGTTGTGTGATAGGTACCTACTACTGATCTGATAGTACAAGCTCTGCTTATTTTGAGACTAGATGATATTGTGTGTAAGATGTCCAAAGTATTTCTTTATTATTTCTTTATTATATAAAATGCATATTATTATTACTATTGCAATTCTATATTATACGTCTAAATGAAACTAATTTTAATGTTTTCACTTAAGGTAGTAACAATTGATAACTGACGGTACACAGTAACGATGATAGCAGAAGTTCAGTTAAATATAATCAGTAGATCTCATTACATTCAAATAACCATTAGAATTAATTAATTGAAAAAAATATATAATGCATCTGTTTGGTAAGTAAAACGTTAAATATTCAAATACAAATGCTAATTCTCATATTGATGATGGCGAATAAATAGAAAGTAAACAACTGTAAACATACCGACGAAAATAGAGGAAACATTGAGGATAGTTCGAACAGAAAATAGTAAAAGAGAGATACACTTACTTTGAAATACGGCAATAATCGACTAAACAGAATCAGTTAAACAGTTGAATCGAGAACAGAAATTCCATTTTTCATTGAGACGCTGACAGCTTTCGAAGTCTACTATTCTCCAACTTCGATACTCGATACTCTATGAATATGAAAAACGTTGCTTTATTGAAGTAGGTATCTTTTGTTACGAGGTAAATTTATGACATCTTTTGAATAATGTTCTATATATTTTACGTGAAATATTTATGATTAAGATTTGATTCTAACAAATATGTCAATACGCGGTCAAGCGGAGTTGAACTCTGAAGGTTGTTCATTTTAGTTCATATTACGAGTAAATCAACAACCTTTAAAAGTCTATTGATGAGCGTGGGCTCTTCCTTAGAAATGAGGTATTGGACTACTGTAACACGCCCAAAGGCATTCATTACCAAGTGCCCTAGGTGATTAGAAACAATCACCGAGGGTAAGCAGTGAAGGCGCGGTCAGTACCTGGATGGGTGACCGTTAGTAACTTAATACCATGAGCATCTTAGTGATTCCGAGGTCACGTTAAGCAGTCAATCCCCGTGTTGTTAACATAGGATAACAGTCGTGAAGCTTAGTTGGAGGCCTTTGGTCGGCTTAAAGACATCCAACCGCAAGATTACATAGCTACAATATTGTGTTGTCAGTCGCTAACCCGCACTCGACCAGCGTGGCGACGTATAGCTTTAATTCTCTCCTGAGAGGAGAGTTGAGCCTGGTAGTACGGCATTATGGGTTATTGAAGATATCACGCTCGCATTAGAGTTAGTAGAAGTGGTGACAATTCGTGATCTTAGTTCGTCAATACACGGATTTCATTAATACTTTTCATATAGCAACAAAATTGTGGTAATATATTTGGCTATATATTTGCAGATATACTATAAATAGTTTCAGTATAACTATTCGTACCCGTATATCAAGAAATAAAGAACCTCTATCTAGTTTTCGTTTATGTCAGAACGCATTGAACGGAACAACGATAGATGATCTCTTGGAAAATCTATTTTCTCGTTCTGATAAATACATTTCTTTTAATACGTATAGTATTTACGTTTCGTATTATGCCATAAAAAAATATGAAATAAAGTTATCCTTAGGCTATATCCTACTAATGCGAAAGTTGTTAAGGATGTGTGTGTGTATGTGTGTGTGTGTGTGTGTGTGTGTGTGTGTGTGTGTGTGTGTGTGTGTGTGTGTGTGTGTGTGTGTGTGTGTGTGTGTGTGTTCGTTACTCTTTCTACTGAACGGCTTTTCAGGACAATTTGCAGTAATATAGCTTAGACATCTGATTAACATAATATGTTTAAATTTCAGATTTTTTATAACTTGGTCATAATATAACGGTAACTGTCAAGTAAGTTGGAAAAAAACTGCCCTCTGACAGCTATCTTGGCGTGCGCTGCCCAAACCGTTGGAGTTACACAAAGATAATTACTGTTGAGTTATTCGTCCTACTTAGTTCTAAATAAAAGTCCGCGACAGCATCTATCCCTTTATGTGGAAGACATTACGATCAAAATAGTGAACCATAAATACAATTTAATGGGATATTTTTTAACAATGATCGAACTTTTATCAAATCAAAATTGATACCTACATAATGTATAAATCACTTTAAGTATTGAATGTAGATAAACTTTGTCTTTTATATTATGTAATTTGGACGAATAGTTTGAAAATTATAACAATATGACTAGCTGATTGAAGCATCATTAAGCGCCTTACTATGAGAGAGAGAGGTGCGGGGGGGGCGCGGGGGCGGAGGGGTAGTCAATGCATTGCTAATATTTAATGTTATTATAGATGCGAAAGTAATTATGTATCTTTGTTAGACTTTTACAGCTAAACGGCTGCACCGATTTTAATGAAATTTGCCATGGAGATACTTTGTTTCTTAAGACACAGACTACGAATTACCACGATAACCGACATACACGTAGGAGGAGCCGCGGGCAATAGCTAGTTATATATAGAAGGGAAATACTACTCACTGATTAATCAGAAATCTCTGAAACTATAACATCTACAACCTTTAAATTCGGCAGGTAGGTTTCTTATAGTGTGTAGGAATCCGATAAGAACGGATTTTACGAAACTGTAAACCTGTAAAAAGGGTAAAACGGGAGTTGGAAGTTTGTATGAAAATCCAATGTTATTGAAGTTAAAGTAATTATGGCAAAAGGTTTTTAAATTGTATTTAAGTTATTGAAAAAAACTACTTTATATTATAAGGAGCGTTTCTCTAAGGGATCATATTAGAAACGAGGTAATCCGGCAGAGAACTAAAGTCATAGCCCACAGGATTAGCAAGCTGAAGTGGTATTGGGTTGGCCATATTAACCGCAGGATCGACAACCGTTTCGGTGAATTAAGTGGAGACCGCGTCTCGGCAAACGTAGTGTAGGACGTCCACAGGCCAGGTGGAAAGATGATTTACGCAAGATGCCTGAGAGGAGCTGAATGCGAGTAACCGAGGATCGAACTAAGTGGCGTGCAATTGGAGAGGTCTATGTCCAGCAGTGGACTGCGATAGGCTGATGATGATGTATTAATATAACAATAAAAAGTGTTTTGGCTGGAACAATTAAAAATTATGTGCAAATAACTAACTTCACGCGTACGAAATCCCGAGCGGTCGCTAGTAATATTATAAAGGCGAAAGTAATTCTGTTCCATCTGTATTTCGGTCTGTCAGTATGTTGCGCTTTTATGCCAAAAATACTGAACCGATTAAAGTATACTGATACACAGATATTCTAGACCCTGAGAAAGGACATAGCCTACTTTTTACTGCGATAATCGATTTACGCAGTGTTACAAGTACAAAATTGATTTGCTTTAACAAGCACAATAACACCACGCAAGTTAACTTTTGTTATAAAATTAGAAATAATATTCAAGCACAAAATAAAGTGTGAATAAACCCTTAGGGGTTTTGGGGTACTGTCTAGTTTATTTGTTTTATTACGCCTTGAGTAAGTACAAAAAGTTTCGCCTTTCGATGGCGCCTCTGTCATGATATAATTTAGCAATTGTTTTGACCACGTTTTTATAAAAACTTTTCAAATAAGGGATAATGTTTTGAACATATTTTTTATTCTATTAGGATAACGACAAGTCCGCCTTGTCACTTTAATAAAAAAATGTTGTTAAGTTTTTACATTACTCTCAATTCAATTGTCTCTTTTTTTAAACGTTACAATAAAGGCCTTAGTAATAATATAAATGTTAAAGTAACTCTGACTGTATGTCATACTTTAACGTCAAACTACTAAATTGATTTAAATGAAATTTGAATCATAGATAGTCTTGAGAAAGAATATAGGCTACTTTTTACAGCGAACCGAAATACACGCGGGCGGAGCTGTGTGTGTGTGGAGCTCATCATCATCATCATCATCAACAGCCTTTAACAGTCCACTGCTGGACATAGGCTTCTCCTTTGAAAGGAGGTTTTGGCCTACTATACCACGCTGGCCAGACGGGTTGGTAAAGGGTTTGTTTCAAGTTTTCCTTCTCTTGGCAGTGATGTTAGCTGCTTATCTTGTTCCTTTAGTCGCCTCTTACGACACCCATGGAATGAATAGGCGTGGTGACACTTTGTATTCTTAATCCGTCACCACACGGACAGACGAACGCTAGTAAGTTATAATTGCATGTTTCATATCATTACAAATAGGATATAAGTTTTAAGCAAATATATGAAATATTAAACATATACACAAAAATATATTTAAAAAGGTAATAATTTTAAAAGATTCAAAATAATTAATATACACGGTTAGTTTTTAATTACCAGAGAAAAACTAGGGGCAGATACAGAACTTATATACTAACATAAAACACCATAGAACAAATACCCAAAAAACAAAAATAACTGAGTTATTATGGTATTTAAAATGTTAAAATACGCCCATAATTTATTGTCACCCAAATATTTTACACACGCGTATTTTAATTATCAATGAATAACATTTTCTGTTTCAATGTGTACAACGCATCGCCCAATACAGTCAAATCAGTTCAAAGTTCAAAGCATGCCGCCATTAGGCGCACGCGTCGCATCGTAGGTATTAGGTACACCGCTCGCACCCGCAACCCGCAGGCTAGGACATTGACACTTTCTTGTATATCATATCGTGAATTATATCATGCGTTTTGAACAAAAATTTGGTAGTTTTCGGGAAAATATTAACATGTATTTTTTTTGTTTTAATTACATAAATATGTTCAGTATCGAAAGCTGAATACCACATATTTTTTTCTCGGGACATTAAAAATTAGTCGTGTATATTAAAAATAAGAAAAGTGGTATATTAAAAATAACAACAAATATATTTTATGTTGTAAAAACAAATATGTATTTGTTAAAACAATTTCTTCATCACCAGAGTAAAGAAACACAGAATTTTTCCACAACACAGTGGTATAAATTAGAAAAGGAAAACAAAACATACAAAACGGAAATTTCTAGAAATAACTAAAGCCAAATTAAACACGGATAGTTTCCGAGAGCGGAATAAAGAAAGATAAATAGTTGTAATCTTTTATTCCCCTCAAAGGAAAAGCGGTGAAACGTACGAGTTTCTTTTAAAAAAGCAATCATTCAACACAGCAGTACTTGGTAAAAAAATATTGCCTACAATACCCAACGTTCCTGTTGAATTGGACACTTGGGAAGGAAACATGACATTTATATATTGTGACCATGTTATAGATGTAGGTAGTTTGTTCTGGAAAGAATCTGCAATTTAAGGAATGTCTATAGAGCAAGGTATCATTGAGTAAATGGTACTGTCGATTATTACTTAGATTATACATTGAAATATATTAACTCTTGTGCATCTGTTTTTTATTAAGAAATCATTAAATCTAAGAATAACACGTCAGCTATACTTACATAGCGTTTGTTGGAATGAACTGAGATGCAAGATGTCTGAAAAACTGTTTTAGACACAAAAAGTAAGGCGCGTTTCTTACTTCCTATGCCAGGTACAACAAGTACTAATTCCAGGTTTCAAAATTCTGTAGTGTAGATATTTTAATCTGAGGTTGCTAATAAACGTGAGTCTCGGGCTCGGGATAACGAATGAATAAAAAGAAAATATCATTCATTTAAATAAGGAATATATTATTATTATTCTTAACCTGTTGAACTAGTATCCGACCCCAAAGTATCTTGGGAATATTAAAGGGTAGGAAGAAGAAGACCCTTGAACCTATAAAATTACTACATAACGAAAATTTAAAAGTAAATAACGACTTATATAGTTTGGTTCCATCGTGTGGCCTCTAAGTATTATGTCCCTTCAGTAATTTGACTGTTCATAAGGTTTGAAACAAAACTCATTCAGACTTTGGCTGTACGCCAGCGTAATTTTAGGAAGATGATATAATTAAGTTATTAGTTTATTACTTGCTGAGTTTATGAAAAGATATCTGAGAAACAGATATTTTCGTAGGTTATATAAATATAATAGCCATAAAGGATAACGGAATGGTTCAATTAATAAAATAAATAAGAACATCTAAGCTAGTAAAATGAGTAGCAAACGGATTCTTTTATGTCAAAGTTTATACCATTTGCAGATATACTAAAAGTTGAATATCCGTATCACTAAAATTAACCATATTGTATTTATATTTAAATCAAAGTGACTTTATTCTGCTTGATGGAAAGATGAGTAGAATCTAAAAGTATTGGTCAATATACTCACCGTGGATGCAGGTAAAGCAGCATGGTAACCCACACTAAGGCGGCCTAGTGAAATGCTTCTGTATCCTCATACGGACCCCAAATTTTTAATTTTGTAGTTTTTTTGTACTTATTCGCACTAAATACGTAACTCTGATATCAGTTGGTATCAATTTATGGTATCAATTTATGGTATTCTATATCTATGGTTAAAACCATACACATCTATGAAATAGTTTCTAATATCGCCAACGTGAATATACAATCGCGGTATTACAAAATAATATTTTGCTAATAACACTATACCACTCCAGTGAAGCAGAGCTCACTTGGTTTTCTTTTCATTCATTTAAAATTAACTTTTATGGCCATCAAATAACGAACAGTTATAGAGATATAAGAAAGTTATATCTCTACCTGCTTTTTCATTTAATATTTACTTTGATATAGAACTGTCCATTATCAATAAAACTTGGAACTTTGGGAACACTCCACGCAATCTGTAGGTGCCCTTATTTATAACATACTTTATTTATAGACAGGCTTTATTTTTTAGATGAAACTCAAACGTTTCTCTGGTACTTTATGAATAAATATAACCGATAAAAAAAAAACAAATAACTTACTGGGGTTTGTCTCAATTTTTGTAGTGTAATGACAATGTATGAGAAACCGTAAAAACATTTCTTTTTTTTAGTTGTTAACTACACGGTTGGCCGGTTTGTTTAGTGCTTTATGTGGTCGCCACACCCGCTTTCTACTGCGCCAAGTGCCGTAGGTTCAAATTCACTTTGTGTGATTCACAAATTGTTGTTCTGAGTTTGGGTATTCTTTGTGTTCGTTTAATGTATATTTGTAAAGTCCCCCGCGACACAGAATTACATTCATAATATGGGGGTCTTTTAAAAAGAAAGAGAAAAAACATACTAACATACATACTAGCCCGGAGAGAGGTTGTCTAGAACACTTGTTGTTAGGGAAGAACAGAAAAACAGGAAGGGTCATTACCAGCGCAAATAGGAATTATGTTTTTTTGTTGAACATAAAACTTATAATCCACTTTTTTAACTTTGTTGAGGCATACCATCTGAATTCTTTGTATTGAAATGATTCCCTTACAAAAAACGTATAAACTTTTGTTTGGAAATATAAGTAGCCTATTTCAAATACATATATTATAACATTGGAGACTCTGTATATTTTAACATACTTCTTATTTATTTGATATCAAATGATATTTTTTTTCTGAATGCCTATCAAAGTATTTACAGTACTAACTTCAAGAAGTAATTCATTTTTTTTTTGTGTCTGTTTGTTCCGTCCGGTTAATCTCTGGAACAGCTGGACCGATTTGACGATATTTAATCTGGCAGAAAGCTACTGACATAGTCATCATCAGCTTTCATCATCTACTGCAGGAAATACGAACATGGGAGTTCAATCATCAGATTCTTCAAGTTTTTCCAATCATTTTCATTCTAGCTAACATAAATTTACAATAGACCTCTTCCACCATAGGAGTTACTATTTCTTTAATCGTCCTTACGCAATGTCCTTTTTAAGTAGATACTTTAAATAGCTCTATGTTTATTGAATTTAAAACTGAGTGATTAATTACTACAATGAAGAATGTAATATATAATTTTTTGTTGTTAAGTTATCTGTAATTGTCACTAATTTCTGAATTTTGCAGCGCCATCTTCTTGTAAATGTAGCTCTCTATTTGGTTATTTGAGCGAGTGCAGTGCAAATAGTACACCATTTTGCGCCAGATGGCGCTCACTTCTAAAAAGATCTAATTTATTTGAAGCTCGTTTCGAAATGTCATTTGATATATGCCCTGGGCTCATGTTTCTACCGCTGACTTGCCGATGTGTAGCCTCCCTAACTGGTTGAGAGGTTACAAGAACTTAGACTTTTTTTTAAACAGCTTTGCTCCGCAGCTTTACTCGCTATTTACAACAATAACCACGGGACAGCTAGGTACGATTACGTTAGGCAGATAATTCATTAAAATCGGGTTAGTAGACTATGATGGAACATGCAAACATATTTACATAGTCTACCAAAACTTGCTTTTATCTTCACCGTAGTCGGGTAGAAATATGATTTAGGTCGACATACAAAAACAAAATGTACTAAAATGCCTAACAGCGCTTATTCCCACCTACGCAGCACTTTCTATACCATTAATGAGAATTATTAGCCGATATATCTTTATCCAATACCATTTATCTGATGATGTATTACGTAAAAGTTAATCAAGTAATGTATTTTAGGTACGTAAGGTAAATTATTATGTTTCACAAATATTATTTGCTCAATGTGCGATTTATAATTTTAGAAATTATCTAAGTACTATTTTTTACCCGCGGCTCCGTTCGTGTCCTAAGAGTATGAAAATAGACTTTTACCGATTTCCAAACCTATATATGAATTCAAAATTTCATAAAATCGGTGAAGTTGTTACGGAGCACTATGGTAAGTAACGTTGTCACACGAGAATTTTATATATAAGATGATGATTAGCTTTTTACCTACTTATAGACCTCTTCAAAAGTACAAATGTCAAAAAATTATGTTAATAACAAAATTGTCAAACCTTGATCACAATTTTGATATATGTTATAAAGCGACTACCGCTTTATATCATTTATAACAAATAGCAAAAAAAATGATCCAAATATAAGATCAACAAGTAAAGCTTACTCATTCACAGGAACACAACAACACCTAAGTGATTGTTGTTTGGCTGCGGTCTTCTATATGGCAGAGGTATTTCACCAGTTGGGCTGCTCCAATTCAAACCAAATAGTTTGCTATGCCCTACCTCTCACGTTTTTTTTTACTACTTTCATTTATGTTATTTTGTTTAGTAATATAGCCAGTTCCAAAAATAACGGGTCAGTCACATAAACCAATAACGGGTCAGTCACATAAACCCGAATATCTCCCGAACTACGTATGCCATCCTAATGAAACGAAGACTGTTCAATTGAGAATTTAATTATACAGATAAAAAATAAAATAAAACTTAGTTACACCCACAATATTAATCTTAAATTAAAAAAAAACTAAAGTAGTCATATTTTTCTTAAGATTACATTTTTTTTATGATTGTTTTTTTGCTGTTTTTCATCACTTTCTTCATTTAATACTTTGTATTGCCTCCACGTGATGAAGCCTCCAGTGATGAAAAACAGCAAAAAAACAATCATAAAAAAAATGTAATCTTAAGAAAAATATGACTACTTTAGTTTTTTTTTAATTTAAGATTAATATTGTGGGTGTAACTAAGTTTTATTTTATTTTTTATCTGTATAATTAAATTCTCAATTGAACAGTCTTCGTTTCATTAGGATGGCATACGTAGTTCGGGAGATATTCGGGTTTATGTGACTGACCCGTTATTTTTGGAACCGAGTGTAGATATTAAGCCAATATTCAACTGTTACTAAGAGATGACTAAATTAACTCATAATCCAGGAATAGAGATTTAGGAATATAATTGGAAGATTCCTTTCTATTTATATAGTATTTCTATCTAATTCAATCGTAAATAAGAAAATATCTTCTACAAATTTGATAAAGCCAACAAAATATATGAATATCACATACTAGGAAGTATGATATGCTCATATTATTATTAATTTAGTAATATATCGTGGCACATCTTACAAAACCTGACCATCTGATGCGATAAATTGCAGTACTTAAAACATAGTCTAATCTTTATAATAGATGGCTTAAGGCCCGCGACACCAAGCGTGAGAATTTGTGATTGAACACCCACATACATATTTTACATGCACACAGACGCATCGCGCACTGTCGCATACATACCGTAGCAAGCAATCACCGACTTTCGGTTTTTTGCTTATGTTAAATATCCATCAACTGTTCGCCTTTGTAGAACGTATTTTAATGTCTTACAACGCACGCAATGTATCTTGCCATAACGTAAAGCCCGTAGGATTCATTCAGTACAGAAAGTCATAATACTTTCTGTATACCAATCGAATGGTCAAAGATTATAAAATAATTTTACACAGTATAAAATAAATTTGCTCGCGTGCATTGTCTGTCAACTCAGATCGTTTTAAATACGCAAGGTATTTAAATACGGTTTTCATCATAATTAAGGTTACCTTTTAAAGAAGATTTATTAATGTTATTTTATTATTTTAAAGGAACACATAAATAAAGCCAATATTGACAAAAGTTTACGAGTTACATAAATTAGGAATAACCTACAGTAATACTTTTTAATTATACTTTTTTAATATTTCTTTATTATTTTATTTGTGAATAATAATTTCAAAGTAATTTGGAACAATGTAATATTAATCCTTATCATAATAAATACTGTAGACATTTAAAACAATTTTATTCTACATGAAATATGTAGAATAAAATTGTTTATTACACAATATTATTTAAATAAATATTTTATAATACGTCAGAGCGTTCATCCAGGTCGCACCTCTCAGTGTAAGATTTTATTATGTCAATAATGTGTGATTAACGATACATGGTCTTATAGGCATTTAAAAAACATTTAAAATTTGACAAATTATACTCTCCTTTAAAACCAATCTATCCATTGCTGCAAACATCATGAAAATTGGTGCAGTAGTTTTTAAGTTACGTTATGTTTTGAGTTTATTAGACAGGTTGAAGAGGCAGAGGACTGTGTTTTTTTTTTAATATATTTAATGCAAACGGCTTATTTACGCAATAATGTTACTAAAATAAATGTGAAAGTAACTCTGTCTGTCTGTTTGTCTGTTACCTTTTCACGCGTAAAACGCTGAACTGATTTTGATCAATTTCAGTATAGAGATATATGGGACCCCGAGAAAGGACATGGCTACTTTTTACCACGAAAATCGACACACTCGCGGGCGGAGCCATGGGCTAAAGCTAGTAAAACATAAATACGACTAGCGGAAAGTAACTCTGTCTGTCTGTCTGTTACGCTTTCACGCCTAAACCACTGAACCGATTTTGATGAAATTTGGTACGAAGATAGAACTGAACTTGGGAAAGGACATAGGGTACTTTTTATCGCGAAAATAAAGGTAGAAGGGTTTGAAATAGGGGACGAAAGTTTGTGTCGAAGTTCCTTATTATCAAACATAAAATCAGGTAAGATTGTTTAATCTACCCTTACCATGTCGTGTGATATCAACGAATTCCACGCGGGCGAAGCCGCGGGCAGAAAGCTAGTTTATAATAAATAACAATAAATAAATATTTCAGACGAATGACACAGAATATCATCTACCAAATATTCGTGTGATCCGCAAATATTTATTTCGCAGTTTATAATACATAAACATACTTTTTTGTTATAAATACATACATATTATACATAGAAAACACCCAAACTCCGAAACAAATATTTGCAGATCATACAAAAATTTGGTCCGACCCGGGAATCGAACCCTAGACCTCTTGGTTAGCAGTTGCATACGCTGACCACAAGACCAACAAGGCAGTATGATATAATAATAATAAATAAACAACTATTTCGAACATCTTACACACGACATCATCCAGTCCCAAACTAAGCAGAGCTTATATTATTGATTCGACAACTGATATAAATACATAAACATACTTTTTTTGTTGCTTACCTATAGAATACACCCAGACCCCGAAATAAATATTTGCGGATCACACAAATATTTGGTCCTACACGGGAATCGAACCTGAATCCTTACTCAAGCAAAGTAGTCGCATGCGCTACTACTGCCCTCATCATTATGAAATGATGGCTACCAGGTCAGATATTGCGTCTGGAATAGCATTACAAAATAAAAAAATATTTAATAACTATTTATAACGTGCTTATAAAATTTTAGGGTTTCCCTATGAACTAACACTGAAAACAGCCAACACCTAAAAAAAAAAATTTTGTGGATCTCATAAACATTTGGTCCGACCCGTGAATCGAACCCGAGGCCTCAATCGCATATGCTACCACAGCGCCACCGAGGCAGTCATATAAAATGAATTTTAATAATCGGTCCACAATTGACAGAGTAATCAATGAATGTACAATAAAAAAAAACACAAATAATACTCCTTTTTTGAAGTTGGTTAATAATAATTTAAAATATAAAGATTGGTGTGTCTATTCTCAGACCTACCAAATATTATCAAAAGTTACACACAGTCACGTCGTCGTATGTAAACAATCAAATCTCTGTGTGCGTGACAGTGCGTGTGGAGCTAAAAACGAGCGTGCGCTCGCCTTGAATATTCGGAGAACACTGAATTTTTGGATCGCGTGAACTCTGTTTTATCGCAAATTATTTCTCCATACTAAAATGTATGGAACTTTTGCCGCTAAAAATTAATGATGTTTAAGATTAAATTATGACTTTCTGGTGAGAATTAATAGAAACCTTAAATGCTTAATCTCTTTTTTGTACTTTTTTCTTGCAACTAATAAAATATTTATTTCAAATAAAGCAATATAATACTAGATTGATTCCAAACAGAAAAGGTCGATTTCGGTGATTTTAGTCACTGTTGATGATTTTTTTCTCGAAAATAAATAATCGTATTAGTAACTTTACTCGGTTTCTCTATAGATTGATTTATTAAGAAACTGAGATATTTTTTTTACTGTCAAATAATGAATTAATTTGTTTCTCTTGTCATAACCGTAAGTGCTTTTTCGAGCAATTATGGAAACGATACCCCTTTGAACAATCGATTTCACTTTGTATCACATACATCTTCATTCTGTACATTCCATTTTTTTTTAATTTTTTTTGTTACACACACTGTCAGCTCTGCTTATTGTAGGGACTAGCCCTACAATAAGCAGAGCTTGTATTAAGGGTACTAAACAACTGATATAAATATATACACATACTTTTTTTTTGTAAATAAATCCACATAGAAAATATCCAGACTCCGAGACCAGTATTTTTGAATCACACAAATATTTGGTACGACTAGGGAATCGAGCCCGAGACCTTTTGATCAGCAGCCGCATACGCTAACCGCTAGACCAACAAGGCAGTCAAGTCACTATGTTTTATCACAAATGAAGTGAAATTTACGAAAATGTACCGCGCAAGTTTTAAATTGACATTAGTGACGGCTATCATCTATGACAGCAGTCACTGCTATCATCTATGACAGCAGTCACTAATGTCATGATCTTAGATCAAGCCATATTATTACTACAACCAGTGCTACATACTATGTTCACCAGGTTGCTGATAAACATACATAAATATTTCTAAATCAATCAATCATCAACAATCAATAATGTCCCGGTGCTCGGCTCGGGTCTCAATTCAGGAGAGGGTTAAGGCCATATGAGCTAATGCTGTAATAATAAACAAATAAACAAGACAATGAATGAATGATCATGCTCATCACTCACTTTTCGACTTACGGTCAGGAAATAAATTACCAGACTGGTCTATTATACTAGTTACTAGCTAGCCTAAAAGAAGTAGCCTAAGTTACTTCCTAAGTCATTAGCTTTCCGCCAGCAAAAGTTCCAATCAAATCTGGTAGTCTAGCTGTTCCAGAGATTTGCCGGAACAAACAAACAGATAAAGTTGAAAATTCCCTTTTCTACGTTAGTACCATATATGCTTTGATATTCATTTAGTAAAAAACTAGTCATTTGATATTACGCCATATACAGATCTACATCATCAACAGCCTTCAACAGTCCACTGCTCGACATAGGCCTCTCCTTAGAAGGAGGTTTTGGTCTACTACACCACGCTGGCCAGACGGGTTGGTATAGGATTGGTTTCAAGTTCTCCTTCTCTTTGCATCGATGTTGTCTTGCGTAGTTTATCCCTTAGGGGCTGTCTCCACGGGCGTGAGAATCGCGACGAGTCCGCGCTTTTATCGTCGGAGAATCTCCACGAACGAGCGATAATTCCGCCGCGTATCGTCGCAAGTCATAACGGAATCGCAGCGTTTACTTGACGATGTGTTGTGCTGCTATTTGTTAAAAGAAAGAATTCAGCCACGAGCACGCGGCGAGCCCGCTGCTTGTCGCGACGGGCTCGCGGCAATGTAATAACGTTTCGCGCGCTCGTTGCCACTCGTCGCATCGCCGCGATAATATTGTCGTGTGGAGACGGCTCCATAGAGAGTGTATAGAAATACGTTGCACGACGATGATATCGCCGCGATTCTCTCGCCAGTGGAGACAGCCCCTTAGTCGCCTTTTGCGACACCCGCGGGATTAATAGGGGTGGTGACACTCTGTATTCTTAATCCGTCATCACACGGACAATATATACAGATACTCAGATTTGATTTATTTATATAGATGTGTGTAAATACTTTTTCAAAAAAAACCCCTGCAGTTCTTAATTAGAAACACGTAACGGTTTTATCTTTTACACTTTCCTGATTTTATAAATGATTTATAGTAGTAGAAATAAACAAAAAACAATCACGACGAACAGTTGGTTAAAAAAAATCACAGCCCTATTACATTCTGCCGATCGAGAGATATCTGGTTCAATTCCAAGGTCGGGCCACAGGAAAATAGTTTAGACGCTACGGTGGAATATAATAAATAATGTCAAAACTATGACCCCTTCATGTTGGCTTCGCCGTCGAGTAAAAAGGGTATTGTCATACCGGTTGCCCATAGCTTTTGTAATAGACTAACTTATGGTTTTTTTTTGGGATGTTAGACTGCAAGCAAGAAAAATCACTTGATTAAAATTTTTGATCTGGTTGTGGCATGGCGCCACCGCCGCGCTCCCACGCGCTATGTTCTCAGCGCCCTGCCGTGACTATAAAAGCAACGCGCGGCTCAAGACTGGCCCCGAGGTTGAAAGCCCTCAGCGCTCACCGTAAGTCCACGTAAGACTGTAGAGGCCATCTGTCATGCATTATACAAAAAAAAAGACTGACTCTTTCGACCACTGCTCGGCTCCACGCGCGGAGCTCCATCCGAAGCTAAGTGCCTCCTTGTTCTGGGAGGCATCGCCGAAGGAAAACTCTCGAGAACATCGCTCTACCGTGCTCGCGAAGTAAATCTTTTTATTTGTGTAATCATCTTCGCAATAAAAAATTCTTTGTAAGCCCTTGTCTCTTAGTTTAAATTTACTTTCTAATTTCGTGCACGTGGCGACTAAATCCCGTTTAACGTGACATAGTCAAGTACAACTGTAAGAGTCACAAATGCATTGACATTTTCCCATAATCAGAGGGAGGAAGCATTTTTTTTTAATAAATATTTCTCATATCTAACACACACAATCAAGCTTCGGACAAAGCAGAGCTTGTACTATAACAGCTAGACTGACTGATACAATAGTTATATACTTTTTTGTTAATACATATTGCACATAGGAAACACGCAAACTCCGAAACAAATCAGGGATCCGGTGTACGACTGACGGTTTTATGTGTTCTCCGAGCCACAGGGGTCAAGACCCCGGGCTATTATTAAGCGTTTTTATAATTAGAAAATTCAAAACACTCTCTGGTCCGACCTGGGAATCGAACTCGAAACCTCTTCATTAGCATGCATACGCCAACCGCTAGACCAACAAGCAGTTAGTAGCGTAAAAAAGTTATGTACACACACATACATACAGCAATAGCAATGCCATTTAGGTGAAGCTTATAAGGCCACAGAAATACAAGAACTTCACGGTCGCATACCACTCTAAAACATTACTGAATACCATTACATACCTACATTATAACTACGAAAGCACGCTGAAATTTCTAACATGCTCATGTGGAACAATATGAGAAATTAAGAATTTAAAAGGAATGTTATCATTTCTATTACTTTATTATTTCATAATATTAGTTACTAGTTCGTTAGCGTGATATATAAGCTCAAACACTTCTAAGAAGAGGATTTTGTCCAGAAGTGGACTGTTAAAGGCTGTTGATGTAATCGAGTCGTTTTACGCTATTTTGCTAAGGGATAAACTACGCACGACAAAATCAATGCAAAGAGAAGGAAAACTTGAAACCAACCCTATGCCAACCCGTCTGGCCAGCGTGGTATAGTAGGACAAAACCTCCTTTCTAAGGAGAGGCCTATGTCCAGCAGTGGACTGTTAAAGGCTGTTGATCATGTTGATGAAGATCACATTGGTTGCTTAATATTTTCTTTACTCGATGAATGTTATACATTCAAATCAATAACACATAATGTCCCTTGTCTCAGGTCTCCTGACAGAAGAGGGTTAAGGTGATACGTCCCCATAATGGCAGAGTACGAGTTGGAAACTAGCACGATACGTTGTAGCTACGTAATCTTGCCGTTGGATGTTTTAAGCTGCAGGAATGCCTCCAACTAATCTTCTAGTCCAACTAAACTGCAATCTTAGTCTAGTCAACAAGTTGAAAATGGTAAAAAATAGAGATACTGCTCTTATAATTATGTGCGATACATACATACCTAATAAGATCGCGCCATAACAGTTAAAAAAATACTATACTAAACAAAGTATAAATATTTTTTTAACTTTTATGGCGCAATCTTGTTATGTATGTATGTAAGAAAAGCTCTACTAAGCGAAAAAAAATTAATAACTCTCAACTTTAAAATTGTTTTTTTTTTATTATTATTACTAAGGGATATTAGAACAACGAGTTCTATTATCTCCACTAAAATAGTTTTCTTATTCTCGTTAATTCGTACAATCTTTAAACCTCCGGTTTCTGATCTCCTAATTACCTTTTTACGATCTCATTCATAAACGTAATTTTATTTTAAAATGTAGCTCTGTGTTATTTTTAAACTTTAAACTTAGAGACTTAAAGTTTAAAATAACACCCAAAACCCTAAGTTTATAATTACTCGACTCACTCATTGCACAGTAATAGTTCAGTTCGGTCCAGCTTAAGCTTAAATGCATTTTTATTTATTTTGTTTATGAATGTAAAAAACAAACTTAATTTACGAGAACGATGAGGTGTTGGTTAGACGTGGAACCTCTTTGTAGCACTATCAGTTTAGTAATGAAGTAATAACAATTAAAATTTTGTAAGCAGTGGAGTCACGCTGATTTCAGCGCGAATGGACGGACTTGCCCGGGGCAGTACTACCCTCACACAGAAGACCAACCTAATAATGTCAGCATTCGTGTTGTTTTATTTCGTTTGTCAGTGTGGAACGGGAGACCCAATCATTCTGCATCATACTCTCGGCCTCCGGAGGAATCTAGTCATGCTTTCCATCAGGCAGTATAGTGTCACTTTGGTAGGCTCAAATATTCTTCTTCCTAGCCTTATTCCTAATAATATTTAGGGTAGGCTACTAGTTCAACCGGTATTACCTGAATATCAGTTTTACCATGGAGCTACTGGCATCGCACCTTCACCGCAAACAGAAGAGAGAACTGAAATTTGAAGGTTGAACTAGTTTGTCAGTAAATTTGAGGGCACTGACTTCCCAATAACGATTGGAATAGATGTTCATGACTACCGGGTCCGACGGCTTAACGTTCTCTCCGAGGCACGGGCGTGAATCACCGCCAAACTTCCGAACTTCGAGCTGTGATTAGGAATTTCCTAAGAAAAACCTAAAAACACTTTTTGGTCCGACCCGAGATTTGATTTATAGTAAGCTCAAATATATAAAACAAAACAAAACAATACATCCCGTTACACAATGGCAGTAAAACTTGTTTCAATCCCTTTCTTTTATTGTTATACATATCCGTTTCAATATTTCAATCTATCCTATTCTTTAAAAGGCAAACGCTATATATATAAAAAAATATTAGTAGCCTAAAAGAGAAATATGTACTTTTTAGGGTTCCGTAGCCAAATGGCAAAAAACGGAACCCTTATAGATTCGTCAAGTCTGTCTGTCTGTCCGTCCGTATGTCACAGCCAATTATTTCCGAAAATATAAGAGCTATACTATTGAAATTTGGTCAGTCGATGTATTCTGTGAACCGCATTAAGATTTTTACATAAAAATAGAAAAAAAACAATACATTTTGGGGGTCCCCATACTTGGAACTGAAACTCAAAAATTTTTTTTCATCAAACCTATACGTGTGGGGTATCTACGGATAGGTTTTCAAAAATGATGTTGAGGTTTCTAATAGCATTTTTTTCTAAACTGAATAGTTTGCGCGAGAGACACTTCCAAAGTGGAAAAATGTGTGTCCCCCCCCTCTAACTTCTAAAATAAGAGAGTGATAAAACTAAAAAAAATATATGTTGTACATTACCATGCAAACTACCAACGAAAATTAGTTTGAACGAGATCTAGTGAGTAGTTTTTTTTAATAGGTCATAAATCGTAACACGCAATTTACCTTTCATCCAATCAATACACTAGTATAAAAACATCGATGAAAGTTACAACGAACTACAAGAACTTTTATATGATGTTACTTGCTGATACGGAACCCTTCATGGGCGAGTCCGACTCGCACTTGGCTGTTTTTTATTATTTAATTTCATGACTTAGAAATAATAATAAATTTCGCTAACAGATGTCAAAAAACAGAATAAAAATTGAATGACAAATGATTTTCATTTTCGAAGTAAATCTTTTACAGATATTTTTACACGTCGCACATTACAGCTAGAAAGTGTCGGCATTTCCTACGACTCACTCTGGGGGAAAATGCAGAAATAAACCACAAAGGTGTCTTTTTTTTTAAATCCGTGAACAGTGATTAAATAGTAAACTATGCGAGCACAGTATAGGGTTTGGGTTTTTTGAAGAAAGGACCATAGTTTTGAGTCAGCCTGCCCATATCAACATTAACGACCCCAAGCAATACAATAAATAATGGAAAAACTAAAATAAACCAACTAAAATATTAAAAAGCATTAAATTAAGATATTGTAACAAACGTCTAAGATTAAACAGGTTTATTTCATTAAAGTTAAATTAAATAATTAATAATTATTTAATCATTTGTTCAATGTAACTTTATCCATTGTTTGAATATACAAGGAATTGTTTCAAAGTAAAAACGGTTCAGGAAGGGTTGATAATAATACAATGAATGAGGTTTCTTATAAATTCAAGAAGTATTTTCCGAATTATTTTAAATTAACAACATGAATGCAGTAATTTATTTAATTGTTAAGTTTTTGCAGTTCAAATCTCTATGCTGGTGATATAAAGACAGGGAATTAATTTAAAAAAAATATACATATACCTAGTTGTCATTTAAATTCTATGATTAAAAAATTAAGTTATTTTGAAAATAACTATGTTGAAAAGATTTCATTGCTACAGTAAATTTATATCAAGTTGACCGTTAAAAAAATGTTGTAATAACACTAATAACGTATAGAAAAATGTTGTATTTATGTTGTTCATAATATTAATCGTTTATATTTATTTAGTTTTTTAAATAATAAAATAAAAATGCAACTTACCATTTTAACTATAAACACTATCACAAAACACAAATTCCTAATCACATCACAAATAAAATTTTATATCATACATACATATACATAACTGCCAATAGATTATGAACACGAATACGATTTCTATGTAAATCGTCCTGTGATATAAACACTCGCAGTAAATCCAATTAATACGCTTTCGTAACGTTAATTGTCAAAATCGGTTAGTACTGTCGTTCACGAGACATGCTCCCTGCACGGCAGTCGCGCGGAGACTGGGTTCTGTCAACGCCTGAAACTGAAAATACGCAAGGCTCGCATTCCCTTATTTTGCGTGAAACATTGCATACCAGAATATTTTGCAGTAGTTTCTGCATATTTTTGTTCTAAGAAGAATCGCTTAATAATTTGAGAGTGTTATATTAAAGCAATATACAAAGAGACAACCCTTTCGGAGAAATATTATGTTTCTTGGAAATATATAGTATTTTCAAAGTATTGAGTTGATTACAAATAATATTCAAGAGAATGCTCTGAGGGTATCAGCCTATAGGTATCGTAGCCTAGGCTGTAATGACTTTTTCAACAGTTAAATGTAACATGTTCTGTAACGATTGACTTGTTGTAGCGTAATTTTATGCTAAGAAAGGGTTATATGTACCTTCATGATTTATTTAAATTTTATCAGATAATTAAATAATATATCTACCTATATTCATCACTAGCTCAGTTCCACGCTGTTACCGGAGTTTATTCTTGTAAATTGTGATTAACGCTGCGGCGCGAAGCAAGAAACAAGTCGTAAATTGGTTTAGTTACTTCTTATGTAAGCAGCTATCTGCTAGTACCGTAAGATTAGCCGAAACAAACAGACAGACAGACAAACAATTTAAATATTACTTTTACGTGCATTTTGTATTTTTTTGATATTAGAAACAAACACTTAAATTTTGTTTGTTTGTAAAGAACAAACTATACCATCAGTGTGACTTAAAAAATCTCTCACAGAACTAAAACTTGGGACTCAACAACATACCAATGACTTATGTACGAATTAATAGAAAATCCACTAAAATGTTATAAATTTTATTAAATAATTTAATTACTGGAGATAGCTGAGGTTAATAATGTTACAGTAACTAAATTTTGAATATAAATTGTCAATTTACGAGTTAATTGTTCCAGCCAATATTGTTTATGACTTAGATTGCTATCAGTCTAGACTTAATTTTGTTATTTTTAAATACTTTAGGTTCTACTCAATATAATGACATGTATTAGGGTAACGTTTAAATAACACACTAGCTTTCGCCCTAGGCTCCGCCCGCGTGTATGTCGGTTATCGCGGTAAAAAGTAGCGTATGTCCTTTCCCAAGTTCAGTTCTATCTTCATACCAAATTTCATCAAAATCGGTTCAGTGGTTTAGGCGTGAAAGCGTAACAGACAGACAGACAGAGTTACTTTTGCATTTATAATATTAGTAGGGATAGTGCATGTTTGTGTGAACAGCTATACAGAACATCATCTTTCTAGCCTTTATTATTTTCAAGATTATTTGGGGTGGGCTACTAGTTTAACCGGATTTATCTGAATATCAGTTTTTACACGGAGCGACTAATCTCGCACCTCCGCAATCCTGCGGAGCTAACCTAACTTTGACGTTGGAAAATTATAGCAAGTAGGTTTATAATAGTAGAAATAACATTATTATAATGAATTAAAAAAATCGACTGAGTAGAAATAATGAACCGAAAAGAGTAAAATGTCTTGAAAACTTACTATTCAGGTACACTGTGGTGCCGCATGCGGCGACAAGTGTAATTTTGGTATTCTTTTTTTAGTCTATAAGTAACAACTTATTTTTTTTAGGGTTCCCTAGTTTATAGCTCGGAACCTTTATAGATTCGTCATGTCCGTCCGTCCGCTTCTTCTCGACTTAAGCTGGAAACCCATTATCGGACGCGGCTGATAGCCGTGATCTAGAATATGAATATACACTGAGCTGTGAAAACTATCGGACGTATGTCGTGGACGTGACCTTTGACTGATCATGAGCGTTCGGACGTCCGACAGAAATCTGGCACAAGACTGACTGACGAGACTGTGCACACTTATCAGTCGCGTCCTTCAGCTGCGTCCGATAATGTGTCTCCAGCTTAACAGTCCAAACAGTTAGCGTTAGAAATATGAAACTTTGCATGGATATTTCTTTTTATGACGTCGACAAAGTGCTAAGATGATCACGAAAAATATTTTCTCCGATTTTTCATTTGTGTTGGTAAAAGTGTAATTTCAGTAAAAATGCGTTTATTTCTGTTAGGTTTCCACACCATCAAGTTATTGAAGAACTACATCAACTGTAAATAAAAGTTTTTAAATTACGGTACGAGACATTTCACCCACGAAAGATGTAAAATTTGAGTTCTAAAGTTATTTATATCTTTTTTAGGGTCCCGAAGTTTATGACTATGAACGGACATGACGAACCTATAAGATTCGTCATGACCGTCTGTCCGTCCGTCCGTCCTCGACTTACCGTCCAAACGGAAAGTGCTAGAAAGATAAAACTTAGCATAACACGACAAGATCGGGTCTGTGTTAAAGAAATATTCCATTCCGACAGTATACACACCAGGCATAAAGGTTCACAACATCGTCGGCACACCGAAGGATATATTGCCACTACAAACTCCGGGTGTTTATAAAATAGACTATTGCTGAAAGGGTCAAAGAGCATATCGCTGCTGTGAACAACCGACAGACGAGCAAATCAGCGATTGCAGAACATGCACTCGATGCAGGCATCAACCACTGGATTGAATTTCACAGCACGCAAGTCCTCTCCACCGAACGTCACTTTTACTCAAGAATTGTACGTGAAGCGATTGAGATTAAAAAGCATAAAATTTTCAATCGGGAAGATAGTTTTAAATTATCTACAGCGTGGAATCCAGTGATAAAAAACATACCACCTCGCTTTTCTGCGCAGTCGGTTAAACACCAGAATAGTGACCCATCGGTTTGCTTACAGAATAGGGACACTGTTAGTGTGCTAAGTGACGGTACATGGCGACACAAAAACATCAACAATATCGAAAATGTGCGGGTAGATGAAGAACCTTCTACTTCACGGATTCGACGACGGAGGGCGTGCGCTGATGAGCCAGTCAGCCTGTAACCACGGCCGGTGCAACCTGGTCGAAACGTCAGGTAAATCAGAGGTATGTAATACCCTAAATAAGTGATCGCGTTAATTCCCGTAAAATATTAATTATCATGGAACTCTATTGACTTTGTTTAAAAAGTACCATTTACAATATTTTTAGGTTTTCTTAAAAAAGAAAATGTTACATCAAAAGTAATATCTACTCTATTCCTTCCCTCCTTGATTTTGTTTATTAGTTAAACGTATAAAGTACCAAGAAAAACTTGCTACAACACGGATCTAAACTTCTATTGACGTGATTCTCGGATCTGGATATCTTAATTTAAAGAAAAAAAGCTAACGAAACAACTGACAAAGTCACTTTGCCCGTTTTTCTTCAGTCTGTTAAAATACGAGGTTGGATTGGGACAATGCGATCGTATTTCTTACCACATGTTTCAATAAGGAAGTTCATCGGGAACATTATTTTACATTAAGTAATGTACGCTTTCTGTATTTACGATTTCTTTTTTTCTGTAATGGAGTCTAACAAAATATGTTTGTCAACTATTCGTATTGATTTTTGGCTTCACTGTACTGATTGATTTGAAGATTATTTACATTATAGATATTTGGTACTGAAATAGAAAAGAATCGTGAACGTAAGCTTAAGCAAATTTCTGCTCAACTTGATCCCAGATGCCTAAGTATTTAGCTGAATAATCTTAGGAATATTGATGTTCTTCTAGCCGATTCAGTCACGGCGGCTTGGTCTCAAGAAAGATCATTTATCTACGCTGAAAATATTATAGTAGACAAGTATATGATACAAGTCATTGAACATTTTCAGTTCCCTAACTCTCACAATCTAATAAAACAGATATATAATACAACATGACCGAGAAGAGAAAGCAAGAGTAGTTCGTGCAGTTTTGCGGTTTTTTTTTAATGCTTAGCATACCAAAGTGACTCAACCTCCCTGATAAAAAGCATAGCAAGCATAGGGACCACCACGCGTGCTGCGAATGAACACAATAAAGTATCCTAAAGGACCTCAATTTCAAAACTCCGGGCTGTTATTAAGAATTTCTATAAATCAGAACTCAACTGAACTCCTGGATTCTACTCATGATTTCCATCAGGCAGAGTAGAGTTATTTGATAGGCTTAAATATTCAAAAAAAAAATTTTGTTTGTAACCCAGGAATAGAAGCTGAGACTAATGAGGCAGTTTGTGTTAGGGTGATTCTTAATCCAGCAATTACTTTACTAATGAAAAAAAAAAAACGTAATGGCCTAATTTTGTGTTTTCATCAACTTCATCATGTCGTAATTATTACAAGCGATTATGGATCGCTTGTAATAATTGCTATACATAGGGAGTAATGTATAGTTGAGATTTTCTTTTGCAAGTGGAAGCGTTAAGAATTTGAATAATTTTCGTGGTACGATCAAAAGCATTTTTGACATTATTTTTACAACCATGATTTCTTCATGCCATAACGAGGAATATAACAATATCATCATCAGCCCACTGCAGTCCACTGCTGGATATAGGCCTCTCCCAAGACATATTACAGAACCTGGTACAATGCTTTTTTCATCCCGCCACCTGGCTAGAGGGTGCCCCCCACAATTTTTGCCAAGACGCGGTCTCCATTTGAAACTCGCTTACTCCAGCGGTTATCGGTTCAACGAAATATATGACCAGTCCATTACCACTTCAACTTACTAAGTTTCGAAGCTATATCGGTCACCGTAAGTAAAATACTAGCCTTGCTCTGTTCAACACGTTGTGTGTATTGCTTTACAAGTTATGTTATAATGAAAGGCCCCCTAGATTGAAATTAACAAAAGCTAAAAATAAATTAGAATTTATTCTCGAACATATACAGAGACACGGGCAGAACCTAGTTAGTGATATTTTAAAACTTTCCTGTATATTTGAAAAGTAAAAAAAAAAAACAAGATTGAATAACTAAATTCTTGCATAGGAATCAATGCACATTATGAAAAATAAAATAATTAAATATTTTGGACATCTTACACACAACATAATCTAGTCCCAAAGTAAGCAGAGCTTGTGTTATGAGTACTAAACAACTGATATAAATACTTAAACATACTTTTTTTTGTAAATACATACATATTATACATAGAAAAACACCCAGACTCCGAATCAAATATTTGTGGATCACACAAATATTTGGTCTGACCCGGGAATCGAACCCGAGTCCTCTTGACCAGCAGCCGCATACGCTAACCACTAGACCAACAAGGCAGTCAAATGATCATTAAGTCATGGTAACATTCAGCTTTAATATTATTTCGATAATATTTAGTTCAAGACATGTTAGCATGCATATTATCATCATCATAAAAGCGTCAACCAATTTTCAGATCATTCAGTACGTATATTCCATGGAATTGACTGAAGTGTAAAATTAGAGTATACTGGACTAAAGGCCCTCTGGACAGGTCTCTACGTCATAGTTGCCACAGCTGACAGATGTGGGTGACGTCTCTTATATCACTCGTAGTGCAAAATCGTCTGTACGAGGAAATAGTTCTCGGAATGGTGTGTAACGAATCAATATACAAAATTGAAACGGCCGAGTGTAGATGTAATTCCGAAAATGAGTTGATTCTGAATCTGTACAAATAGTCTACTCTGATAAATAATTTAATTTATTTTCTACACAAATAAATAAAATTGGAGGGTCTGTATGTGTTATCAAATTAACAGTTTTTTATTAAATAAATATCAAAGTATACAGGTAACTAAAACAAAAAAAACATTTTTGAGGTTTTTGTCTATGTGTCTGTTTGTTTGTTCCGGGTAATCTCTGGAACAGCTGAACCGATTTTGACGGGATTTCCACTGGTAGAAAGCTGATGACCTAAGAAGTAACTTTGTTTTTAGACTAGTTTTGCCCCGCGGATTCACTCACGATTTACAACATTAACCGTGGGCAATACCGCGGGTATCAGCTAGTTGTTAATAATATTGCACAATAAATACACTCAATGCTAGGTATTTATTCACTGAGATTCATGGTTGACCGTGTATTAAGTATGACTGAGTGCTGTGGACTCTCCGCAGACTATCTCAAAAACGGTTGGCGTAAACAAAAAAAATTTTTACCCAACCTGTAACAAATTTGATGTTCTAAAGACATGATAACATCATCGGAGTTATGGAAACCAAAATAATCGCAAAAAACTGTTTCTTGTGACCTTGAATTGACATTGAATAGTGACATTGAATAGTTTACGACAAAGACACGAGAAAAAGAAAAAAATCTTTTGAGACAACTTTTGGAACATCGAAATAAAGGTTTATATAAGTTTTCAGCTTATTATATCTCTTTCCGAGGTTGACACCTTTATTTTGCTTATTTGACTAGACTTCTATGTGTATATGTGTTTGTGAGTCTTTACGATGTGTAAGTGAGGATATCTTTCGTGTATGTATAGTCAAGACACTGAAGCCACTTAAAAAAAAATACTTTGAAATTAATTTAGTCCGAGTATGTTTGTTCTTATCTAAGTCATTATATAGTTTTATACTAACTACTAAGTTAGACTAGTATGTTCAAAATCAATCTAAAACGTTTAAATATTCCTACAGAGAAAGGAAAGCGGAAATTGTTAATCCAGTAACAAATTTGTAATGAAAATTAAAATGGGACATCCTTTTACATTTCCAGAAGCAAACAGATTGATTTTGTAATGAGAAACATTTCGAAATCGGACTATACCGTTCTATATTTATGTCACTTGAAAGGAGAGTCTTCAATTAAAATATATTTGGCCGTTGAAATTAACCAATTTATCTTATGAGTGGCTCAAGAAAGAAACAATAAGATTGCCCGTTGAGATGGAAAAAAGCAGTTTAAATAACTATTTACTAACTTAGAGTGTCGCCTTGCTCACGTGTATGTCTTGGTTTTCGCGGTAAAGAACAACCTAATTCACTATGATAAATTCGCAGTGATTTTAGCCATGAAATCGTAACATTCAGACATACAAAGATACTTTCGAATTTGTAATATTTTAAAATGAATTTAGTGTACGATTACGGATGAAGTTAATTAGAACTAGTTTCTCAGTAAAAGAGAACGCTGAACAGAATTCGAAGAGGGCCGATCCCTAAAGTAGACGACGTCGGTGGTAATACTGTCTCTCGACAAGCCGCAAGCTGCCAAAGAGTTGGGACCTCTGGTAGCAGATTAAGCTGTGATCGGCGGTAGAATAGGCCGTAGGCTTGCCTGCATACTTGCGATTAGGCCGTAACGTACTCGGCCAATAAGTAGAAGAAGCCGAAGCTTTCCCCAAGACAGAATCGAGGTATTCTGGGAGGTTCTTAAATAATCCCCTTCAGAACAGGGCGCCTGAGCTGGCTGTCGGGGTGGCTTTTAGAAGAAACACCACATACTCATGGCTGCTAAGACTCCAAGAAACCGAAGACCCAAAGGGATTTTCCACCCTATCAACAAAATAATAATAATAATAAATTAAAGTAATTATGTTGTGCGTGTATGTATATCGGTTATCACGATTATATATATATTCCTTCCATAAAAGTCAAAGTATCTACACGGCAATTTATCGCAATAGACCGAGTCATGTTAATTTTTATAATATATATGTAGATATATTAGTTTAGACACGTGTGTATATTAGGAAAATACTAGAGTCAAACCCGGCGGAGACCCTTTTCAAGAAACATTTTAAACGTTGAGGTATTTTGACCCTTGGCACATTAGAAAAAACTTATGAAATATTTTTTATTCTTCTTTGAAATGTTACATATTTTCCCCATTCCGACTACCCTTCATCAACAACCCATAACGTCCCACTGCTGGGCTCGAGTCTCCTCTCAAGAGAGGGTTGCCCTTGCCTTGGACATAAAGCTTCTTCCGGAACAATCACAACCATTGATTGATCACTGTATACACCTAGAACATATAATCTCTCTATAAAAGACGTAATCTATAATCGATATTCACGACACCTAATCACCCAACAAATTTAAGAACCCATGACGGCCGAATAATGAAAATACGACACCATTTATCCCAGTTTTTGCCGGATAACTTCATTAGAACGACTTTAAAGTAACTTTGTGAAAACATCGACTTTGATGGATAGGGGGACAAACTCGAATGATACTGGGTATTACGGGCGAACTTTGTTCAACGGATTCTCTTGTTTTATGAAATATGGACGGTCCCATCGACATTGACGATAATTTATCGAAATGTCACCACCAGAGTGCAGACGAGGTATTTATTAAATGTAACTAAATAGATGTTCGATTTCAGTTTGTTTAGAATGGTTTCAAAGTGAAATGTCGGCGCCAGAAAGGGGCAGGGCAACATTATAACGTGATCGACCTCGTTCCAATGTTGAAAATATAAGTCATTTTACTAAGGGTAATCACAGATTCATCATTTTCTGTTATTTCCGAAGCTAATGATTTAGTTTGTGTGTTGTTGGGGTAATTTGTAACTAAAAAGGAAGATAAGAAAGTAATTGGTTTGATTTCTTTATGACTCAGAAGAAATTGATGGTAATTTTGATGTTTTGTTTGTATAAGGTTGTTAGTTACTTAAACAACCCTGAAACATATGGAAAGACTACTAATAAGCTCATTGTATATGAAATGAAAGTAGGTCACCATAGTCCATAGACCACGTGATATGACTTAAAAATGAACATAATTATGTTGCTTTCCATTTTCCTGAATGGATAAAAGTTTATTTGTTAACAAAAAAGTGATTAGAATTATTTCAATATTAATTTAAATTGTTTGTGTCGAAATATTGTGATGTGACTAATTTGCCTTATCCATGACTAGTCTGTTCTTGTTCTTTTAAAAGACAACTCCCGCATTAGGAATATAAATTCCTGTGTCGCGGGGGACTTTACAAACATACATGAAACGGACACAAAGAACACCCAGACTCAGAACAACAAATTGTGAATCACACAAAGTGTTGTCCTACGTGGGATTTGAACTCACGACACTTGGCGTAGTAGTAAGCGGCGTGGCGACCGCTTAAGCCACTAGGCCAACCGTGCAGTCTATTAGCAATAAGTTTTTTATTAAACTACAATTGAAGATTCGCAAGCCCAAAATTGATCAAAGTGGTGTGCAATAGGAGAGGCATATGCCTAGCAGTGGACTGCGATGGGCTGATGATGATTATAATGATGATGAAGATTCACAAGTGGCTTCTCGGTCTTTAAGCTTCCTTCCTCCTCCGAAAGTCGTAATCAGCTGTTTTCGAGTTGCGGATCCTTACAAAATTAAGTTGTAAAGTGACACGCCGTGTCATTGTAATGACCTGTTCTAACACACTACCCGTCAGGCCGTCATCCCACCAACCCCGGGGGTGGGGGGGGTTTCCAAAGGTAAACAAAAATAGTACAGTCTTCTCTTGCAAACTGAAGGTAGTGTCAAAATGGTAATATCGCAGTCAAAAATGCATTTAATATAAAAAAAATATGTATAGATATAAATCACTACCGATATGCCAAAAAAACTTCAACCAAAATCAAAATCGATTCAATCACCACTAATAAGATCCACATTAAATACCACAAATTAATCTACATGAAAAAAGCCTTATAGAGATTTTTCTTCATTTTGAAGTAGGTTTATACCTCAATCCTTGCTTATAAATACAGTAGATTCCCTTCAGTACAATATTAATAGTATAATGTAATTAAGTTGAAGCGTAATTACATAACATAGGCCCTTAATAGGCTTAGTTCTTAGTAAAATGTAATAAATATTAAACACAATTCATGACAACGTGTTCACCGCTGTGGCGCGTGTGGATTGTGACGTCACCGTGAGTTAGAACGTGTTAGTGTCATTATGTATTAAACAACGTTATCCAGTATCTATTTTATTTTAAGACAGTATTTGTGTGTATAGTTTTAGTTAGCCATGTTTCTAATCGTCACCAGCAAGTCGACAAGAAAGGTTTGCTATGCTGAGAGGAGACCCGAGCCCATCAGTGGGACGGTTTAAGTGGTTGATGATCACTAGATTTTTTTTTTTACAGAAGCTACATTTATTTACTGTTTACTACTGTTACTACTGTTTACTACTGTTACTACTGTTTACTACTGTTACTGTTTAGACTTTCGTGACTTTAATACATACTCATGTTTTTTGCTATAAACGGGACTTATTCGTGAATACGAGCGGTACAACCCGTTTGAAACGTCGGAAAGTAGAAGGTATCATAACCTTTTTACATTTATTTATTTCATTAATCTAATGATAATGATTTAATATAACTTTGGAAAGCTTTATACTTTGTTATCCTTGACAAGCTTTTACCATACTTTATAAACAATAAAAAAACTCTTACTAAAGTCCTTTAATTCCGGTTTACACTAGAGGTTTAAACTACTTAAAAATATTTAAAATGGAAAAATTACTAGACGTGTAAACATTACTACCAATATTTCGGCCAAAGTTTAAATACAACATACATCATATCAATAGATTTTAATAGCCCACTGATGGACTTAGGCCTCTGCACAGAAAGGAGGTTCATACTGTCACGCTACAAAGACGTAATGATATAGGGTTTGATTCAAATATTCCTTCTTTTTTATCTTGAGAAGTTTTAAATACGTCTAATAAAAATTAAAATTACCAAATTCAAAGAAAGGATTTTCAATTAAAAACCAAATTTTAATAACATCTGATTTTCAGTTTCAAGAATATACATCACATAATTTGGTTAACATTTTTCTTAACACTATTACAAAATTATTTTTTTCACACGCACTGATCAGGCATAAATTGCTATGTGGAAATTAAATCCAGAACCTCGTTCACTCTTCAGCTTGATATTGACCGAGTTGAAACCAAGACCTCCTAAAGTAATCGAAGGTTCTGCAAGACCATTGTCCAAGTCTGAGATAGAAATCCCTTTAATTTTATCTGTATATTCGAAATGCACGTACTTTTCTCGCTTAAAGAAAGGAATACTATTGGCACTAATATCAGTTTCGTACACTTTTCGTATTCCATTTTGTTCATATGTTTGACCGACAGTTACAGTTCTACTTTGAACGAAGGTAATAATGGCACAGAATATTAATATTTTATACATTTTTCCTCGTTTCGAGTTACGTCTGATACAAGAAATGTTTTACTTTTGAATGATCTGCCGATGTGATGTTTTGAAGTTACGATTGTTTGATTTCTTAGAAGACGTTTACATGACGAGTTTTTGGTGCATTTTTGTAATATTATAATCCTGATTGAACCCTACTTTACCTGACCGCTGCAATCATAGGTCTGCCGTGTATATACGCAGACCTTGACTTTTTTTGAGATATTACTACCTAAGGCTGGTTTTATAACTTCAGAGATGTCGAATGGTTTGTGAGTATGTAAGTCCTAAAAGATCAAAAAAGCCTTCTTAATCCTTACTTAAAGTTTGAAAATAAGTAAGTAATTTATAGACTAAGAAAGAACATAGTCTACTTTTTACCACGATAATCGACATACCCGCGGGCGGAGCTGCGGACGAAAGCTAGTATAATATAACGCAGTGGTTCTATAAGTGTTGTTTTTGTTTTTCAAGAAAAAATTGTCAATTAAAAGACAACTGAAACATTGAGAAATTATTTTCTAAGGGTCTTATAGTCTCTGTCTACCCTTAATGGGAATAACATGACATGTTTGAAATGTATTATTATTAATAAAATAATGATTTCACGGATAACAAATATTTCACACATCTGACACACAATGCCATCTAGCTTCTAACGCCCTCCGCACACCGTTTTCTACTGTGCTGGGTCCTGTACCTAGAAACCGTACATGGTAAAACACGGTGTGATCTACGGAGTAGTACGGAGTATTATTCTCAGTCTTGGTGTTCTTTAAGTCCTTTTCATGTATGTTTGTAAAGTCACTCAAGTCATAGAATTGGTATCTGATGAGGTAAGTTGCCTTGTTAAGAAAACCATAAGAAACCAACTTTTGCACAGCGCACAGCTCCACACGCGTTCATGTCGGTTTTCGCGGAATGCCTATACTCATAATTTTAACAAAAAGGAACCGACTTCAATGAAAAACTATTCCGAATACCCAAATCGCGACATTGTGCCTATGATATTTGAGGAGTTCCCTCGATTTCCTTGGGATCCCATCATCAGATCCCGATATGGTGACAATGGGACCACCTGTAAGCTACGCCCATTCCAACGCAAAAAGAATTTTTGAAATCGGTTCATAAACGACGAAATTATCGCTGAACATACATAAAAAAAAAAAAAAAAAAAAAAAAAAAGATTCCGACGAATTGAGAACCTCCTCCTTTTTTTTGAAGTCGGTTAATAAATCAAAGTGTCTTCATGCCAAACAATGTATCGGCGCAGCGGTTAAGCTACGAAAGTTGCGACATACAAACAGAGTTAATTTTGAATATATAGTATTAATATGGGTGTTCAGCCATGTAATCCTTCTCTTATAATATCGTGGAAGACACACTCACACATATGCATGTATATTTGTTAATGGGATCTAAGGTCAAATATCATATCTTATGACACTTCACCGACATGATTGGACAACCAATTATGATCTCTATTCCTTTACTATAAAATATGGAATACTTTAGCACTTTCATACGAAATTCGTAGAAAAACGATATGGTAATGAAGTAAATGTAATATGTGATACCGATTATAATTATGCTTCTCAATTATTACGTTTGTGATTGACATTGAGATTTTATAGTGAGACATATATACATAATTATATACTTGCTGCAGGAAGTAGATAATTTATTTATTTTGCTATAAATCATGGACTACATCTGCATCGAATGTGTGGACCAGAATGGGTAGCCATCTTAGCGGATTGTTGCGCGGTAATCCTCTAAATGGCAAGACAATCGTCCGTACAGCAAGGAAAAATAATTTAAATAAAACCATAAATAAATGAGTAATGACATTAAACGTACGTAAAAGTACAATCACAAACAATAACCCGGAATATATCAGAGTCCGAGAGTTATGTGTTAAAAATAATTGTATTCCATTAAACATTGGTTGATTGATGACTAATAATATACCCATTAGAAAGGAGAACTCCTTACTAATGTGATGATTAAAGAATAAATGAATGTATTTTGTATTCAAACGACCTCCAAACCTTCAAAAAAAGAGCGTACCTACCTACTCCCTTCTTAAAGGCCGGCAACGCACCTGTGTGTGACTCCTCTGGTATTTCGGGTGTCCATGGGCGGCGGCAATCACCTACTATCAAGTGATCCGTCTGCTCGTTTGCCCCCTATAATATATAAAAAAAAACACAAACTAAGTTATCGTAAATGAGATGCGCCTATCATAATACCAATTTCTTTGAATTTTTCCCTCAGCGACTGCCTACTGCGATTGTAAATTGCGCTGCATGAGGTATACTATTACACATATATCTAGAAACGAACTTAATTTTCCAAGCTTAAAACTCCATAGTTCATGTAAAAGATATTATCTGAACTAATAAAACTCGATGTGAACCCTCTATTAATATAACCCAAACGTCGAGCCATTATATTAATTTGTGACGTAGTTTACCCACTGAAGGTGCATTTAAATTTGGTCAGCTAACAATCCTAATTGGCGGCTCTTATCCGAGCAAAATCTAATCATTGTCGTACCCTCGTTCACGGTACATTGTAATGTGAACTTAAGTAGACCCATAGAGACCGTTTAATATGCGATACCAGTATTCTCAAATGGTGTCCCTGTTTAGAAAGTGAAGGAGAAATATGTTGTACTAATCGTTGATTTTTGGTTTATGCTAGACTAGCTATATTATCAATTTATAGTTTTAATGTTATGCCTCGTTGGTCTAGTGGTTAGCGTGTGCGACTGCTAATCAAGAGGTCTCGGGTTCAAATCCCAGGTCGGGCCACAAAGTGTTTTTGGGTTTTGCTTAGGAAATTCCTAATACCAGCCCGGTGTTTGGAAGTTTGGCGGTGATTCACGCCCGTGCCTCGGAGAGCACGTAAAGCCGTCGGTCCAAGCGGGACCGACGGCTTTACGTCATGAATATCTATGGCAATCGTTATTGGGAAGTCAGTGCCCTCAAATATACTAACAACTAGTTCAATCTTCGAATTTCAGTTTCCCCTTTGGGTTGCGGAGGTCCGATGCCAGTCGCTCCGTGGAAAAACTGAAATTCAGGTATAACCGGTTGAACTAGTAGCCGACCCCAAATAAACTTGGGAATAAAGGCTCGGAAGAAGAGAGAAGAAGAAGTTATGGTAGTAGAGACACATTGATTCTAGCATGTGAGAACTGACTCGAACTATCGTATCACAGAAGACCAATCTAAATTGACAACATTCCTTCGGTGGTGTTTCATTGGTGAATGCGAGACCGGAGATACAATGATGCAGAAGCATTATATGCATTTAAAATGAGTATAATGAACCCTACTCTTGGATTCTCTATTCATGCTTTCCATCAGGAAGAGTATTCTCACTTTAACAGGCTCATATTTAAAAAAAAAATCGGCCAAGTGCATGTCAGGCAACGCATATAACACGGTTCCGTAGTCACCCATAATATTACTTGGCTTTAAAATCGTGTCTAACAGACAAAATTGTTATGGTTACTTATGATTTCGTTATTTTTGTACGAAGATTTCTAAATAAGCGTATTTTACAAGTTAGTTCTCTATAACTCTTGGTCTAACAAAGCTATATACTCCGTTATAGTTTACTTTAAAGTTCAGCATATGGACTACCATATCATCTATCCAGATACCATACATATACCAAAAAAAATAGTCGAGGAGGTACCCCAAATAAAAATATCTTTCGTAATTTTATTGCAGCACTTTTTGGGCGTAATCGAGTCGACATCAAAGTCTAGAACGGACCGACGGACGGACGGTCGAACATAAAGAATATACCTATAAGGGTTCCAAGGCATGAACTACGGAACCCTAAAGATGGTTATTTGACATCCAGACACATGATAAATATACAGATTAGGCAGTCGGGACCACCAATTACTAGCTGCCATATCTATCAAAATGTCAAAAATAGAGTGACGTATACAATCAGTAAATATAACCTCTAGACGATCTTGATATCACCGAAAGTTCATAAACTGCGATGGCCACAATCTTTCAAATAAATTGAAAGAAAATTGTCTGAAAGTAAATTGAAAGAAATAAATTACACCTTATTATTTTTCTTTGACAAAATTTCAATTCTCGCGTCTGTCACAAATAGGATTGCACTACATTATAAATACAAGAGACTTTAATAAATACTTTTATTTATTTTTAGCAACTTTTACTTTTATGTCTATTAAGTTGACAACAGCGTTAAATTTACGAATTTTCACTTCAAGTATAGTCAAGTGGTTTCATTATATTATATTATATGAAAAGCGTTTCAATTTGTGAACTTTAAAATATAGTAATTGATGTTCGCAACTTTTCTTGTGATTTAAGAAAACATAAAGTTAGAAAATAAATGAAAAAAGAAATGAAATTAACTTAGAAGCGCATTCCGAATGATTTAACAAAAATTAATAAGTTATAATAAATTAATTAATATTTCGGACACCTTACACATAACATCATCTAGTCCCAAACTAAGCAGAGCTTGTATTATGGGTACTAAACAACTGACATAAATACATAAGCATACTTTTTTTAAATACATATATATATATATATATTATACATAGAAAACACCCCCATTGTGGATCACACATATTTGGTACGACCCGCAAATCGAACCCCAGACCTCTTGATCAGCAGCCGCATACACTAACATCTAGAGACTAGACCAACAAGGCAGTAGGATTGGATCGTGATGATATGAAGAAACCTTAAATTTCTATGGGAATCAATCTGAAAATTTTACAGCAAAAAATTCTTCAAATCGGTGCAGTTTTTAAGTTTATCGCGAACATCCAGATAGACGTTGCAGAGGACTTTGTTTTGTAATATTTAGTGATAGTAATAGCTGTTGATGAATGATTAAGGTACAACAGATTACTATAAGACGGAGAAATAAAAAAAAATGAGAGTACATGATTAAAAGACCGTCGGAGTAAAAGTACTAGAAATATAAGAATACAGCTATAATAATAACAATCGCATCCATCTTACATACTATGGAAACCAGACTACTGATTACTTAATTATTCATAGATACAAAAACAAATGATCTTCCGCATCACATAATTCTCGTCTTGTATGCGAATCTGATGTCATCTCAAACTTAGTAGTCAGGGGTAGAGTAGAACCAGACAGAACAGAAGAGGTTGGGACGGGACGGAGCGGGACAGAACGGAATGAGACAGGACGAGCCGAGATGGACCGAAACGAGAATATTACCAAAAGCTATGAACAATGAGCGGCCTTATTACTAAAAGCAATCAGGCACAAACCATCAGAACAACATGAAGGGCTACTAGATCAAGCAATGAACTGACGAATGATATAAAATACTAGAAAAGGGCGAAAGATTATGATTATGATATAAATATATCAAATGAGAGTACAGCCTAATGAGGGTAAGATTTATGACAATATGGAAATTAACCAGCAGAGATATAAAAAAGTTTATGAAGCCTATTGAGCGAAACAAAATTTGGCTCTGGCAACTCTGCATTATAAGGTCATTAAAACCTATTTCTGCTGACAAGTCTGAATTAAAAGGTTTCTATTAAACAACTTATAACAGGGGAGTTGTTCAATATCGTGAATTGATTTAAGACATTCTGACTTAAAACTAAAACAACCTAAACACTTCGTAACTACCATAATTCTGTAACATACTCAAAATAGTTCTGTTTGAGTTTTTTTTTTATTTTGTTTCAATTAAAAAAAAACAACAATTTCTAAATTTAAAGTTTTACAGTAGTTTTTTGCTTTCGATGATCAATATTTCTTATTTATTATGCAGTGCTTATAGCACAGGTGCAATAAACAAACAGTTAACTTTCATTAGATTTAGATTATTGTTTGTCTACTATTTTTAGGGTTCCGGTGCCAAATGGCAAAAAACGGAACCCTTATAGATTCGTCAAGTCTGTCTGTCTGTCCGTCCGTATGTCACAGCCACTTTTTTTCGAAACTACAAGAGCTATACTGTTGAAAATTATTAAGTAGATGTAATCTGTGAACCGCATTAAGATTTTCATATAAACATGGACAAAAAACAATAGATTTTGGGGGTCGCCATACTTGGAACTGAAACTCAATAAAAAATTTTTCATCAAACTCATACGTGTAGGGTATATAAGGATAGGTGTTCAAAAATGATGTTGAGGTTTCTAATATCATTTTTTTCTAAACTTAATAGTTTGCGCGAGAGACACTTCCGAAGTCAAAAAATGTGTAACTTCTAAAATAAGAAAGTTATAAAACTAAAAAAAAAATATGTTGTACATTACCATGTAAACTACCAACGAAAATTGGTTTGAACGAGAGTAAGTAGTTTTTTTTTAATACGTCATAAGCGTAAACAGCAATTTACCTTTCATTCAATCAACGAACTACAAGAACTTTTATATAAGGTTACTTGTTGATACGGAACCCTTCATGGGCGAGTCCGTCTCGTACTTGGCCGCTTTTTGTATAACCATTTTCTTTTATTTTTGAGTGGGTGAAAGCGACTCTTCTATGCCTGACGGAAAGTGTAAGCAGAATGCAATCCAAATCCAATATATAAATAAATATTAAATAAATATTTCGGACATCTCACACACAACGCCATCTAGTCCCAAACTAAGCAGAGCTTGTAATATAGGTTCTAAACAACTGATATAAATACATAAACATACTTTTTTTTTGTAAATACATACATATTATACATAGAAAACACCCAGACTCCGAAAGAAATATTTGTGGATCACACAAATATTTAATCTGACTCGGGAATCGAACCCGAGACCTTTCGATCAGCAGCCGCATACGCTAACCACTAGACCAACAAGGCAGTCAATAAATAATAATCCGTACTGCGTATGCAGACAATGCATGCATAAAGACATAATACACATAATGGCGGCCTAGTTAGTTACTTCTGTCTTATTGGGCCTTAGGTTTCGCACTCACCGACAAAACACAATACCACAAATGCTGTCATTTGAATTCCGTTAGAGGGTGGTACTGCCTAGGTCGATCTGGCCCATACGTGGTAGAAACAGCGTGGCACTACAAGGTATCAATGTATGATGAATTTTTTCAGAAATCTAAAATACTATTTATAAGTTTTCACTATACCTGTTTTTAATTTCAAGATTTTAGTTCATATAACTACATTCAAAACTCTACATACATTTTTTAATTAAAAGTAAAAGTAGGTAATTGAGAAAAAAGAACTGCTTATTCTCAAACGTATCAGAATTCCAAACATCTCTATCAGGTTTAGATGTTTGATGTACTGATAGTATCCACCGATGAGTTCACATACCTACCTGATATGCATACACAATGTTACAGGTATTGAAAATTAAATTATCTGTTCTGTGATAACAGTATCAATTACGGTAACACGCCCGTTAAGTGATGCTGTAATTTACCTGAATTATTAGTAACATGTAAGTGTATTTATCAGCAGACTTGTACCTTATACGTACTAACTCATTTAGAACCTATTGATCAATAAGACAACTGTGACTCGGATATACAAAAATCGTAAACAAATGTAAAGAGCTGTATAAGTTTTTGCTCGACCTAAACCAAAATGGGTAACCATTGTCCACTTTTTAATGTACAAAGCATTTGTTCGTTCTGTGTTAAAAACAGAATGCATTTGGTTTTTTACTTGCCTACCTGTTAAGCAAATTATCCCTAGTCTTGTATTAACTTCGTCAACATCATATCAAGCGATATTGGAAGATATTGATCCAACGTGGATTTGGAAGTGATCGTGGTGTGACGGATATTATGCTTAATCTCCGTTGTATGCACTATTAAGCCTCTTAAGTCTTGTTTCAACATACTACTACAGTATTTGAAATAGAGCTCGTGACAGATCGCTTTAACGCCGTTAGTACACCGACGCATTCGTATGCGGCAGCGAAACAACGAAAAAACTGTCAGTAGTATGGCAGAATTTCGCAACGCTACGTCTCACTCTAGCACTAGGCTACATGAAATAGTTGCGTCCTTGTCGGTATTGTTTCGCAAGGAACTGTGAAGACGCAGATGTTTCGCTAGTGGTGTTTCGCATCGCTGCCGCATACGAATGCGTCGGTGTACTAACAGCGTAAAACCGTCGAAATAACTTGAAAACAGCGAGATTTTATTTTGTATGCTGTACCTATGCTTTTATTTATTACGTGCAAGTTTTATTACAAACTATCTAAGTCCTGTGGTGTTACCCACAGTTATTCCTGTAAATTGCGAGTAACGACGCAGAACGAAGCTAGACTAAAGAAATTATGTCATCAACTGTCTGTCAGTGAAAGTCCCGTCCAAATCGGTATAGCCGTTCCACAGATTACCCGGATCAGACAAAAAAATTACAAATGACTTTCTAGGGTTCCGTAGTTCATGACTCGGAACGTCGGTCTATCCTTGACTTACCGTCCAAATGGTTAGTGCTAGATTATACTACAATAAAATCATGAAAAATATTTTTCACCTTCCCTACGCGTAATATCGGAAGAATTTTTTTCTAACGTCTACTACTTCGTGTGGGGTATCATTGAGAGGTCCGGTTGCAAGTTATTTTACTTTAAAGGACACTTTTTATAAAAATAGGGCGTCCCTCCCCCCTCTAAAAGCTAAACGACCAGCTAGAAAAATCTAAGAAAAAATGTATGATAATAGTCCTTGTGATGATATTTAAACAAAATTATAACGGCTTAGATAGCTTTGTTAGTTGAGGAGTTATAGATGCCTAACATAAGAAATACTCTATAACAATTGTTTATTGGACAAGATTTTAATTTCACCAGGGGGGTGTCACTCCGCAGTTTAGGTATAGTCGGCCGGCTGCCTGCCGGGTCAGACACGCCGGTCGAACAGACATCGTCAGAACAGTTAAGAGCTACACGATAGAAAGAGACGCAATTGTAGGTAAATATAATCATAGTGATTCGGCGCTGTGCGATCTGAATTGAACTTAATCTTTTGACACCGAGGGTATCTATAACTTTAATTTACTTTTCGGAGTGAGTCTTCTGTACTGGTACTGTTATGTATTCTGTGATTTCACTTGCCATTTTATATGACTAGGGAACCTTATATATGAGTGGCATAACACGCACTTGCCAATTTTTTTTGATGTAGGTACCGTATAAACTTTCATATTATAGGTATTAAACAACTGTTCATTTGATATTACATACAGACACTTCCATTTTATTTATTTATATGTTTTGATGAAATGCAATACATACAAAATTAATAAAATTTATTATACGCCTCGTTAGTTCTAAAGTGCTCGCTATCATACAGATCAGATTATGGTGTTTCTGCATCGTTAATTACTATAAATAAAATTCATATCAATGGTGATAATTAAGAAAACAACTTTTTTCTAGTTTTCTGTGGTTTTAATTATTTACTCGCAATCTGCTTAAAAATACGATAAGCCGTGGTAAGTATGGAACAACAATGTGCGGATCACAGAAAGAGTTGTAGTCATGAACTCATGAGTCATGCACGGTTTCAATCCACAATACCGACCATAGTAAAGAGTGTCGTGACGACTACCTAAGCCATTACGCTATTCCTGTAGTCAAAGTAAAAATTTTGGTGACTGCAAAAATAATGAATTTCTTCACCAAAACATAAGTAAATGTGTAAAATGTGATATTATTATTAATTTCCATTTAAATCTCTTTCGTGGTAAATGTTATTCCCCAGTCCAAAAAGAACTCAAAAATATTGAAATAAACAAAGAGAAAATCTCTGTTACCGGCACATGTAACGACCACGCGGTGAATTTATGCGGTTTTTATCATAATACTGAAAATACGAGAGCGATTCATAATTTATTTGCCCGAGGGCCCGTTTTAGTTTTAACATGAAAAGTTCAATTTGATTCCTGATTTTAAGGCAATCGTTTTTTAATTAATAGTTTGGTTATTCGAATCAAAACTTAGTTATATTTATTTATAGTAGTATTTACAACCAGTTTCACTTCCTACTAAATCCCTGATTAATAAATGTGAATTTATCTACCCGATATCTACAAATATCAATTTACAAATCTTAGATAAAGACTGGTACTATTAAGTATTCTGTGATAAAGACATCGATCCTACGTCGAAAAATATATGTACGTATCATCATCATCATCAGCCTATCTCAGTCCACTGCTGGATATAGGCCTCTCCCATTGCACACCACTTTGATCGATTTTGTGTAATTCGAGTTTGATTGATATGTACGTATGTATGTGTATAAATATAGACGTATATATGTATGTTTATGTAAGTATATTACTTATTATATTATATGTATGTTTATTACCTATGACATTATCTACTAAATGACTATAATCTTTCGATTCCCCCTATGTGGACCTACCTCATCTTTTCTCTGCATCGCCCAATCGGTCGACTGGCAGAGGATTAATGCCTAAAGCATAGGCGTTAAGTCCGCCGATGCGTGTATTTGTGTAAAGTAAATAAATATATGTCCTCCCTCGACGACGGCTGTGCTTGAGGTCTCGGTTTCGATTCCCGGGTCAGATCAAATGTTTGTTATCTGCAAATATTTGTTTCGGAATCTGGATGTTTTCTATGTATAACATATATTTATTTACCAAAAAAAAAAATGTTTATGTATTCATATTCTAGTCAGTTCTAGTATGCATAATACAAGCTCTGCTTGGTTTGGGACTACATGATGTTGTGTCTTAGATGTCTGAAATATGTTTGTGATTACCTCTACCCCTTATTTTAGGGAGAAATCAAAGCCTTACTGACTCTTGAATTTCCATGGGCAGTAGTTTCTTAACATCCGGTGATGAAGCTGTTTGTTTCCTCTCCATTCCATATTTACACATAAATGAATTTCACAATAATCTATTTTTTTATGAAAAATCTTTAGCTTCTTGTGATTTCACCTGCGTGTATGTCAGTTATCGCGGTAAGGAGTAGTCGGTGTTCTTTCCCAAAAATCAAAGTATCTCTAAAATTGTGTGCAGCGAAAACTTAACAGAAAGAAAGAAGGAGTTTTCTTCAAATTCAAAATTTTTGTCTGAATTTAATACCTTACGAACTGCATCGTTTCAATTTTGACCCAAATCCCATGAAGCAATTAAAAAGCAAAGACTAACGTATTATCTACGTTATAACACCAAGTGCACACTGTCACATATCCGGACATAACTTTGCGAAATGCGCCCATTAAAATAAGCTTTAAAATAATCCGCTCACAATTTTCAAAGACATATTACTGCTAACGGTGTTTGGTCACAGATGTTTTCTGAACAGAGAACTGTAAAAATAGAACATTTTTCTAGTTTTCGATAAAAGGTTTTTTGTCGTAGTGTGTGCATTTAAATATTATGTTAATGCGGCTAAAATTTTACTCTATGTATTTTGTTCATATAGTTGTATTTTTAACCGACTTCCAAAAAAAGGAGGAGATTCTCAATTCGTCAGAATCTTTTTTTTTTTTTTTATGTTAGTTCAGCGATAATTATTTCGTTTATGAACCGATTTCAAAAAATATTTTTGCATTGGAATGGGCGTAGCTTACAGTTGGTCCCATCGTTACCATATCGGGATCTGATGATGGGATCCCAAGGAAATCGAGGGAACTCCTCAAATATCATAGGCACAATTGTCGCGATTTGGGTATTCGGAATAGTTTTTCATTGAAGTCGGTTCCTTTTTCTTAAAATTATAGTTTTTTAAGTTGTCATTGTAGTTTGAATTTTATCAGGGTTATGTGAAATACACAATAAGATATACATATATATGTGATATACACAATAAGATATAACATATAATAAGATATACACAAAAAATTAAAGGTCTGCTTTTCATTAAATGCATATACGTGCCTCATATACGGTACCAATATATATAAAAAACAAGTTAATGTTTTTTTTAACTGTTTGTTTGTTCCGACTAGTCTCTGGAACAGTAGGGAAGATATTGACAGGACTTCCATTGGCAGATAACTGGTGATATAAGGAAATTTATTTATTTACTAAAGTATTATATACTAACTTAAAAGCAGTTGTTGTTCTAAAAGAACAACAACTGCCTTTATAATAAGAGTCGCGGTAACATCGCTGTGTATAGCTAGTATCATCTCATCTACAGCCTTCAACAGTCCACTGCTGGACATAGGCCTCTCCTTAGAAAGGAGGTATAGGCCTACTATAAAACGCTGGCCAGTCGGGTTGGTACAGGGTTGGTTTCAAGTTTTCCTTCTCTTTGCATTGATGTTATCTTGTCTAGTTTATACCCTAGTCGCCTGTTACGACACCTATGAATAGGGGTGGTGACACTCTGTATTCTTAATCTGTCGCCACACGGACTAGATAGCTTGTATAATAAAAATAAAACCCTCAACTTGAAGAACATAAGAGGGCCAACGTGTGTTAAGCAGGATTACATGATGTAGATATTTCATAGAACCGATCAAGAATGTATATTGAAAGTACACACTTTTTAGGGTTCCATAGCAAAATGGCAAAAAACGGAACCCTTATAGATTCGTCAAGTCTGTCTGTCTGTCCGTCCGTATGTCACAGCCAATTATTTCTGAAACTATAAGAGCTATTGAAATTTGGTCAGTCGATGTATTCTGTGAACCGCATTAAGATTTTTACATAAAAAAAAAGGAATACATTTTGGGGGTCCCCATACTTGGAACTGAAACTCAAAAATTTTTTTTTTCATCAAACGTGATCTATGGATGGTATATGGATATGGTATCTATGGATAGGTGTTCAAAAATGATGTTGAGGTTTCTAATATAATTTTTTTCTAAACTGAATAGTTTGCGCGAGAGACACTTCCAAAGTGGAAAAATGTGTCCCCCCCCCCCCTCTAACTTCTAAAATAAGAGAGTGATAAACCTAAAAAAAATATATGTTATACATTACCATGCAAACTACCAACGAAAATTGCATTGAACAAGATCTAGTCAGTAGTTTTTTTTAATACGTCAAAAATCGTAACACGCAATTTACCTTTCATCCAGTCAATACACTAGTATAAAAACATCGATGAAAGTTACAACAAACTACAAGAGCTTTTATATCATGTTACTTGCTGATACGGGACCCTTCATGGGCGAGTCCGACTCGCACTTGGCCGCTTTTTTTTGTAAATAAATTTTCTTCATCACAAAACTGAAGAGAAGAATATAGACAAGCAACGCCTTGTGAGCTCATCGCGTTTACAATCGACATGTGTTTCTGTAATGTACCATGAAATTGGCTAGCTATTGGAATTGAAACACGAACAAAATTCTCAATAAAATTGTGTGCCTTTGTTTCTACATGTAAAAGTACTATCTTTTGTTTTCTATAACACCCCATTTAATTCAGAAAAACATTTACCGTAATACTGCTAAATATATCAACAATGTTTGCATTAAATGTTTTTGTTGTTTTGTAAATGTAAACAGCTCTTTACAAGAAAGTAAAGCTTGTACTTTATAAAAAGTGTAGAAGACTCTCTAATTTATCCAGTCTGTTCATTTATACATATATGAGATGTCTATAGGTGGGTTATAATGGCATCGATGATTAGGCTATATACATTTTATTAAAAGTTTTAACATGATGAAATTATATTTCTTTAACTTTTTATACTAATTATATTTGGAATCTTTACAAGTCAATTGTATGGCCCCTCACCTGATCAAAGTCAGCTACTTTGAGAATTAGTTTGTAACAGAAAGGTATCTATGTAAGTTTTATTGGATCGTTGCAACAATGCAAATGATTACTTAAAGCCTGTTTTAAATATGAAAGCTATGATACTAAATCATCATCATCATCCTAGCGTTTATTATTGGCAAGATTATGGGTGGGGTCGCCTATTAGTTCAATCAGTTTTACCTAAATATCCATTTGTTCCATCAAGCTACTGGCATCAGACCTATAAACTTTAACAAAAGACAACTAAATTCGAAGATTTTCATTTCCAGTAAATTATCTATTAATATTTGAACTATTCCTTGAAATCTAGTTTATAAGTGTGGTTTTTAAGGTAACCATTTGATCATTTTGATTTTTTCAAAATGAGAAGTATCAGTTGTTTGAAAAAGGTGTCAATTACAAACGTATAATATTCCTGGCCTTAACATCTCGGATTAAAAATGTTATTAATATTTGCAGTAAATCGTCATAGAGGGGAGATTACTACGGTTATAAAGATTTTATAGCAAATAAAGCAAAGTCTTTTGAAAAGTTTATTGCAAACGTTTTCTAGGTGATTTATAGAATTTCAATACGTCTAACTTCTTGAAAATATTGTTTTGGAATTTGAGTTTGGAGACTTTGTATTGGTAGAACTGTAAATGTTTGTGTGGAGATCTTATTTGCTTGATTTGTTTACAGTCGTAACATTTTTATTTGAAATAAGCATTGATATATAAGAAATAAGAAATCATTAATACTAGGCTAATTGGAGTGATGATTTGCGCAAGATAGTTGGCAGGAGCTGAATGCTAAAAACCAAATATAGATCTAAATAGATCTATATTTGGTTCTACCCTATACTTTCTGTCACATATTTTTTAAGTAAATATTTAACAAAATGTAATAATCACTATAATAAAAGTAGTTTACCTTACGTCGTTTATGAGATAAACAAAATTCAAAACAGGCTTGTAGCGGGGAGGTGTCACTCCGCAGTTTAGGTATAGTCGGCCGGCTGCCTGCCGGTCGAACAGACATCGTCAGAACAGTTAAGAGTTACACGATAGAAAGAGACGCAATTGTAGGTAAATATAATCGTAGTGATTCGGCGCTGTGCGATCTGAATTGAACTTAATCTTTTGACACCGAGGGTATCTATAACTTTAATTTACTTTTCGGAGTGAGTCTTCTGTACTGGTACTATTCTGTGCTTGTAGACTAGTGTATCTCGTTTTATTACAAATTTTCAGTATCCCAAATACCGAATGAGTGATTGAAGATAAACCTGCAATGACATGCAATTATGGATGGTCTCAATAACATACAAGGTATTAATTATATCGTTAGCATGTCGAATTGTCATTTGATTATTAATCAGATTGTTATGATATCTCAAATGTATATTTATATTATACTAACTCTTGCCCGCATCTCCGACCCGGGAATAGAACACGAGATCTCAAACACAGCAGTCGTTTATGATACCACTACACCACGAAGGAAATCAAATATGTAAATATAGTTACAAGTTTGAGCTATGTTCAATAAGGAACAAGTATAATAGTAATATTAGCTAAAGACACAGAAAAACAGCCGTGTTCAAGATAGAATCTATTGTGTTAGTAATTTTGTTCTTGTCAGCACTTCAGATCACTAACCACTAAATTAAAGTAAGGTAAAATCACTTTGACTTGTGAAATATGTATTGTATTTCTTTATAAGAAAATGAGAAAAACCAAATTGAGTTTTTTGACTAAAATGTGACACAACTATTTATTTGAACAGTAACAGTGATTTATTTTACTTAATTTCAGACTAAACAAAATAGCGATACGTTTTTTATAATTTATAGTTTTTAATAATTTTGATGTAAAAGTTGTCTCAAAAAATTATTAGAATTCGATTATATCAATTATCCTGCAAATAGCGTAGTACGTTTAAGCGATCAGTTTGATCCCCACATCAGACGGTCGTCAGAATCAAAAGCTCTTATTTCAAGTAAGCCTACTCAGACACTTTCTAAACGTTATGTAGTTGGATTCGTGTGACACGCAAATTGTTGTTCTGAGTCTGGATGTTCTTTGTATCATTTTAAATATATTTGTAAAGTATCCAACGATATAGAATATATTTCTAATGAGAAATGTTGTCTTTTAAAAAACAAGTATAAAAGACCCATTTGCTGTAATACCACCTTATCTTTCAACTTCATGTAAAATAGATAACAAAATAATATATACCAACACAACACCTTGTTACAAAATAGCAAAGTTCACGAACAGATTCCACCAACAGCTGCGCATAACAATGTACGTATAATCATTATTTAAAATAACCTGTTAGAAATCCTTATTCAGAATGGAGCTGAAATTTTCCTTTGGATTGCACAAGAAAGCACCGAAGCGACTAACATCCACATCTGTGTTCCGTACCTTCTGCATTCAAGTTTTATAACAATAATTACACAGATTATAAAACGAAAATGTCTTTGTTCTGTTATTTCTTCTCTTTTTAACAGCTATGGTAATATGGTGGATAAGGATAGTAAATCTTTACTTACTTCATTCGTTTTAGATATGACTTGGTAGATAATCAAAACGAAAAAACTTTTCAGAGAAAAATGATGTAGGTTTTATTATATTCATGTTTTCAAAAAGACCTATAATTCCATGGCAATTTTATTGAGACATTTAAATGGAAATTGTTAAGTTATGACGTTTATTAAATCAACTTACAAGTTCTATGATATATAACAAAAGGGTAAAGATAAAATTAATGAAAATACAAATATTACAGGATCAGTCACTTTTTAGAACCTCAACTGCCATCACAGTTCACTATACTGGGAATGAATATTTGCCGGGATCTCAACCCCTGTAAATTCATTGAGAGTATCATTGAGGCAGCTGAGTTGGTTGTACTGAATAAAGTAAGATGGTTCTTCGCGCCCGTTTTTTATCTTTTTATTATCTATAGATACACTCACTTCACTTCTGCGTGGAGTACTACTCTCAGCTTTGAGATGGCTCCGCACATTATTTGCTGTACGCTCTAAATCCGTTGCATCGGCGAGCATTCCGCATTGTAAACAGTCCTGAAGCCATCGGGTCTCTTGAGCCTCTGCCATTTCAAAGAGCGTCATTTCTTTGGCATTCAATGGCAGTCCTCTATCGCATTTATTATGGAGAATGTTCTGATGACCTCTTCTAACTGGTTCAACCTTCTGCCTTCCACTACAGAATAACACATGCCGGGTCGGCCACCGTAAATATGTATATAAATTATGTACAATTCAAATTCTTTACATCGGACTCAGATGAATCCAAAATAATAATATGCTAGTTATGAGTCACTGTACTCGTAACTAGCCGTATTTAACTTACTATTAAACATATATATGTGTAATAACATTTAGTGTGGATGACATGAAGGGGAGTCCCACTGTATGTATTATAGAAGACGAAATATCACCAAGACCATTCATCACATGGGTGTCGTAAAAGCAGAGCAAGTTACGTAGGACAACTTCACTGTAAAGAGAAGAAAAACTTGAAAGCATATAATCTGACCAACCTGACTTAGTACGCCAAAACCTTCTTTCGAAAGTGGACTTATAGAAGCTGTTGATGTGATGAGCGCAAACAGAGTCTATTTAGTGGTAAAAGTTCAAATAATCTATACCCCATACAAATAAATAATTGGAGTGTCTGTTTGTAATATAAAAATAACCGCTTTTTACTAAATGGTACACGGTAGATATGCCATTTTTTTATAATTTTGTCTGTCTGTCTGTTTGTTCCGAGTAATCTCTGGAACGGCTAGACCGATTTTGACGGATAGCTGATGATATAAGGAGTAACTTAAGCTACTTTTTAGGGTTCCGAAGTTTATGACTCGCAACCCTTATAGGTTCTTCATGTCCGTCTGTCCGTCCTCGACTTACCGTCCAAACGGTAAATGCTAGTGCTACAATAAAATTATGAAAAATATCTTTATTTGTGGTACCTCCCCTACACGTAAAGTGGGGATGATATTTTTTTCGTCCGTCATGTGGGATATCATTAGATAGGTCTTTTAAAAATAATAAAGGGTTTCTAAGACTATTTTTGATTTAGGTATCCGTTTGCGAGATATTCTACTTTAAAAGGCACTTTTTTGTAAAAACAGGGCGTGCCCCCCCTCTTAAAGCTAAACGGCTGGTTAAAAAAATCTGGGAAAATTCATGATGGTGGTCTATATAATAAACTTTGAAGGAAAACTATAACGGATTAGATGACTTTGTTAGTTCTGGAGTTATAGAGGCTTAACTTGTGAAATGCGCTCACTTGGCAAACGTCATACAAAATTACCGCATTATTACGTAAACATAACAATTATGTATTGGATACGATTTTAAATCCATTATGGGTGACTGAATAACCCTTTCTGTGCGGGGCCTGACACGCACTTGGCCGATTTTTTAGACTAGCTTCTCCCCGCGGCGTTGCCCCCGGCTACACGTGGGGCTCAGCTAGTATAATATATTTCTGTGGGTTCTCAATTGGAGTGTCTGTTTTTAATAACAAATAACCTATCTGTTTGTTCCGGACAATCTCTGGGACAGCTGGACCGATTTTAAGGGGACTATAACTGACAGATGGCTGATGACATAAGGAGTAACTAAGGCTTATTTTTTCCAGACTAGCTTCACTCCGCGGCGTTACTCGAGATTGACAACAATAACCGCGGGCAATACCGTGGGACTCCGCTAGTACTAAATATAAACTTAGTTAACTTATCGGTTATGACCAACATACTATTTAATTTAAAAATCGACTTAACGATCAACGAAGACAGAGAACATTTCGTTAAAGTGATTTTAAATATGACATCCAAAAGAAAATTTAATAATAAACTTCCAAGACCTAATAAAATAACCTGCTAATTTTAAGAAAACATTTCTTGTACTTCTCCTCGTAATTTGAAGTTAAAGTATTCGGAAGGAAACTTTAATTAGCTCTTAAACGATTTATTAGAATTCCATGAAATGACTGTTCACACCGTTTTCTAATTTCAATGGACTATAAAATACTATCACTTTTAATTCCTTAGTAAAACTAATATTTTACGATAAAATTATGCGTATCCTCGGCGTAGATTAGTAGTTTTTAATTATTTTAAGAGACTTATTGGTATACATTGAACCTTTGAATTTAAACGTAAATTTACTTTAAGAGTTTTAGATCTTATGTTGAATAAAATCTTTACTTGGTTTGTTTTTTTTTGTGCATAAACAAAATCAAATCAAAATAAGACTTAGTTGCTGTTATCACCAACGTCAATTAAATTTAAGGGGTTACTTAAAGAGAGTTACATAATCTTTAGTGATATATTCGTTATCACCAACCTTTAGAAGACTCCTAAGTGCTTAGATTTTTCTTAAAATTTAGATACTACCTACGTTAGGGGTTCCTTGTTAGAATAATGTTTAAGCATAGTTTATTTCCTGTCACACTTCTGTGATTAAAACTCTGCATTAGAGAAAGCGAAATAAAACTTACGTGTGAAAATAGTAAGTGTATTAAAATGAAACTTATCAAATCAAAACTTTTTTAGTTTTTTACACAAACCAACTTAAATAATTATGTAAAAATAGATATATTATTGCATATTCTCTTCAAAGTTCAAAGCTCCCAATGGAATCAATTTTACACGCAACACTTCTTCAGATACAGCGCTTACAGGGGCTGTTTACAAGTGTTATGCAAACAAACAAATAAATCAACAAGCATCTGTATACAACATGTATTTATTTTAAGCGTCAACAAACACTTCAAATTAATTAATATGTCTAGACCGTTCTTCAACCCGATGACTTTGAAGAGCCTGCAGAATGTTCACAATTGGATAAGGCGATGCATTTGCGGATCGTTTATGAATCCCATGTGGATACTGTGGTTGTGTGTTCACTGGTGAGGTGCGGTCTAAGCTGAAGCGCAAATCTGGGCATCTGTGAAAAGGAACAGCATTTAATGGCATGAATTAGATCACAGTCACATGGATTGCATTAAAAAAATATCGGTTAACAAATAATAAGTATAAACGTTTCCCAAAGTGTTATGTTAATCTGTCAGATAATTCATTTTGCTTAGCGAAGACAAAACTATAGTTATAAATATGTGAACAATCTGCTTGAACTATTTGTGACTCTCGTTCGTGTTCTTATTAGCATAATTCCTTTATATACCGTTCTCTTTTTTACCTTGGAAGAACAAGATCAAGATTTGGCAGTCTCACTTAAATAAGTAATGGTTATTTTCCGCGGTTCTACCCGTACATATATCAGAAGAGTCTATGACCTTCCTCAGAAGTTAAAGTATCTCTATGAAAAATTTCATCGAAATCGGTACAGCAGTTTAACAGAGTTAATTTCGAATTTATAATACTAAGTTTTGATATGGGTAAGTAGAACTGCAAAAAGGAGTGTCTCTGTATAGCCCTTCAGGGATATAGGCGTGAGTGTATAACTCGTGCGAGCTAACATGGAATCTGACTCAAATGACAGTCGTTTAAAGTACCGAGCGCAAAAAAAAAATCCATTTTTTTTAAGTTTCATCATTGATTTTGCTCCATGTAGTTTCTCATTACATACTACTTTTTCTTAAATATTACTTTACTACCTGAGTTAAGAAAATACACATGCATACCAATAGAAGGCAGGCCTCATTCATTATTTACCCGAATGCATCCTTCGTGCAGTGATTTAAACGATATTAGGTAATACCTACCTAATATTATGTACTGAAATATGGTTATAAAATACCATTTTAAATCGTCATGATAATCCATATCATACGTATACATAATATATTCTTTATTTTAAACGATTTCGTCTCATAGTTTTTTTTCGAGTGACCTTTCTTATAACAATTAGCCTAATACCTAATCCCTACTAATATTATAAATGCGAAAGTAACTTTGTCTGTCTGTTACGCTTTCACACCTTAACCACTGAACCGATTTTGATGAAATTTGGCATGAAGATAGAACTGAACTTGGGAAAGGACATAGGCTACTTTTTACCGCAATAACCAACATACACGCGGGTGGAGCCGCGGACGTAAGCTAGTAAACTATAATTATTATGGAAAGATTCGTGCAACGGTATTAATGGTGTTCATGCTACCCACAAGACGACAGTGGGGTGTCACGCAGGGGAACAAATTCATGTTTCGTTTTGAGCCAGGTGCTATCTTAGCTTGCACGAGTTATATACATAATACAAATCGCAGTTTTATACATATTGGACATGTGAGCAACACGAATTCAAGCAGAAATCTACTTTAACCAGCATGCTTAAAGTAATTCTTGATAGTATCTTGAGCAAATCCCACTGCATAAAACTTAATAGGGACTGGTTACAAAAAGAATACAACAAAATGGTATTTTACAATCTCCTATTACGTTAAGACTTTTCTTACTCGAGATAACTCTGATCTAAATCTTGCTATTTAAAAAGATAAAATGTTTATTTTTAAGGGCCACAGCACACTACCTACTTTTAGCATCGACGATTGATCTTATATTAAAAAGCTGAGCTCGTAGTCTTTTACACACATTGCTTGCAGCGCATTTGGTATTGTATAGATTTGCGCATTTGGTAAAAATATATCATATATTACCTTAACGTTTTAGGTATTCTATATATTGCCTAGGTATTGTATAGGCTATTGTATAAAATACCTGAATTATACAGATTGCCGGTAACATTTATATATAAGAAGAAGAAGATAAAGTGCCTCGTTGGTCTAGTGGATAGCGTATGCGACTGCCAATCAAGAGGTCACGGGTTCAAATCCCAAATCGGACCACAAAGTGCTTTTGGGTTTTTCTTAGAAAATTCCTAATAGCAGCCCGGAGAAGATTGGCGGTGATTCACGCCCGTGCCTCGGAGAGCACGTAAAGCTGTCGGTCCCGGTTGTTTTGAACATCTATGGCAATCGTTATTGGGAGGTCAGTACCCTCAAATTTACTGCTAACTAGTTCAACCTTCGAATGTCAGTTCTCCCTTAGGGTTGCGGAGGTCCGATGCCAGTCGCTCCGTAGAAAAACTGATATTCAGGTAAACCGGTTGAACTAGTAGCCGACCCCAAATAATATTGGAAATAAGGCTAGGAAGAAGTATAGATTATTAGCCCGTTGACGTACCGGAGTTTGGAAGATTGGCGGTGATTCACGCCAGAGCCTCGGAGAGCACGTAAAGCTGTCGGTCCCGGTTGTTTTGAACATCTATGGCAATCGTTATTGGGAGGTCAGTGCCCTCAAATTTACTGCTAACTAGTTCAACCTTCGAATGTCAGTTCTCCCTTAGGGTTGCGGAGGTCCGATGCCAGTCGCTCCGTAGAAAAACTGATATTCAGGTAAACCGGTTGAACTAGTAGCCGACCCCAAATAATATTGGAAATAAGGCTAGGAAGAAGTATAGATTATTAGCCCGTTGACGTACCGGAGTTTGGAAGATTGGCGGTGATTCACGCCAGAGCCTCGGAGAGCACGTAAAGCTGTCGGTCCCGGTTGTTTTGAACATCTATGGCAATCGTTATTGGGAGGTCAGTGCCCTCAAATTTACTGCTAACTAGTTCAACCTTCGAATGTCAGTTCTCCCTTAGGGTTGCGGAGGTCCGATGCCAGTCGCTCCGTAGAAAAACTGATATTCAGGTAAACCGGTTGAACTAGTAGCCGACCCCAAATAATATCTATACATATAATAAATCTGTAGAAAAGTCATTTTTGTACATTGAAGAAATTGAAACAAAAAATAGCCAGCGTGTGAAAAGATAAGTAACAGAACCCATTTCCATCATTTTTGAAATTTTTGTCTGTTTGTCTGTTTGTCTGTTTGTCTGTTTGTTTGTGCGCACATCACGTAAAATCTACGAATTCAATGCTGACAATGTTTATATACAAAAATTATACGCAACTTGAGGTTTAACTTAGTTTTTGTTTCATCGAAATCGGTTCACTCTATCAAAAGATATGATTAATTTAGTGAGTTCAAGAAGTAAAATATTACGTTACGCAATTAAGTATAGTACTTGCAACGACATCTTAAGACTAAAAATAGAACTAATGTTGATAGTTGAAATCTAAATCCGATAGATGGCGTTGTGCAAATGACGTCATTTTCTGAATCGCGGTGTTAAGATTTTCCGCGCGAGGATGACGTCCACCGTGTTTACTAGGCAAATTGGGTTTCGTTAGGTGTCTTAAAAGTTCTTGCGTGTGTCGTAAAAGTTCTTTGGTTGCTTGGTTTATCGATTTTCTAAATTGGTCGAAAAAAAAGTATTTGCTTATCTTATTGGTTTCGTTTGGTCAACTTTGGTCATTGGTTTGAAGTACGAAGTTAAGATTGTATTTGATTTACTTCGTAGTTTGAATCCAATAGTGCCAATCGTTATACAGTAAGTTAGTGTTGCCAATTCGTTGAGTCACGACCACGAACAGACGATACGTTGTCACACTAGACTGTTCGACGCACCGTTCTTTTAAGTTTGTAGGCTATTCAGTCATAAGTGTTGTTAGTTTTGTTTATTGCTTTAATTTTCCTTGAAAATGCCTCAAAGAAAAAAAACTAACCTTTCGCTGCGTAGCCGAAATGCGAAAAGGATGAGACTTTGTAGGTCTCAGGAATCGGAAGAAGATCGTGAAGCACGGTTATCTGCTAACCGAGAGCACATCGCTCTTTCACGTGAATCGGAAACGTTCACCGAAAGGGAGTCACGTTTAAGTTCACAAAGAACACGGACCGCGACTTTGCGGTCTCAAGAGAGTATCCAGGAACGCGAAGACCGGCTGTCTGCTGATCGGGAGCGCCACTCTCTCTCACGTGAGTCAGAGACATTCACAGAAAGGGAGTCGCGCTTAAGTTCGCAAAGAACTCGGACCGCGACTTTGCGTTCTCAAGAGAATATCCAGGAACGCGAAGTTCGGCTGTCTGCTGATCGGGAGCGCCACTCTCTCTCACGTGAGTCAGAGACATTCACAGAAAGGGAGTCGCGCTTAAGTTCGCAAAGAACTCGGACCGCGACTTTGCGTTCTCAAGAGAATATCCAGGAACGCGAAGTTCGGCTGTCTGCTGATCGGGAGCGCCAGTCTCTCTCACGCGAGTCAGAGACTTTCACAGAAAGGGAGTCGCGCTTAAGTTCGCAAAGAACTCGGACCGCGACTTTGCGTTCTCAAGAGAGTATCGAGGAACGCCAAGCACGTCTGTCATCTGACCGAGAGCGACACGCTCTCTCGCGCGAGTCTGAATCTCTCTCCCAAAGAGAAGAACGATTAGAAATAGCTAGACATAACTATGTAGGTGTACAAAGAAACAATGAAAGTTATCTTGCATCTGAAAGGGAAAGAATAGATGAACTAAGACGAGCAGAAACAGCAGAACAACGTCAATCTCGCCTAGAAATAGAACGAGCTCGATACCATATGAATAGAGAAACAAATAGCGGAGCTGATGAGTCCATGGAAAATGACGATGCAAATATTTTATTACCTTGGGACAATAGGGAAAAATCAGGGTTCACATATTCGTCTAGAATTAATTATGCTGGCTTTACTTTCGTGGGTGACATGAGAGAAATTTGTAATTTTTGTCATGCTTTGAAATGGAGGAAAGAGACAGATGGAATGTGCTGCTCAAATGGAAAAATTGTTCTTCCAAATTTCCAAGATCCACCACACTTACTTATAAGTCTTCTGAATGGCGATCATCCCCAGTCGAACCGTTTTTTGGATAATATTCGTTTATATAACAGTGCTTTCCAAATGACTTCCTTTGGGGCAAAACAAATAACGGAAGGACCGTTCATGCCAACCTTCAAAGTACAAGGTCAAGTTTATCACCTTATTGGATCTTTGCTGCCAGAAAATGAACCCAAATTTCTCCAAATTTATTTTGTATCCGATTACACGCAACAGCTCAATGTTAGAAATCACAATTTTCCCCAGCTCAATGCTGAGCTTTTGGGTCAACTTCAAGAATTGCTGCATCGCGTTAACCAGTACGTTCGTGAATTCAAAGCTGCATTGGAGTCAATTCCACAAGGCAGCAATGATTTCAAAATTGTTATAAGTGCCGATAGACGTCCTGTGGGTGAACACCGTGGAAGACACAATGCACCCGTCGCAGATGAAGTTGCAGTTGTTTTAGTCGACCAGGAGTGTGAGAGACGTGATATCGTGTTGCGTACACGCGACGATCGCCTTCAACGCATTTTGGAAACCCACCGAGCTTACGACGCCCTGCAATATCCACTAATCTATTGTCATGGTGAAGATGGGTACAATTTTGGGCTGTACCAAGTGAACCCTACTACGAGAGTCACTAATTATCAAAAAAAAATATCTGCTCAACAATACTATTCCTACCTTTTACAAATAAGGCAAAACAGTTTCGTATATTTGCAACGATTTCGTGGTTTGTTCAGCCAATTTATTGTGGACATGTACGCAAAAATAGAAACTGAACGTTTAGTGTATATTCGCACTAACCAGCGACGGTTACGCGCTGAAGAATACGTGCACTTGCGGGACGCCATGCAATCAGATAATAACGTCGAAAACTTGGGTCGATTGGTTATTTTGCCATCCAGTTTCACAGGCGGTCCGCGGTATATGCACGAACGAACGCAAGATGCTTTTTGTTACGTCCGTAAATACGGCCGGCCGGACCTTTTTATAACATTTACAACAAATCCAAAGTGGACGGAGATTTGCCAGGCACTTCTCACAGGACAGGCGTCATACGACAGACATGACATTATTGCTAGGATTTTTCATTTAAAACTCAAAGTCTTGATTAATCTACTTACAAAGGAGAAAGTTTTCGGTTCAACTCTTTGTTTTATGTATAGCGTCGAGTGGCAAAAGCGTGGTTTACCCCACGCGCACATTCTTCTGTGGCTGGAAGAAAAAATTCGTCCCGATGCTATAGACAGTGTCATAAGTGCAGAATTTCCGGACTATAATGCAGATCCGATTTTGCATGACATAGTAAAAACACATATGGTTCACGGGCCATGTGGCCTCTTAAACAGGGAATCACCGTGCATGAAAGATGGTCAATGCTCAAAAAAATACCCCAGAGCACTGAAAGAACTAACTATGGCTGGGGAAAATGGGTATCCGCAATACCGGCGAAGATCACCGTCACAAGCTGGTTTCACAGCTACTGTCAGATTCCGTGGACAAGAAATAATTCTAAATAATAGTTGGGTGGTACCGTATTCTCCAGTTTTGTCAAACGCTTTTCAAGCACACATTAATGTTGAAATTTGTAATAGCGTCGAATCTATAAAATATATATGTAAATATGTTAATAAAGGTAGTGATCAAGCCATGATAGCACTAAGAAATAACAACCAATTTGATGAAGTGACAAGGTATCAATCTGGCCGATACATAAGCTCTTCGGAGGCAGTTTGGCGCATTTTGAGTTTCCCTATTCATGAAAGGTATCCGCCAGTCATCCATCTTGACGTGCACCTGGAAGGCGGGCAGCGAGTTTACTTTCAGCCAGAAAATGTGGCAGAAAGAATGAACAACCCAAGACAAACCACCTTGCTCGCATTCTTTCGCCTTTGCGAAAGAGACAATTTCGCTAAGTCTCTGTTGTACAATGAAGTGCCACATTATTATACTTATAACAAGCAGCAAGGTGTTTTTAATCGCAGGAGACGTGGAACTGCTGTAGAAGGCGAGTCCGGCATTTTTAAAGAACACGTGATTGGAAGAGTATACACGGTGCACCCAAATAATGCAGAGTGTTATTATTTACGCCTTCTTCTTCACACAGTGCGAGGACCTACTTCTTTTGCTGAGCTCCGCAAAGTGGACGATATAGAATATCCCACATTTCAAGCTGCTTGCCGCGCACGGCATTTATTAGATGGCGATCAGCATTGGGATGATGCTTTAGCCGAAGCATGCGTCAGTGATAGTCCACATCGTTTGCGCCATTTATTTGCCATTTTGTTGACATTTTGTGGCCTATCGGACGCTGGGCAGTTGTGGCAAAAATATAAAGACGCGTTTGCCGAAGATTTTTTGAGACAGCAAAATATAAATAGTGAAACTTCTGACCAAGTACGTGAAAGCTGCCATAATAGGGCTTTGCTGGCTATACAAGATATAGTTACAAGTATAGGAGGGAACCCCCTCAGTCAATACGGCTTGCCGACACCGACAGTTGGTGGGGAACGAATTAATAGGGAGTATACATCTGAAATAAATTACAACCCCGAAGAGTTAGCAGAAATATTGCGAAATGGCTGTTCAAATTTGACGTCAGAACAACGTCAAATCTTTGATAGAGTATGCTGTAGTGTAGAACATTCATTAGGAGAAATGCTGTTTTTAGATGCACCTGGTGGAACAGGTAAAACTTTCCTCACTAAAGTTATCTTGGCTCAAATAAGGAGCCAAAACAAAATTGCCCTTGCCGTCGCTTCCTCAGGAATAGCTGCCACTTTATTACCAGGAGGAAAAACTGCACATACAACATTTAAAATACCAATCGACTTGGACCGCACAGAAAACCCTGTTTGCAACGTGTCTCGCAATAGTGATAAAGCAAGGGTTTTACGCGATTGCGCCCTTATCGTTTGGGACGAGTGTACGATGGCAAATCGTAAAGCTGTGGAAGCTGTAGATAGAACGTTGCGAGATATAAGACAAAATGACCGACCGATGGGAGGCTTAACGGTGCTATTCTGTGGAGACTTCAGGCAGACACTCCCTATAATACCCAGAGGAACGAGGGCCGATGAAATAGGTGCCTGTTTAAAGAGCTCTATTTTATGGCGTAGTGTCATATTAACTAATTTGAGCTTTAATATGCGAGCATATTTGGGAGGTGACGCAAACGCGCAGGTTTTCTCAAATTTACTACTTCAAATTGGTAACGGCACATACCCGACTCAAGAAGGAGGTAAAGTAACTTTAGTCGAAAGCCTGTGTTCTTCTGTTGCCTCACAGCAGGAACTCATTTCCTCTGTATACGGAGATCCATCAGAGATCTCGAACCATGACGCTGCTTGGCTATGCCAACGAGCTATTTTGGCACCTCGCAACGACCAAGCAGCAGCAATAAATTCTCAAATATTGGTACATGTTTCTGGAGAAAGTAGGGAATATTTATCTATTAACACGGTTTTAGAAGAAGGAGATGCCACCCACTATCCAGTAGAGTTTTTAGACTCTCTAAATACACCAGGTCTTCCAGCACACAAAATTTATTTAAAAGTCGGAGTACCAATCATTCTACTCAGAAATTTAAGCCCACCAAAACTATGCAATGGAACTCGGTTGAGAGTAACAAATCTCCAACGAAATGTCATCGAAGCCGAAATCTTAACAGGTTGCGGCTCCGGTGATGTTGTTTTCATTCCCAGGATACCCATTATCCCCAATAATTTTCCGTTTACTTTCAAACGTGTGCAATTTCCTGTAAGCCTCTGTTACGCTATGACTATTAATAAAGCCCAAGGCCAGACGTTATCCGTTGCGGGTGTAGACCTTACTTTTGATTGTTTTTCACACGGCCAACTCTATGTTTCTCTATCACGTGTTAGCAACCCAAACAACCTTTTTGTATATGCTCCGGGTAATTCCACCGCTAACATAGTATATAGAGAAGCATTAACGTAATCAACTATACCAAAGTCAGGACTCTTATCTAAATCATCAAAAAGGTGATATACTCTTATCTAAACGACGTTGTTTTGCTCTCGACAACCACGCGAACGAAGTCGCGGGCACAGCTAGTTGGAAATAAGGCTAGGAAGAAGTATAGATTATTAGCCCGTTGACGTATCATTACACGAGTCAAGTTTCTACGAATTACTACGATGTCAAGCCCGTTCAAAGCTCCCAATGGAATCAATTTTACACGCAACACTTCTTCAGATACAGCGCTTACAGGGGCTGTTTACAAGTGTTATGCAAACAAACAAATAAATCAACAAGCATCTGTATACAACATGTATTTATTTTAAGCGTCAACAAACACTTCAAATTAATTAATATGTCTAGACCGTTCTTCAACCCGATGACTTTGAAGAGCCTGCAGAATGTTCACAATTGGATAAGGCGATGCATTTGCGGATCGTTTATGAATCCCATGTGGATACTGTGGTTGTGTGTTCACTGGTGAGGTGCGGTCTAAGCTGAAGCGCAAATCTGGGCATCTGTGAAAAGGAACAGCATTTAATGGCATGAATTAGATCACAGTCACATGGATTGCATTAAAAAAATATCGGTTAACAAATAATAAGTATAAACGTTTCCCAAAGTGTTATGTTAATCTGTCAGATAATTCATTTTGCTTAGCGAAGACAAAACTATAGTTATAAATATGTGAACAATCTGCTTGAACTATTTGTGACTCTCGTTCGTGTTCTTATTAGCATAATTCCTTTATATACCGTTCTCTTTTTTACCTTGGAAGAACAAGATCAAGATTTGGCAGTCTCACTTAAATAAGTAATGGTTATTTTCCGCGGTTCTACCCGTACATATATCAGAAGAGTCTATGACCTTCCTCAGAAGTTAAAGTATCTCTATGAAAAATTTCATCGAAATCGGTACAGCAGTTTAACAGAGTTAATTTCGAATTTATAATACTAAGTTTTGATATGGGTAAGTAGAACTGCAAAAAGGAGTGTCTCTGTATAGCCCTTCAGGGATATAGGCGTGAGTGTATAACTCGTGCGAGCTAACATGGAATCTGACTCAAATGACAGTCGTTTAAAGTACCGAGCGCAAAAAAAAAATCCATTTTTTTTAAGTTTCATCATTGATTTTGCTCCATGTAGTTTCTCATTACATACTACTTTTTCTTAAATATTACTTTACTACCTGAGTTAAGAAAATACACATGCATACCAATAGAAGGCAGGCCTCATTCATTATTTACCCGAATGCATCCTTCGTGCAGTGATTTAAACGATATTAGGTAATACCTACCTAATATTATGTACTGAAATATGGTTATAAAATACCATTTTAAATCGTCATGATAATCCATATCATACGTATACATAATATATTCTTTATTTTAAACGATTTCGTCTCATAGTTTTTTTTCGAGTGACCTTTCTTATAACAATTAGCCTAATACCTAATCCCTACTAATATTATAAATGCGAAAGTAACTTTGTCTGTCTGTTACGCTTTCACACCTTAACCACTGAACCGATTTTGATGAAATTTGGCATGAAGATAGAACTGAACTTGGGAAAGGACATAGGCTACTTTTTACCGCAATAACCAACATACACGCGGGTGGAGCCGCGGACGTAAGCTAGTAAACTATAATTATTATGGAAAGATTCGTGCAACGGTATTAATGGTGTTCATGCTACCCACAAGACGACAGTGGGGTGTCACGCAGGGGAACAAATTCATGTTTCGTTTTGAGCCAGGTGCTATCTTAGCTTGCACGAGTTATATACATAATACAAATCGCAGTTTTATACATATTGGACATGTGAGCAACACGAATTCAAGCAGAAATCTACTTTAAGAGCGCGCATAAACCTAAAAAAATATCAGATTTCACCCGCGCGCTTCACACCCCCCGCTCTCGTATCGGCAAGAAGATTGGTATCGTAGGTATGTTACTACGTACGTCACCGCGCGTTTCCGTAGCTACCGTATTGTTTTGTCAAGTACGATCGAGCACAATACACCCAAAATAATCAGATAAAAATTGGCTAAGTGCGAGTCAGTTTAGTCAGTCAGATTTTGATAGATAAAATGGTGGTAAATAAATCGAAAATGTAGGTACCTAATATAATAATGTATTTTCATAATTTAATGTCACACAGGAGAGTGATTTTGTGAACAAACACTCTCCAAAAAAGATGAGGATTACTTGTGTTTGTAAATATAAATTCAATAATAAAAAAACTTTTTTAAATCTGTAGGTACTTTGTAATGATTTTCTTTTATGAATTTTACTCAAAGTAATACAAAGACACAAATTTTATACAGTTTATATTTTAGAAAAATAATAATTACATAAAAGATACTTTTATGTACTCGTAAGTGCATCAATATTCTGCAAATGACAATATTTTTTGTGGTGCATTAGAATGACCAACGGTAGAGAAATCTGGTGAAAAGGTTTTGTTTTCCTCCGACAACGTAGGCTGAGATTGGATTTTTTCTAATTCTGATGATTACATAGTTTGTTCAGAGGTTCCAGCTTGAGAAAAGTTCTTGTCTGAAGCAGTAACTAAATCTGAAGAACGGATTTCCAATAATTCGGAAGTTAGATTCGACCTTTTTGGGGGTCCAGCTTCAGTCAGTAGTTTGTGTTGACGTTTTTTGCTAACTAATGGTTGTGTCAGTGACATAGTTCTGGTCTGACGTGGTTCAATCAACTCAGGCAATATATGTTCCATATAAAATTTTGATAATTTACCAACCATTTTATATTTCCAAAAGTCATCATCGCGCAAGATTTTTTCTACAGTTAACTTTTGGTTATCAGCCGACCACACTGTGAAAATAAATATTTTGCTATTAGTTATATGAAGTTGACCAAGAATCGGTTTTGTTAATGACCATTGTGTTGTATGTTCCAAAGTTTACAATAAATTTCTGCGAAGTTCTAACCATTCGCTACTATCTCTTTGTAAGATAGTAGCTCTTTCGATCTGTGATCGTTCAGTCTCAGTCTTTTCCAAATATAAAACTTTTTAGAAAACTACGTCTCGCATGGGATACACATCTTCTGCCATATCAGGCTTTTGGCAGGTGTCTGTTCCATAATTTAAGTCTTCGATTACAGGCATTGACGGTTTTTTTGAAAAACGTAGTTTAAAACGTACTTTAAAATTTTGTCGCAACTTATTTTTACAAATTCTTTTATCTTCAAAAGATTTTGTTTTTGATTTCGGGCTTTGGCCTAAAAGCGATTTTTGTACATTATACAACGGTCTTTTTGCATTGTAAATTGTTACAGTCGCACACTTGAATTGATATGTTCGTCGTTGTATTAAATTTGTTCGTTTGCCCCCCACAAATTTTGCAATTATGCTATTGAATTGCTCTACAGCATTACTGTCGCAATCATTAATTAGACTACGTGAATGTGTAGCGATTATACCCACAATATGTTGGATTTTAGCCCAGAATGTTGAGGTTTTTACTTTTGCAACAAGATTTTCACTTTTTTCTCACTGCTGCAATAGTACTCTTGACATTCGTCGTGAAGACCAAATGAATGGTTATACGAATTAGAAATATCAGTATATAACTTATTGATTCGTACTCCTAGTTCATCATCATCAAATTTATGTTTTTTTATAGCCGAACAAATAACTTTTCTGATGGCAAGTATTCTTTGAGTAGTGAGCATTTTCCTCAAATTGATGAGTATTTAGTATCTTTGCTGACGACAGCTAACTTATTACATATGTTTCAGAGAATGTGGTTTCGACATTCTATTTTTTCTACTGTTATCCCTTTATACGGTCTTGCTTCTAGGATCTTCGAGTAAGTGCTTGAGTCTCCATCTGCTATAATTCGCCCATATATAAGATTATACATCTCTATAGATTTTTTGAACCCCTCAGTTATTATTTCAGCTTCCATGCCAGAAGAAGGACCCGTATAGTTTTTAAAACATGCTTTTCATTTATATTCTGAGCACGAGTGCAAATGCAACAATATTTGTTTTTGACTCCTAAGTATAAAACTTCTCCGAACTTTCTTTCGCCTATGGCTGCTGCTCCAGAGAGCGCCGTATAATTAATTTTGTAAGACCGTTTAGACCAGCATGCATCAGCAATAACATCGATTACCGCAATGCCATCTTTCACTCTGCCTTCTTCCGCTGCAGCGCGTCTTTCACGTTCAGCAGCAGGTGCCATAGTTTGGTAAGCAGTGTTTTCCCATTCCTCACAAAAATGGTTATGTTTTTTGTCAAAAATTTGTTGCGACTTAATGGGAAGATTAATTGCCGCACACAATCCTTGAAAATTTTCCAAACCGATACCAGCATATGTGATACCAGAAACTGCAGCTGTATTTATATCCAAGTTAGCGGTTGGGTGTGGATCTGACGTATTTATAACAAATGTACCTTTACACATATTACAAGAAAGTTTTAATTTGGAGTGCAGGCCTATTTTTGTTTCACATGTGATATTAAGATTGGAAAAGTTACAACCAAATTGAGGTGCATGATTTGAAATAATTTTAAGTTTTAAAAGAAGTACACTTTATCTATAATAAGTCGTTCACTGGCATCATAGATATTTTCATCTATAGCTTGTTTAGTCTTATTTTTCTTTATTGCCGTCTTTGCCCGATTATACACCCGTGGCTCGATATTACTAAAATCAAACAAAAGGGGTCACAATTGTGTATGAATTTATTTTATTATTAAAAAGTTAAACGAAAAAAAATACATACCGTTGTGGTACAAACGTTTCATCATAATTTAGATCAAGTTCTCTTATAACTTCAATGTTCTCTAAAGGTTTAAATGTAGGTCTGTAAAATAATTAGAAATTAATGAACAATCAACCATATATATGTTAGTATTTTAATTTACTTACATTTAAAATAGGTAATTATTCACATTTTATGTGTTAACATGTATTGTGTAAAACAAAAATTAAATGTTAGTTTGTCTTATTTTCATATGCCGCTAAGTATACATTAGTAGTGGCCGGACGGTGTTAACCATGAGCTTTGTTACTTACTTGGGTACTAAGAAACATTTTGCAGTGTATATGTTTTTTGGAAGGAAATTAATCCTCACTTATATTGTAAATTTTTTTATAGACCTTAATTATCGAAGTATTTTCTAAAGTAGAAGCTGATCTGGAAAAAAACAATAAATAAATCACCATTATCATCCTAGCGAGATACATCCGGTTGCATCCAAGGAGTTAAGGGTCCGTTTTTCTCCTACTTAATTGGCTAAACTTGGCTTTTAAGAGAGCGAATGCCGTTTGACTTCCCAACTCCGAGAGGAAAGTCAGCGCCAGAGCCTCGTCCGTTTATCGGCAGGTGTACCAGCTAGCTGGTGAGGTTGGCTTAGGCCCCAGAGGTCTCTCGCGGAGTGGGCAGGGTGGCAGCTCGGTACCCTTTCCTTCCGACTGACGCAGGTGCTTTCCGGGCACGGTTGCTTCGGAAAGTACCTGCACTCGGTCGCTAGGAGGGAATTGAGTCCCGCCTGCCACCACTGCGACTGCAGTGAGGACTCGGCCCAGCACACGCTGGCGGTTTGCCCCGCATGGGCCACACAGCGTCGGGCCCTCACTGCAGTCATCGGAGAGGATCTCTCGCTACCGGCCGTGATAAGATAGATGGCCGGTAGCGACAATTGTGTTACCGCGGTCGCAATCTTCTGCGTGGACGTAATCTCACAGAAGGAGGCGGCGGAGAGGGCCCGGGAGGACGACCTCCACTCGGACCCGGGCGGCAAAGGCGCGCCTACCTGCGCCTCATGCCGCCCTGAGTGTGGCCTCGGATGGGCAGGAGGGGTTCCCCGTCCATCCGCTGTAGTGGCCAGCCGCGAGGGGGCGACGTCCAAACGGAATATATAAAACCGAGACGGTGCCCGCAACAGCGCGGGCTGGCACCGGGAGGGGTCCAGAAGGAGATAACACTATGGCCCCCTCCCTAAACACAGGCGCAGAGAGGTCACACCGTGTGGTTTTAGTCGGTTCAAGCCCAACACACCACCCCGCCGTAAACCCCAGGCGGGGTGACGGTCCGCAGGGATTTCCACACGTTAAAAAAAAAAGTAACAAATTAATATTTGACTTTATTTACTTAATTCACGTCTATTCATTCTTTGTAGTACGAAAATCTTGAGGGTTAATTTACTTTATTTTTTTTTAAATAGACCTTCATTGTTGTTTAAAATTGTTTACCTTAGCACCAACGTCCTAAGGTAAACAACTACAATAAAATTACAAAGTTGATGAGTGATTTCCGCTTAGCGAATCGTTCGGATTGCATTCATCACCTTGTGTGTTGTTACGAACTAAAGCGTCTCTGAAATACAAAATCTATATATATAAAACAAAGTCGGGTTAATGATAGGCAAAACGCTAAGCGCTCAAAACTCAAGAACAGCTCGGCTAATTTGGCTGAATCTTTTTTTGTTGTTTATAATAAATTATTATCAGAAGAGGGTTCTTATGGAAAGAAAAAATAAAAAAATTGTGCAGAAAAACATCGACAATAACGCATGCGGAGCCGCGGGTAAAAGCTAGTTACAAATAAAATTGTACGGTAAAATATAAGTTTATTAATATACTGGCATCAACATGCGAGTGGTCAAAAACATCGATTTGTTTTGCTTATACTACCCACACGCCTTATACTACATCCAGCGCATCTACATTGTAGATGTGAGATCATCACTACTCATCAATCAAACACAATTATAAGGAAAATAAAGTAATAGACCTTCGACAATTAGTCATGAGTTGAATTTTTAACTTCTTTAATTCTCTTTTAAAGCGTTTTGTTTTATATTTTTTATTTGCAATGGTTGACGAAGTATTTTCTTGAACCGGAGCACAGAAGCACAGTCTTCTCGTCTCAACGGAGCGACCGCGACTGATTGATGAAACAAAACATGCCCGTTACCTCGGGTCAAGTGCGATAGAAAGGGAGCGTTCTGCACGGAATAAGAATGTAGTAAGCGCCGAATCAATTTTATTGTAATTACTCGTAAATTGTACATTATTTTTTTAAAACACTAATACAGTCCCTTGGTAATATATTTTTTTACAGTGTATTAAAATATTGACTCAGTAATATACATATTTATGATAATAAATTGATTTTAGTGGAAAATTAGACGTAACTTTGTGATTATTTTCTATCGATAAAATATTATAATTTTATGTTTTCACTCAGACCATCCCCTTTCAAATATAATGTAATATATATATTTAAAAAACAGATCATTTGTGGCTAATTTTCGAGTGTAAAAATCAAATCTAAGATCGGCAATTTATCTTTATACCCCCTCTTAACCAGCATGCTTAAAGTAATTCTTGATAGTATCTTGAGCAAATCCCACTGCATAAAACTTAATAGGGACTGGTTACAAAAAGAATACAACAAAATGGTATTTTACAATCTCCTATTACGTTAAGACTTTTCTTACTCGAGATAACTCTGATCTAAATCTTGCTATTTAAAAAGATAAAATGTTTATTTTTAAGGGCCACAGCACACTACCTACTTTTAGCATCGACGATTGATCTTATATTAAAAAGCTGAGCTCGTAGTCTTTTACACACATTGCTTGCAGCGCATTTGGTATTGTATAGATTTGCGCATTTGGTAAAAATATATCATATATTACCTTAACGTTTTAGGTATTCTATATATTGCCTAGGTATTGTATAGGCTATTGTATAAAATACCTGAATTATACAGATTGCCGGTAACATTTATATATAAGAAGAAGAAGATAAAGTGCCTCGTTGGTCTAGTGGATAGCGTATGCGACTGCCAATCAAGAGGTCACGGGTTCAAATCCCAAATCGGACCACAAAGTGCTTTTGGGTTTTTCTTAGAAAATTCCTAATAGCAGCCCGGAGAAGATTGGCGGTGATTCACGCCCGTGCCTCGGAGAGCACGTAAAGCTGTCGGTCCCGGTTGTTTTGAACATCTATGGCAATCGTTATTGGGAGGTCAGTACCCTCAAATTTACTGCTAACTAGTTCAACCTTCGAATGTCAGTTCTCCCTTAGGGTTGCGGAGGTCCGATGCCAGTCGCTCCGTAGAAAAACTGATATTCAGGTAAACCGGTTGAACTAGTAGCCGACCCCAAATAATATTGGAAATAAGGCTAGGAAGAAGTATAGATTATTAGCCCGTTGACGTACCGGAGTTTGGAAGATTGGCGGTGATTCACGCCAGAGCCTCGGAGAGCACGTAAAGCTGTCGGTCCCGGTTGTTTTGAACATCTATGGCAATCGTTATTGGGAGGTCAGTGCCCTCAAATTTACTGCTAACTAGTTCAACCTTCGAATGTCAGTTCTCCCTTAGGGTTGCGGAGGTCCGATGCCAGTCGCTCCGTAGAAAAACTGATATTCAGGTAAACCGGTTGAACTAGTAGCCGACCCCAAATAATATTGGAAATAAGGCTAGGAAGAAGTATAGATTATTAGCCCGTTGACGTACCGGAGTTTGGAAGATTGGCGGTGATTCACGCCAGAGCCTCGGAGAGCACGTAAAGCTGTCGGTCCCGGTTGTTTTGAACATCTATGGCAATCGTTATTGGGAGGTCAGTGCCCTCAAATTTACTGCTAACTAGTTCAACCTTCGAATGTCAGTTCTCCCTTAGGGTTGCGGAGGTCCGATGCCAGTCGCTCCGTAGAAAAACTGATATTCAGGTAAACCGGTTGAACTAGTAGCCGACCCCAAATAATATTGGAAATAAGGCTAGGAAGAAGTATAGATTATTAGCCCGTTGACGTATCATTACACGAGTCAAGTTTCTACGAATTACTACGATGTCAAGCCCGTGTCCAATGCAAGCCTTGCGGTTTTTTCTACCCTAGTTTACTACATCTATTCCAATAATTTACTTCTTTCTTCTAAACCATGATTCCCAATAAAAAATAGAGTGAAACGTTCAGCTTGCTATATACGAAATCAAAATAATCCTTGATGACATTACAAATTTGGTAAAGGATGGACAGAAAATTCGAGTAATACTGTCGTGTGCAATTATAAAGTCTTCCTAATAAAAAAAGCGGCCAAGTGCGAGTCGGACTCGCCCATGAAGGGTTCCGTATCAGCAAGTAACATCATATAAAAGTTCTTGTAGTTCGTTGTAACTTGGATCGATGTTTTTATAATAATAATAATAATAATAATTTTAATTCAGAAATGTAAGTTCACAATATTTTCACATTAAAATTGCAATTTACAAACATAAAGTACGGTACATTTAAATGTGATACGTTGACACCTGTACTAATGTAGTTAAACATTGTATCACAGGTGCCAGCGCCTTCCATAGTTATTGGAACAGTTCCTTAGTACATGTGTGAATAGTGTATTGATTGAATGAAACGTAAATTGCAGTTTACAATTTATGACGTATTAAAAAAAACTACTTAGTAGATCTCATTCAAACCAATTTTCGTTGGTAGTTTGCATGGTAAAACATATATCTTTTTTAGTTTTATCACTCTTTTATTTTAGAAGTTACAGGGGAGGAGGACACACATTTTTCCACTTTGGAAGTATCTCTCGCGCAAACTATTCAGTTTAGAAAAAAATGAAATTAGAAACCTTAACATCATTTTTGATTACCTATCCATAGATACCACACATGGGTTGGATGAAAAAATTTTTTTTGAGATTCAGTTCCATGTATGGGGACCCCCAAAATGTATTGTTATTTTCCTATTTTTATGTGAAAATCTATATGCGGTTCAAAGATTACATCTACTTACCAAGTTTCAAAAGTATAGCTCTTATGGTTTCCGAAAAAAGTGGCTGTGACATACGGACGGACAGACAGACAGACAGACAGACATAACAAATCTATAAGGGTTCCGTTTTTTGCCATTTGGCTACGGAACTCTAAAAATGGTGGTCTTATTCAGACTACCTGAGTGCCGCGGTGTTACCCGCTTTAATTGTTATAATTCACGAGGGAGCTAGCTAGTCTCAAAAAAATTAGCCAAAGTCACTCCCTAAGTCTAACAGCTTTTTGCCTGTGAAAGTCCCGTTAAAATCGGTTCAGCCGTTCCAGAGATTCAAGATCGAGAAAAATTTCGAAAATTGTTTTTTTTGGTGTAAGTAACGTAAACTCTTCCGTGTACTGTCCGTGTGGTGACGGATTAAGAATACAAAGTGTCACCACCCCTATTCATTCCATGAGTGTCGTAAGAGGCGACTAAAGGAACAAAACAAGCAGCTAACATGACTGCCAAGAGAAGGAAAACTTGAAACAAACCCTTTACCAACCCGTCTGGCCAGCGTGGTATAGTAGGCCAAAACCTCCTTTCAAAGGAGAGGCCTATGTCCAGCAGTGGACTGTTAAAGGCTGTTGTTGATGAACATATACTCTTACATGTGAATTGGATAAAAAATTGTTGATTTGATTCCACATACAGACACTCCAATTTTATTTACTTGTATAGCTTACAGAAATCGATGAAGGATATTCTTTCGAATCTTATCCGAGAATAAAATCCATCCGTGAAATTAATTCAGCATCTTTGTCATTTAGAGACTATTTTCATAATATCTTATTGGAACAAAATCGAAGAAAAACCGATTTTAAGATTACATTTCCATAAGCTTGGAAAAAGGGCCGGTTAACCTTTTATGGAAATAAACTCGTCCTAAATCGTGGCCTGAACAAATAAGAAAGGGTCGGCCCTTACTCACACGTCAAGGGAAAGTGCCATGGAATAGTTGTAACTAAATAGTGGATTTTTATGGTATAATGTGTTTAAGTATTCCTAAGACGTCTTTCTTAGAGGTAGGTTACGTCACTCTGTCAGTATATTGTTATTCATGTTTTTTCAACTATTATTAAGTTTCTCTTTGTTACGTACATTTAGAATATGGGATGGCAACCCTATTCATACCATGGGTATCGTAAGAAGCGACTAAAGGAGCAAATTAAATAGTACAATCATTGCAAAGAGAAGGAAAACTTGAAATAAGCCGTATACCAAGTCGTCTGGACAGCGTGATATAGTAGGCCAATATATTCTCTCTGAAGACACATATGCCCAATTATTGTGAGCTGTTAAAGGTAGCTAAAAAACACTTGTTTTTGTTTTTTAAAAGTCAACTCCCGCATTAGGAATTTACATCATGTGTCGCAGACTCTTATGTTGGGACTTTACAAACATATATAAAACTAATTAAAAGAATATCCAGACTCAGAACAACAATTCCTGGATCACACAAAGTGTAGTCTAGAGTGCGGCACGGCGACCGCTTCAACCATTTGCAATCCCTTTGTAGTTAAATAAATCCTACTAATATTATAAACGCGAAAGTTTGTGAGTATGTACATACATACTCACAAACTTTCGCGTACTGTTTACAGACTGGAGAAATAGTCAATAGAGGGAGGACAATAGACGACACCCAGAACCATCTTGATTCCTCTGACACAGACCTCAAGAAAGAGATGCTTAACGTCAGCTGTGAGGAGGTAGGAGAAGATGCAAGGATGTTGTAAGGTAGGAAACAGTGGATTTAAATAGCTACCCCGCCACCTCTTCTGTCAATCCGGTCATTTCTGACAAGAATGTAGCCTGGTAGAGAATATGATTTGGAAGGAAGGTTAGGTTTCAGCCAGCTTTCAGAAATGAGGACAGCGTGGACGTTTGTATTAGTGAAGGCTTCTGTTTGTTTTTTTGTATTAGCTGAAAAAAAGCCTCTACTTTGTCTGATAGAAAGCATGAGTAGAATCCAAAATTGGTGATCACTATCCTCATTGTTTAGAAGGGATTCAAAGATAGGTGTTGTTATACCTATTTATTGTGCTGAATTCTGTTATCAGCGAATAAGGACCTAACCTATGCCAATAAATGAGATAGTGAGTTTTTATGATCGAATCAATCTTCGGTACAACTGAATCGATTTTGAAAATTCTTTCTCTTTTATAAAGACTACACATACAATTTGTCTTTTTCTTGGTTAATGTAAATTTTAGATAATAAGTATACCTTTTTTTTTACGCGGGGAATGCTTTGGGCACCATACCCTTCGTGGGGCAAGCGAAGGGCGGCCTACCTCAGCAGTCGGGAGGAACACCAGGATCGCATCAGCCGCTTCTGATGTCCCACCTGCCTTACCCCTAATCTGGGGTACATCTCGGGGTGACTGAACTCAAGCCCCAGGCAGGATGCTGCTGCGTCTCTCACCACTCTGTATAAGAGGCGGACCATCAACCCGCCTTAGACGACACCCCCCGGCCGCACCGGGGGTGTCCACCTATCTCGAGTCGTTTGCAGCGGTCACATTTCCCCAGGATGTGACCGCAGCGACCCTTAGGCGACGATTGGGGAGCTAGCGGCCTCTACCGCGTCCCCTTCGCCGCCTCCTTCCCCGATCGGGATCAGCCCTTTCCCGATCCCGCTCTGCGGACTCCTTCCGGAGCATAACATTCTCACAGAAGGAGACCGCGGCTTCCCATCCCTCGCCACTCGTCAGCATTTGCCGCGATCAATGCTGGTGGTGACAGGTTTCGTCCAAAGATAATAAGTATACCTACTATCCAAAGCCGGTTCGGAACAGCACGTATTATATTGTAATTATTCAATGAAACTAAAACTTTAACAATTAAAACTTAAAATTAAAAAAAAAAATATGACTTACTTATAAATCTCATTGGTGATGAAGTTATCGTTCTTGCATCTCGTGGTCCACACCGTCCAGTATTTAAAGCCTTCTTGGTTATATATTTTCACAGCACATGCCGTATCGTCGCGTATGTCATCATCGAGCAAATCTGGTGCAAATAAATATTAATTAATATCAGCTAATCTAATGTTTTTAAACAAGCAATTCTTGTAAATTTATTTATTTATGTATGATCTCGTAAATGGCTCTAACAATGCTGCTGAAATTCGGTATTTGGAGGTTATCAGGGATGCGATGCGATCGTTCAAGCGTTTTTTTTTTCGTATTAGGTTTAATATTGCTAACCGAATAAAGCTCCATCGCCCTGCTACTGTTATCATATTCTCAACCGAAGAAAGTCTACTCTCTAAAGCTCTTCACTACAACTCATCCTGTACTTCCTGCATTACAAATAAATATTCAACTATTGTTCTTGTTACTATGAATTGTAAAACTTTTTTAAGTTTATAGTGGTTCTAGGTAGCAATATGTTAATAATCCATAGCCATATGCAGGCGTTCCTCTGTGTCAATGCATAAACCCAAATAGGCATATATGCATTACACTATTATGACACAATGTGTTAATGTGTGCGTGAAGTTTAAAAACTTTCGTTTAAAATTTTGTGTGTGAGCTCATAGTGAGCCTAGGTATCTAGGCGATTGGTTTTATCTGTGAGTCTAAAATGTGTAAGTTTGAAGATTTTAAAATAAATAGGCAATAAATGATAGGCTACTCCACTTTTGTTCGTTCATAGATTTTAATTGCACAAAGTGTGTCTCCAGAAAAGACGTTTGTATAACTATCTCATCAATCTAAATAACTTACTTAAAGAAATGTTTTATTTTTAAATCCGACTTAACATTTAAACACTGGCTGTTTTGTCAGTTGAATTTAAAATTCCATTTAAATAATAAAAAATTTTTAGGTTCTAAATAGTATAAAACAATAGTCTACTCATAAATCCCCGGTTTTTCTAATTGTCTTTGCTGGAGAAAAATATTGTATATACTCGCAATGTCAATTTGATTTCAAATTCATTTTTTTTACATTTCATACAAATTTCATCATCATTATCATCATCATCAGCCTATCGCAGTCCACTGCTGGACATAGGCCTCTCCCATTGCACACCACTTTGATCATTTTGGGCTTCTCGCATCCAGCTCCTGCCAGCCATCTTACGCAGATCGTCACTCCACCTCGCTTGTGGGCGTCCTATACTAAATATAATATGTACATTACAATAGAGACCATACTATACGAAGTCGTAAAATCAAAAACCCAATTACTTAATCCGTCACAATGTTGCCATAATATTAAGTAACAAACGTTAAATACAAGCCAAACCAAACTTGCCAAATCAAATAAACTGGAGTAATGCTCGTAAAAATGTAGCTAAAGTTGCCCGCCACCACAGAATCCTGATTTATACTTTCCTACTTTAATATTTCCACTTCAGTGGTACAAAGATAACGTGACTCTTACTATTGAATAACGGTAAGTTATCGCTCATATTATGCCATCGTCTCCATAAGCTATGATTTTTCTTGCCACCTCTTGAATTTTGGTTTACTTTAGAGGAAAATGTTAAGTGCAACAGCTGCAAGGAAATAAATAGCGTTTGCTGTCTTTGTACGAATTGATTATTACATTATAAGCTATTAAAAATTGTTGTGCAGTGGTAGTATATGCTACTGCTGTGTTTGAGGTCCCGGGTTCATATCTACAATGTCGGAATAAATATCTGTATGATCTGCAAAAAATTGTTTCGAAGTTTGGGTGTTTTCTATGTATGTATTTACAATAAAGGTACATAAGTATTCTATCAGTCAATCTAGCTTTCATAGTACAAGCTCTGCTTAGTTTGAAGCTAGATGGCGTTGTGTGTTACATGGCCGTTATTTCTTTTTTTTATAATTTGTTTATAGGTTTGAAAAATCAGTACTATAATATATTACATACGGATATAAGATGTAATTCTTTGCTATTACGTATCCGCGTCTAATAAGTACATTTTCCTTCATCTTTATTACAACTTTAATAAGTTTAAAACATTCATGCATTTAGCTCTCAAGAAAAGGGAATCGAGTTGAAGTCTAAAGCACAATGACACTTGTAAGACTTCAGAACCTCCGTTCTATCAATCATGGATTTTTACACTGGGCTTATTAGACAATTAATGCTATCGCCTACGCATTCAAATTTCGACAACGTGATTATTATGTCTAATGGAAAATCTTAATTTTTAAAACTATGAGATTTATTGACCTACAGTCGATGCTATATATTATACATTATTTGCTTATGTAACGTTTCAGATTTGAAGAGAAAGAAATTTACACAATACATACAATAGTCAATCCATTTCAAATTTTGTTTATGAATAACCACCAAAAGTTAGTGAAGAAAATTAAAAACCATCGTAACCCATTAACTTATCAAGTTTAATAAAAGCTAGTATGACTGATACGTGACTTGTTTTCAGTATCATACAAAATGATTTATACGTACATGATATGCGAAATTACTTTATTTTGAAGTGGTGCCAACATCTAAAAAGTGGCTCAAAACCCAGAGTTTATGTTGGATAAAATTACGTACGTAACCCGAATACTTTAGCTTTTGTTGTTTAAACCTTATGAAGGAAATAGTAATAATAACATAGAAGAAGGTACTCTGGAATTTGTTTTTATAGGTGATGATGCTCTAAAGTCCGTGTGTCGTAAACACGGCAAGCTTCATGGCTACGATACCCTGGCAGTAAACATACCTTCATCAATAATCGGCATAAACTTAAAGTATGGGTTATAAAAACAACGTTATTAAAGAAAAAATGGCTCATTTTGAAGTATTAAATACACGATACAAATTTCAACTTGTTTGCCAACATGTTGCAACTAAAGTCGAACTTTAGTTCCTACCTTATTCACGAGGCATTCATTTGTTTATGCTCACAACTTCTAGATTCTTGATCAATGATTACCTAAATACCATACTTGAATATTAATTTCTCATATTTTCAAGATCGAGAACATACAGTAATCCAAAACAGTCATATATCCAAAATGTTATACAATAGATACCGCTTGACCATGTCATAAAGTTGATGTAAAACGTGGAACATAAAACGGTTGTCGTCTCAGATTGCTCGCTATGTCGTTTACAGTTCGTGACTATGTTGGTCAATTACTTACTTTGTAAATGGTCTAGTTAGTAATGCAACACTGCCTGGAGAAAGCTCTGGCAGTGAATACGGAATGCAATTTGTGCATTACAGAAACATATTACTTACATTGTGTGTGTACGTTGCTTGATTTCATTTTGATGGGAAACCAATTTCAAACAGCGAGATGGAAAGTATTGAAGCAGAAATATAGTATTTGTACAATGAATTACTGAAAAGTTTAAAACTTTTAGGAAGAGATTATAAGACTGCAGTTTTTCGAAACCGTGCCTGAGTTGCAAATGGTCAGAAAGTATTGTAACAAATAATTACGTAGTTAACCAAATTCTTTCTTTTGTTTATAATTTGTGAGAGTAATGACTGTTTTCAAATTTCACCAACTAAATTTAAGGGGCCACTTAGAGAGATTTAGATAATCCTTAGGGATATTTTTGTTTCCACCAACCTTTAGGGAAATCCTGAGTGCTTAAACGTACATTGCATTTGTTTTTTTTATTTGATCTCTACCAATGTGACTCCACTCTGCCTGATGGTAAGCGTGAATGGAATCCTAGAGTGGGGGCCACCACACTACCTGCTATGCAGGAAGTATGGCGATGCTGACCTAAACTATGGCGGCTTAGTGAGATGCTTTTTCACATCCCTCTTAAAGGACCCGGGATCATAATTGAGAGGAAACACGTTGGATGGTAGCGAGTTCCAGTTTTTAACCGCTCGGCACAGGAAAGAAGAGCTAAACCGTTTAGTTCTAGTGTATACACACTAGAACTACCACTAGTATATCTAGTATTTCTACCACTCTAAAGCTGTGACTTCCAAGGCCTTCTTTTGATTTTTCATAAGACCATTTTTCCTAATTTGGTTAGTTATAGTCAATTTTATTTATAACTTAGATTTTGATCTGTTTTATTTACAAGTAAATAAAAACATTTCGGAGGCCACTTCGGTCACAAACTTGACTATACACCTGAATTGCTGTGCCGTAACTACTGTGACGTTATTATAGCAGTTTTAAATACTTTATTTACCTTCACATTTTATGTTGCAGTCGCCTCCGGGTTTTTGTGGTTTACACCATTTGCTTGGTATCTGAAAAATGAAAATATTGTTATTTTGTATTCGGGTTTTTAAAGTATTTGGTAAAAATCGTGGTGTCGTGTTCAATTGGATGCATTAAGTCGACATGAGTTAACGCTAAATTGTACTGAAAATTATGTCTGACAATGTAAAATATCTATAAAACTATCTGAGTCGAATTGTCGAGATATCCTATCTAGTTTTGATTGTTAATTATAACAGAGGTGTTCCCCACAGTTGTTCTTAAACCTTTACAATTACTTGGAGTAATACCGCGGAACGAAGCTAGTCTAAAAACGAAGTAGACTAAGGTACTTTTTATACCATCAGCTATCTGCCAGAAAAATCACGTCAGAAGCAGTTCAACCGTTTCAGATATTCGTCAGTTTTTTTTTATATAGACGCCATTAATAATTTCATATGGATTTAGTGAAAAGTTGTTTATTTGGACTTACCAACAGACACTTGAAATTATATATTTTAATAGAAACGACATATTACATTCGTTAATGTTCCTTAAGTTCACTCAACTAAAGCTTCAAATGATATATCGTACGCTATTTTTAATTATTCTAATACGTTAGATAATATAATAATTATTTTGGATGGGCGTGTACCATCTTCGTCTTCATCTACAGTTTCCATCAGGTGAGATTCCATTACAACAATAAATAAAAGAAAAAACTTCACCATAACTGTTTCTCCTAGCAAGTAATTTATTATCTCGGTTTACAAAACAAACCTGGTATAAGCCATAGAACTTTTTTCCACTGGGACTGACCGTGTACGCTTGTGTATCTCTATTGCTCACTTTTTCTATTAGACAGACCCCTGAAACAAATTAAAAAACTTTATACAAAAAGTGCCTAACAAAATTTTAAGACAACGGAGTTTTACGGTTCAATAAGAACAGAAAACATTACGCCTTTATTTCCCCAAAGATTAGATTGCGAAATATACGGATAAGTGTTTAGTAGGAGGAAAAGTAGGTATTTTTATATATTTTTTAATACCCCTGTTCTATTGTCGAGTACTATAAAGTATAAGTTTGACTGTCTCGGCGGCGCAGTGGTAGCGTATGCGATTGCTGTGCTTCAGGTCTCGAGTTCGATACCCGGGTCGGACCAAATGTTTATGTGATTCGCAAATATTTGTTGCGGGTCTAGGTGTTTTTGTATGTATTTACAAAAAAAGTATGTTTATGTATTTATATTAGTTGGCTCGTACGCATAAAAAAAGCTTTGCTTAGTTTGTGACTAGATATTTATGATGTACGAAATATTTATTTACTTAAAAATATTGTAAGTAAAAAAAAGTGAAACAAATCTTAGAAAATTATGAAAAGACAGTGAAGGTGACATTTGATATGCGTGCCATATAGTTATTCATTAACTATCCTAAACAGAAATATGTTTATCTGTTACTATACAGTATGTTCAAAAGGAACATGATTGTAACTTAAAGATGCCAAAATCAAAAGCCACTATCATAATCCTCATCATCTCAGCTGAAAGACGTACAGCTGGTCATAAGCGTCTGCGCTGCCCTCATCGATAGAGCGATCGCAACAAAATGAGCGATGAGGCCAAAAAGTAAAAAGTTCTACAGTGGTAACCGCGTATCGAAAGATGAAGCATGGGTAGGCCTCCTACATGGTGGCGCAAAGACCTGGTAATCGGTAGATGTCACTATTAAAATTAACTGCCTCAGTATCACAGTACTGTATGTGATTATTGCGATATGTTTATTTATTTTTTAACTTAAATTATAAAACTCTTCCAAAATATGCTGAAAAAGATAAATAAATAAAATAAATATTTTGGACATCTGACACACAACATCATCTAGTCCCAAGCTAAGCAGAGCTTGTGAAATTCATAAACATACTTTTTTTTTTGTAAATACATACATAGATGTGGATATGGTTTTATATATTCATAAAAATAAACAATAAATTCGTTAAATTTTAACTTTAGTTTAACAAATGAAACACGGTTTAACTTCAGCTTCTAAAACGCTCCAAGTACTGAGTTCAAGGTCAAGGGCTACACACAGGCGGATAGCAATTAGCTAGATATAATGTCCCAGAGGTCCTCTTCAAATTGCGAAACATCTCAACTCTGGCAAATACCCTTGTAACGTGTACTATTTAGAATCAAGAATATGTACTGTAATAAGGAATTTCACTCTGAGTTTAACTGAAATTTCAGCACAAGTAGTAACTTATCTTCTAATTAGACCGACTGTAATTTCATATTTAAAAATAAGTTTCTAGAAATTATTGTTTAGAACAGGGGAATTGGTCTAGGACTTTGTTTCGTAGTGAACTTCGAAAGGCTGTTAATTATAAAAACATTGGCCAACTGCGTGTCAGGCCACGCATAGAATCTATTCAGACTTTTTGAGGTAGCCGCTTAGCTTTTAGAGAGGGGGGACGCCCTGTTTAAAAAATGCGCTTGAAAGTTGAATAGCTTGCAAATTTATACGTAAATCGAAAAAACGATCTTCGCAACTTCATAATGTGATATCCACACGATGGGATAGACGCGAGAAAAAAAAACATCCCCACTTTACGTGTTGGGGAGGTACCCTAAATAAATATATTTTTTATAATTTTATTTTAGCACTTGGTCGACATAATCATATTCATGCAAAGTTTCAACTTTCTAGCTTTAACCATTTGGGCAGTAGGTCGAGGACGGACGGACGGACATGACGAATCTATAAGGGTTCCGAGTCATGAACTACGGAACCCTAAAAATGATTGTACCTATAAACTTTCGTCTAATAATAATATAACTTCGAAAGCAATTCTGTCTATCTGTAATGTTTTCATTGAGAAACTACTGCACAGTTTTGAAATAAAGTTCGACTTGAAGATACTTAGATTTTAAATTTAGTGATAAATTTCAATACAATCGGAGTTGATAATACTATTACTTTAAGATTATTGCGGTTAAAAGTAGCCCATGTCCTTTCTCAGACTTTAGACTACCTGTTTATAAATTCTCATTGAAATCGGTGCAGTGTTTTTTGAGTTTATCGCGAACAGACAGACAGAGTTTATTTTATAAAGTGTAGTGATTACGGACGCCTATCAATTATTATAAGCAGAAGATAAGCTCCAACATTTTCACACAATTAGGTTTTTTATAAAGAGAAGGAAAACTTGAAACCAACACTATACCAACCCGTTAATCGAGCGTGGTATAGTAGTCCAAAACCTCCTTTCTAAGGAGAGGCCTATGTCCAGCAGTAGACTGCTGAAGGATGTTGATGATGATGATATTTTAAAAATAAACAACTCCAATGAGTTGTTTATTTTTAAAATATTTATTCTACTAGTTATTTTTTTTAAACAATTAAAAAAAAATAACTAGTAGAATAACAAGATGTTCGTACGAATCCACAATATTAGTCACCGTATATACATAGGCAAATAAATAGATTTATATAGGAGTCTGTAGGTAAATAAACACTTATATAATTGACTCTAGGCTAGACTACACCGTAGTATAATTAAGTATTATTATGGATTTTCCGTTCTCTGTAATTAGACTTGTAAGATAAATTCAAATCATCTCTCTTATTATCTATCAGTTGTTATAAACAACGCCGTGATTATAAAATAAGTTTTTGGATTTATTTATTACTAGCTTTACGCCCGCGGCTTCGCCCGCGTGGAATTCGTTTATATCGCGCGACACGGTAAGGGTAGATTAACCCATCTTACATGATTTTATGTTTGATAATAAGGAACTTCGACACAAACTTTCGTCCCATATTTCAAATCCTTTTGCCTTTATTTTCGCGATAAAAAGTATCCTATGTCCTTTCCCAAGTTCAGTTCTATCTTCATACCAAATTTCATCAAAATCAAAATCAGTCAGCCTGTGACCACGGCCAGTACAAACCTGGTCGAAACGTCAGGCAAATCAGAGGTATGTAATACCCTTAATAAGTGATCGCGTTAATTCCCATAAAAATAATATTAATTATTCATCAAAATCGGTTCAGTGATTTAGGCGTGAAAGCGTAACAGACAGACAGAATTACTTTCGCATTTATAATATCAGGTAGGGATTACAATATCGAAAAGTAGAGATTTCATCAAACAGAAAACACCCCAATTTTAAAAAAAGTAGATATTTTGACAATGTGCTTCATTGTAGAAGTTAAGCCTCTATAACTCCTGAAGTAACAAAGTCATCGCATTCGTTATAGTTTTCATTTAAAGTTCATTACATGGACCACTACCACGAATTTTTCCAGATTTTTTGAGCCAGCCGTTTAGCTTTTAGAGGGCCGCCCTGTTTTTACAAAAAAGTGGCCTTTAAAGTGGAATTTCTCGCAAACGGATACCTAAATCAAACAACCCTTTAATGTTTTTAAAAGACCTATATAATGATACCCACATGATGGGGTAGCCGTGAGAAAAAAAAAACATTCCCACTTTACGTGTATGGGAAATATCCTAAATAAAAATATTTTTCATAATTTTATTGTAGCGATTTGTCGATGTAATTACAATACATATTCATGCAAAGTTTCATCTTTCTAGCACTTACCGTTTGGACGGTAAGTCGAGGACAGACGCACGGACAGACGGACATGACGAATCTATAAGGGTTCAAAGTCATAAACTTCGGAACCCTAAAAAGTTGTAGATCTTTTGATTACCTACAACTTTGCCATTTTACTTTTTTCCATAGGACTTGTAGTTTTGCCGGAATTCAAGATAAACCGTTTTTTACCCTTTGTTTTATATATTTAGCCATCCAAAGTGACTCTACCCTGCCTGATGGAAAGCATGAGCAGAATCCAAGAGTCGGGGCTACCACACTTGCTACGAATGCAGACAATTATGTATGGCGGCTTAGTGAGATGCTTTTTCACGCCCCGCTTAAAGGACCGGAAAACCTCCCCCCCCCTACCCCTTCCCGAACTCAGATCGCGATAAATTATTTTTCCTTTCATTTTATAATATTCTCCTCCTTTTCCAATGTGTTTAATAGTACTATAATTTTAGTTGTTTCCAAAAATTATCTACCCTGGTCTACTGGTCTATATGTCTATAATTAGGTCATTTATAACTCGTGCGACCTAAGATGGCACCTGACTCAAAGGTCAGTCGTTTGAAGTACTGAGTGCAAGAAAAATATAATTTATTCTAGTTTTTTTAAATTTCAACAATAATTTTGCTTCAAGTAGTTTCTCATAACATGCTACTTTATCTTAAGTGGTGCTTTACTACCTGAGTTATGAAAATACATATGCATACCAATAGGAAGCAGGCCTCATTCATTATTTACCCGAATGCATTCTTCGTGCAGTGATTTAAATAATATTAGGTAATACCTAATATCATTTTAGATGAAATTAGGAACTGAAATATGGTTATAAAATACAATTTTAATTCGTCATGATAAGCCTTTTAATCGAAGTCTCTAAATATCATCTGTATATGGATATTCTTTATTTTAAACTATTGCGTCTCATAGGCGTCATGCTGGTTTTTTTTCGTGTGACCTTTCTTAAAACAATTGTGTTGTCCAGACGAATCTAATGACATATTAATAAAATAAATTCGTGGAGTGATTTATATGATATTAGGTATTACCTAATAAACTAAAATTATTATGGAAAGATTCGTGCAACGGTAATAGTGATGCTAACGCTACTCGCAAGATGGCAGAGGGGTATCACGCGGGGGAACGGTATCAAGTTACGTTTTGAGCCAGGTGCCATCTTAGCTCGCACGAGTTATACAAACTATCATTATGGGTGCCATGCAAGTGTGTTATGCCTAGTAACCTGTGAAGTTTTGACAGGAGATAAACAGTGATACATTTTGACATCTACGATTTATGTATTTTTATAATCACCTAGCTTTGGCCTTTGTATCTCGATTATTGCAGTAAAAAGTAGCCTATGCCCTTTCCCAAGATCAGTTCTATCTTCATACCAAATTTCATCAAAATCGGTTCAGTGGTTTAGGCGTGAAAGCGTAACAGACAGACAGACAGACAGAGTTACTTTCGCATTTATAATATTGGTAAGGATTTAGTTCACTGCCTCGGTGGCGCAGTGATAGCGTATGCGACTGCTTGAGGTCTCGGGTTCGATTCCCGTGACAGACCATATACTCGTATTATGTTTGTTTAAACTACATATAAATATTCATTTTGAAGTTTAGCAACACATTCATAGTTTGTAACTTAGTTATGTATTGTAGCTGTCCCTAGGAATAAATAAATAAAAATAGTTTTGGATTTATAATGTTGTAAATCTATTCATATTTAGAATATCATCATCATTAACAGCCTTCAACAGTTTGGCCTACTATACCACGCTGGCCAGACGGGTTGGTATAGGGTTGGTTTCAAGTTTTCCTTCTCTTTGCATTGATGTTGTCTTGCGTAGTTTGTCCCTTAGTCGCCTTTTACGACACCCGCGGGATGATTAAGGGTGGTGACACTCTGTATTCTTAATTCGTCACCACACGTTAAGAATAAATAAGATTTTTGTCAATCGAGGCTCACACATCTTTAAACATGAATCAGTACCATACCTTCAACAAATACGAACATATACATAGTGTATTGTATGATATATATTGAAATTGGCACTTATGTATATCTCTGAATCTCTTCAAAAATAATAATCAGATAAGGAACGAATAAGACACGTCTTATCTACGTATAATTTTCCTTATAATGTTGTCCTGAGTAATGAGTTACCAACCTTGATATCAGCTGTTATTGTTGCTTAAACTATATAACAACTCTGGGTCAACTGATTCGTGATCATCAACAGTCTTAAATAGCCCACTGCTGGACATACCTCAGGAGAATTATGCTTCGGCAAGTTTAAGGCTTGATCGAATTGATATCATTGCCTCACAGAAAACCAGTATGAAGTAGTCCCGTTGTTGTTTCTCACCATGAATACTGATAGTAGCTTAGTATCAGGTGAAACATCTGTTCATTTGTCCCCTAATTATCTTTTAACTACCTGACCCACGCAGTCCCTTCTAAGTCTTCTGTTGCCCGCAGCGCGATGTTATATTGCGTAAATACATTTGTTTCCTATAAAAATCGGCCAAGTGCGTGTCAGGCCATGCATAGGAAAGGGTTCCTCAGACACCCATAATGGTACATGGATTTAAAATCGTATCCAATAAATAATTGTAATGTTTACGTATTAAGGCGTTAATTTTGTATGACGTTTTAAAAGTATGCGCATTTTACAACTTAAGCCTCTATAACTCCCGAACTAACAAAGTCATCTAATCCGTCATAGTTTTCCTTCAAAGTTCATTATGTGGACCACCACCATGAATTTTCCCAAATTTTTTCAAACCAGCCGTTTAGCTTTTAGAGGGGGGGAGGCCCTGTTTTTACAAAAAAGTGTCCTATAAAGTGGAATATCACGCAAACGGATATTTAAATCAAAAAATCGTGTTAGAAACTCTTTATTAACCCACACGATGGGGTGACCGGGAGAAAAAAAAACATGCCCACTTTTTTACACATAAGTGGAGATGTACCCGAAATAAAAATATTTTTGACAATTTTAATATAGCAATTTTTCGACGTAATTACTACGCATATTCATGCAAAGTTTCATCTTTCTAGTACTTACCATTTGTAACGGTAAGTCGAGGACGGATGGACAGACAGACGGGCATGATGAATCTATAAGGATTCCGAGTCATAAACTTCGGAACCCTAAAAAGGTTTTAACCCTAGATAACTAAACATTCGTCCACGCGACTACGCACCTCTCCAAGAAAGTCAAGTGCACTTACTTCCCCGCGTCCCGCTCCCGTCACGCTTTGTTTACCTTCCTGATTGGTGCTAATAATTCATCGGGTGACGCGGTTGCGATCACAAGATAATTTGGAAGTGACCTACGGCTACATCGTCGTCAGGTTGACGAAAGTTTAGTTACTACGTACGTTATTTTGCAAAGGTATGTACAATTATTATTTTATATTATTTAGTATTTATACAAGGCTTACACGAAATATTTCTTTTTAGTTTTATTTAAATCAATATATTTTACTATTTAATTATATTTTAAGCTATTTATAGCGAAATTAAATATAAAAAAAATACATTTTATGAGATATTTCTTTGTTGCCACTAAATATTTGATTCTAAGATTTGCACTTTTTATTATTTTTAGATGGATTTGTGAAATCAAGAAGATCAGATAAGTAAGTGGATCGAAGAAGTGGAAGATGAAGAGAAGGGTTCGAATAATTCGGCCTCAGAGACGGAGGATAACGTGGAGTAAGAAATACATATCAACACCTCTGATTCCGAATTCTCAAACGAATCTTCAGAACCTGATGAAGGCATCATACAACCAAGTAAGAGACAGAGAACTCAAATTGTAGACTCTGATGACTCTTTAGAGGATACTGATGAAACTAATTCTCCTCAAACTTCAAACCAAGGTAACCAGCGTGTTCTTCAAGTAACTCCTCGATTCCTTTATGGTAAAAACAAACATAAATGGTCGTGTGTACCTAGATCAGCTACTACTTGTACTCTGAGACGGAACATCGTACATTTTATACCAGGTTCAAGGGGAGACGCTAGGAAATTACAGGAACCAATAGATTTATTTCAGCTTTTCATGACTGATGATATGCTGCAGCAAGTTGTGACATTTACCAATGTAGAGATTATTACTCAAAAGAATATATATAAACAGGAGTCTTATACCGTTTCACTGACTAATTTGTTAAAAATTAAAGCTCTGCTCAGTTTGTTACTGATCCACGCAGCTATGAACAGCAACCATTTGCCAACTCGCATCCTATTCAATCCGTGGTGCCGTAGACACGGTTGATCAAATGTGCTCGAATATGTATGTCAACCGAAAAAGTAACAGATGGCCATTATGCATTTTTTATAATATGTTAAATCTAGTTAGTATCAATGCCTATGCTATTTACGTCTCGAACAACTTGAGAAATAAGAAGAAGCCGACACTACGACGCGATTTTGTCATGAAGTTGGGAGACCAACTTATGGACCCCTGGCTAAGGGAGCGATTACAAAAGGTGACTTTGAGGCGTGACATCAAGGTTATGATAAAAGATATTCTTGGTGAGTCATCAGAACCTGAACTCCCTATTCATTCTGTGACCAATGTGCGTAAAATATGTTACTTATGTCCATCAAAGGCTCGTAGGATGACAAAACATCGATGCATTAAATGCAGAAAAGCCATTTGTTGTTCGCACAATATTGACGTGTGTAGTAGTTGTGCAGAATAATTATTTATAGTTAAATGTATTTCACATCAGTTGTTATTCAACCAAACTTAAGTGCCATGTAACCGGTTCCTATTTTCAATAAATACTTTTGATAATTTTCATGTTTTTTATTGCGTAGTCT